>CM046389.1:28790000-29390000 GCA_025413875.1 Rhododendron molle
GCCTTGCTTTTACCTTGGCGTGGCTGGGCTGCTTTGCTCTGGCCTTGCCTTGGCTATGCTTGGCCACTACTTGGCCACCAGGCCGCCGCTTGGCCACTGCTTGGCTACCAGGCTGCCTTGGCCACTGTTTGGCCACCGGACTGCTTTGGCCACCGCTTGGCCACTGCTTGGCTACCAGGCTGCCTTGGCCACTATTTGGCCACTGGGCTGCTTTGGCCACCGCTTGGCCACTGCTTGGCTACCGGACTGCCTTGGCCACTAGGATGCCACCGGGCCAACCTTTGTTGGCCATCGGGTCGCTGGCCGCCATTACCAGGCTGTTTGGCCACCGCTTGACCACTGTTTGGCCACCAGGCTGCTGTGGCCGCCGCTTGGCCACCGGGCTGCCTTGGCCACTGTTTGACCACCGCTTTGCCACCAGGCTGCCTTGGCCACGCTCACGCCTTGCCTTGGCGTTTGGCACCGTCAGGCTTTAGTATTCCGTTATTAGGCGATTTCCTACTAAATAAAACCAAAATACCACTCGAGCAATGAAAGCCTAGATTAAGTATCGTTAGTCTTTAATTAATTAGTTAGAATAGCTTAATGTCCATTTCACTTCTACCTAAACCTAGATGGACCATTTTACCCTTTTTGTCTTTATCCATTGGACAATAGCGTTAGGGTTTCCCTTACCCATTGGTCAATAGGTAAACCTTGATTAATCTTCCTAAGTACGAGATTAGATTAGTTTAGTGCTTAATTGCAAAGTATTATACTTTTGGTATTAACCGTTGGATAATAACTGTTAGGAGTTTTATTAACCATTGGACGATAGACTAGAATCCTAGCCATTATTACCCATTGGTTATTAACCATTAGAGAAACTATTATCTATTGGATAATAGTTAGTCTTGACAATCATGTACTTGTTTGATTTAAATATTAGACTTGGCGATGTGTGTTATTTGATTAAAATACAATTAGTACATTAGGTTAGTATTATTATACATAGTACTTTGAAAGTAGTAGAATACTAAATTAGATATTAGCCCTAGTTCATATCTAGTATAAATATTGTGTAGTACATGTATATATATATATATATATATATATGTATGTACTTGTTGTATGTATATATTATATTGTATATAGCATGTGTGTTATTAAATATTTTATTTAGAAAATCAAATTCACTTGCAAACTTAGATTTTATTAAAGACCCATAGTACATATATATATATATATTAGTATATATGTAGTCTTTCATAGTACATACAAGTGGGAGAGGGAGAGAGAGAGGGGGAGAGGGAGAGAAAAGCCGAGAGAGAGAGAGAGAACCCGAGAGAGAGAGAGAGAGAGAGAGAGAGAGAGAAGGAAAGAGAGAGAGAGAGAGAGAGAGAGAGAGAGATGTGATGTATTACTTGACTTTTGTCTATCAAACCCTAGATACATGTATAGGTTAGTACTTGTACTAAGTGAAAGAAGTAGAAAGGAGAGGATGGGAGAGAGATTTGAGGTACAAATCTCTTACAAAGTCAAACCCTTCTTGTCCTTATATATATATATATATGGTTATATATATATATATATATATGTACATAGTACAATGTACCAAGAGGAGAGAGAGAGGAGGAGAGAGAGGCCGAGAGAGAGAGAGATTGAGAGAGGGAGAAATTCGGATGGAGAGAGAGGGAGAGAGTGATGTGTGTGCAAGTGGTTGACATGCTTTGGTCATCCTTGTCCTAGTTGTGTACACTTTCAAGTAAAAGCATGACCAATGCCATCCAATCTTGTCCTTCTTTGTACAAACCCTAATTTTATACTTGAAACAAATCCACTTGCTTGGCCAATCTTCCAAAATCCAATCCAAAGGACACATCCTAGCCTTGCATGCCTAGGTTTGTAGGTTATTTCTTGCAAGCAAACTTGATTTGCTTGAATAAAAAAATTGGAGGAAAGAGGGAGAGAGGGCAGCCGGCCAAAGAGAGGGAGGGAGAGCCCATTTGCCTATAAATAGGACCTCACACTTCTCATTCAACTCACACCTCTTCATTCTCCAAGTTCTCTCCTTGAAAGCATAAGAATTCTTAGTGTTCTTGAGTAGTTCTAGCTTGTTCTTGAGCTTTCTTTCCATCTCCGCCACTAAACCACCATACGACCACCACCTCGATCCTAAAGTAGTAGTAGTATGGTTACGATCTAGTTTCGAGAGAAACCTTTCTCTTTCAAAGCTATCGGAAGCTTAACATAAGCCGTTACTCCGTTCGTTTGCCAACTTTCTTTCCATCGATCTTTTCGTAGTCTTCCTACCGCCAAGAAGAAAGGTAGAATCTTCTTATACCCCTACCCTACGTATATCGTATGATATGAACGTGAGTAAGAATATGTAATGCTTGGCTAGTTGATCGCATGATGTTGTTTGACGTAGAATTCTTTGAAGTATATGAGCATGATAATGTAGAATCTTCTTATACCCTACCCTACGTATATCGTATGATATGAGCGTGAGTAAGAATATGTAATACTTGGCTAGTTGATCGCATGATGTTGTTTGACGTAGAATTCTTTGAAGTATATAAGCATGATAGTGTAGTTGTGTTAATTAGCTTGTAGAACTTTCTTACTAAGAGTACGTAGTTTACTTTGATCTTGAGAACAATTGAATACATAGTTTATAGAATCTCCCCAACTTGATTAACTCGTCAATAAACATATGTGGTTACGATTCGTTTAAAAATAAAATGTTGTTTCAAAACAAAGTATTTGTATTTTGACCTTTTAACGAGCATGATATCGCATGAGTTATGTGAATAGTCCCACCGCGGAGTCGATGCATGTTACGAGACACATGGAATTGGAAAAGTAGAGATATGACACCTAAGATGTGGTTGATACGGATAAAAAGTGTTTTGAAAATGCATAATGGCCGGACTTGGTAGCCATTATGGCCATGAGTTAGATTTGGTAGCCTTTGTGGCAATGAGCCGGACTTGGTAGCTCATTGTTGTGCGACACAAGGTGCCGGTCTTGGATGCTCATGGTTGTGTGTGTGTGTGACACAATGTGCCGGACTTGGTAGCCATTGTGGCCGTGCGTTGGTACCCTTGTGGCAATGAGCCGGACTTGGTAGCTCATTGTTGTGCGACACAAGGTACTTGTAACCCATGGTTGTGTGCGTGCGTGTTTTCGGAATTGATGATAAAAGATGAGACACAAAACGATGAGTCGCGTAGGGGAGACACACGGAAAACATGACACCAACGCTCGTTAGTGAATGCGCATGTGTAATTGTATGAGTTGTTTGAAAGCATGTTAAAATCGTATACTATCTTTGATATGTATGTTAAGGGTTAGTGGGTTTGGATTACTCTATTGAGCTTTCAAGCTCACGGTGTTGCTTTATGTGACCCTGACATATTATCTTGGTGGCGACGCTGGTAAATGTGTCCGATTTTATAGATGAGCAGCATGAACAGTACACCTTGGAGGCTTTTGGAGCTGAGGAACTTGCTAGGATGGAAGAAGAGAAGGAGCTGTAGATAACCTTAGATATCCATCCCTTTTGTGTAATAAACGAACCCTTTGGGAGTTTATGATGTAATAAAGAGCCAGACTCTCTTTTGTTGTTCAATAAAATGTTTATTTAACGTACCCAAAATTCGGGGCCTTACAAAACTATTCTAATCTTGTACTTTGATGGATTAACCAAGGTTCTCCTTTTATCCTATGGGTAAAGATAACCCTAACGCTATCGTCCAACAGTCAATAGCACAAAGGTTAAAAAGGTTCACAAAGTTAATCTAGGGTTACAAGCTCAAGGGTTTCAAAAGGTTCATAAGTCACGATGGTCATATGATTTACTTAGCAGATGGTAACTAAGTTAAACGATCGCTAGGTCAACCTAATTGGCTCGAAGCTAGCTAGACTTGCTAGGTAGGATTTCCGGCCAAGAAATGGGGTCTTAAGACTTAATCCTAGAAACGACGGGAAACGGTAGTTAAACGACGATTAAAACCTTCCAAGCATAATTAAAAGATTTTCGAATAACAACGAGGTTTTTATTAATCAGTAACGACCGATTTTTGGTTATGGGAATAAAAATCCACGTAATTAAAATAAAATTCAAAGTTTTAACGAAATTTTTATTTACCAAAAATCAGGGTCGCTACAACCTATCCCCCTTAAAATAATTTCGTCCTCGAAATTCGTACGCGACTACAGGTTAGGCTTAGTTACTATATTGGTCTCGGAATTGTTGTCTATCCCCTTAAAATAGGAGCAAGCCACTCTTAATCCCTTACGAATGTGATGAAAGAGACGCCCGAAACGATGCGGCATATACAACCACTGTCTAAAGGCTCCGGCAGGTCCTATGGGTATGACGGTGTTCTACATGTTTAGGTTAATCGAATTAAGCCTCATACTTGCTTAACGAGATGGGGTTTAGGTGGCTTCTGCTGTCGAACCGCTTGTCTCGTTATCGACCTTTGATAACATTTCCTTGTAAATACCAACGCCAAATGCAAAACCTCTATCAAATCAACATGCGGACTCATACCCTAAAGATGTTTCCTTAACACGACCCTCCTTTTGCATGGTAGGGGCCTTATGGTGCCATCGAGATTGGTGCCGTTCCCAGTTAGAGTTCTATGGAGAAGTCTATCTCTCATTTGGGTGATAAGCCAGGAAGTTCTTCAGGGAAAACATCGCCGCACTCGCAACGATGTGCGGAAATCCCACTTCCATTCTATTGGCTTCTTCCAATTGGGGACTAACTAGCCATCCAACTAGTTGATTTTGCCACCTTGACTTCTTTGTCAAAGAACTCGCGGTCTGTCTATCTATCCCCCTAAAATTAGGGTTAAGTTCCCTCAAGGTTATATGCCGTCACCATCTTTTGGTGGCAGTCTAAGACCGCTCGATAGCTAGTCCATCCCTAGGATTACGTCGAAATCTGCCACGTCGATCACTCTAAGATCACAGGTCAGGCGCAGGTTGGCTACTTCTAGTTCGCACTCTCTACACACTAGACTGATAGCTATTCTTTCCCCCAATGGTGATGATACTTTCACACTCGTACTTAAGGTTTCTGTTTCTAATGCTAGCGTGGTTATGCAGATGCGACGCTCCAAAGTCACATAAGAGCTTGCACGCAGATACTATGGTGGCATACCTCAGGTCATATAGGGATCCCGCTCTTGCTCTAGTGCCAAGATACGCTCTCCAGTGCCTTGCTGGTTCCCCATGGGCTGTTTTCTCTTGTGTTGCCCATTCTGTTGTAGCAATGGACCTCTAAGGTTTTGCTTCACAAAACCGACTTGTCCAGGTTGTTAGGCTTTCTGATTTTCAAAGCTCCCCTCCCTTTCTCTTTGAAGTTGGGGGCAGTCACACTTATAGTGACCCATAGCTTGGCAGTGGTAGCACTGAACCGTTGCTATGTCTCTACTACCTCTTTTTGATTTACCATTTCTGGGGATAGCAGTCCTCCAGGGTTGGTTGCTTTGAGGCGGGTTAGATGGTTTGGTGAAGTAGGGCCTGTGGTGGTTGCTATGTGGTTGGGTTCGAATAGGTCCACCGGTGCTGCCGGTTGCCTTTTTCCAGGGGGTTTTAAAATCTGCCTCCTCGCTCTCTAGCCGGAGCGCACATTGCACCACTCCAGCATAGGGGGTGAATGCTTGGGCTACCAGGGCTACACGGTCTCCATCTCGGGTAATCTCCAAGGATCACCTTGACTTCTTTCAGCCAGGTTTTGGCCATGGTGGGGTTAGGGTCTCCGTTGAAGGTCGGGGGTCGACGCTTACAGAACTCGTTCATCGCGCGAGTTCGGGTCATGGGTTCATCGTCGCGGTCATGGGTTCATCGTCCTCGAAATTTGGTCGAACCATCAGCCGAGAAGCAAAGGGTATCCGCCGAGCAGGACCCTTTGGAGTGGAAACTTTTTGTCGATGGATCCGCATGCAACACCGGATCTGGAATTGGGGTGGTGCTATTCCCTCCTGAAGGAGTAATGATCGAGCTGTCCCTGCGCCTGGGATTCAGTGCGTCAAACAACATGGCGGAATCTGAGGCACTCTGGCGAGGGTTCTGAGCGCAAAAACCTTGAAGGTAAAAAGAATTCGAGTATTCTCGTGATTCACAACTCGTGGTGAATCACTACCCGAAGTATGAGGGCCGGAATGAGAAGATGGCAGCCTCGTGGAGGCAGCCAAGGATTTGCTTGACACCTTCGAGAAGGTACACATCGAGCGTATAAGCTCGGCGTAACGCCCACGCCGACTCACCGGCTTGGTTGGCGTGGTGCGCAACAGAGTTCTAGAGGAAGGTGGCAGTGGGTTATCTTGCTGAGCCGAGCATTGGAAAAAGTGTGGAATTGGTCCTGGACGTGAACCAAGGACCAAGTTGGATGGATCCAATAGTAGAGTTCCTACGAGACGGGACACTCCCCGCAGATAAAAAAGAGGCTCACAAGATAAAGATGAAATCTGCAAGGTTTTGGCTATCACCAGAGGGCAAATTGTACAGGAAGTCCTTCACTGGGCCGTATTTGCTTTGTGTGCATCCCGAGATGGTGCAGAAATTCCTCCACGAGATACATGAGGGAACATGCGGAAGTCATGCAGGTGGGAGATCCATTGCTCACCGTGCAATCACCCAGGGTTACTGGTGGCCACACATGCAAGAAGATGCAAAGGTATATGTGAAAATCTGTGAGAAGTGTCAGAAGTTCTCACCTATGATCCGAACACTAGCCGAAGATCTGGTGCCTTTGACAAGTCCTTGGCCGTTTGTGCAGTGAGGAATGGACATCGTGGGTCCACTCCACAAGGCTACTGGAAACAAGAAGTTTCTGTTGGTGGCAACGGACTACTTTACCAAGTGGATTGAAGCAGAACCACTGGCAAAAATCGCAGAACCTATGATAGAAAGGTTCGTGTGGAAGAACATCATCGCTCGATTTGGGGTTCCTTATTCTTTGATCACTGATAATGGGTCGCAGTTCCAGAAAATGTTCAAGGCTTTTTGTGCCCAGTACGGAATAAGGAACTATTATTCAACCCCATCCTACCCTCAGAGCAATGGGCAGGCAGAAGCGTCCAACAAGACGATACTTGACGGGATCAAGAAAAGGTTGGACAAAGCAAAAGGCAAGTGGCCCGACGAATTGCCACTGGTCCTATGGGCACACCGAACAACTCCTAGGAGGTCTACGGGAGAGACCCCCTATTCGCTGGCATATGGAACAGAAGCTGTGATTCCATTGGAGGTTGGATTGCCGACCAACAGGACCACATTGGTGGAAATTGGGGGCAATGATAGAGCCTTGGAAATTGAGCTGGACCTCGCCGAGGAGAGGAGAGAATGAGCTCTGGTGCACCTGGTTTTGTACCAGGAACAGTTGATGAAAAGTTACAACAAGCATGTCCACCTACGAGAGTTTGGTGTTGGAGACCTTGTGCTACGAAAGGTGCTCGGCAACACCAAAGTGGCCAATGAGGGCAAGTTGGGGGCCAATTGGGAGGGCCCATATCGAGTCACAGAGGTTGTGGGCATTAGGGCATATCGATTGGCAGACCTGGACGGGAACCCGGTACCAAGGCCTGGGAATGTTCACAACTTGAGAAAGTTCTACATGTAAAGAACTTCGATTTCGTTTTTACGTCTGTTTTAGATGCACATCATGATTGTGTGGGAATTACGAATAAAATTCCCTTGTGTTTGCTTTTATTAGTTGCAAGGGGTACGCGTAACGCCCCCTTGAGTTTTTCAAATTATGAATAAAATTCTCGGATTTTGGTAACACAAACGCTGTTTTTTACGAAATTTTCTTTTATTATGCTTTAAATACGAAGTCAAGCTATGTCCTTAGTCCTCACTTCGTATTGGGGAGCAGAGGTATAGGGTAACTAAATGGAATTTCGAATATTTCAGAATTTTGCCAAGTACGAATATACTTGTCTGTTTGCTCGGGTACGAATACACCCAGAATTGAGCCAAGTACGAATATACTTGTCTGTTTGCTCGGGTACGAATACACCCAGAATTGAGCCAAGTACGAATATACTTGTCTGTTTGCTCGGGTACGAATACACCCAGAATTGAGCCAAGTACGAATATACTTGTCTGTTTGCTCGGGTACGAATACACCCAGAGTGCATACGAGATTATGCACACTGTTCTCAAACACGAATATGTTTGGGATAATTCCAAGTACGAATAGACTTGTTTACTCGTACGGGTGCATGCCCACACGAATTTACAACATAACCTGGGTATGAATAAACTCAAGATTACCTAGTCCAAATACGAGCACATTTGGGTAACCTAAGTACGAATATACTAGGGAAACTTTCCAAGCACGAAACATGTGGGTTGCATAAGAGAATATGCAGCAATATCCAAGTTCAGAAAAACTTGAAGGTTGCTCGGGTACGAACAGACCTTGAGCACGTATGAAAAAAATACAAACACTGTACGAATAAGGTTAGCAGCTTGCTCGGGTACGAGCAGATCCTGAATATGTACGAGTACATGTATTGGTAGGAAAGCTACGAGTGCCATTAACACTGTTCTAAGGTACGAGAAACTTGCAAAAGTGTAAATGTGAATACAACTGGATCATCAGCAGGCACGATGAGACCTGGGGAGCATACGTGAATATGCATAAGGCTAAGTACGAAGACACTAAGCACATAAAATACTGGCCATGGGACGGCCACCTGTGTTAAGGAAAGGCCACGAAAGGCCAACCAAACATATAAAGGCCACGAGGGGCTAGGCAAAACAAAAGTTTAGGCCAAACAGGGCCACCAAACACATAAAAGGCCACGAAGGGCCAGAACCAGCAGAGTTAAAGTATGCAAAAATGTATCAAGTGCCACGCAGGGCAATACCAAAGGCCACGCAGGGCCAGTCAAAACTGATTCAAAGTTTCAATTGTTATCACTACGAAGAGTCCAACTTACTCTTCAATCGTTAGATCCTGGACGACAGAAGAGGATGGAGCATTCGTGTCTTCCACCACGGTAGACGACTTTGGAGCACCGCCACCAGCTTCCTTCTGGCTAGTATTGGCATCATCCACAGTTGTGGCAACATCGTTCTCTACTTGCTCAGTGACCTGTGCATGATTCTCGTCCTCTGCGTTGCTTTGTTCTCCCTCCTCCTGCTCGTCGGCCACAACTTAGGTACTCGGGAGGTCCCTGTTGGTCCAAAGGGGGCAGGAATCGGGGGCCTCGATCTTCGTCAGGCACGTGGTCCAAGCAGCGTCCCAGATCTAGTCTTGAAGGGCAGGTATCTGAGACTTGTAGCTCTCGGTAGCTACGCGGATCCCTTCGTTATAACCATCTTGGTAAGCGGTCTTGTTCTCCTCCTTGCTTGCCCCCAGCTCCATCAGGGTTTGGTTCAGGCTGTCCTCCGTGCTTTCCAGCTTGGATCTCAGCACCCCGGCGTCAGCTCGAGCTTGGTTTCTCTCTCGCTCCAGCCTCAGAATAGTGAGTTGAAGTTTGGAGTTCTCACTGGCCAACTTGGCCCGCTGAGGCTCGAAATGGCCAAGTTTTTGGGCCATGGCCACCATTTTTTGCATTGCTTGAACAAATCACGAGGTTAGATAAGTAACAGAAACTAAGACTTGAGGCCTTTAGCTCGCAGAATGTGAAGCACTGAAGGCGTACCTTCGCACTGTGACTCATGAATGAGCCGAGAAGGTTGTCTGGAGAGCTGGCGACCTCTTGCTGCATGTCCCCTGGAAGCATAAATGCTTGGGACAATGCGAGGGCAGTCCCTTCAAATTCCACGCTGTCTCTGATCGTGACAGGGCGGCCACCGTGGGTAAGCTGAGGGGCCCAGAGGGTAGATGACGTAGAGGAAGCCTGAGGAGGAGGTCTTTCAAGTGTCTCCAAGCGTTGGCGTTTGTCCCTGTGACTGGCTTCGGTCTCTTTAGGAGAAAAGCCAGGGGGCGTCCGTTTGAGTTGCCCCCCTGACGCCCATGAGACGGGGCAGGGCTCAGAGGGAGCCCGCGGCCACGAGCGGCGCCGCGCCCTCTCCCACGTCCGGCTCCGGGAATGGTCAAGAGGTTGCTGAGGTTGATTGGCTGGTTCATCTCTTGAGGCAGAGGAGAAGGTGTGTAGCCACTGGATGTGGAGGTCGATGCTTCTTCGGCAAGACGAATTGGTTCTTCCGGTTGGGGCGGAGTCTGAGATCGCCTTCCTTCTTCTTGTACGGGATGCAAGAAGGGAGGATCAGGTACTATCGGATTGTCAGCAGCTCGAATGCACCGATCACTAAAACCCTCGTAGGATGCTCGGTAGCTCAGAAGCACTTGTGCAGCTCTTGCTCGGCTTGCCAGAACTGTGCCCTGTCCGTTGAAGGCAAGTGCACGGTTGATGTCTGTAACGTGTACTTGAGGGGTGATAATGGCGTGCCCTTGGTTGACGTTTGTGGTTGCAGAAGCATAAGAAAGATAACAGTCAAGAAAACGAACAAGCATGCAGTGCAATACGAAATATTGCTTGACAAAGGAAATCTACGAGAAAAAGAACTAATGTGGGGTGCCAAATCTGTGTGGGGCATGAAATCCTATCACTCGACCCTTCTCGTTCCTAGGCTCGAAGTTCCCAGTGACGATGAGGAAGTCGTCGTCATCTCCTCGAGCTGAATCAGGTAGTTCAAGCACAAGTCTTTTCCTGGAATCCCTCCTCTTCAGATTGGTCAAGGCATCTTTTGTTCGAGAGATACTGTATAGGTGGTGAATGTCATGAAGGCCAAGAGATGTGCCTAGCATCTGGTTTGGAGTGTTTATACCCATCACGACGCGGGAAAAATTTGCAGATACTTGCATTGGAGATTATCTATAGAAAGCCAGAACTTGGCGGAGTAACGGCGCCAGGGGAAACTTGGCGTCGCCTTCCACGACGGCCACTACGGGGATGTGGAGGGTGTCATTGTCCGGGCTCTCACGAAGAGCGTCTACGGGTGCCAGTTCAGTGGCGATATTGTCAGGGATCTCGTAACGAGATCTGAAGTCCGCCGTTGTTTGGGGAGTATTATAGAAACGTCTAAATCTGCCCATCTTCAAATAAAGTTTATGTTTTACAGGTAGAGGAAGGGAAATGAGGGAACCCTAGATCAACTGTGGAAACCTAAAATCAATGAAAGAGACAGAATGAGAAGGGGAACGACAACTTACGGGGGTGAGGATTGAATACTCTAGTGCAGAGAAAGGGGGAACCACGAGATGGTGAGCGGTGCTTTAATGGCGGATATGAGCAGACCTCTTCTGCAGAGGGAGTTTCGGGGAGAGAATGGTTTTGAAATAAGACGAAAATCCAAATATACCCTAACTCGTGGGGTGGCGTACGGGAAACGTCACCCCAGACGCCGTTTGGGCGTTCCGTTCCCCAGAGATGTCCGCTCGCATTTAATGCAGGCAATACGATGTATGCCGCGTGTAAAGGTGATAGCTGGAAAAGCCAGTCCAAACCAAACGACGAGACGTTTGGCTTGGACTAATGAGGAAGTTTACACCAGGTACGAGAAACAGGGTGCAGGAGCAAAGGACGAGAACCTTGCTCGGTGTTCAGAAGCTTTACTCGTCATATTAAGAAAGAAAAATAACGAGTAAAGCTGGGGAGCCATTGTAGGGAGGTAATCCCGAACAGATACAAATGAGGCCCGAACACAAGGTACGTGGGGTCCAGGATAAATATAATCGGAGCATCCGCCGTGCAGTACGGTGAATGGCAGAAAGGATCGGGACATGAGAGGTCCCAGGTCCGAGATACCCGAGCAGGGGAATGGTTCAAAGAGCAAGGGAAGATGTTGGACCAGTGGCATGGTAGAGGGACCAGTGATATGAGAAATCATTGGTCCATGTGGTTTGTTCGGCAGCGAGAAAGCCGAACAGGAACATCATTCTGGAGGATACGCTCCAGAGGGGTCCAGAAGTGGCAAGTACCCAGTAAGGAAACAATATCTGGAGAAGATACCCAACGGGAATGGGGTGAACGGCCAATTAAGGAAAGAGTTCATAAATGGTCTATAAAGTAATATACAGTTAAGGGAATAAGAATCCCTGATATTCTGGGTTCCTTATACGAGAAAGGAAACTTAGGGCAACGAGATGGCTTGGACCGCAAGCATATGAGGATCTATAAATATGAGGTAAACCTAGAGGTAAAGGTACGCAATTCTTGGCTATACGTTCCAATACCTACTGAGAATTAGGGTTTTCACTAGTACGAGATACTAACTTTGGCATCGGAGGGCCTTTGCCACGAGAAGGCAAAGGTGCACTGACCCCTTGTTTGTTTTGTAGGATAATTTCCGACAGGGAATAGGAGGTAGCCATTGGATTCGGGTGCTGTTGAAGGTCTTTTCGTTTTCCTGCACCTACAAGCTCGTGCAACCAAGACAACTACTTTTGCTAAGCAAACATAAGGATGTACAAATGGAATACTAGGGTCAAAAGATTAATGCAAAAGACAGGGTGATAATGATATGCATGTGAACCCGTAATGTATTCTCGACATCTCAACTTTCGCGTGTTTAAGCTAATGCTTCTCTTTGATTTAGGGAGACCAAAAATGACTTTAAACTAGTTAAGTGATTATGACAAGACAGACTACAATACCCTAGCGACACTGCTGAAAATATTGTTTGACCCAGGGCCCATTTAGCTGCACCCCTCATGAAATGAGAAACTCATTTTATCTCCTCGAAAGTTTGTAAAAAGCAATTGTGCTTGTATTGTTGTGTCAAGAAAGTTTAAGATAAAATAAACATTGAAAACTTTTCCTCGAGGATTTCAAGGTCATATCACTCCATCCATGCATGTTCCACACTCACGTCATTCAATCATCAAAGGACACAGAACTATTTTGCAAACCCATGCCCCTAGTCAATTAGGTGAGTTTGTTGCTTTGAGTTTGACTTGGTTGACTTGAGTTGTATTGATAAGTGCCTACTGAGACCCACATAAGAGGTTGGGTACTTTTGAGAGAGGTGCATAAAGGGAAACATAGGCATACCCCTTGTCTCACGTAACTCTCCATGTTGTTTGATTTGCCAAGATGATGCAAATTTCAGGGTTCTTGCCCTTCATGTTAAGTTCCACATTGGTGATGCCCCCTAGTGTCTAGGACCTTGCTACTAAGTCATATTTCTCAATCTGAAAGGACTTTGTTATGGACCATAATGTAGGCTTGGGTTTTGGCTTGACGAAAGAAGCGAATGTAAAGGCTCAAACCTAATTTCTACTCATGCTTAGGTATTAAAAGCTAGCAGCCATCTTCAACATTTTTATCAACTTTTGCTGTCTCTTGCCTCACTTTGTGTGAAAGAGTTGATTTCTTCAAAAATGGCCTTTGTATGTATTGGAAGAAATGTTTCCTTCAAAATGCCCCTTGTATGACGGGGTGCTCATTCTTTCATTGATTTTTCTTTCATCTCTCCTTGTATTTTTTGTGTTTGCCCTAGTGTGGGGGATGGCTGCCTAGCAGGCTTTTCAAATAAATTATCCAGAGGCTCGACGTGGCTAGCAAGGGATAAGTGTTTGGGATAGAGAAATGAATGCCTTTTTTCATCTTGAAACACACGACAAAGTGTCAAGGAATCCTAGCCAAGAGATTAAGAGCTTCGATGTTTAACCAAACGAATTTTAATCCTTTGAGACACATAGCAGATGCATGGAGACACGGCTAATTTCTCACTTCTCTTCTCTTTGTTCATGCTCTAATTTTTGCCTAGACCGCCCTTGCAGGTTTTCAATCTAGCGAGCTCACTTTTCTTCTCCTCTCTTTTTCTTCTTTTTTTTTCTCTTCATCTTCAACAGCTTGTTTTCCTTACAAGTGATCTTTGTGAGGGTGCAAAGATGTGTCAACTCCTCTTTAGCTCAACAAAAATGACGCGGGTCATAGCTTTGAAAAACTCGCTTTGCGCTTTTGACAATTCAAGTGATTATGATGTGTTCCAAAAGATGTCATAAGATTACTTTGAAACCCTTGTGGATTGTTTTCAACGTTTGGTGTTATCATGAGTATTCTATGGTAGTGAACTAGCACAGGAGAAAATATTTTCAAAATTGTGGCCGACCATAAGGTGCCTACGTATCCCAATAGAGAATCAGGCCATTCGCAGTTCCAGTCTAAGGAGATTCACATTCTGGAAGAGATTCACACTTCATGCTAGGTGTAACAAGCGGACTTATTACCAAAATAAACTCAAGACATAGACCTTTTAAAAAGGAAACAAATATGGACCAAAATAGTAGCCAAAAAAATAGCTAGATAAGACTCCTCAAAAGATTGATTCTTAGCCTAAGACGTGACAGGCATGGATGCTGCTGTTGCCCAATGATCAAACTCAGCTAGATCAATCTTCTTTTGATCGATGAGGTCTTGGATTGCATTCTTGAGAGATCCGCATCCACTGATAGAGTGACCATTTACTTGGTGGTACATGCAATACCCTCCACCTTTTTGTATATAGTTTGGAAATTTTGGCTGCAACGGCTTCAATACCCCTTTTGCTTCCAAGATACAGAACACCTTTCCCAAGTTCACTCCAAGAGGAACAAAGTTTCTCTTTTGCCTACGGTCGAGATGAGATCCCACCGGTTTATCATTACTGTTGCTTATATTCATCTTACAGCTATTTTTCTCTTTGGGAGATTCCTGGTTTAGATCGACGATATCGAGAAGAAGTTGCTTCTCATGTTGCTGCTGCACATCGTCCACCACCATTTCAATTTGGTTGTCCTTAATGGGATAAGTTTCTTTTTGAGCTGCCCTTTTCATCCATCTAGTAGGGGGAGGTGGAGGTGGAGCTTGTGGAAGACTTCTTTGCAAACTGTGAACAATGGTGGCTAGGGCGGCCACTGATTCAGCCAATACATTAACTTTAGCAGCCAGAGCTTCAATCTTCTCGTCAGCCATTGCTATCACGCCTAAGACCAAACCCAAAATTTAAGAAAAGCAAGAACTTAGCTACGCTCAAGTTAAGATGTCCAAAATCAAGTGTCTATGCAATGCACACATCAAACACACTTATTGCCTTTAAAATGCAAATCTAGCATGATGGGGGGCTTAACCAAATGATAATAGGTGTTGACACGTGATCAAGCAATGTGCTATAAGAAGAAATGAGGGTGATGGACTCCTCTTTTGGTTTAGTCCCCTGCATGGTTAGAGAAAAGTAAACAAAATGATATACAAAGCACCATAGCTACTTTCACAGATTATGGATGAGTCATGTATAGCAATCCGTTTTTGTACATGAGTTTATTGGATACCATAGATAGCCAGCAATTTTTGATATGGATGATTCTTAAGACTCGTTGTTTACAAATACTGCATGTCACTTAAGATCCTACGTCCAAGCCAATTCACATTATGAGGCAGACCGAAAAAGCTGAGCAGATGACCACAACGGAGAGTAGACTTGGAGTCCATCGCTGTGCTAGCAGCTATTTGGATGTTCCACTTTTGATTTTAAGAAAAACTTGTTTTTTGAGGATTTGATCATCATTAGCCATTTTCAAAACTTATTTTACTCAGAAAGCACATCGAAGTTGATCAATCAAAGTTGATCTATCAAAAACTTATTCAACAAGTTTTTTCTTTCTTTTTTTTTCTCAAAACATTGATTGAGGTAATTGGGATCCAAATGATTACCTGCCAACACTTTGACAAACTCCTAAATCTTATCGGCTCGTTGCAGTAAGCATGCTCAAAATTTTTAATTTTGAAAGATGGGTTGCTAGGCCGATTTGAAATAGGAATCAAAGTCCTTCATTTGTCATGCTAAATCATCCATGGAGAAATAATTATTGCAAGTTCTATCCATAATATCCTTTACTTTGCATACAATCATCCATAACCTACTCTACTACCTTACACTCCCTCTTTCCTTTAGCCTCGCAAGGCAAAGATTGCTAGAGCAACCCCTAGTTCAATTGCCGATGGAGCGGTCAGTGTTTGATTTTGTTCTAAAAATCCATGCTTTGCGGTGCTTTAAGTAAAGCGGGAGTGTTAAGTAAGCAATGATGCTTTCGTCTTACCAAAAACATACCTTGCAGGCAATGACATGCCTCAGTTCTAGACTATAAAGACTTAGAGTTAGGGCTCTTAGTTCAAGCCCCAACCCATCTGCACAGAAAGCGATATTATAAAAACATATACAAGGTGTGAGGAAGAACTTATAGAAAAGATGCAAGTAGATTCCTAACATGCGGGATCCTGTCTTATTTTGATAAGTTCTATGGATTTCTAACACATGTAAGGTTTGGGTAGTCTCAAGGCTGCTCCGTTGTCAAAGGGCACCAGTCCTTTCACTAGCCCATCATAGGCGGTGATTGGGTGATTTCCTTTTTGATATACCACTAGGTACAAGTGACTGTGGAGTTTGCTTGAACCCCTAACATAGCCCGTGTCATGCTGGGGTATTAGGTGAACTCAATGAGGTTTGCCTGCTCGATGCATATGATAAATGAATTAAATAAGGCATGTATTAGTCTTATGTTGAACTTTCTGGTTATGGCTCTCATTCATCCCCAGCAGAGTCGCCAGAAAACTGTAGACACCTCCCAAACGGGGCATCGCCATACAGTTTGATATCGTTTGTTTGCTCGATTGATTGCTCGCTTCATAAACAAAGATCGTGGATACTTCCATGGCTAGAAGTATCGCCACACGATAGCGGTTATCATCAAAACAGAGTTGCCACCCAGTTTATTAAAACTAGCAAAACAGATAGCAATTCTGGGTACGGAAGCCAAAAGTACAGTAAGGGGAAGGTGTTAGGCACCCCTCTCTACCTAGCCGTAAGGCTAGCCCATAATCATTCAACATAAGACATATAGATGCTTTATTTAATCCTAACACGTAACCTATTTTTATGCCTTTAAACAGTAAACAAGGTGAGCTGAGACAATAAATGAACATGCGTCAGAAAGCAGAACAAAACAAAACTGTGCCAGCAAATCGATTACTCGGCTGGTGAATGGATGTCACGGTCGAGTAATCACGCTGATTTGATGTACCGGCCGTGGCATCGAAGCCCCGGCTGGTGTTCTTCCTCACACCAGACAAAAAGTTTAACAGAAGACTAAAACGCTATGATTAGTAAGATAAGCGATAAATAAACCAAACCAGAGGCCGTTGGGCCTCACCACCTTAATCCCTCAGTTGCTTGATTGCTTCGGATCGATGGGGATTGACTGATTGATTGCTTCTTGAATGAAACCCTAGGGTTAGGGTTTGAACTCCGGGATTTGATCGTCGGATTGATGGCTGCCTTCGGGAGGTTAGGGCTTTTGTAGAGAGGGTTTTTGTGAGTATATGGGCAGAGTTTCGTGGCTTGAGAGGGTATGAATCTGATTGATTTCGTATATCTATTTCGGAGTCTGAGGGCCACTTTATATAGGCAAAGGGATGACTCACTCGGTCCAATCAAATCACGGGATTGCAATTGCAATTGCAATGCAATTCGAACTCCTCGTCGTGATCTCTGAACGTGGCCCGAACGCATCAGAAAAAGGTATCGGGAATGGATCAAACAACCGGTAGAACATTCGAGAGTCAGGAAAAAGGTCGATCTGGCGGCCGAGCAAAGAAACTCGCGGCCGAGGACCGGATTGAGCGGCCGAGGAAAGAATCCAGCGGCCGAGGTATTGATCTCTCAGGGAGATGTTGCTAGCAACAGGTTGCTCAGGTGAAGAATGGATGTTAAGGCTGTGAGATCGATGTTATGGCCGACCGATGGATTTTCCTATAACACTGTGTTTCTGTCTGAAAGGCTATTTGGCTATGGATTGGGTCCTCTAACTGGCTCAAAGTTCCTACCATAAGTCCGTGGGTTTCACAAGAAGGCAATCAGCAATCATTGAATCCGTATCATCATCGGGATGGTCCCAAGGTGGGACTTGAAATAATCGTTAGGCCAAATTGGGGTGTCTGCACTCGCACGATGGTATGCCTAGCCAGGAGTGGTCAAAGTCAAATGTTTGACTATTGACCCACGCGCGACAGCTGTTACCCTCGCGCGATGGTCCCACTTCTTCTCGCGATGGTCCAAAACAGTCCCTTTCACCTTTTGCCAGCCAGTTGGTTGCTTGCCTGGGGGGCTACAGGGCTACTGAACCCCGTTTTTCTCCACAGAGTACTGTGCAGTGCAGGCTTTGGGACTTTCCTCTCACACAACCCTTCCCATCATCTTTCTACCAAGCTTCACCACCAAGTTAAGCCCTAAGGTGTTGTTTGCCACCTTCCTACCCCTTACACTCCTCCTATAAATACCCCCCTTGGTCTTTCATTACAAGGGTGACTAACTACCAAGTTTTGAAAGGTTAAGAAGAACATCAAGCACATTAAGGCTCTCAACCCTAGCATTTGCTCATCTCTTCTTCACTCCATTTTCCATCACAAGCTTCACAACTTTGCTTAATCTTTTCCAAAACCTTTCAAACAAAGGTATAACCCCTTTTACTGCTTACTGTTTTGATCCCTGAGGGGGGCTGTCAGGGCCAGCATTGGTAATCAATACCAGTTATGGTCCTAAAGTCAGCAGAGTTACAAGAAACTGGGATCAAGCATACCCTCGCGCGACAGATTCAGACTCACGCGCGACAGTTCACTGTCTCGCGCGACAGTCCTCGTGGGGTTTGGGGATGCTGGTTTTCCTTGTTTATCATGTTATTGCTTATTTTAAAGCATGTTAGGTCTTTTAGCTCACTGTTGTGCATGTTAAAACACATAGTCTAGCTTTCTTTGCTTATTTATTTGGTTGGAATACTTCTGGCTTGATTCTGGATCTGTACCAAAGCCCAGAGCATGCAAAGCAATTCCTGGAAGTCCAGTCTGGACCCTCGCACGAGGGAGTCATTGTCTCGCGCGATGGTCTTCCTGAGTCCAGTAGCTGCCCTTGCATGAGCAGCTTGGCCCTTGGCCTTTGTTTTGTCACCCTCATTGTTTAGGGGTTGTATTTCAATTCATTTGGCTCCTGTTTATATTAATTTGTAATAGTTAGTTAACTTTCAGTACATATAAACTGCTTGGTTTGCGTCCTGGGTGTGCACTGGTTCTTCCAGAGCCCAAAATGGGATAAAATTCAACCTGTGGTGAGTCAGGACCCTCGCGCAAGAGAATGAGTGTGTGGCGCGATGGTCTGCTTTGCATGCACGTAGATCTATGCATGCAAAGGTGGCCATGGTGCATGGCACATTCATCTTGTAAGCAGCCAAGTTCATTTCTCATGAGAGGGTTGGGTTTTATCCCATTTTCGTAGTATTCCATCCATTCATGTCATATTCAAACACATCTTGCAAATTTGTTACAGTTGTTAATCCCCGATTAACTGTTCCCCCTCCCTAACTGGCTTAAAATTGGTTAAAGAAGAAGACGAATCACAAATATTTTCACAAAATGTCTAAGTAGAGACCGATCTCCGGATTGGGCGAGAGGGGTGCCTTAAAACCCTTCCCCTCTCGTAACCCAGATATGGTTATGACGGACTGGTTCCTTCACTTTTTCAAATCAAACAGCGCAGCAGGTGCTTCGAAATACGGTTCCTTGGGTGTCGGACCTTCAAACCCGAGTGGCGACTCTATATTTTGCGAGCGCCTGCTTCTCCGCTCGCGCTCTCTCGATTTCAAGGCCGCTTTGGCAAAACGGGGAATGAAATCCCTGATTTTTCCACGGGCATGCTGCCCACAGTGGCGACTCTGCTGGGGATAATCGAACCAATATTAATTAGAGTTTAATATGTTTGCAAACAATTCTACAAAAGTCTGTCAAAACGGTGAGCTTCGCGCTGCCGAAGGTTGGAATGGTGATTTAACAGGACCTCGTGTCCGGCCAATCTGATCTGGGACTTTTTCAATTGTTCACTTGCATAGTCTCCTCTAAAGATGAACTAAATAAAGTGAGCCGAGCTTGAAAAGGCATTTTGTGATTTTGTGATTTTTCTTCTTCTTAATCAATTTCTAGCATCTCATTTGCATCGATGTGGGATAAGCCTCGTTGGATCATTTTGGCAATCCGGCACGGTTTACCGGAGCCCGGGGACCCTGAATGACCAACAACCTTCGACGATGATGGGTCATGCTACCATTTGATTGTTGCTCAGCGATATTGCGGGCAACGAGAGGTATATCTGTGGCCCTAGTCCGAGGAACCTGTTACAAGCCAAAACCAGCCTTTGCATATACAAAGCTCTAGCACTTTCCAAACAAAGACAGGTATCTACAGGGTAAGATTTATTTGCATCTAACCCCCATATATTGTCTACGTGTTATTGCTTTCCCTATCGCATGCACTGTACATCATACCGTCTTGCGTAGGAGCATGTTTAGGGCGGCTTCTAGGTTCTCATTCCTGCAAGTATGTCTTGAGCTGTTTTGGAGCATTATCATGGCCCGATGAGGAGTCGTACATCCAGATGATGTACGTTTTCGGCATTTCGAAATCCTTAGAACAGTAGGGACTGCAGGAAATCAGAAGCTTTCTATGTCTTTGTCTATACACCTGATTAGGATTTCAAACAGAAAACTAGGAACAACAAAAAAACATGCCATGATGCTTACACCAGTCAGGTAACAAGTGCCTCGCCACTTACACCGCCCAGCTAACAGCGCAGTGCCACTCACGCCGTTTCTGGTTATAGTTTCATGACATGCACACCAAGTTGTTCCAACTACAAAGTTGAAACCTTGATCAAGTAGAATAGCCAAAGGCTTAGGGCTCTTTCGACATCCTTTAGTCTCATTTGTTGCAAACAAGGATACACCTCCGAAAAGAATTCTGAGGACTCTGGCACTACCTGAACAGCTTGAGACAGACTTGTTTTCTAGTCTTAGAGTCTAGGGGCGACACTGACGATGCTGGCTGCATTACTTTAGTCTTTTATTTAGATTAAAGTTGCTGCAGGATCTCTACTGAGCCTTCTTTTTATTGTCAAGCAAAGTTCTAAGCCATTGCACCGCCAAGGAAAGTATCGAGGCAAAGAGCCAAACCCGCTTGGGAACGTCTGCAATAGAATCCGAGTCAAAGGCTTGTCAGGTTGCAATCCCAGTCAGTCACAACGGAAGACTCTCCGCTTCCCTTATTGGCCGCCTTACGGACAAGCTTGTCACCGATCTTGGAAGAGGTCTTACAGCCGGCATCTCCGAAACTCTCTTTAGCATCAAGCACTTCAGAAACTCCCGACATGGCAGGAAACCCAGAGGCCCAGTCGCTTACTGTGGAACAAATGCTCATGAATCTTCAAACCAGCATTACTGCAATGCAGTAGAGAGCTGCCCAAACCGATGCTAATGTCACCCGTTTGAATGAACTCTTCGACACTCGCCTTCCACCACCTCTTGAGGAGGAAGCGAGGCCGAAGAAGATCCGCACGTGCAGCGAGTTATGGTTGAAGATCCAAACAATCCAGGGCGCGTCATTGTTCGACACAATCCCCGGATTGTTCATGCACCTGCTGGTAATCCTGCAGGCAATGTCCCGGCTGAAAATCCGAACATTACTGCTCTCGTAGCCAAGATGGCCAAGCTTGAAGAATCTATTGCCAAGGCAGAAAAAGTCAAAGCTGGAGGCATTGACCTGGATCGTCTCTGCCTGTATCCCAATGCCAAGCTTCTTGAAAAGTTTAAAATGCCAGACATGGCACAATTCGATGGAAGTGGTGACCCTCGAACCCATCTTTACAGTTACCATGCTGCAATGAAACTGCTTTCAGTTGAGCCTGAGGCCATGTCGCAGCTCTTTCCTCAGACCCTCTCGGGCCCTACCTTCCATTGGTTTCTGTCACTCGACATCGCCAAAAGGAGGACTGGGAGGATATTGGGACTGCGTTTATTTTGCAGTATAGTTATAACTTTGAACTAAAGATTACCACACGGGAGCTGGAATCCAAAAAGATGGAGGCAAAGGAGTCCTTCACCGATTTCGTCAAGAGATGGAGAGCTAAGGCTGCTCTGATGGCTGATCGCCCCAGCAAAAAAGACCAACTCCGCATCATCTCTCGAAATCTTCAGCCAGATTATGCTAAGCATCTGGTCCTCGCTTAAGCATCTGCAAACTTCAAAACCTTCTTCGACTCTGGCCTGGCCATCGAAGATGCACTCCAAAGTAGAATTCTGACAAAAGGGGAATCTTCTAATCCCCCGAAAGCAAAACCCCGCGCTTATTCAGGCAACACCAATGCTTTGTTTGGGAGTGGGACTTACTCCAATGCAGCAACCAGTGGTACCAACGCCTCTACTTCCAATACCACAAACCACATAGCCGACGTTAATCAGGTTCAGTCACCGCAGAACAACCGGCTGCACGGTCAGTCTTGTAGCTTCTCTACAATTGAGGCACCTCTGTCCTCAGTTTTGGAGAAGCTAGTTAAGTCAGGGCATCTCAAGCCCCTGGATCCAACTCCTTTACCCAAGAACCCTTCTCCGAGTTTCAAGGCCAATCTTTACTGCGCCTACCATCAGGGAGCAAGCCACCTTACAGACTCCTGCTTCCGTCTGCGACATGCGATTCAGGATCTTATAGACGAGGGGACTCTTCAGGCACCACCTCCACCATCCCAAAAGCCCAATATCCTCTCCAATTCCTTACCCAACCACAAGGCTGTTCCACACATCAGTCAAATCTCCCTCAGCTCTACTCATATCGACCCTACTTCCACCATATTCAACCCCACTGACCATATAATCCCAGTCAGCCAACCCAAACCGATGGTGCTTCTACCTTCAGAACCTGATGCTGAACTCATGTTTATAGGGCCACCTTATAATCCGGCTCCCCGTTTGTTGCAAGCGGGCTTGGACTTTCTCAATAACAACATCAGTGACCTTTACGCTCATGCTGTCCCACCGGTCCAGCTTGATCCTGCATCAACCCGTAATCTCCCCATTTTTACTGTTGCTCCTTCAGATCTTTCTTAGGATTTCCTGAGTCGATTCGGAGCTGCAATGCCAGCCTTGCCTGAACATGAACCAGAACTTGATATGCAGGCTGTAGGCTGGGCGATAGCTGATAGTGAGGATTACGATGCTCCACTTATCCAAGAATGGTTCCAACTTGAGTTGGAAGGATTTCCTTTGCATCTCGAACAAGCTCCACCCAACCTGGCATGGGAAGCCGAATGGATTGCTCAACATGAGCAGATGGCAATTAACCCTTTGGATGGCATCTATTTATACATGCTCTTCTAGCAACCTCAGCCTCAGGTTCTTGAGGAAGAGTACTTTTGGGATCTTGAGCCCGTTTGGCAATTTCCAGTCGATTCCTCTGAGCTTCTCCAAGGCTATATCTCCCCTGAGCATATGACACACTTTTCTGAAGACGACTTGGTTCAAAAAGAGACCTGTGTCTTAGGAGAATGTTTCTTCACTCTCCGAGGTCCGGATTGGGGTGTCTACACCCATATACGACCCTGTGCTCAACATCATAGATGAAGATCAACCACGCCCCGTGGTATCTCCTCCAGAAGACCACAACATCATGGTTACGGGCCTTGTTCCACCGGTTGATCTTTGGAATGTGGACGAGATAGTTGATGTCCAGGTTGGGGCTGAAGTCTGGGCTGTTAACCGTTCTTTGGCTGAGGGTGGCCTCTGGTAGGGATGGCAATTTGGACCGAACCGATGGGTACCCGAACCGATAACCGAAATTTTCCCCGAACCATAACCAAAATTTTCCCCGTGGATATGGGTATGGTTGAGGCCTTGGATAACCGAACGGGTATCGGTTCGGTTATGGTTCATCTGCTACCCGAACCGAACCGAACCGAACCGAAATAACCGAAACCAAGAAATTACATAATTACCCCTTAGTATATATAATTACCCCTCAGGGGTTTTGTGTCCACAACTCCACATATCCTCAGATTATACTCTCACAGACCCCCCCCCCGCTCTCTCTCATGGCGGCCTCCACACCTGTACGACTTCTCATCTCGGCGATTCCAGATCTGAGGCTCTCTCTCTCTCTCTCTCTCTTTGTTCGTCTGACGACTCCCCTTGGAGTGTTCGGCTTCTCTGGCGTTAGTTTTGGAGTACGACGAACACACACAATCCGTGACCGATTTGTGTTTCTGATTGGGGTTTTGAAACAGAGATGGCCAAGTCAAAGAACCACACGGCTCACAACCAGTCGTACAAGGCTCACAGGAATGGGATCAAGAAACCCAGAAAGCACCATCACTCTTCCACCAAAGGAGTATTTTTTCATGGTATATACAAACCTTTACTGTATGTAGTTATGGAGAAATCTACTGAGCTTTTAAGGAATTAATGACATTTTGTGATGAATGTTGTATTGCAGTGAATGTTGGTTTTTTTCTCCTTTTTTTTGATTTGGTTCGGTTACCCATTCGGTTCGGGGATTACCCGATAACCGAATGGTTCGGTTATGATTTGATTTTCCCCTCCCCGTTCGGTTATCGGGGCGGATATGGGTGGCATATCGGTTTCGGGGATCAGGGACGGAAATCCCCAAATCCGCCCCGAACGCCCCGAATGCCATCCCTAGCCTCTGGGATGTTCCCTTCACTACAAATTCAGAGCCAGCGCGTGAAGTTGCTGCAATCCCAGATCTGAACTTCTGGGACTCACTGTTAATGCAAGACCTGGCTAAGGACTTGGGGTTGAATACAGAAGCGCCGGTAGCTGCACTGGCGACCGACAAAGGAAAGCGTAAGCTAGGGGAAGTCCCTTCTGACCATTGGGATGTGAATCAAGACCCTCAGGCCATGCCTTCTTTGGGGAACGTTCTCAACGTTACAAGGAGTGGATGAGTTTTTCAGCCTGCTAATCTGCAAGTTGGGATTTCGTCCAACCCTTCTAACCAAAGGAATGAATCCATTGCTTTCCCAAGGTCTGCACCACTTGAGGTACCGAGTATAGATCTCATTCAGAAACCGCTCGAGCGGGTTCCCGCTGCGATATCCCTCTGGGGCTTAATTTGTTCTTCTCGTGAGCATTGTCAGAAACTTTGTCACACTCTCGCCCGCCTGGAAGTTCAAGCTGATGTCACTCCTGAGGCTATGGTGTCTCTCATCCTTCCTCTCATTGCTAAGCACACCGTGGTCTTCACCGACAAGGATCTTCCTGTTGAAGGAACTGATCATAACCGCCCCCTGCACATTACAGTCAAGTGTCGTGGACTCTGGGTTCCGACTGTCCTCATTGACAACGGTTCAGCCATCAATGTTTGTCCTATGAGGGTGGCCTATCGTCTGGGACTGGCCAAGAAAGACTTTGCACCTTCCAACCTGGCTGTCAAGGCGTATGATGGCACCCGTCGTATGGTCGAGGGCACTCTGATGCTCAGGCTCGATGCTGAGGGTTTCGAGATGGACGTTGAGTTCCATGTTGTCGACATACCTTTAACCTTCAACCTACTGCTGGGCAGACCATGGCTCCATCGATCAGATATCATGGCGGTGCCATCCACTCTTCATCAGAAAGTCATGCTGGGGCTGCCTACTGGTACACTAGCTATTTGTGGGGATTCTGGAATCCGCCCGCTCAAAGAAGATGGAACACCAGTGCTGGGGATCATGCACGGTGAAGAAGATGTCGATCTCGGAGGTTTCTCTTTCGACACATCTGGTTCTGTCTTGGCTATCAATGTGGATGGGGATTTTCTCATTAGCTCTGTCGCTATGGACATGATGTTAAAGATGTCCTATTTTCCTGGTCTGGGCTTAGGAATTCGCCAGCAGGGAGTTTCGGAGTTCCCTACCTTTCCTTCTTCTGAGGGCCGTTTCGGTATGGGGTACAGTGCCTCTGCCGGAAATGCCAAAAGGAGGAAACATATGGGAAAACCTCGAACTCTCTATGGTGATCCCGACAATGTAGACACCTCCCAGACGGGGCATCGCCATACAGTTGTATCATCACTGTGTTTGCTCAATTGGTTGCTCGCTTCATAAACCAAGATCGTGGATACCTCCATGGCTAGAGGTATCGCCACACGATAGCGGTTATCATCAAAACAGAGTCGCCACCTAGTTTGTTAAAGCTAGGAAAACAGATAGAGATTCTGGATACAGAAGCCAAAAGTACAGTAAGGGGAAGGTGTTAGGCACCCCTTTCTGCCTAGCCGTGAAGCTAGCCCATAATCATTCAACATAAGACATGTAGATGCTTTATCTAACTCATACACGTAGTCTGTTTACGCCTTAAACAGCTTAATAAGATGAGCCAGGATCAGAAAGAAACATGCATCCAAAGCAAGAAACAAAACAAAACGTGCAAGCAGATCGATCACTCGGCCGGCGAATGGATGTCGCGCCCGAGGGACACGCTGATATCAATGTATCGGCCGAGGCATCGAAGCCCGGTGGTGTTCTTCCTCACACCGCATGAAAGTTTACAGACGATCCAAAAAGCTACGATTACGATTATAGGTAAAAATTAAAACAAACCAGAGGCCGTTGGGCCTCACCACCTTGATCCCTCAGTTGCTTGATTGCTTCGGATCGATCGGGATTGACTGATTGATTGCTTTTTGGACGAAACCCTAGGGTTAGGGTTTGAACTCCGGGGTTGGATCGTCGGATTGATGGCCGCCTATGGAAGGTTGGGGCTTTTGTAGAGAGGGTTTTTGTGAGTATAGGGGCAGAGTATCGTGACTGATTTGAGGGTGTAGGTCTATCAATTTCTGTGTGTTTCTTTTCGGATCCGAGGGTCTCTTTATATAGGCAAAGGGGTGACTCACTCGGTCCAATCAAATCACGGGGATGCAATTGCAATTGCATTGCAATACAAACTCTTCGTTGCAATCCCTGAACGTGGCCCGAACGCATCGGAGAGGCGGTGGGATTGGATCAGACGACCGACAGAAGGTTCGAGAGTCTGGAAAAAGGCCGATCTGGCGGCCGAGCAAAGGATGTGGCGGCCGAAGAATGGATGTGGCGGCCGAGCCATTGATCTGGCGGCCGAGGTTTCGATCTCTCAGGGAGATTTTGCTAGCAACAGGTTGCTCGGGTGAGGAATGGATGTTAAGGCCATGGAATCAATGTTGCGGCCGATCGATGGATTTTCCTAACACACTATGTTTCTGTCTGAAAGGCTATTTGGCTCTGGATTTGGTCCTCTAAGTGGCTCAGAGTTCGTACCATAAGTCCATGGGTTTCACAAGAAAGCAATCAGCAATCATCAAATCCGTATCATCATCGGGATGGTCCCAAGGTGGGAGTTGAAATAATCGTTAGACCAAATTGGGGTGTCTACAGATGCCTCTCTTTGACTGAGCTCAGACGGATCGTGAGACATGTTTGAGTAAAAGTCAAAGCTGTAAAAGCAGCTCAATTTGGTCCAACCACTATTCCAAGTTTTTTTTTTTTTCGGAAAAGGTTTTGTTATGGTCGGGCCGGGAGGCTGCTGTATCCACAGGGGAAATTCGGACCAATCGTAGTTCGGAGGGGCAATAAAAGAAAAAGTTTGGAGGATTAGAGATATAAGACGTACCTTCGGGCTTAAAAAGCCATAGTGCAACGTACAGGTAGAGCCAGGGTTTTGGCGGAAAGTAGTTGAAGGAACGCGGGGCTGGGAAGTTTTGCGGAGAGTTACCTTTAGTATTTTGGGGTAGATCAATACAAGGCATGTGTGTTTGCTTTTCTTGATCATCCTTACTTTGACCGAGGGGAGCTCGGTAGAGTAGCCTATCCTTGCGAATGGCTGGAAGGAATTGATGTAGTTGGGGCGGAATCCAAGCCATCTGTGGGGATGAATCGGATGCCAGTTTTGAGATAAGGGTGGAACCCAAGTCATCTTCCGGAGATGAGTTGGATGCTGTTGCAAGAGGCGTAAGGGCCAGTAACCGGGGCCTAGAGTGCTGAGATGAAGGTACCGAGGCACGGAGCCGGTTGTGATCATGAGGTGAGAGCCTGAGGTTTTGGAGCTTTGAGCTTTGATCGGGCCGAAGCGCGGAGCTGGTTTTGATCATAAGGCGAGCGCTTAGGAGGTGGAACCGAAGCACAGAGCTGGTGTTGATAGTTCAAAAATCTTTGCCTTCCGGAGGTAAGAACTTGAAAGGTCAGAGCTTCGAGCTTTGACGTGGTTGAAGTAAAGCGAGAGTCTGAGGTGTTGGAGCTTTGAACTGAAGCGTGGAGCTGGCATTGATCATCAGTCTCGAGTAGTCAGGGAGGTTAAAGCTTTAAGCTTGATGTGATTGAACCGAGGCATAGAGCCGGTTGTGTTTTGATGATTTGTGCATGGAGCTTTCTCATCATAAGATTTTGGCTTCGAGCCAGAGGATCGAGGCACCGGGCCGATCAATAAAAGCCGAGGCATGGAGCCGGTTGATTGCAAGATTGACCTGCGAGTGAATGAGATATGCAAAACATAGCATGTATATATGATGAGTGTTTGTTAGATGTGAGCAAATATGATGATGGGGATGGTTATGTAGACTCGATGTGTTTGATGCAATATGTGCACGGGCCCGTGCGTGTGTGTTTGATATAAGCTTTGAGCTTCTATCAAGTTCCGGACTTGAGCATTCAGAGCGTAGAGCTCGAGCATTCGGACGGCAGAATCCAAGCGTTCAAAGTACAGGCTTTGAGCATCCAGTACACAGTGGTTGGGCATTCAAGCGTAGAGCTTGCGCATCCAAGTGTAGAACTTGAGCATCCAGTACACAGTGGTTGGGCTTCCAAACGTAGAGCTTGTGCGTTCAAGTACAGGCTTGAGCATTCAAAGTACAGGCTTTGAGAGTAGGTGATATGGCGTTGTTGAGTAGTGAGTTTGTAGAACTGTTGAGTTGTTGAATATTCCATCTTCCATCTTCCACGGGGTTTGATTTGTTCTTCTTGCTTGGAATGCTTCCAAGGCCAGTTCTGAGTATGCTCGGGACTCCCCCCAAGGCTAGATCTTGACCCTATTCCACTTCAATTCTGTCGACTTGTTGACCTAAAATGCCATAAGGCTTGTGAAATGCTTTGGCTATTATGGCCTTCACAGATTTCCATCACTTTGATTGACAGGGTGATTCACACATACGCTCTAGGAGATTTCCATCGCCTCCTTTGGCAAATTCAACTTGTATTGGGAGATTTCCATTGCCTCTATTAACGGGGTACCTTCCGGAGGTTGAATGCTTTCTGGAAGCTGGCTATACAAACGCCTTTTGGAGAGCTTTAGTAACACGGATGCCTTTTGAAGAGCTAAAGTGTGTACTAGGTGATTGTAAGCTTCATGCAGATGTATTTTCTTATTGGTTGTTCACTCAATGTATTAAGTGAAAGCCGTAGGATTGTATTGCTGGCCTGCTGAGCGCGAGGCTGTGCATATGGCAAGGCCTTGAAGCTGTTGGATATGGATAATGACAATGGAGCTTGCTGAGTGATTCGATGGTGCAAGAAGTACGGTGCTTGCAGAGATGGTATTTTCATGGGCATTTGAGCCGCTAAGTTGAGTACTAGAGAGTTGCTGAGTTATGGTGTTGTCTGAGATGGCGAGCAAGGAACACGTGGTGTAGCTAGGTGAGCCTGACTTTTGGAGTGATGAGCTTGAGGCCGCTAGGTGAGTGAGGCCGTTTAAATGATTGTGGACATAGAACCGCTGAGTTGGTTGATGTAGAGCTGTTGGATTTGCTTGATGATAGCACGAAGCACAAAGCAATGGTGCCAATTGCAGAGTTTGCTCAGGACTAGTTACGAGGCTATTTTTCAGCCTCTTTGACTGGGCTTTGTTGGTTATAGATACCAAGCTTGGTATGGTCGATTCAAGGACCGAAATCCAGGAGAATCCTGCAATCCACATTTGAATAGTTTAGAAAACAGCAATGGATAGGACAATATGCAACAGGCTTGGAGTCGACCACGGGCCGAAGTCCTTTTATGCTGACTGCTAGGGGCAGGACCACCACACTTAAAGAACCCTAATTCAAGAGCTTGAACGATTGCGGGTGACATGGTTTGCAACATGACATATATGCATATTAATTTGAGTATTTAGAAAGAAACGCAAGCCCCCTGTTTAGGCCATGAATGCTTGACTTCTAGCTAAATCGTGCATGATGACAATGATCTAATTGCCCCTAGCATAGAAACATGCGATGCAAATAATAACGAAAGTGAGTGCAATGTTTCTGTTCGGCGGAGATCTTGGCGCGCCCTTGACAGTGCTGTGTGACAGCATTCCATAAAAGAGTTGAGGTGTTCCCCTGGATATGATGCTTCTCAGGCTGAGCTTTCTTCAAGTGTGTTGGCAGGGAGGTAGACTTTATAGTGCATCCCTTTGTTGCCCTTTATTCCTTGTATAGATATGATGGCCGTGATGCCTTGATGAACCTGCCTTGTTTAAGCATAAGAACACCTCATACTTGGGATTAGCTTATGCAACCAAGACAACTACTTTTGCTAAGCAAACATAAAGATGTACACGTGGAATACTAGGGTCAAAAACGTCTATGCAAAAGACAAGGTGAAAATGATATGCAAACAAATCCACAATGTGTTCTGGACATCTCAACTTTCGCGTGTTTAAGCTAATGCTCCTCTTTGATTTAGGGAGACCAAAAATGACTTTAAACTAGTTAAGTGATTATGACAAGACAGACTACAATACTCTAGCGACACTGCTGAAAATATTGTTTGGCCCAAGGCCCATCTAGTTACACTCCTCATGAAATGGGAAACTCATTTTATCTCCTCAAAAGTTTGTAAAAGCAATTGTGCTTGTATTGCTGTGTCAAAAATGTTTAGGATAAAATCAACTTTGAAAGCTTTTCCTTGAGCATTTCAAGGTCATATCATTCTATCCATGCTCCACACTCACGTCATTCAATCATCAAAGAACATAGAATTATTTTGCAAACCTATGCCCCTAGTCAATTAGGTGAGTTTGTTGCTTCGAGCTTGATTTGGTTGACTTGAGTTGGATTGATAAGCGCCTACTGAGATCCATATAAGAGGTTAGATACTTTTGAGAGAAATGCATAAAGGGGATCATAGCCATGCCCCTTGTCTCACGTGACTTTCCATGTTTGTGTGATTTGCCAAGATGATGCAAATTTCAGGATTCTTGCCCTTCGTGTTAAGTTCCACATTGGTGATGCCCCTAGTGTCTAGGACCTTGCTACTAAGTCGTGTTCCCCAATCTGAGAGGACTTTGTTATGAACCATATTGTAGGTTAGGGTGTCGGCTTAAGAAAGGAAGGGATGTAAAGGTTCAAACCTAATTTCTACTCATGCTTGGGTTTTAAAAGCTAGCAGCCATCTTCAACATTTTTTATCAACTCTTGTCGTCTCTTGTCTCACTTTGTGTGAAAGGGTTGTTTTCTTCAAAAATGTCCTTTGTATATATTGGAAGAAATGTTTCTTTCAAAATGCCCCTTGCTTGACGGGGCGCTCATTCTTTCATTTGATTTTTCTTTCATCTCTCCTTGCATTTTTTTTTTGTGTATGCCCTAGTGTAGGGAATGACTGTCTAGCAGGCTTTTCAAAAGAATTATCCAAAGGCTCAACGTGGCTAGCAAAGGATAAGTGTTTGGGATAGGGAAATGAATGCCTTTCTTCATCTTGAAATACACGACAAAGTGTCAAGGATCCTTACCAAGAAATTAAGGGTTTCGATGTTTAACCAAGCGAATTTTAATCCTTTGAGACACATAGTAGATGCATGGGAACATGGCTAATTTCTCACTTTGTTCGTGCTCTAACTTTTGCCTAGACCGCCCTTACGGGTTTTCAATCTAGCGAGCTCATCATTTTTCTTCTCTTCATTTTTTTCCTTTTCTTCTTTCTTCTACTCTTCATGTTCAAAAGCATGCCTTGCTTACAGGCGATCTCTGTGAGGGTTCAGAGACGTGTCAACTCCTTCTTAGCTCCACAGAAATGACGCGGGTCATAGCTTTGAAAAACTCATTCCGTGCTTTTGACAATTCAAGTGATTATGATGTGTTTCAAAAGATGTTATAAGATTACTTTGAAACTCTTGCGGATTGTTTTCAACGTTTGATGTTATCATGAGCATTCTATAGCAGCAACTCAGCACATGGGAAAATAGTTTGAAGATTGTGGCCAACCATAAGGTGCCTACGTATCTCAAAAAAAGAGAATCAGACCATTCGTAGTTCAAGTTCGAGGAGACTCTTATTCACATTTCATGCTAGGTGCAACAAGCGGACTTACGACCAAAATAAACTCAAGACATAGACCTTTAAAAAGGAAACAGATATAGACCAAAATAGTAGCTAGGACTAGCTAGATAAGACTCCTTAAAAAAATTGACTCTTAGCCTAAGACGTGACAGGCATGGATGCTGCTGCTGCCCAGTGATCAAACTCAGCTGGATCAATCTTCTCTTGATCGATGAGGTCTTGGATCGCATTCTTGAAAGCCCCACATTCTCTAATAGAGTGGCCATTTACTTGGTGGTACTTGCAATACCTTCCGCCTTTTTGTATAAAATTTGGAAATTTTGGCTGTAACGGCTTCAATACCCCTTTTACTTCCAAGATACAGAACAGCTCTTCCAAGTTCATTTTAAGAGGAACAAAGTGTCTCTTTTGCCTGCGGTCGAGATGGGATCCCACCATATTGATATTACTGTTGCTTATGTTCATCTTACAGTTGTTTTTCTCTTTGAGAGATTCCTGGTTTAGATCAATGGTATTGAGAAGAAGTTGCTTTTCATGTTGCTGCTGCAGATCGTTCACCACCATTTCAATTTGGTTGTCCTCAATGGAATAAGTTTCTCTCTGAGCTGTCCTTTTCAGCCATCTAGTAGGGGGAGGTGGAGGTGGAGCTTGAGCTTGTGGAAGACTTCTTTGCAAACTGTGAACAACGGTGGCTAGGGCAGCCAATGATTCAACCAATACGTTAACTTTAGCAACCAGAGCTTCAATCTTCTTGTCGGCCATTGCTGTCACGTCTAAGACCAAACCCAAAATTTAGAAAAAGCAAGAACTTAGCTACGCTCAGGTTGAGATGTCCAAAATCAAGTGTCTATGCAACGCATACATCAAACACACTTATTGCCCTTAAATTGCAAATCTAGCATGCTAGGGGGCTTAACCAAATGATAATTGATGTTGACATATGATCATGCAATATGCTATAAGAAGAAATGAGGGTAATTGACCCCTCTTTTGGTTTAGTCCCCTGTATGGTTAGAGAAAGGCAAACAAAATGATATACATAGCACCATAGCTACTTTCACGGATTATGGATGAGACATGAATTGCAATTCGTCTGTACGCATGAGTTTATCGGATACTATAGATAGCCAGCCATTTTTGATATGGATGATTCTTAAGACTTGTTGCTACCACTTAAGATCCCACTTCCAAGCCAATCCATATTATGAAACAAACCAAAAAGGTTGAGCATATGACTACAACAGAAAGTAGACTCGGAGTCCATTGCTGTGCTAACGGCTATTTGAGTGTTTCAGAAAAACTTGTCATTTGAGGATTAGACTAGGCATTGCAAAAAGTTTTGAAAGTTCTTTCAATTCTTGGTTAGGGAAGACTCTTTCTCAAAACGTGATTGAGGTAATTGAAATTCACTTGATTATTTGCTAGCACATTGGTAACCTCCTAAATTTTACCAGCTTGTTGAAGTAAGCATGCTCAAAATTTTGAATTTTTGAAAGATGGGTTGCTAGGCCGCTTTGAAAATAGGAACCAAAGTCCTACACTTGTCATGCTAAATCATCCATGGAGTATTGCAAGTTCTATCCATAGTATCCTTGGCTTTGCATACAATCATCCATAACCTGCTCTACTACCTTGCACTCCCTCTTTCCTTTAGCCTCGCAAGGCAAAGATTGCTAAGGCAATCCCTAGTTCAATTGTCGGCGGGGCAGCTAGTGTTTGATTTCGTTCTAGAAATCCATGCTTTGCGGTGCTTTAAGTAAAGCGGGAGTGTTAAGTAAGCAATGATGCTTTCAACTTATCGAAAACATATCTTGCAGGTAATGGCATGCCTCAGTGCTTAGCTAAAAGACTTAGAGTTAGGGCTCTTAGTTCATGCCCCAACCCTTCTGCACAGAAAGCGGTATTAAAACAACATATACAGGGTGTGAGGAAGAACTTCTAAAACAAGATGCAAGTAGATTCCTAACCTGCAGGATCCTGTCTTATTTTGATAAGTTCTATGGCTCTCTAGCACATGTAAGGTTTAGGTAGTCTCAGGGTGCTCCGTTGTCAAAGGGTACCAATCCTTTCACCAGCCCATCATAGGTGGCGATTGGGTGATTCCCTTTTTGATATACCACTAGGTACAAGTGACTGTGGAGTTTGCCGGAACCCCTAACATAGCCCGTGTCATGCCGGGATATTAAGTGAACTCAACGAGGCTTGCCTGCTCGATGCATATGATAAATGAATTAAATAAGGCATGTATTAGTCTTATGTTGAACTTTCTGGTTATGGCTCTCACGTCCCCAGCAGAGTCGCCAGAAAACTGTAGACACCTCCCAGACGGGGCATTGCCATACAGTTGTATCACCACTGTGTTTGCTCGATTGGTTGCTCGCTTCATAAACCAAGATCGTGGATACCTCCATGGCAAGAGGTATCGCCACACGATAGCGGTTATCATCAAAACAGAGTCGCCACCTAGTTTGTTAAAACTAGGAAAACAGATAGAGATTCTGGATACAGAAGCCAAAAGTACAGTAAGGGGAAGGTGTTAGGCACCCCTTTCTGCCTAGCCGTGAAGCTAGCCCATAATCATTCAACATAAGACATGTAGATGTTTTATCTAACTCATACACGTAGTCTGTTTTTACGCCTTAAACAGTCAGTAAGATGAGCCAGGACTGTAAAGAAACATGCATCTGAAAGCAAGAAACAAAACAAAACTGTGCCAGCAGATCGATCACTCGGCCGGCGAATGGATGTCGCGGCCGAGGGATCACACTGGGTCAATGACCGAGGCATCGAAGCCCCGGCTGGTGTTCTTCCTCACACCAGACAGAAAGTTTACAGACGAACAGAAAAGCTATGATTACGATTATAGGCAAAAATTAAAACAAACCAGAGGCCGTTGGGCCTCACCACCTTGATCCCTCAGTTGCTTGATTGCTTCGGATCGATCGGGATTGACTGATTGATTGCTTTTTGGACGAAACCCTAGGGTTAGGGTTTGAACTCCGGGGTTGGATCGTCGGATTGATGGCCGCCTATGGAAGGTTGGGGCTTTTGTAGAGGGTTTTTGAGAGAGTGTTTGTTTCGTGACTGATGAGGAGGTGTAGGTCTATCAATTTTTCTGTGTGTTTCTTTTCGGATCCGAGGTCTCTTTATATAGGCAAAGGGGTGACTCACTCGGTCCAATCAAATCACGGGGATGCAATTGCAATTGCATTGCAATACAAACTCTTCGTTGCAATCCCTGAACGTGGCCCGAACGCATCGGAGAGGCGGTGGGATTGGATCAGACGACCGACAGAAGGTTCGAGAGTTTGGAAAAAGGCCGATCTGGCGGCCGAGCAAAGGATGTGGCGGCCGAGCCATTGATCTGGCGGCCGAGGTTTCGATCTCTCAGGGAGATTTTGCTAGCAACAGGTTGCTCATGCTTGGGCCTGATACTCTCGAAGACCCCACTGCTCTTATCACAGAGGCCAAGGGTAGCATTAAAAATAGCATTTTCAAACCGCGCCTAACTTGCATTGATGACACTTCTGAGTCTGAGTCTGCGTCAGAGTCAGAGTCAGAGTCCAGTGAGTAATCTAAATCTAGCTCTGAGTCAGAGTTTGTGCCTCTTGGCCTCCACATCATAGCTTTTATTTCGAGTTTGACTCTCTTGTACTTGGCGATGCGTTGGGGTCTTATGAAATGAATGAGGCATCTTCTGAGTACTTGCATGATCTTTATATAAACTGTGTCGACCTCGACGATGAAGGGATAGATTTCGATGGGGATATTCCCAAGGAAATCCGTGCCCTCATCGAGAGGGAAGATGAAAGGCATGCTCAACCTTTAAAAGAGGAAATAGTTTCTATAAACTTGAAAGATGAGAACGATCCTCGAATGGTTCAAGTAGGCTCCACGCTTTCGCTAGAGGAGCATCGTGATTTCAAGGAGCTGCTCACTAAATATAGCGATGTTTTTGCATGGTCTCACCAAGACATGCCAGGCATTGACCCTGAGATAGTGGAGCATCGCATTCCTCTGTTACCAGATGCTAAGCCTGTAAAACAGAAACTTAGACGAATGAGACCAGATTGGGTTCAGAAGATCAAGGATGAGGTCACAAAGCAAATCGACGCTGGGTTTCTCATGGTTTCTCAATACCCTACATGGGTGGCCAACATCGTTCCCATTCCCAAGAAGAATGGACAGATACGAGTCTGTGTCAATTTCAGGGACTTAAACAAAGCAAGCCCCAAAGATGATTTTCCCTTGCCTCACATCGATGTGCTTGTGGATAATACTGCAGGGCATGCTTTGCTTTCGTTCACGGACGGATTTTCAGGTTATAACCAAATTCTTATGGCGCCTGAGGATCGTGAGAAGACAATGTTCATCACTGAGTGGGGAACTTACTGTTACTTGGTCATGCCTTTCGGATTGAAGAATGCTGAGCCTACCTATCAGCGGGCTGCCACGACCATTTTACATGATATGATACACAAGGAGGTCGAGGTCTACATGGATGATATGATTGCCAAGTCAAAAACTCAGGAGGGACACATTCCTGTACTTAGGAAGTTCTTCGAAAGACTCCGTAAGTTTCGTATGCGTCTCAATCCGCAGAAGTGCACCTTCGGAGTCATAACAGGTAAAATGCTTGGATTCATGATCACTTCTCGTGGAATAGAGGTTGACCCGTCAAAGATTAAGGCAGTGCTTGAGATGAAGCCTTTAGTGTCTGAAAAGGAGTGCGGAGCTTTTTGGGAAAGGTTCAGTTCATCAGCAGATTCATCGCCAAGTTGACTTTAACTTGCGAGCCGATGTTTCATCTACTCAAGAAGGATACCCCGTTTGTGTGGTCAGAAAGGTGTCAAGCGGCTTTCACATCCATTCAAAATTACCTTCAGAATCCTCTGGTTCTAATGCCGCCAGTGCCTGGGAAGCCCCTGATACTTTATTTGTCTGTCAATCCATCTTCTATGGGATTCTTGTTAGCTCAGGAGGGAGAAAAGGGTGTCGAGAAAGCCATTTACTACTTGAGTAAGAAAATGGTCGGTTGCGAAGAGCGCTACACTGCTCTAGAGAAGACATGTTGGGCTCTTGTTTGGGTTTCCAAGAAGTTGAGACACTACATGCTGGCTTACCCAGTAAAGTTGATTTCCCGAATGGATCCTCTCAAGTATCTGTTTGAGAAGCCAGCACTTACTGGTAAGTTAGCACGTTGGTTGCTCATGCTAGCTGAGTTCGATCTCGAGTATGTCACAAGAAAGTCTGTTAAAGGCCGTGTTGTGGCGGAATTCTTGGTTGATCACCCCGTGGATGGGCCGGAAGACTCAGACTTTTTGTTCCCAGATGAAGAAGTGCTAACAGTAGTCGACGACGTGTGGACTCTCTACTTTGATGGGGCTGCCAATTAGAAGGGATTTGGAATCGGGGTTTTGTTGATAACACCCGATGGTTCTCATATTCCGCTTGCGTTCAAACTCAATTTTGACGTCACGAATAACCAAGCCGAAAATGAGGCCTGTATCGTTGGCATGGAGGCTGCCCTAATGCTCGGCGTTGAAAAGCTCGAGGTCATTGGTGATTCTAATCTCGTTGTATCTCAGGCCAACGGAGACTGGAAAGTTCGAGAAGAAAAGTTGAAACCTTACCATCAGGACTTGGAAGATCTTATCCCTCGTTTCAACAAGGTGACATTTACTCACATTCCTCGTCTGAAAAATCAATTTGCCGATGCCTTGGCAACTTTGGCTTCCATGGTTGAACTTCCGCTGGGTGTCAAACTTTGTCCTATCCTGATCAAACGGCGGGACTACCCTGCCTATCAATACGTTAGCAACATCGATGATATCGATGACGGCTTGCCTTTGTACCATGACATATGGAATTTTATAGAAAGCGGCGAATACCCGGCTGAGGCCTCTAAAAAGGATCAACTCGCACTGCGAAGAATGGCTGCTCATAACATCATCTGTGGAGGGAAGCTTTACAGGAGATGTCATTGTGGGATGCATAAGCTCTGTGTCAACGGTGTTGAAGCCACCACGATAATGGAGGAGATCCATGAGGGAATCTGCGGTCCTCACATGAGCGGTGTCATGCTCGCCAGGAAAATCCTTCGTTAAGGTTATTTCTGGTCCACTATGGAATCACAGTGTGTGGATTATGTCCGTCGCTATCATAAGTGTCAGATTCACGCCAATCTTATGCACGTTCTTCTTTCTAAGCTGTTTGGTATGACTTCGCCTTGGCCTTTCTCTGTGTGGGGCATCAATGTTATTGGCATGATTAGGCCATCTACTTCAAATGGTCATCGGTTCATTCTGGTGACAATAGACTATTTTACCAAGTGGGTTGAGGCTGAGTCTTACAAAACTCTCACTGCAGTTCAGGTTGCTTAGTTTATCAGGAAAAACATGATCTATCGGTATGGTGTTCCGCAGGCATTCGTGTCAGATAATGGGGTTCACTTTAAGGGCAGGGTGTTGGAGCTCTTCGACGAGTTCAAAATCCAGATCCATCATTCAACGACATATCGCCCTCAGACGAATGGGGGAGTCGAAGCAGCCAACAAAAACATCGAAACAATCGTCAAGAAGTCTGCAGAGTCCGCCAGGGACTGGCATGAGCAATTACCTCTAGCTCTGTGGGGGTATCGAACGTCAATTCGAACATCAACCAGGGCAACGCCCTACTCCCTAGCCTATGGGATGGAAGCAGTACTCCCTATCGAGCTTGAGGTACCATCTTTGAGGATCATGAAGGAATGTGAACTCATTGATCTGGACAGCAACGAATTCAATACTCTGGTCAACCTTGATCAACTCAAACGTTACTATCCTTGAGAGAGCTCGCTGGACCAAAAACCACAAGGGTGGGCGGTTCCAGGCAAAAATTAGAGCAAGCCTGCTAGACTGAAAACCTCCGAAGGCAGTCTAGGCAAAAATAAATAGGCAAACTTCAAAAGCTCGTTAGGCTGAAAACCTGAAAAGGGCAATCCTAGGCAAAAATTAGAGCGCAAAAGGAGAGCCAAAACACACCAGTGAACCTTACCCTGAACTACGTTTTGACCTGATTCCTTGAAAAGGGATACGTAGACAATCTCTCTGTGAGATTCGGTCATAATCATCAATTTGATCCATGGTTTTTCGTTCCGGTATACATGCTGACGTTCAAAGACCGGCTTGATGTTCAACACTTGGACCAAAAGGGGAAAGTTCTTGATCTTTCGCTTTTATTCAAACTATTATCTCTATTACACAGCTGAGCAAAGTCTTAAAAAAAAAACAGTTGAGCATAAAAACAGAATACATGCTAGAGGCCTTCATAGGCTCACAATTTATTCTAGATCATGCGAGTCTTGTCAGGAGTCAGTCTGCATTTTGTCTTTCTGCAACTTCATTTCGTAGCCATGCTTTGTAGCGATGTTGTAGGTTGGTGCTGAAATCAGGATCTGCTCCTCCAAGTTGCCTCAAGCCCCAGTTGTGTGCATACCCGATCAGATTCTGGGTAGTGAATATAGGAATGTGGAAGGCTTCCACCCCAGCTCGGTGTAACCCCTGGTTTATCCCTAACTACCGAAGGATCCGACCTGCAGTGTAGAAAGTGAAACTGGACAGCCCAGCGATCGCCATTCTTTCATAACCTGCGGAGTTTAGGACCATATCTTGAATGTCTAACACCCTGTGTCTCCAGACAATTTCCTATGGCGACAGGTTGTTCATAAATGCATGCCAGTCCTCTGTGGACATTTCTGGATACAGCATCCCTCGTTGATGCATTCGCCCGGGCAGGTGTGGCCAATTTGCCTCCGGAGCTGCAATCAATCCCAGCTTGTCTGATAAGCACAACTGCATGAGTGAAAAAGACAAGTAAGGAGCTATATAACACTCGAGCGGAAAAACAAGTCAGAAACCCTGATTTTCGCCTTAGCTGAGTGTTGAGGTAAAAGCAGAATGTGTGAAAGACAGAAAAAGGTGAGCTCAGTGAGAGTTTACCTGCAGTAGGAGTGGACTGCCGCCAAAAGTTTCTGTTTGGCCAGTAGCTGCTAAGTCCAAACCCATGAGCGTTTCCGCGAGAACCATTGGTACTACGTTCTTCCGAATGCCCAGCTGGGTGGCAACATAGACCAACGAGGGATTGACCCGTCTGTCTGGAGGCACCAGCAGATACGCAGCTAGCACACAGATTGATAGAGCAAACCGTCGCCTGGCCTGCATGGCAGTGTCCGTGAGGTCGCCTTCAGGACCGTACCACTCCATCAGGCACATTATGTTTATCTGCCCTCTGCTTAGCAGACCCTCTGCTGCACCTTTCGAGATCTTTAGCACGGACTTCAAAAGTTTGGACATGCTTTCTCGGTAAGGAGGTACAATAATCACACCGGAGGCGAACCCCTGGAGGTATGCTTGAAATTCCTCCACTGTTGGACACAACTCGTCATCTCCAAATCGAAACACGTGGACGTATGGGTCCCAAAACCGCACTGCAGCCCATAGGATTTCAGGGCGCAATCTTACGCTTCAGAGATAACGAAACGCGGCCAGTCTGTGAGTCCGGAATGATAGCCAATCACCTGCAACGAATGTTTCAAGCCATGGGCCAATTAAGGTGGGGAGGTGATTTGCCATTTTGAATGTTGTCTGGGCCTTTTTCCGAGGAGGAGTACATTACGTTCATAGAGATATGGCCTTTTATAGGCATGATATTTCCTCTTTTGCAAAGAAAAGATCTATGGTGGTTGGTATAGGTCCTTTCAATTCAAGGGTACACTTATAGACTGTCCCAGACCTTTGCTGGACATCCAACAGTGATGACAAGGTCTGCAACGCTTTAACTTTCTGAAAAAGGGTCGAACTTGGCATCTGTACTGGGCAGACCCATCGCGCGATACACTGGGATAGTCGCGCGAGTGAGTGAGTCTCGCGCGAGGTTGTCACTTACTCGCACGAGGGTTGTTTCTTTTCACGATTTTAAGAACAGCCTACTGGATTGTTTGGGGTAATTATTCATGTTTCATCTCGGACTGAATTTTGGATTCCGTACTTTGCAGCGGGTCAACGCAGGTGTAAACGGATGTATTGAGGTTTCCGTTTCAAGATTCGGGGATTATTGGAATTTTTCAACCCCGTCGACATCTTCAAACAGGAATCATGGTGGGGATAAAAGACTTTTCTTTTATTTTACATGCCTGGCAACGGTGCCATACAACGGATTCAAGGGTCAGACAAAAGCAAAGAAAACTGTTCGAATAGCCTAAACGACTCTTGAACTTATTTTTGTTACAAACGAAATTCTCTTGGACTCAGTAATATCCCCCTGGCCTTGCTTGGATTTTCTGCGCGAAGCCATGCCACGTAGCGGCTATCCAGCCAGTCCACGAAGTCTGGACTAGGGCCCTCAAGCACCCCATTTCTCCAAAATCTTCGATAGTCACCCAGTAAAGGCACATCAAAATCAGGCAGCTGAAAGTCCTCGATTCCGGCTCTATACAGCCCTTGACTTATGCCTAGCTGGCGTAGTATGCGGCCCAGGATGTAAAAGGTAAAGCTGGCCAAACCAGCAATTATCACCCTTTCAAAGCCTGCGGAATTGACGGCCATCTTAGGCATGATTAGCCATGGACACCTCCAGACAAAGTCATCAGACTGCATGTCATGCAGGATCATGTACCATCCCACCATGTCCTGTTCAGGATACAGCAAGGATCGTTTAAGTATCCATCTCGGGAATTGTTCCCAGCCTGCCTGGGGAGCTTTGAGTAGGCCAGCTGTAACGACCCTGATTTTTGGTCAATAAAAATTTCGCTAAAAATTTGAATTTTAGTTTAATACTTGGATTTCATTTTTAACACCCAAAAATCGGTCGTTATCGACTCATAAAATTTTGTTATTTTATTTGAAAATTCTTTATTTATTTTTGCGATTTATAATCCGTCATAATTAGGTTTATGACTTAGGAGATTGGAATTCATCGCCCGGGCATTAAGGTCATTTTCTAGTAGACGAGTATGCCTATTTAGACCTTGGAATAATTACTTAGTAATTGTAGAAAATCCTAGAATTTATTTTCTCGGCTGGAAATCCTGCATGGCAACCGATTAGTTAGCAAACCCTAACTACCATATGGCTTAGTTGCATTTCCCCTAACCTAGAGCGTTGCATCGATGCCAAAATGGTTAATATTTAGTCCTTGCCTTGACCGTTAACTTGACTGCCTTGCCTTGGTCGCTGACGAGCCTGCTTTGCCTTGGCATCGGCTCATTGTCGTGCCTCGCCTAGGCGTCGGTCACTGTTGCCTTGCCTTGGCTATGCTCACGCCGCCGCCGTCGCATTGCTTGCAGGCCGCTTTGGCCATCGTTGGCCATCGCTTTGGCCACCGCTTGCTGGTCGCTTTGGCCATGCTCATGCCGCCTCGCCGTCGCCTTGCTTGCAGGCCGCTTTGGCCACCGCTATTACTAGGTCGCTTTGCCACCACTTGGCCAGCTACTAGGTCGCTTTGGCCACCGCTGGCCATTGTTTGGCCACTAGGTCGCTGGCCACCGCTATTAGCTTGGCCACGGTCGCTTTGCCGCTGGCAACGCTGGCACATCGGTCGCTGGCCACCGCTGGCCGCTGGCTACCAGTCGCTTTGGCCATGCTCAGCCGCTTTGGCCACCGTTGTACCGGGTTGCTTTGGCCACCGCTTTGCCACCAGGCTGCCTTGGCCACGCTCACGCCTTGTCTTGGCGTTTGACCTAGGGTAATATTTATCCGTTGGACAATAGATGCTAGGGTAATCTTTACCCATTGGTCAATAGGTAAACCTTGGTTAATCTTCCTAAGTACGAGATTAGATTAATTTAGTGCTTAATTGCAAAGTATTATACTTTTGGTATTAACCGTTGGATAATAACCGTTAGGAATTTTATTAACCATTGGACGATAGACTAGAATCCTAGCCATTATTACCCATTGGTTATTAACCACTAGAGAAACTATTATCCATTGGATAATAGTTAGTCTTGACAATCATGTACTTGTTTGATTTAAATATTAGACTTGGCCATGTGTGTTAATTGATTAAAATACCATTAGTACATTAGGTTAGTATTATTATACATAGTACTTTGAAAGGAGTAGAATACTATATTAGATATTAGCCCTAGTTCATATCTAGTATAGATATAGTGTAGTACATGTATATATATATATATGTATGTACTTGTTGTATATATATATTATATTGTATATAGCATGTGTGTTATTAAATATTATATTTAGAAAATCAAATTCACTTGAAAACTTAGATTTTATTAAAGACCCATAGTACATATATATATATATATGTATATAGGTAGTCTTTCATAGTACATACAAGTGGGAGAGAGAGAGAGAGAGAGAGAGGGAGAGAATCAAACCCTAGATACATGTATAGGTTAGTACTTGTACTAAGTGAAAGAAGTAGGAAGGAGAGGATGGGAGAGAGATTTGAGTACAAATCTCCTACAAAGTCAAACCCTTCTTGTCCTTATATATATATATATATATCTATATATGGTTATATATATATATATGTACATAGTACAATGTACCAAGAGGAGAGAGAGAGAGAGAGAGAGGAGGAGAGAGAGGCCGAGAGAGAGAGATTGAGAGAGAGAGAGGTTCGGATGGAGAGAGAGGGAGAGAGTGATGTGTGTGCGAGTGGATGACATGCTTTGGTCATCTTTGTCCTAGTTGTGTATACTTTCAAGTGAAAGCATAACCAATGCCATCCAATCTTGTCCTTCCTTGTACAAACCCCAATTCTATACTTGAAACAAATCCACTTGCTTGGCCAATCTTCCAAAATCCAATCCAAAGGACACATCCTAGCCTTGCATGCCTAGGTTTGTAGGTTATTTCTTGCAAGCAAACTTGATTTGCTTGAATAAAAAAATTGGAGGAAAGAGGGAGAGAGGGCAGCCGGCCATAGAGAGGGAGGGAGAGCCCATTTACCTATAAATAGGACCTCACACTTCTCATTCAACTCACACCTCTTCATTCTCCAAGTTCTCTCCTTGAAAGCATAAGAATTCTTAGTGTTCTTGAGTAGTTCTAGCTTGTTCTTGAGCTTTCTTCCCATCTCCGCCACTAAACCACCATACGACCACCACCTCGATCCTAAAGTAGTAGTAGTATAGGTTACGATCTAGTTTCAAGAGAAACCTTTCTCTTTCAAAGCTATCGGAAGCTTACCATAAGCCGTTACTCCGTTCGTTTGCCAACTTTCTTTCCATCGATCTTTTCGTAGTCTTCCTACCGCCAAGAAGAAAGGTAGAATCTTCTTATACCCCTACCCTACGTATATCGTATGATATAAGCATGAGTAAGAATATTTAATACTTGGCTAGTTGATCGCATGATGTTGTTTGACGTAAAATTCTTTGAAGTATATGAGCATGATATTGTAGTTGTGATAATTAGCTTGTAGAACTTTCTTACTAAAAGTATACGTAGTTAACTTTGATCTTGAGAATAATTGAATGCATGGTTTATAGAATCTCCCCAACTTGATTAACTCGTCAATAAACATATGTGGTTACGATTCGTTTAAAAACAAAATGTTGTTTCAAAACAAAGTATTTGTATTTTGACCTTTTTAAGGATTGTGAACTTGATCGCATGATTGCTTACCTTACTTGTGGATTGCAAACAAGCATGATTAAATAGAGTTGGATGATCTTGCTAGATTACTTTAAAGTGATTCGTACCGCCGCGGAGTCTATGCATGATTACGAGACACGAGAACCAAAATGTAGAAACATGACACTTAGGGAGTGGTTGATATGGATAAAAAGGATTTTTGAGACTACATAATGGCCGGACTTGGTAGCCTTATGTGAGTTGTGAAAACCCGCAAGGTGGCCGGACTTGGTAGCCCTTTGTGTGGACTTGCGAAAACCGCAATGAGGCCGGACTTGGTAGCCCATTGTGTAGATTGCTAATGGAGCCGGACGTGGTAGCTTCATTGGTAATTGGGCTTGGTTATCCGCGGAGAGGAGCCAATGCAAGATTTTGTAACGTGGCCGGACTTGGTAGCCCGTTGAATGAGAAATGATTTTTGAAATGAAATGGTGACACAATACGATGAGTCGCGTAGGAGAAACCAAGAAAGGCATGACACCAACGTAAGCAAGATAGTGAATGCAGATGTATCATTGTTAATTATGTTGTTTAATGAGTATGTGTAATTATTTATATGACTCTTTGTTGTAAGTTATGGGTTAGCGGGTTGGATTATTCTATTGAGCTTCAGAGCTCACGGTGTTACCTTTTGGTGACCACGACATATTATCTTGAGGCGACGGTATAATATGTCGATTTCATAGATGAGCAAAGCAGGCAGATACATTGGAGGCCTTTGGAGCCGAGGAGCTTGCAAGGATGGAGGAAGAGGCGGAGCAGTAGTTAACCTTAGATTATCCCCTCTTTTGAATAAAAGTACTCTTGTGAGACTTATGTTGTAATAATGAGCTAGACTCTCCTTAATTTATTCAATAAAAATGTTTATTTAACGTGCCCAAAATTCGGGGCGTTACACCAGCCTTATCAGAAAGTCATACCTATGAGTGAAAAGACAAGTGAGAAACTAGATAAGGCCTGAGCGAAAAGACAAGTAAGGTTCTAGAGTGATCCTTAGCCGAGCGTTGAGGTAAAATGAGAAAGTGTGAAAAACCGAAAAAAGGTGAGCTGAGTGAGGTTTTACCTGGAGCAGCCGTGGACTGCCACTGAAGATGTTGCTCTGTCGGCTTTTGAACAGATCCAAGCCCATCAATGTTTTAGCTAGGATCGTTGGGATGATGTTCTTCCGAGCTCCCATTTGTGAAGCCATGCTCATTACGCTAGGGCTGACGCTCCCGTTGGCAGGAACCAGTGCATAGGCCGCCAGCGCGCAGATCGAAAAGGCAAAACGTTTATGCGCCTGCTCGACATGATTCTCCAGAATTACGCCAGGACTATACAATTCAATCAAACGGGGGATGTCTAATTCACTGTCGTGGATAATACTGGCCGTCAGTTCTTTAGAGATGTTCAGTTTCATCCGCAACAAATGGCTCATGTTCTCCTGAACCGGAGGAACGGCGAGAACATCGAAATTTGCAAAACCAGGCAGGTAGGCTTGGAACTCCTCCACCATTGGGCACATTTCGTTGTCGTAATTACGGAAGATGTGCATAACCAGATCCCAATGGATCATAGCAGCTTCGAGAAGCTCGGGGCGTGGCCCCACGTGTCGAAGATCTCTGATTGAGGCCAAGCCTCGAGACCGAGGACTTGTCCAATTCAGTTCTCACCAACCAGGGATCGAGCATTACAGCTAGTGGACTCTCCATTTTGAATGACTGATGAGTTTTTGCGCTTTCAAAGGGGATAATGTGCTTTACGTCACTACCAAGGTGTCCCATTTTATAGAAATTTGTTTGGAAATGTCGGTCCTCGTTTTGTCGTGCCGAAGGGAAAGTTAAAGGCTTAGGTGCCTTACCACTTGGCAAGTGAAGAATGCTCCAATTATGGTCTCATACTGTATGCAGGCCGTAGGGGGGGCCCCTTGAAGTTCCTATTGCCTTAAAAGGATTGATCTGGTCAAACAAAGGCAGCCTGGCATAGGCTGACCCTCACGCAAGTGTCTATTTTGACCGCGCGGCATAGCTCCCTCGCGCGTGCCTCTCACTCTGTCGCGCGACAGAAGTCCTTCGCGTGAGTGTTTCACTTGCTCGCGCGATGATACAATCTGCAGTTTGACAAATTACAGCAGCTGCTGATCTGAGTTGGTCGCTTTGGGTTCCAAGGGTCTTTTGACACTTTATATGGTTCCCACAAGTCTTTTTGGGCGTATGTGACTATATCCAAGCATCGGCTTCAAAAATTCACATTTAACGAAGGTTTTGGGCCCTCGGCGGTCCATTTCAAGTCAAAATCAAGGTGTTGGCGGGTATGTGACTGTACGGAGGTGTCGGTGTCAGTTCGGGACATATTTAAGTCATGTTTTGTGTCTCGTGTCCCTTTTTGTGTCTTTTGGACACTTTTTGGTGTAAGTCTCGCTTCGGGACGTTTTTCTTAGCACCGTTAACTCGTGCAGGTCACGTTGTACCTATTTGACCTGGCGGAAGTGCCGGTTTCAATCACAGTCAAGTATTTTGAGTTTTGGCCATTTAATGCCCAAAATTTCATTGTATTTTCCGTATCCTCGTATCCTAGCCGTGTCCTAGGGTATATTTTCCATTTTCTTGCGAGCTAGTCACTCCTATACATACATGTGTGTCCGTAGACAGTCTCAGTATGTTATCAATGCAAGTTTGGTATTAGTGGTTGAGATTTGATCTCTTTTATGCATAATAGAGGCGAATTAAAACATGGAAATGCAAATTTTATACCCAAACTGTGTTGTATCATACCAAAACAAAAGGAAGTAATGTGCATGGGGCGCTCCAGCCAATCAAAAGCTGTCAAAGTCAAAATAGGGCACGCTCGCCCACTGTCAACAAGGCACGCAGGTCTCCCAAAAGCAGTATCAATGTATCTAAGGCACACTGGCCATCTAGCTATCTACTTGAGCACACAGGCCCGAAATCAAAAGACGGGTGCAAGAAATGAGTACAGCGGGCTCCTCATCGGCGCTCACTCCGGCCGAACCAGTCGGTATCACTACCGTCATCATCATCGTCGCCTCCGCCGTCATCATCATCAAGGTTCTCTGTAGGATCCTGCAGGTAGTTGGGATCGTCAGCAGTGTCGTCAGAACCGCTCCTTGCCTTCTCCTCTTCTCCCTCTTCTTCCTCCCCTCCTTCTTCTTCTTCCTCAGCAGGCTGGGACAAGATGAGTTGCTTCTTGCGGGCCGGCTCATCTTGGCCCGATCTGTTGCGCATCTCTATCCGGTACCGCTCTTCTGCGCGTGCCACCGCCTTCCTAGCTGCCTCTTTGCCTGCTGTAGCAGGCTGTGAGCTCTTGGTGTGTCGAGTAGCGGCTGGAGGCATGGTAGTCGGTGCTCGTGGTGGAGATCGCGCTCTCTTCTTAGAAGCCGCCCGTCCCTGTGCCTGCATAGTTATATGTTGCATTAGTATACATTTTGCAGTATATTGTTTATCAAATGTTTAAACGACAGGTACATTCTACCAAATTGGAAGCTATCTATCAATATTTTATCAGTATCAAACGTTGTCAAAGCAAGCATGCATGTATCGAAAGCAGACATGTATCGCAAGTATTGAAAGCAAGAAGGAGTGTATCGTTTTGTATACCTGGGCTCTCCTAGGAGCAGCTGCCTGAGCCGGCTGGGCTGTGGGTGCTAGATAGCGTAATTCCAATGGAAAGCCGCTAGCTGCTCTCCTCACCATGTTCTCCAAAGCAAGCATGCGACGAATGGCTTCGTTCACCCATTCAACAGGCACCTGTAGATTGTTGTACAACCATCAGATATTTCAAATACAATTCAAGGATATTGAAGTTACAGAAATGGAATGTTGGTTTACCTGAACAGTCACTGCTGCGGGCTCTACTCGCGCTGGTGCAAGCTGCACCTTAGCTGGATTGCCTTGGGAATCCACTACATCCACCTTCCAAAGCAACTCTGGAGGCCCGCCTACTACTGGCCTGCTCTCCTTGCACCTCACGCGGCGTTCTCCTTCTCTCTGTATCTCAGCAGCAGCTCTTCTCTCCGCACCAGCCTCACGTGCCTGCTCCTGGACCTCTCTGCGAGCCCTGACACCAAGTGGCCTCGCTAAGTGATCTCTCTGGTAAGCTGCATAGTCCATCGTCGGACGCAAGAGGCGTGTCAGCTCAGAGTCCGGCCTCTTAAACCTCTCCAGCTCAGCCAGTGTATAGTCCCCCGTATGTCAAGCTCGAGATGGGAGTGGCCCTGGCACCTGGAACTCCAGGTAACCAAGTGACTGGCGAGTCACTCGATCCCCTAAGTACCATTGCCAACCAAAGGCTGACTCCAAAAGCACCCTGCTGGCTGTGACAGCCCTGCTCCTGGCCAAGTACTTGGCTCTGGTCCGCTGTTTCTCCAGGGATTCCACTCGATCTGCACGAAGTGACGAACAAGCAATGTATACAATGGATCAGTGACAGCATTACAGCCATGAAAGCATGTATTAATTGACTTTTGGAATTCTAATGTCATACCTGTGAGGCCCTCAGCTCATCCAAATACAGCCTGTAAGCATTGAGGCTGCCTCTCCCTTCCTTGGTACCCCTATGCTCCTTGCTCCATATTAGCGCGCAAGGGAGAGTGCTCAAGTCAGGATGCTTGCACTCCGGAGGGTGCATCCTCAATACTTCATATGCCCAGAGCTGCAACATGGAATTGCATCACTCAAAAGTTGTACAGTTATACAGTTAAAGCTGGTAAACAATCTATGCAATCAATTAGTACAATGGAAATCATACTATGTGGTAATTGAAATTATACCTCCCAGTACGCCAATAGCCGGCTGTGCTCTGCCCGGTCCTCGAGGAATCACCAAAGAACAAGTAGGCTATACCAAGCACTGCTCTGCCCCAATCAAAGCGTGAGGCTGTCCTCAGATCTCTCAGCGCCGGCAGGTACGACAAGTGCACTGTACTCCCTCTGTTTGCAAACAGAGTGGCCCCAAACAGATACAGCAGGTATGTCTGGGCCATTTGCTCCTCCTCGTGCTCATTGGTCGGCTTCTTCTTCAAGTATTTTGCAAACTGAGCATACCTGGCAGCTCCCCTCTAAACCTTGGGCACTTCCCCCAAGAACCATTCCAGGGCCGCTAGATCCTTGTGTATCCCTGAGTCAAATGGGATGGGATCTCCCCCAACCCTCAAGCCTGTGATCGCCGCGAAGTCAGTCGGCGTCACCGTCATCTCTCCAGGAGGCAGGTGGAAAGTATTGGATGTATCCCTCCATCTCTCACCCAGTGCAACGAGGATAGCGTGGTCATTCCTGACTGGTACGGTCAGAGTCTGTATGAACTCTCTGAAGCCCGCTGTATCCACTAGCTCCCTCACCCTCGGTGGCAACCCCTCGTACAGCGCTAGGGAACTGCACGGTCTGCCAAAGCCGCGGATGTCCCTCTGCTCCGCCTGTTTCAGACAACGAAGACAAGCAGCAGAATATAATGTTAGCATATAGAGTTTTCATTTTCAAGTTCTAGGTAATCAATGTAGCAGTATAGCCACAAATGGACGGTTCAAGTTATTGGTTCAAACTCCTGTTCAAATTATAGCATGCATGGGCTACAGTGCTAGGACTAGTTTTTTCATGATTTGGAACTCAGTACCGTCTTCAGCAGTTGTTTGGTTCAAGTCCTTCCGTGCATGGCATGTGATACAAGAGCTATATCGTTGTGGTTTGACATCTACACAGACTACCATTAGATGGTTGGTTCAACTTATGCTTTTAGCACGATGTGTTCTCGGTGCAGCTTAACATTGAATTGTTGGTGGAAGTTATCGTGTGCATAGCGTGTTATCGATCTTTCTCTCATCCTAGCATGTTCTATATTCAGCCTACAGTAGATGGTTGGTTCAAGTTATTACATGCATGGCATTCAGGGCACAAATAATATCATTATTGCATGGTTCAATTGCGATGTATTTTGTGACTTTCAAGGCATGCAAGTATGAAGTTGAACTACAAAGGGGGTTTTCAAGAAATATACCTCAGCCCAAGTGTTTGCAATGTGCACTTTGGGATCTCTCAGCACTAGCTCCAAGTCGTAGTCGGTCTGCTGTGGCGGCCTGTATCCCGCAAAGCCCAACGGTACAAACAGGTGTGGTCTTGGGAGCGTGTAGGTCTCCTCTGAAAACTTAGGGCGTGCCACCGTGCCCGCCTCATCCACGGCTCTCACCCTAGGCCCCTGTGCTTCCTCAGCCTCTCTCTCCTCTGCCTTTATATCCGCCGCCAACCCTCCTGGCCCGGCTCTCTCTCTCTTGGCCCTCTCCGCGGCCTCAGCTGCCTCAATAGCCCGCGCTCAATCCTCCTTGGCTTTTAGAACATATTCCCTGATGGTGGGGTTATCTTCCAGGAGCTTTGCCAATATCTTGTTGGGCGTGTGCTCGGCAATGTCGTCAAAGGTAAACGGCACGTGACTCGATGATGTGGCCGCTATCACCAGTGGTCTGAATGCGATATTTTCCTCTCGGATCTCTACCGTGACATTCTCTGTGGTCTGCTCTTCCTCAATGACAGCGCCCTTGCCTTTATCAGAGCCCCTCGGAGGTGACTTGTTCGGCCCCGTATCATCTCCAATGGTGCCACTATCACTGACAACATCAGAACCCCAAACCGCTGGTGAACCCTCTACCGTTGTGCTGGAACCCTCTGGATCAACCCTGGGCCCCACAGCCCCAGCCTCGTCCATCGCGCGAGGCTCTGGCTCTATCGCGCGATGCTCCTCGCCACCAACAGCTTCCTGCTCGCGGCCCTGATCGCCATCGCCGCCTCCTCCTATGTCTGCACCCTTAATCCTGACACGCTCTACCATCGTCTGATCTGTTTCCTCGACTGTCATGGGACCGCCTCGATCCTCGGGTTGATCAACCACTTCACCTCCGCCCTCCTTGTTGCCGTGTTCAGCCATGGATTAGGTTTTGTGCATGGGTTTGTCGATTAGGGAGAGGAATCAAGGTTTTGGGAAGAGATTTGAAAGAGGGTTTTGAAGTTGGGAGGGTTTGGAACTCAAAACTGACTGAAACTGCCTTCTGTAACGTCCCCGCGACATTTAAAAGTATGGAACAAGCGTGGGCCGGGTCTGGGCTGGTTAAAAACCCAAGCCCGGAAAACTGTCCATCGCGCGAGGGAGTGAATGCCTCGTGCGACACTCTATTGGGTTACAGGCCCATTTTCCTAGCAGCAGGCCCAATTTGAATTATTCCTTGTGATTTTAGATCCAAGGATTTGAATTATAGTCAGAATTACTAATTATTGAGGCTGTTAATTTTTGTTTGCAATTTGGAGCATTTTGGTATCCCCAACAGTGGTCCGCCAACGACGATCTATCCGTCCAACTTCAATCAGCGACGATCCATCCGTCCTATTTCAATCGATGATGATCCATCCGTCCAATTTCAATCAGCGACGATTTATCCGTCCTATTTCAATCGATGATGATCCATCCGTCCAATTTCAATCAGCGACGATTTATCCGTCCTATTTCAATCAGCGACGATCCATCCGTCCTATTTCAATCAGCGACGATCCATCCCTCCAACTTCAATCAGCGACGATCCATCCGTCTAATTTCAATCAGCGACGATCTATCCGTCCTATTTCAATCAGTGACGATCCATCCGTCCAACTTCAATCAGCGACGACCCATCCGTCCAACTTCAAACAGCGACGATCCATCCGTCCAACTTCAATCAGCGACGATCCATCCGTCCAATTTCAATCAGCGACGATCCATCCGTCCAATTTCAATCAGCGACGATCCATCCCTCCAATTTCAATCAGCGACGATCCATCCGTCCAATTTCAATCAGCGACGATCCATCCGTCCAATTTCAATCAGCGACGATCCATCCGTCCAATTTCGATCAGCGACGATCCATCCGTCCAATTTCGATCAGCGACGATCCATCCGTCCAATTTCGATCAGCGACGATCCATCCGTCCAATTTCGATCAGCGACGATCCATCCGTCCAATTTCGATTTGCGACGATCCATCCACCCACTTTCAAATCAACGACGACCTATTCGTCCAAATTCAAATCGGCAACGATCTATCCGTCCGATCACCAATCAGCGACTATCCATCCGTCCAAATTCAAATCAGCGATGATCTATCCGATCTCCAACCAGCGACGATCTATCCGTCCAATCATCCATTGGTGCACGGTATTTTTACATACTTGCGCATTTTTCCATTTAATCGGCTTTTTGGCAGATTTGGTGGGTGTCTAGAAATCTTTGTCTTTGACGTTACCCGTACCAGTCAATGGTGCTCCGCGTGCCATCAAAAAGGGACTACTGTAGACACCCCAATCTGAATCTCCCGATTGTTTTACGGTTTCTTGTTTCCCCGATGATGAACCAGATCAAAAAGCAGTCTTGAGGTTGGAAAGGTTTGAGCTCGGTGTGTGGGGAACCCTTTTGAACCCTTCGAACCCTTAAAAGAAAATAGAAAACCAATCAAACTTTGGTCTGGGTTGACCCTCGCACGTGGAAGTCACTCGCGTGATGGTATGCCTAGCCAAGTGTAGTCAAAGTCAAATGTTTGACTGTTGACCCACGCACGAGAGCTGTTACCCTCGCGCGACGATCCCACTCCCTCGCGTGATGGTCCAAAACAGACCCTTTCACCTTTTGCCAGCCAGTTGGTTGATTGCCTGGGGGGCTACAGGGCTACTGAATCTCGTTTTTCTCCACAGAGTACTGTGCAGTGCAGGCTTTGGGACTTTCCTCTCACACAACCCTTCCCATCACCTTTCTATCAAGCTTCACCACCAAGTTAAGCCCTAAGGTGTTGTTTGCCACCTTCCTACCCCTTACACTCCTCCTATAAATACCTCATTTGGTCTTTCATTACAAGGGTGACTAACTACCAAGTTTTGAAAGGTTAAGAAGAACATCAAGCACACTAAGGCTCTCAGCCCTAGCATTTGCTCATCTCTTCTTCACTCCATTTTCCATCACAAGCTTCACAACTTTGCTCAATCTTTTCCAAAACCTTTCAAGCAAAGGTATAACCCCTTTTACTGCTTACTGTTTTGATCCCTGAGGGGGGCTGTCAGGGCCAGGATTGGTAATCAATACCAGTTCTGGTCCTAAAGTCAGCAGAGTAACAAGAAACTAGGATCAAGCATACCCTCGCGCGACGGATTCAGACTCACGCGCGACTCTAAGTGCAGGAAAATGAAAAGGCCTTCGAACAGCACCAAGATCCAACGGCTACTTCTTAATCCTCGCCGGAACCCTAGCTCACTGCCGGAGTTCAAACATGTAAAACAGACACAGGTGAGCGCACCTTTGCCTTCTCGTGGCAAAGGCCCTCCGATGCCAAAGTTAGTATCTCGTACTAGTGAAAACCCTAATTCTCAGTAGGTAATAAGCAAATAACCCAGAATTGCATGCCTTTACCTCTCGGTTTACCTCAGATTTATAGATCCTCATATGCTTGCTGTCCAAGCCATCTCGTTGCCCTAAGTTTCCTTTCTCGTATAAGGAACCCAGAATATCAGGGATTCCCGTTCCCATAACTGCATATTTCCTTTTAGACCATTTAGGAACTCTTTCCTTAATTGGCTGTTCACCCCATTCCCGTTGGGTATCTTTTCCAGATCTCGCTTTCTTACTGGGTACTTGCCATTCCTGGACTCTTCTGGAGCATCTCCTCCAAAATGCTGCTCCTGTTCGGCCCTCTCGTTGCTGAACAGACTACCTGGACCAATGATTTCTCATATCACTGGTCCATTTACCATGTGACTAGTCCAACAACTTCCCTTGCTCTTTGGACCATACCCCCTGCTCGGGTATCTCGGACTTGGGACCTCTCGTGTCCCTAGTCCTCTCTGCCGTTCACCGTGCTGCACGGCGGATGCTCCGATTATGTTTAACCTGGGTCCCACGTACCACTTGTTCGGGCCTCTTTTACACCTATTCAGGATTACCTCCCTAAAACGGCTCCCCAGCTTTACTCGTTATTTTCTCTTAATATGACGAGCAAAGCTTCTGAACACCGAGCAAGGTTCTCGTCCTCTACTCCTGCACCCTGTTTCTCGTACTTGGTGCAAACCTCATCATTAGTCCAGGCCAAACATCTCATCGTTTGGTCTGGGCAGGCTTTTCCAGCTATCACCTTTACACGCGGCATGCTCTGTACTGCCCATATTAAATGCGAGCAGACGTTTCGGGGAACGGAACGCCCAAACGGCGTCTGGGTTGCTGGGGTACTCTTGGGTTTTCGTCCCAATTTGAAACCCACTTTTCTCTTTCCTTAGTTCCCTCTACAGAAAGCACGCCCAAGCGCTCCCGCCATTGAAGCTCTGCTCACCATCTCAGGGTCTGATTCTAGGGTTCTACTCATTCGTAAGTTCTTACTCCCCTTTTCTATTCCCCCTTCCTCATTGATTTTGGACTCCCACAGTCTCTTTTAGGGCTTCTTCGTACCCAACCTTCTTTTTAGAAAACCCGTACCCGCAATTTTCATTATGGGTCGATTTCGTAGGCACTGTGACACCCCCCAACGGACGGCCGAGTTCAGATCTCGCTATGAGATCCCAGACAACGTGGGCACCACATTGGCCCATGAAAATGCCATCCGTGAGAGTTTTGACAACGACACCCTGCACATCCCTGTCGTCGCTGTAGTTGTGGGGGCGTCAGGTTTCCCCTGGCACCATTGCTCCTCTAGGTTCTGTCCCATTACAGACTGTCCCCTATGCAAGTTTCAGCCAACTTCTTTAGCGTTGTCATGGGCATCAATGCCCTGAACCAGATGCTAGGTACGTCCCTAGGTTTGCACGATATTCACCATCTGTACAGCATCTCTCGAACCAAAGATGCTCTGACCTACTATCTCAAGAGTAGGGATTTCAGGAAAAGGCTGGTGCTTCAATTGCTTGACTCTGCCAGAGGGGACGACGACGACTTCCTCATCGTCACGGGGAACTTCGAGCCCAGAGACGAGGACGGTAGAGTCGTCGGCTTTCATGCACGCCACAGATTTGGCACTCCACGTTAGTTCTCTTTCTCGTAGAACTTCATACCGAGCAATATTTCGTATTGCATTACATGTTTTTGCTTTACTGACTGCTAATTTTTCTCGTATTTGCAGCCACAAATGTCAACTAGGGGCACGCCATCATCACCCCTTAGGTTCACGTTACTGATATCAACCGTGCACTTGCTTTCAACGGGCAAGGCACGTGCTTGGCTGGCCGAGCAAGAGCAGCTCAAATCCTTTTGAGCTACCGGGCTTCGTACGGTGGATTCATTGATCGGAGGATCCGAGCAGCCGACGATCCTGTTATCCCAAATCCTCCTGCTCAACTACCCGAGCAACAAGACGAGAGGCGTTCTCAGACCCCTCCGTTTCCCGATGAACCCGTCCAGCTCTCCGACGAAGCCTCCACATCTTCGAGTGGATACTCTCCATCTCCCTCACCTCGAGAAATGGATCAACCAATCAATCTCAGCAATCTGCTCACCATCGACCGTGGAAGAGGCCGCGGCACTACTCGTGGCCGCGGACGCTCTCAGAGCTCGGCGCCATCTCATGGCCGCCGAGGACCACCTTCAACAGACGCTCCTCCAGGCTTCTCCCCCGAGGAGATTGAGGCCAGCCACAGGGACAAACGCCAACGGCTGGAAGCCTCTTCAATCGAACAACCTCCTCCCCAACTCACAGCACCTTCAACCCCCCTCTGGGCTCCTCAATTCACCCATGGCGGACGGCCAGTCACTGTCCGCGACAGTGTGGAGTCTGAAGGCACTGCACTTGCACTGTCCCAGGCATTCATGCTTCCTGGGGACATGCAAAAAGTGATCACCAGCTCCCCAGACAACCTCCTTGGCTCATTCATGAGCCACAGTGCTAAGGTAAACTTGTCATGTTTGTTTTTGTCTGCTTGATGGCTTCAGATCGTTATTCCTGTTATCTGCCTGACGTTGCTTCGTGTTCAAAATCTCCAGGCAATGCAGAAGATGGTGGCCATGGCACAGAAGCTTGGCCAATCTGAGCCCCAGCGTGCCAGATTGGCAAGTGAGAATACCAAGCTGCAGAATACCATTGTGAGGCTAGAGAGAGAGAGAAATCAAGCCCGCAGGCTTGCGGATGAGTTGAGGAACAAGCTGGAAGGTGCTGAGGACAGCCTGAACCAGACTTTGACGGAGCTGGAGGCGAGCAAAAATGAAGCCAAGACCTCTTACCAGCAGGGCTATAATGAGGGAATCTGTGTGGCCACTGAGAGCTACACGGACCAAATGCCCGGGATCCAAGACCAAGTCTTTGAGGCTGGCTGGTTGGCCTGCCTCAAAAAATCTGGTGCATCAAAGTCTTCCCCCCTTTGGACAGAGATTGACTTCCCGAGCATCCAAGTTGTTGAAGAGCATGAAGAGGTTGTAGAAGAAGACAACCTGGAGCCTAACGCCAACGTCCCCGAACAGCAAAGTGCTGATGCTGATCAGACTGGAGAAGTGACCAACCCTGGCCAGAAGGAAGCCGGTGGCGGTCCATCTGAACCTAGCACTGCTGTGGATGATGCAACTGCTCCTACCTCTACAACCGCTCCAGCCTCACCCCCTATCATTGAGGACCTGACAATCGAAGAGTAAGTTGGACTCTTCGTAGTGATAACAATTGAAACTTTGAATCAGTTTTGACTGGCCCTGCGTGGCCTTTGGTATTGCTCTGCATGGCACTTGATACATTTCTGCATACTTTAACTCTGCTAGTTCTGGCCCTTCGTGGCCTTTTATGTTTTTGGTGGCCCTGTTTGGCCTAAACTTTTGTTTTGCCTGGCCCCTCGTGGCCTTTATATGTTTGGCTGGCCTTTCGTGGCCTTTCCTTAACACAGGCGGTCGTCCCATGGCCAGTATTTTATGTGTTTAGTGTCTTTGTACTTAGCCTTATGCATAGTCACGTATGCTCCCCAGGTCTCATCGTGCCTGCTGATGATCCAGTTGTATTCACATTTACACTTTTGCAGGTTTCTCGTACCTTAGAACAGTGTTAACTGCACTCGTAGCTTTCCTACCAATACATGTACTCATACATATTCAGGATATGCTCGTACCCGAGCAAGCTGCTAACCTTATTCGTACAGTGTTTGTATTTTTTTCATACGTGCTCAAGGTCTGTTCGTACCCGAGGAACCTTCAAGTTTTTCTGAACTTGGATATTGCTGCATATTCTCGTATGCAGCCCACATGTTTCGTGCTTGTAAAGTTTCCCTAGTGTATTCGTACTTAGGTTACCCAAATGTGCTCGTATTTGGACTAGGTAATCTTGAGTTTATTCATACCCAAGTTATGTTGTAAATTCATGTGGGCATGCACCCGTACAAGTAAACAAGTCTATTCGTACTTGGAATTATCCCAAACATATTTGTGTCTGAGAACAGTGTGCATAATCTCGTATGCACTCTGGGTGTATTCGTACCCGAGCAAATAGACAAGTATATTCGTACTTGGCTCAATTCTGGGTGTATTCGTACCCGAGCAAACAGACAAGTATATTCGTACTTGGCTCAATTCTGGGTGTATTCGTACCCGAGCAAACAGACAAGTATAGTCGTACTTGGCTCAATTCTGGGTGTATTCGTACCCGAGCAAACAGACAAGTATATTCGTACTTGGCTCAATTCTGGGTGTATTCGTACCCGAGCAAACAGACAAGTATATTCGTACTTGGCTCAATTCTGGGTGTATTCGTACCCGAGCAAACAGACAAGTATATTCGTACTTGGCTCAATTCTGGGTTTATTCATACCCGAGCAAACAGACAAGTATATTCGTACTTAGCTCAATTCTGGGTGTATTCGTACCCGAGCAAACAAACAAGTTTATTCGTACTTGGCTCAATTCTGAAATATTCGAAATTCCATTTAGTTACCCTATACCTCTGCTCCCCAATACGAAGCGAGGACTAAGGACATAGCTTGACTTCGTATTTAAAGCATAATAAAAGAAAAACTCGTAAAAAACAGCGTTTGTGTTACCAAAATCCGAGAATTTGATTCATAATTCGAAAAACTCAAGGGGCGTTACGTGCACCCCTTGCAACTAATAAAAGCAAACACAAGGGAATTTTATTCGCAATTCCCACACAATCACGATGTGCATCTAAAACAGAAATAAAAACGAAATCGAAGTTCTTTACACGTAGAACTTCCTCAAGTTGTGAACATTCCAGGGCCTTGGTACCGGGTTCCCGTCCAGGTTTGCCAATCGATATGCCCCAATGCCCACAACCTCCGTAACTCGATATGGGCCCTCCCAATTGGCCCCCAACTTGCCCTCGTTGGCCACCTTGGTGTTGCCGAGCACCTTTCTTAGCACAAGGTCTCCAACACCAAACTCTCGCGGGTGGACATGCTTGTTGTAACTTTTCATCAACTGTTCCTGGGACGAAGCCAGGTGCACCAGAGCTCGTTCTCTCCTCTCCTCGGTGAGGTCCAGCTCAATTTCCAAGGCTCTGTCATTGCCCTCACTTTCCACCAATGTGGTCCTGTTGGTCGGCAATCCAACCTCCAGTGGAATCACACTTCTGCTAAAATCACCTTCAATAGGGGGTCTCTCCAGTAGACCTCCTAGGAGTTGTTCGGTGTGCCCACAGGACCTGTGGCAATCGTCGGGCCACTTGCCTTTGCTTTGTCCAACTTTTTCTTGATCCCGCCAAGTATAGCCTTGTTGGACGCCTCTGCCCGCCCATTGCTCTGAGGGTAGGTGGGGTTGAATAATAGTTCCTTATTCCGCACTCTGGGCACAAAAAGCCTTGAACTTTTCTGGACTGCAACCCATTATCGGTGATCAAAGAATAAGGAACCCCAAATCGAGTGATGATGTTCTTCCACACCGAACTTTTCTATCATAGGTTCTGTGATTTTTGCCAGTGGTTTCGCTTCAATCCACTTGGTAAAGTAGTCCGCTGCTACCAACAAAAACTTCCTGTTCCCAGGAGCCTTGTGGAGTGGACCCACGATGTCCATTCCCACGCGCAAACGGCCAAGGACTTATCAAAGGCATCAGATCTTCGGTCGATGTTCGGATCATAGGTGAGAACTTCCGACACTTCTCACAGATTTTCACATATACCTTTGCATCTTCTTGCATGTGCGGCCACCATAACCCTTGGTGATTGCACGGTGAGCAATGGATCTCCCACCGCATGACTCCCTGTTCCCTCGTGTATCTCATGGAGGAATTTCGCACCATCTCGGGATGCACACAAAGCAAATACGGCCCAATGAAGGACTCTGTACAACTTTCCCTTTGGTGATAGCCAAAACCTTGCAGATTTCGTCTTTATCTTGTGAGCCTCCTTTTATCTGTGGGGAGTGTCCCATCTCGTAGGAACTCCACTATTGGATCCATCCAACTTGGTCCTTGGTTCACGCCCATGACCAATTCCACACTTCTCCCAATGCTCGGCTCAACAAGATAGTCCATTGCCACCTTCCTCTTGAACTCTGTTGGCACGGCCGCTGCCAACCAAGCCAATGGTCGGCGTGGGTGTTACGCCGAGCTTATCTGCTCGATGTGTACCTTCTTGAAGGTGTCAAGCAAATCCTGGTTGCTTCCACGTAGGCTGCCATCTTCACATCCGGGCCTCGTATTCCCGGACAGTGATTCACCACGAGTTGTGAATCACGGAATCTCGAATTCTTTTTACCTTCAAGGTTTTTGCGCTCCGTAACCCTGCAAGAGTGCCTCGTACTCCGCCACGTTGTTTGACGCACTGAATCCCAGGCGTAGGGATAGCTCGATAATTACTCCTTCAGGAGGGAATAGCACCACCCCAATTCCAGATCCGGTATTGCATGCGGATCCATCGACAAAAGTTTCCACTCCAAAGGGTCCTGCTCGGCGGATACCCTTTGCTTCTCGGCTGATGGTTCGACCAACTGCTCCTTTCTCGTAGGAGGCAGCGGAGCCACCGTGGGGGAGAATTCTGCCACGAAGTCTGCAAAAACTTGCCCTTTAACTGCCGTGCGCGGCTGATAATCAATATCATACTGGCTCAATTCCACCGACCAAGTTGATATTCGTCCCGAGAAATCGGCCTTTCGAAGCAACGACTTCAACGGAAACTCTGTGTAAACCACCACTTTGTGATTTTGGAAGTAATGTGGCAACTTTCTAGCCACCGTCCTCAGTGCCAGGACCAACTTCTCAAGGGGCAGATATCTCGTCTCTGCGTCTAGTAGCGTCTTGCTCACATAATAGACAGGGATTTGTTCGGATCCCTTGTTTCTCAGTAAGACTGCACTTACAGCATGCTCGGATACTGCCAAGTACAAAGTCAACATCTCACCAGGCTCTGGGGTCGACAGGAGTGGGGCTCCCGCCAAGTACTTCTTCAGGTCTTGGAACGCTTGCTCACACTCTACTCCCCATTCGTAACCTTCTCTTTTCTTCAACAACTGAAAGAAGGGTCTACACTTGTCGCTCGATCGACTAATGAACCTGTTAAGGGCTGTCGCCATCCCCGTCAATCGCTGGACCTCCTTCGTGGTCCTTGGACTCTGGAGCTTCTGCAAAGCTATTATATGATCAGGATTTGCCTCTATCCCTCTTATAGTCACCAGGTGACCCAGGAATTTCCCAGAACTCACTCCAAACGCACATTTTGAGGCGTTGAGTTTCAGCTTGTACTCCCTTAGTATCTCGAAAGCTTCCTTCAGATCAGCGATGTGGTCCTGTTTCTCCTTACTCTTGACCACCATATCATCTATGTATACCTCCATGGTCCTGCCGAGCAACTTCTTCAGCATAATCGTTGCTAGTCTCTGGTAAGTTGCTCGGCATTCCTCAGACTAAAGGGCATAACACACAATACAGCCCCCTCGGTGTGATAAAAGATGTCTTCTCCTGATCGGGACCGTACATGGCTATCTGGTGATATCCTCGATAAGCGTCGAGAAAACTCATACGCCCATACCCAGCTGTTGCATCTACCAACTGATCTATCCTGGGCAGGGGAAAACTATCTTTTGGACAAGCCTTATTTAGATCTGTGAAGTCGACACAGACTCGCCACTTCCCATTCTTCTTTTTCACCACCACTGTGTTAGACAACCACTCCGGGTAGTACACTTCGCGTATCGCCTTTGCCTCGAGCAAACGGTCAACCTCCTCGATAACAGCCTCCACATGCTGTACGGCAGATCTTCTTTTCTTCTGCAACACAGGTTTGTGTTGTGGGTCCACATTCAGGTGGTGGCAAATCACGTTTGCATCCACCCTAGGCATCTCCTTAGGCACCCAAGCAAACACATCAACGTGCTCTTTGAGAAACTTCACCAACTCTTCCTCTTCTTCTTTGCACAGGGTTTCCCCAATCAGTAAATACCTTTCAAGATCATTCTCGTTGACCTGGACTTTCTTTAATCCTTCCACCACTTTCTCGGCTGGATTTCCTCCGACATCCTCAATGGTCGGCTGGTTGGTAATCTCGACTGTCTGGACCAACTGTGCCTTGGGTGCCTTCTTGATTATGGAAACCAAGCACTGTAGGGCTGTCTTTTGGTTCCCCCTTATTTTCTCGATTCCAGTGGACCCTGGAAACTTCACCATCTGATGGTAGGTGGATGAAACTGCCCTCATCTAATGCAACCAAGTCCTTCCTATAATCGCGTTATAGGAAGATGGCACATCCACTACCAAAAAATCGGTTCTCAGTACCACTGTTCCTGCCCGAACAGGGAGGGCCACCTTACCCAATGGCCAAACTGCCCCTGCACTGAACCCAACCAATGGAGTTACTGACTGTACCAAGTCTGCTTGTACCAATCCCAGCTTCTTGAACGCATCGTAATAAAGCACCTCGGTGCAACTTCCTGAATCCACCAGGATCCTTTCCATGTCATATTCCCCAATTCGTAGGGCTATGACAAGAGCATCGTTGTGCGGCACCTGGACTCCTCCCAGGTCCTCATCTGTGAAGACTATGCCCTCGTTGCACCCTTCCGCTTCACGTCCGCGTTTCTTTCCCAACTGCATCACGTGCTGGTCGTGTTTCACCTACCTTTGGAGCAACCTCACCTCATTTCTCGTATAAGGTGTGGCCAATCCGTGTATCATATGGATCACGCCCCTTGGATTCTGCTCGTAATCCAGTTCCATCAGCTTTGCCAGCGTGCTCACTGGACTCATGTTTAGGGACTTTCGTAGCTCCCCCCGAACAGGCAGCCCAGTCTTGAATGTTGCTATTGCATACTCCTCACTGCAACTTTCAATCTCGTTGAAAGTCTCCCAATACTTCTTGGCGTAGTCCCTGATCGGCTCATTCTCTCCTTGCTTCACAACTGAGAGACTCTTAAAAGTTTTGGGTGGTCTCCTGCTCGTCAGGAACCGAGCAGTGAATTCCTCAGCCAACTGTCTCCATCCTCGTATGGTGTTCAGCCCCAACTTATGGAACCATGACAAGGCCACCTTTCCCAAACTAGATGGGAACATCTTGCACATGATCGCATCATCACCATCGTGCATAAACATCGCCTGCTGGTAATGCTGTATGTGTGCCACCGGGTCTGCATTGGTTTCGTACAGGATAAACGTCCCGTGTTTAACCCTGCTCGGCAACCTTGCCTCCTGCAGTCTCTTTGCAAAAGGAGAAGTTGCTATGTTGCTAAGGGCTCTCCGTGTTACTTCTCGTGCAGACATGGTCCCCTCTTCTGATCCCTTTGCACCCCTGGCATTAGTTCTTTCCCAGTCGGAATCAGGTCTCTCGTACCTATCCCTGTGGTCCTTTCTGCTCCCTCCCTCCTCGGGGGTGGAACTCTTGCTCCTACTTCTCCTTTTTTGTGAAGAAGCTCTCTGTTGTTTTGGAGTGAGACTCCTGCTCCTTCTTTTTCGTGAAGAAGCTCTCTTGTATTCCGCCATATCCGACCTTTCTTTTTTGGACTTTCTTCGTGAAAGTCCAGAATCCTCCGGATGTTCTCGTATCCGCTGCAGTTGTTGAACCTCATATTCTCGCCTCTTAATCAGACGAGCGTACTCCTCTATTTTCTGTCTCTTTTTGTCCAGGATGTCTTCCCTGCTGTGCACGCTTTTCGAACGCGCCACTGACTCCCTCCCACGGCGGGACTTACTCCTTCTCGTGGATCCTGTGGCCGTCCGTCCGTCCTTGTTTCTGGAGTCGTCATGGATTGCCAGGGGGCGGTCCTTGCTAGTGGTCCTCCCCGCACGCCCGCCGTCGGGCTTCCTCGGAGGGTCTGGTGGGGATTTGTCACCTCCCCCCACCCGGCTGATTGTTTGGATCAAGTGGAGTCTTTGGATCCTCTTCCGCCATGGTCGCTTTTTCAAAGGGATCTCTTTCGTTTCCAACATACGGCGCCGATTGTAAGTGCAGGAAAACGAAAGGCCTTCGAACAAAGCACCCTGAATCCAACAGCTACCTCCTATTCCCTGCCAGAAATTATCCTACAAAACAGACACAGGTGAGCGCACCTTTGCCTTCTCGTGGCAAAGGCCCTCCGATGCCAAAGTTAGTATCTCGTACTAGTGAAAACCCTAATTCTCAGTAGATAATAAGCAAATAACCCAGAATTGCGTACCTTTACCTCTAGGTTTACCTCATATTTATAGATCCTCATATGCTTGCTGTCCAAGCCATCTCGTTGCCCTAAGTTTCCTTTCTCGTATAAGGAACCCAGAATATCAGGGATTCCTGTTCCCATAACTGCATATTTCCTTTTAGACCATTTAGGAACTCTTTCCTTAATTGGCCGTTCACCCCATTCCCGTTGGGTATCTTTTCCAGATCTCGCTTTCTTACTGGGTACTTGCCATTCCTGGACTCTTCTGGAGCATCTCCTCCAAAATGCTGCTCCTGTTCGGCCCTCTCGTTGCCGAACAGACTACCTGGACCAATGATTTCTCATATCACTGGTCCATTTACCATGTGACTGGTCCAACAACTTCCCTTGCTCTTTGGACCATACCCCTGCTCGGGTATCTCGGACCTGGGACCTCTCGTGTCCCCGGTCCTCTCTGCCGTTCACCGTGCTGCACGGCGGATGCTCCGATTATGTTTAACCTGGGTCCCACGTACCACGTGTTCGGGCCTCTTTTACACCTATTCGAGATTACCTCCCTACAGCGACAGTCCTCGTGGGGTTTGGGGATGCTGGTTTTCCTTGTTTATCATGTTATTGCTTATTTTAAAGCATGTTAGGTCTTCTAGCTCACTGTTGTGCATGTTAAAACACATAGTCTAGCTTTCTTTGCTTATTTATTTGGTTGGAATACTTCTGGGTTGATTCTGGATCTGTACCACAGCCCAGAGCATGCAAAGCAATTCCTGGAAGTCCAGTCTGGACCCTCGTGCGAGGGAGTCATTGTCTCGCGCGATGGTCTTCCTGCGTCCAGTAGCTGCCCTTGCATGACCTGCTTGGCCCTTGGCCTTTGTTTTGTCACCCTCACTGTTTAGGGGTTGTATTTAAATTCATTTGGCTCTTGTTTGCATTAATTTGTAATAGTTAGTTAATTTTCAGTATATATAAACTGCTTGGTTTGCCTCCTAGGTGTGCACTGGTCCTTCCAAAGCCCAGAAGGGGATAAAATTCAACCTGTGGTGAGTCAGGACCTTCGCGCGAGAGAATGAGTGTGTCGCGCGATGGTCTGCTTTGCATGCACGTAGATCCATGCATGCAAAGGTGGCCATGGTGCATGGCACATTCATTTTGTAAGCAGCCAGGTTCATTTCTCATCAAAGGGTTGGGTTTTATCCCATTTTCGTAGTATTCCATCCATTCATGTCATGTTCAAACACATCTTGCAAATTTGTTACAGTTCTTAATCCCCGATTAACTGTTCCCCCGCCCTAACTGGCTTAAAATTGGTTAAAGAAGAAAACGAATCACAAATATTTTCACAAAATGTCTAAGTAGAGACCGATCTCCGGATTGGGCGAGAGGGGTGCCTTAAAACCCTTCCCCTCTCGTAACCTGGCTCCCGAACCCAGATATGGTTATGACGGACTGGTTCCTTCACTTTTTCAAATCAAATAGCGCGGCAGGTGCTTTGAAATACGGTTCCTTGGGTGTCGGACCTTCAAACCCGAGTGGCGACTCTGTATTTTGCGAGCGCCTGCTTCTCCGCTCGCACTCTCTCGATTTTCGGGCCGCTTTGGTAAAACGGGGAACGAAATCCCTGATTTTTCCAAGGGCATGCTGCCCAAACCATATTGGGACAACATGGTAATATTTGGCTTTTGACCTAGATCACGTTTTTTTTTTGCAAATAGGAAAATTTGATAACCCTCACAAATTTTTTAAATAACTAAGTGGAGAGGGAATTTATTTTGGATAAAACCCATGGTCTCCATTCCTAGTCTATAGATGATATAATTAGTTTTGTGTGTTGGTTTCAGAACCTTCCTCCCTATCGGACAAAATTAATTGTGGCATCAGCGGTACAAACTTCCTAAAGGGATAATTCTAAGATAATTGTTGTGTGGGTCCCTTCTCCATCTGAGGTGGATCATAACAGAACAATAGGTCTAAAAGCTAGGTAATGGCACACACTTAGCAATAAATAATAATATCCTCTCTATTAGAGTCGCTGTTATTATTTATATGACCAAAGCAATATTGGCTATTTAATTTTGCTTGGCATGATCTAATGTCTCGATAATAAAATTAAAAGGTTGTGCCTATCTACAGGAATGGTGAAGAGTAGACGACCTTCCCTTCAAGGCATGCTCTTCACGGTGTTTAGGGTTGCCAATATTTTTCTTTTAATATGTGGTTGAGAGAACCAATATTAAAATGAAATTCAAGTTTTTATTGCCCATGATAATTGTTGTTATGTGATTCTCATATTCAAAATGGGTTCTTTCAATCCACTTGTCATTATTCTCAAAGAAAATAAACTTACTAGGCCATATTATATTGACTGGAAAAAGAATTTGGATATTGTGTTAACTGCTAAGGGGCACAAATTTGTGTTGTCTGAGGTGTGCCCTCCTAGACCGATGAGAATGCCACAGAACAAGAAGTAAAACTTTATAAAAATTGGTTAGCATGACCCATGTTGAAGGGACCCTGATTAAGGATCAAGTTCCAAAAATGATAGCTCTTTTAATGAACTAGAGATCCTTGGAGCTAAAATTGATGGGAAAATCTAGATCGATTTCGTTCTTAACTCATTGCAGTCTGAGAGTTTTAAGCAGTTTTACCTGAACTATTCTATGACAAAATACTTTTATTTTTGGCAAAATTTCTTAAGGAACCCCAAGCAGTTGAGGGTCTTTTGGCTGTGAAGAAACCACCATCAGTATTAGTGGCACAGAAGGCTTCTACTTCTAAGCCGAAAGGCAAGAAGAAGCAGAACAAGTCTCAAAAAAAAGTTGTGGAGACAGTTCATGCGCCTCAACGTGGAGTGAAAAAGTCTGAGGGCAAGTGTTTTCATTGAAAGCAGAAAGGACACTGGAAGAAGGATTGTCCATTCCATCTCAATAAAGTGAACAATCAAGATAAATCTTTTTCACTAGTTGTTGATTTATATTAGTGGTGTTATGTACCAGTACCTGGTGTGTAGATACGAGAGCCACTAATCATGTTTGCAATTTATTGCATGGGTTCCAAGAAACCAGTAGACTCAATGATGGCGAGGTTTATATACATAAAAAAAAATGCTACGAGAGTGGTAGCAGTTGCAGTAGAAAATGTTATTTAAATTTAGTAATAATAAGAGTTTAATTTTGAGAGATTGTCTTTATGTTACAACTATTAGAAGAAACTTGGTTTCAGTTTCTAAGTTGACTGAAGATGGATATTTAGTTTATTTTAGTGACTTTGTGGTTACTAAGTTAAATAAATGTGTTATCCATTTTGGTTCATTGGTAGATGATCTCTCATTATTAATCCTATATTTTCTATAGTACAACTGAATGAATTGAATACCACTAATAATTTGCCATGTAAGAGAAAGATGTCTTATAAATTGAACCAAACGTATCTTTGGCACTTACGCCTTGGTCATATTATTTGAATAGAATTTCTAGACTGGTTAGATATGGACCTTTAGGTTCATTAGAAATTAAGGAACTTCCAGTCTGTGAATCTTGTTTGGAAGGTAAGATGACCATGAGATCTTTTTCTAGGTAAAAATTATAGAGCCAAAGAGCCGTTGGAATTAGTTCATTCTGATTTGTGTGGACCCGTGAATGTCCGAGCAAGAGGTGGTTTTGAGTATTTCATCCCTTTGATTGATAATTACTCAATGTATGTATACATTTATTTGATGCACCGTAAGTCTGAATGCTTTGAGAAATTCAGGAAGTATAGGGCAGAAACGGAGAAGAGTTTGGGTAAATGTCTAAAGACACTGCGATCTGATCGTGGTAGCGAATACTTCTTAGGAGAGTTTAGGGAGTACTTGTTAGCTGAAGGGATTACATCCCAGTTATCAGCACCAGGTATGCCACATCAAAATGGTTTAGCAGAAAGAAGGAATATGACTCTTATAGATATGGTGAGATCAATGATGAGTTATTCAGATTTACCAATTTCATTTTGGGGACATGCACAAGAAACAGCAGCGTACATTCTTAACTTGGTGCCATCTAAGTTAGTACCATCTACACCCACAAAAATGTAGACTGGGTGCAAACCTAGTCTGCAACATGTTTGGGTTTGGGGTAGTCCAGCACATGTGCTGAATGTGAAAACAGATAAATTGGAATCAAGGACATAAGTTTGTCTATTTGTGGGGTACCCTAGAGGAACAAAATGTGGATTATTTTATAGTCCTGAGGATCAGAAGGTCATTGTTAGCATTAATGCCCGATACTTTGTGGAGGACTATGTAATGGACCACAAGCCCAGAAGCAAGATTGTTCTTGAGGAATCGAGAGGAGAGAAACCGGCACAGACTTCTTTACCACCAGTAGTGCAGGAGGAAACACCACAAGAAACATCTGTAGAGGTGCTTAACTCCGCAAACTACCGTCCCAATAAGGTGAAGGGCAAGGTCGTTGATAGCATAAAAATCCGGTAAGACCGGGATCGTTCCCACAAAGAAATCTTTTAAGCTAATTTGGAAAAGATGCAAATGAAAGTTTTTACGGCTTTCAAGCAGCCAACTTTGATGTTTTGCTTTGGAATGACGATAAAAACTTGGATTTAACTAGACTAAGATGGTTGAGTCAAGAGAGCTCGGTTTACTCACGATTCAGCCAATCAAACGGTTCCTTTATCTAACTAAAGAGTGGACCGAAACCGTCCGGATTCCACTTGGAGTATTAAAAACTGAAGACTACTTGTAACTCGATTCAATGCATTAATTCAAACTGAACTCATTTAACGCAAGTGAGAGACGAAAATGGATCATTTGCATGTGTACGATTATCAAGCACGTAGCATAGAGCGATAGACTTCATTGATCAAAGAAGCCACCAATCCCATGATCAATGTCACGCCCTGGATTTTTAACATAATAATAACATTTGCTTTTTAAGGGAAAATCCACCGCGACATACTCATAAGTACCCAAAAGACTTCCTCATATTCATATGCTACGTACAAACAAGTTTTCAAGGATTGCAACAACGACACTCCGGCCCCCAAATAGATAAAGATTAGTCAAAAGATAAGTTAAGTGATTACATTACTTCCAAGTCAATGATTTGAATGAAAGTTACAATTACAACTTCCCAAATGAGAGTTTACAAAACAAAATAGTCTAAGTAATTCTCCAATGTTAGCTTTCAAAAGAAGCTGCATGCACGTCAAGCACTCCATGCTAACGTCCTCGAGTTGTACCTGAAAGAATGATTGGGTTGAGCAAAACACGTGCCCAGTAGAAAAGTCTATACTCAAACTATGTGCAAAAGAGGGGATTTGGAACATAAAGGAATGAGGCTTGAACCAAGAAAGGGGAATGAAATAGACACCAACTTCATGCTGGATACTCAAGACTCAAGGAGACTTCATTATTGCTAGTCAAACTATAAACTTTCCCTTATATTTCCTTTTTATCCATGATTCCATCTCGCACATTTTCGCATTCAAAGACTTACATTCCGGGTCTTAGGGCCCCATATACCCACAATACATTCCGGGTACTCGTGACCCCGTACATCTATTTCGCATTCCGGGTCTAAGGGCCCCATATACCCACAATACGTTTCGGGTACTCGTGACCCCGTACATCTATTTCACAACATTTGTATCGCTTTCCATCCCAAGTGTTCCCAAGACTCTAATTTCTAGAATGTAGATAAGAGTGAGATATCGATGTTAAGCGGACAGTTTACATATTAACTCATACTTCCATATTGTTCCCAAACTCGCTATCTAAAATGATCCCTTATACTACGTGACATCAAGTGTAAACTTATCATATTTCGTTCATGATTTATCCAACTTTTTATTTAGCAATCAACCTCACCATCGCACACAGTGTTCAACAAGTCCACAACGTCTAATTCGTCATTCCATAGTATCCTTCAATTCACAAACCTTAATATCATACTAAGCAATATATACATCAGACTTGCATCATCATATAAACATGTCTCAAAGCTCCCTTTAACCACTCTAATGCATAAACACCATTTGACATTATTTCAAGTTAACTTCCTACTTTGAATCCCTAAGAATAAGGGCCCGAGGACAAGAGAGCAACTCAAGCAATCATTGAGATACAAGTGACCATGTTAGGAAGTGGTTTGGAAGTGTCGAGGAGGTATTAGAAGTGATTGGGGGTCCAAACCATGGAAGGAGAAACTTTTCAGAAATTCTCAATTTGGTACATGTAGCAGTTAAAAGGCGCTACATGTACCCAGCGAACAGAACATGAAATCTGGGTTTTGGTACATGTAGCAGCTAAAAGTGCTACATGTATCCAGCGAACAGAAGACACAATCCGAGTTTGGTACATGTAGCAATTAAAGGTGCTACATGTAGCCAGCGAACAAAATCAAAGAAATCTGGGTTTGCTACATGTACCGGGGTAAACACTGGTACAGGTAGCACCTGGGTTTTTCAGCACGTTTTGACAGATTTCAAGGGCAAACACAAGGCTTTTAAACAACGATCCCAAGCAAGTTTTGGACACCAAATCAACTCATAAACATATAGAGAAAGTTAGAAATCCCTACCTCAAGTTGAAGAATAAAACCCCAAAAGAGATCGAGCCCTAGCTTCCAAAATCAACACCGAGAGCAATACACCCCCACCGGGCTCTAGCCAACAAAGCACGAGCCCCACAACACGCGTAGAAGATGGATTGGAGGTTGGTTTGTGTGGGTTTGGAGTTATTTTGGTGGAAGCTTGAGTGAGAGAGCAATAGAGTGAGAGAGAGCCGAGAGAGAGAAGAACGTGGGAGATAGAGAGAAAGTGGAGTTGGGTTTTTGATCTCCTACATACACACCTCTCTATATATACTCTCACACATACAAATTTCTCTTGCACTACCTCCATTAATAATCCATTCACATTAATCCTCGAATCAAATAATCTCATCATCTATCACATTTAACCCACAATTTACCATTTATTAAACGTAGGAATTATTTAAACAAAAATTTATGGGTCTCTACAATCAAAGCTAGAAATCATGGGTTTAATTCATTCAACACATTGAAATCGAGCTAAAGTTTAGGCGAAACCGTTTAAACGACTAATCCATAGGGTGCATCTCACCCCATGACCAAACCTATAAACTACTCACTCATAGTAAAAAGACTAGAAAGCATGCTTAAGGAAGAAAACATGATTAACCGATAAAAGCCGAAATAAACTTGATATTAGTAAGAAACTCAACCGTAGCTACAACATTAATGAACGAGAAAACAATAAATGACTAATACCTTAAGTGGTTCTTGAAGGAAATGCTAAGAGAGCTTGAATAACAAAGCTATGGAACCTTAGAGCAAAAAAAAACTAGAAAACTTAGCCCTAAACTAACTAATGGCCCATATCTACCATAAATGGCATACAAGCCTATTTATATGGCTTACAAATCAGCCTTACAATGGACCAAAATGTCCCCAAAATATCCTAAAAACCAACCAAAAGTAGAAAGTTTCCATAAATAGAAAGTCTGAAAAAGCAGAAAAAATATCTGCTGGAGACCAACCGTTATCGATAACGCAATGAGGTGTTATCGCTAACACTCTGCCGTAGCATCCTTTAATCGATACCCAGGAGCATCTGTAATCGATACTCCCAAGGCTGGAAACTTTCTGGACCAAGATGTTGCATTGTTATCGATAACACCTTGAAAGGTTATCGATAACATTCTTCAAAAACTGCAGATTTCAGGCAGGCTTTAGCTTCAGCAAACAGCTCCCAGCACTTCACAGCTTCTCAGCACCTTTTTTTCATTCTCAAAGATTACATTTTAAACCTTTCTTTTATCTTTTCTTTACTTTAATTTATTTAATGAAAATAAGAAAGTACCCCCCATTTGGAAACAATGGCATTACCAGAATTTCAAGATTCCATTTAAGTCAAAATGTCAACCCCCCACTTTTAGTGTAAAATGGAAAACTGCACATTTTTTCCGAGAGAAAATGGCTCAAAACATGATCTTGCTCTTCGAATAAAACCTTGTAACTTTGTAGTTACTCTTAGAAAAATTCAAGAATCAATTACCGCCATTTTTAATCTCGAAAATTGATATGTTTTCAGAAAGTCATTTTTCCATACTTAGACAGATTTTAAGGGGCCGACAGGGTCTTCGGGTACTTGGAAGCACTTGGGCCATGCATGGCGTTGAAATGCGCCTTATTTGCACGTTTTACCTAAAACATACAAAAACCTATCTTACGTGCAATATCGAATATAACATTAACTTTATGAACATAAATACTACAAAACCAGGAACTTAAGCACCAAGAGTCTACGTTATTGGGTGCTTATCAAGAGGCACCTATTGGCACACCAGTACCTCATCGTAGTGGGAGGGTTATTGTTCCACCCAGTCGGTATATGTTATTGGAAGAGTCTTTTGAAATGGTCCCTGATGATTAACTCGCTTAACCCTGTAACTACTATGAGGCACTTCACGATAAAGATGTGGAACTTTGGCAAAAGGTTTTGAAATCAGAGATGGAATCTATGTACTCTAATCAGGTCTGATATCTTGCAGAACCACCCGAAGGAGTTAAACCTTTTGGATGCAAGTGGATCTACAAGAAGAAGAGAGGGATGGACGGCAAGGTGCTTACCTTTAAAGCTAGGCTTGTTGCAAAATGATATACTCAAAAAGAAGGGATCGACTATGAGGAAACTTTTTTGCCAGTAGCCATGCTTAAGTCCATCTGGATCCTCTTGTCCATTGCGGCTCATCTTGATTATAAGATTTGGCAAATGGATGTTAAGACTGAGTTCCTTAATGGAAATCTGGATGAATGTATCTATATGGTGCAACCAGATGGATTCATAGTAAAAGGTCAAAAACACATTTTGTGCAAGCTTAAGAAGTTTATTTATGAGTTTACGCAGGCATCTAGATCTTGGAACATCCGTTTTGAACAAGCAATCAAGTTTTTTTGATTTGATCAATGTCCGGAAGAGTCATGTGCATACAAGAAGCGCAATGGAAAGTGGTGGTGTTTCTAGTGCAATATGTCGATGGTATCCTACTCATTAGAAACGATGTGGGAGTGTTGTCTTCAGTGAAAGTGTGGTTATTCGGCCAATTCGAAACGGACTTGGAAGAAGCCGATCACATCCTTGGGATTAAGCTTATGCGAGATCGCAAGAATAGGATGTTGGGCTTATCACAAGCTACTTATGTTGATGAGATTTTCTTGCCCGTTTATATATATATTATGTTGTAGTGTTTTCCTAATTTAGTGGGATTGGATTGGATTGTTTTCCTAATTCAATGAGATTTGATTGTTTTATATGAAATCGTGATGAATTTAAATAACATTGATTACTTTTATATTTTTATCCTATTACTTTTATATTTCAAATTGAATTGAACCAAAACAATCATAATTCATGATTTCATGGTAATTTGAAATATAATTGATTACCTTTATATTTCAACTTGAATCGAATCAAAACAATTACGATTCCATGAATACACCAAAACAATTATGATTTCATGAATAAACCATGATTTATTTAAAAAAATATAAATCTAAGCCATGATTTCATGAATACACCATGATCTCATGAATCAAAGGGAATACACCATGATTTTAAGAATACACATTGATTTAATCGAAAAAAAAACAATCGCAAAAACATTCAATCCAAATCTATACATAAAAAAAAACATGAATAAGTAATTTTATTCATGAAAACACCATGTTTTGTTCATGAAAAAATATGAATAAATTAATCAAAAAATATTAAAAACATGAATACAAATCTGTACGTCGCCACTATCGTCATCCACCTTCTGCATCACCAACCACCGCCGACTGAAGCCCAATCCTCTCCGACTACCAACGAATGTTTCCCATCATCGGCGACCCTGGACAAACCTCAAAATCCTCAGGTTTAGTACCTAGTGGCTGTTTCGACCCCTACGCCCCTCCAAACACCTTATCCAATTGTCGAACCCTCTAGAAATTCCGTTCCGATTCTCACCGCTGTTTGCCCAAAGGTCATTTTAGAAATGGAATTGGAAAATTCATTATTAACCCGAAGACCATTTTGGAAATCTTAACCGAAGACCATTTCGCCGCACGCCCAATATTCTGTTTCTCGAAAGTCCGCACTGGTCAGCATTTTTCATTTGGGCGAGCCTCAAATTAATGGAAATGGAAAGTTGTGGGGTTGGTGGTTTGTAAATGGTTTTGGTGGTGAGATTTTTGGTTTGTGATAAATGATTTTGGAAAGATTTTCGGTTTGGGATTTCATGACTTATCTTTCCATCCCAAAATTCATTACTATATAATACTAGTATATATAATAGTATGTAGAAGGGTAATATTGGATTTATTTTAAAGTGAGGATGAAACATAAGTGTTCAAAATGACCAAGATAAAAATATAAGTCGTGTATAGGTTGACGATGGATATTTAAGTAACCCTTTTATTTATGAAAAGTCATCTTTAATCATGTTTAAAATCGAAGGCATGACATACACTGTATTTTATACGCTTCTATGCCCCATTCTCTTCGTTTATAAATCTACATCTCTAAAATAACAGGGGAAACCATCCAAATAAATAATTCTCTAAATACTCTAAAAATGTTAACTCTTCCAAGACTCTATAAATAATCCTTATATGTTCCGATTCAAAATTCACTAATGCGGCTCCACACCTGAAAAATAAATTATCTAGAAAGTATATGATACTACAAAATAATAATGCTCATATTTAGGTGGAATCAATAACGACGATCGACTACCAAGTCGAAGTAAATAATCAGAATGGACCTCATTGTAGACCCCAATTTGGACCCTCTAGGATACCTTTAAGCCTCCCCAATGATGATGAAAGGGCAAAACATCCTCGAAAGCTAGAAACACTGCTCCTTAAGCTTTTTAAAACAAAGGAATAAGACTCTTCAAAACAACCTTAGCATGCATTATCTTTTAATCATTTAAAACCACTTTTTATAAATATAAGGCGAGCCTCGGTCCAATTTTAGAAAAGGGCCATGTGTCCGTTTTATCAAAATAATTTCTTTCTCAACGCATGGAGGGTAGAATGGGCACATCTTTTAAAGTACAAATGATAATGAAATGAAACAAATTGGGTCTTAAAGTCAACTCAATCGGCTTTCCAATGCTTCAAACAGTGCGCAAAACAGAGTTCGGGAGTGCCCAGAGCAGCCTTGCAATCAAACTTGGGCACTCAGGTCAAACCTGAGTGTTGACCAGTCATACTTGAGTGCTCAGGATCCACTCTTGAGCGCTCAGGTCAAAGATTCTCTGCAGCTGTCAGGCAGGCCGGTCAGACATCTTTCTGCAGGATGCTCTCCTATGCAGATAGCTTGGCAGGCACAATCTAGTGCTTCTAGACAACGTTTTGGATCTCCAAGCCTTGACCAATGACGAAATCCACTTTTAAAAACTTCTATAAATAGATGCATTGTGTTTGAGATGAAGAGGGCCATTTTCCTGTAAGAGAAAGGCCTATTTTTTGTGAAAAAATCCTACTTAAGAGAGAGAAAGAGAGCCACAAATCTATTTTGAGTCAATCGTCCAAGCTAAAAACACTTCCAAAACCTCTCCGTACACCAAAAACCTTAGCCTACAAACTAGTTTTCAAACCACAAACAAAGGAGCAAGTGTTTCAAGCAAAGGAAAGGTAGAAATAACCTTTTAACTAGTTATTTTCTCAATCTGAGGGGAGGCACCGGGCTTAAGTTAGTTCCTCATATTGACTTTGAGCTCGGTCGCCCTTTCGTGCACTCAGGAATACTCTTGAGCGCTCAAGAGCACTTCTAAGCACTCAAATCCATATCCTTGAACTTTCTGGTCAAATCAATATTCCCAAGCCCAAGGTGTTTCTGCTTAGTTTCATGAGTTTTAACATTCTGTTTAGTTTCTGAAAACATTATAAAACCTCCTACTTCCTCAAGTCTCAATAGTTATTTGCTTTCTCAGCTCAAACCACTAGTTCATTTCAGCACTTGCACCTTCTGATTATTTTTCAAGATTGTTGTGAGCCTCGCATCTGAGCACTCAAGACCAATTCTTGAGTGCTCAGGATTGTTGTTAAGCGCTCAAAAGGGGTTTCAACACCAACTTTTGTTTTGTTGCATATCCTGCCATCTCATGTCTATGGTTATAATATGTACACTGCTCACATGTATACACTCATGTACAATGTGTTTACAGTTCTTAACCCCCTTTAATTTTTCCCCCTCCCTCACTTGATTTAAAATTTAACTTGTAAAATGGTTTTGAAATCCCACAAGCACTAAGTAAAGACCAACCTTTGTGTCGGGCGAGAGGAGTGCCTTAAAACCATTCCCCTCTCGTAACCTGGCTCCTTTGGTTATGACAGACCGGTAAAAAGAAATAAAGCCTTTTCCAAATAAAAGTGACGGATGTCATTCAAGTTTGGTTCCTCAGGTGGCAAACCACTAAAACCCGGGGGCGACTCCAAATTGAACACGCAGTTTGTAGATTTTCTCATTAAAGAAAAAAAGACGGCACTCACCGCAAGATTGGTAGCCCACACTCATACCACGTCCTCCTCAGTACATGATTAGCAACCCTCCTCAATACCTTTCTCACCTAGCCTATCCAGCTATCGGGATATGGACAGGCTTTCGGTAAGGTCATTCGATTTCTATACTAAACAATTCTATAGCACCTCAACTAACAATATCATGGTCAATTAACAATTATTCCACTTTTCAATAATATTCCGTAGGATTGAACAAATATCACGAGATAATCAATAGGAGTACGAAATGAGAATAAAGAAAGGATTCTAGAAGTGGAAAGCATATCGTATATTCCCCGGATTACCTCAAAATATGTTCAGTTGGTATGCCTACGGATTACATCGTCATGATACACCACTGACCTACCAATATTCATTTGAATTAATCTACCATTCAAAACATCAATAGCTATGTATAAAATGAACTCTCAAGCTTTTTCCCTCTTCTCTTTCTCTCTCTTTAAAAGTCAATCAATTGGAAACAAAGGAGTGAACAAGTGAGGTGTGAGAAATGGTGTGGAAAAGCCTTGCATTTATAGGCAAAGAAGCCTCTCTCTCTTTCTCTCTCTCATGTACTTTATAATTTTAATTATGTGTTTGACTGGACTGTATGAATAATGTGGTGGAGAAGGACATGGGGTCATTGTGTAAGAGTATATTAGTTGATGAAGTGGTTTTGTGGTTTGTGAGAGTAATTTGTAGTATATAAGTCATAAGTCAGGAGAAAATTTCATTTTTATCCCCTCCCTCACGTCACTTTGACTCTCCCTCTCTCGCTCTCTAAACTCAATGTTTTCTTTTGCTCTCACCTTCTCTCTATGATTGCATGTCCTTGGAGAGTGATTTTGGAAAAATCCTAAGTATTAAAGTTGTTTTACGGAGCAAGAGCTTTCTACAGATCGCTTTGGAGTTCCACACATTTTTGGTTTGCATGATTAAACAATCAAGAACTTGTGCAAGCTTGGAGGGAGTTGTTCTTGATGGAAGTCGCTTGTTCTAGGTTGTTGGAGGAGTTTTGTTGGTTGATCTAGATCAAGTTTGGAGCTTAGGGTTTGTCTTGGATCTTTGGGCTTTGTTCAAAACCCTTGAGGTAGGGATTTCTCACTCTTCTTATATGTTTTTGAATTGATTTGGTGCCTTTTTGTTATGTTTGATCGCTTGTTTCAAGCCTAGACGAACGTGAAATGGATGTATAGGGTCATGACCACCCAGAACGTGAAGTGAATATATGGGGTTCTAGCTACCCGGAATGTCTCTAGGTCCACCATTCAGTGTGTCACTGGGTATTTCACATGATACATTAAGATTGAAAGGAAAACATGACAAATGTGATACGGAAGTTGACTAGAAATTGCCCGTGCCGGCTCGAAATCGGTATGCAATTCATACTCAATTTTGAAGGCTAAGGCCCCATTTGTAACATTCTAACTACGCAAAAAATTAAAAATAATAGCTCAAGTACATCCACCGGTTAACTTGAATCAACACATAAACAAACTAACAAACTAATAGTTATAGCCCCCGTACCTGAAGGCAATTATCGTCAGCCATTTAAATTCACAACCAGTTCGACCACAGTACAAACTACATATCACTATTGGCGAAACCCAACTGTAATCAATGAATTCATTTTATGTGCTTAAAAAAATCAAGCTTTAGAGTGTAAGAATACAAAACCAATAATTATATTTAATCAGCCCTTCAAGTAAGAATACAAAACCAGTAACATCTAGCTTTTATTCATAAAGTTTTCTAAAATCAAGAAGAAAAGATAAAACATAATCAGTCCTTCAATTGAATATAAAAATGTAATTCCTCTTCTATTGAATCATTGATAAAAAAAATTGTAGACTTTCTAAGTTTCATGCTCCAACCAACTCAATATCTGTTACTTGTTAGCCAATGCAATCAGTCAAAAAATATTTGGCGCTTCAGTTCATACACCATTTCAATTATCTAGCAAAAAAATTTAATGTTATACAACCTGTCAAAAAAGGAAGTAAATAACATCAAACCATGACATAATGATTTTTACGTGGTTCTCCCTAAATAGAGACCGCAGTTCGATTCAAAGTAATCCACTATTATAAAAATGTAATTCCACTTCTACTTAATCATTGCCCGTGCGTAAAGGCCCAAATCAAAGTATTCATTATTCAATATGATTTCGAATGACCTTAGCTAGGTGTGAACGAACTGATTGTGCCTAAAGACACATACCAATACAATTTTATCACCACCAATAACCAATTGCTCGTTATGCTATTGACTACATCGATTACTACTACAGACAAACTCATCTTTGTCCAAAAATAATGTGATTGTATGACCAACATAGTATAAAACAACAACCATTATAAAACTGGCCAAACTTAAACAAATGAAATAAAAATACATGAAAAGCCAAATTCAATACTTGCCATAGTCAAATCCAATTCAAACTTTTGGTACGTTAATTGCATTCAAATTCAAACATGAAAAAAAAACTAAACAATAGAGTCAATCTCATACACAAAAGTAACAAAAAGGGTACTCCACAAAGGTCGTATTTAGCAAAAAGTTCATAGTTACAAAAGTTTGTCTCCAGCACTTTTCAAGTGTCTAGAAAATTTTCTTTTCATCACCCTCCCAAAATTTTTTGTATCAAAACATACCTATTTTGTCCAAAGAGCAGAATTATATGAAACTGAACATAATTATGTGAATCCTCTCTTGTAAAAGTTACCTTAGTCATCGATCTCAACTTTTCATCCGAGCACTATTGTGGTACGATCATTTCTTTTGTAGATGTACTTGTGAATATACTTCACACATCTCAATCCAGCAAAAACTTCCACATTGATTTGGGGATTGAATAGTCGAGCAAGATATTTATTGTAAGAGACCACCTCCTTGTTAGCAGCTATTGACTCCTCACAAAGTACACCTAAAGAGTATAATGTTATTTAACCTTTATACCAAAAAATAATAATGAAAGAATGCAAATAAAAAGGTATACATAATAATGGATTAAGCATGGAATTGAGTAAGTTTTACAGTTTTCACAAAGTCCCCGTTGGGCTGAATAAGAAAATAAATAATTCAATGAAAAACATAAGTCACAATTAAACTCGACTCTTTTAGTTACTACACCTATGTGCAGAGCAATTTGAATTTGATACGTCAATGGAAGTTTATATAATGCATGTCACGATTACTATAAATGCATACCATTAGGTGTGTCAATTTCAACAGTTTGCTCTTCATTTGTTTTTTGAGCATTCTCAAGCAGAGGAACTTTTTTTGACACGTGAGCCACATTATTTCTTCATCAACTACTACTTGAGCATCTGCATGTGTCTCCACTCGTTCAGCCACTGGAACCATATTAATCACATTCTCACTATTCATCTCTGGACACACAAAAAGCAAATGAGAATAAAAAGAAGACATAAGAAAATGAGGGTCAAACAACTTGTAGAAATTTGCCGAATAAAAAACTAACTAATTTTTCAACTATTGAATCCAAATCATTAAACTTGATGTAGGATACCAATAAAAAATCAAAGGAAACATGCATGCTAAGAAACTAAAAAAGATTGTATCAAACTTTTTAAGATAGAAATTTGATAATGCCAAAATCCTTTTTGTTCCTATCAAAACCTTTTTTGTTATTGTCAAAACTCAATGGTTATCTCTCATTGCATGGCTTAATTGCCCTCCACTACACCAATTATTTTACAAAAATGCCCCTTGAAATCTCTTGGGAGTATTTTAACGTTCTTGCAGACATTTTAATAATTCAAATTCAGAGGACTAAACACATCTTTAGAATTCACCTCAAATCGATGGTATTGATCAACAGCAGTGTTCGCATTGCTGAGTCCAAAATCCTCCATGTTGTTCAAAAACACAAAAAATAATTTAAAAACACTAAAACCAAATCAACCCATTTGTACCAAATCAACAATTTAAAAAAGGTTTTGTCAAGAATAAAAGGGGTTTTGACATTATCAGCTCCCTTAAAATAAGGTATTATTCAATTCAATAATTAGAACCATCGAAACAAAAAGATGGTATCAAACTTTTTTTTTTAATTATTCAATTCAATAATTAGAATGGTCTCGGGAAAAAACGGTAGTCATTTATTTTTGTAGTAGTGTTTTGTTTGCTGGTCTCGAGAAAGGGACATTAACTCCGCAAAATCCAACCAAATAAAGTAGAAATATAAAATAAAAACAGATAAGAATTGCCTTTCACCAATAAGGCAATAATCAATACTGTAAATCGTAATGAAATTTCAAGCCATAATCTCATCAACCGGTAAGCTAATAACAGAGATGAAAGCGCGCTAAAAATTTCTTGGTTCAATCCTTAATCCTTTTCCTTTTGTTGTTTTTGATTCCATAATTTTAAGAAACGAACATAAGAAAAAACAAATTGCTGCAAGATTTCGAAAAAGATTTAACCAAAAATTATTTCGCTTGGGAAAAATAGAAGAGTTAGTCTATTCAGAATACATTCAAGATTTCGAAAAAGTTTAACCAAAAAATAGAAGAGTTGATCGATTCAGAATATGTGTATAGGAATTTAAAACAGAATACTCCATATCTATACTATATAATAATTAAGCAAGGGTTTAGAAACCGAGTGTAATTTGTCGAAAAGAAAGAGAACGAAAGAGTCATACCTGCGGAGAGAGAACTGGAGGGAGGGCGAGAGTCACGGAGACCGAAAAGAGAACTGGAAAGAAAACCCACACACCGTCGCAATTTGTTCCCTAGGTAAACAAAAAAGTAATCGAAAAAAAACTCGAGCGTAATTTGCCTTAAGAAAGAGAACAAAAGAGATATACCTGTGGAGAGAGAACTGGAGAGAGGGCGAGAGTCACAAAGACATGAAAGAGAACTGGAAAGAAAACTCCCACACTATCGCTCCATATCTATACTATATAATAATTAAGCATGGGTTTAGAAACCGAGCGTAATTTGCCGAAAAGAAAGAGAACAAAAGAGTCATACCTATGGAGAGAGAACTAGAGGGAGGGCGAGAGTCACGGAGACAGAAAAGAGAACTGGAAAGAAAACCCCCACACCGTCGCAATTTGTTTCCTAGGTAAACAAAAAAGTAATCGAAAAAAACCCCGAGCATAATTTGCCTTAAGAAAGAGAACAAAAGAGATATACCTATGGAGAGAGAACTGGAGAGAGGGCGAGAGTCACGAAGACATAAAAGAGAACTTGAAAGAAAACTCCCACACTATCGCGCTTTGTATTTTCACCAGAGAGAGGGCGAGAGTGAGGGACACAGAAAATAGAAGTGTAAAGAAAACGATTAGGAAGAGAGAGAGCGCGAGAGAGAGAGATTCATTCACTCAGATTTTATTACCTAAAACGGAAAAGAATAGAACGGCAATTTCAAGGATTGTTTTCCATTATGGCATGACATTATGTCATTACCCGAAATTCTTTCCTGTAGGATGGCATTATGAGAATCGAACGGCAATTTCAACCATCCATAATACAAAATAATGAAATTGATTTGGGAACAAAATATCAATTATTGCCGTAAATTTGGAATTGCCTTTCATTGGCACTTTGATTATTATAAATTACAAAGTGCCAATTTATGGTTTGCAATTGTTGCCGGGGGATTAGAATGGAAATGAATAAAATGCTAGGATTTATGTAAAAATATATATCCGAAATCAAACAGCCAAGATTTATGCAGAGAAAATGTGTTGGCCGCCACACCGTCACGATTTGTAATATAGATAATTTGAGATGAGATAGAATAACATAAATGGGATGGAGTTAAAAGGCATATTGATATATTCCTTCATTTGTTTGGATTTCTTAAGTATAAGTCTTGTTCATTGAACTTGTATTTGTGTGCGGCTGATGCATCCTTTGGTATGCTAGGATTATGAAAAGTATTTCCCTTGATATATTGTGGTTATCCTGGTTGTTTTCTATTTGTTGAATCTACGATAAATGTGAGACTATATGTGTTTGGTACATGATGTATATGTGACACGGTGAGGTGTGAGGATCTAATGAAAGTTTATATTGACATTTGCACATTAGACAAATAACAAAAACTTGAAGATAGTAATTTGGTCTATGGTAAACCTTGAGAGTAGAATGAAAAGGCATGTGTATGTGGGTCTTTCGTAACATATTCATGACTTTGAGATGAAATTGTAAAAAGATGGAATTTGATAAATGATACAAGAGGTGTTAACTTGAGATTTGAATGACTGATTTGGGTAGGCGTGTGAGTTCTTGATGTCGTGTTGTGGTATTTGTCGACATGTCATTGCTTGCATTATGTTTTTCTTTCTTTTGCGTAGTGTGAATATTACGATGAGGAGTTGGTTAGGAAAATGGGACAAGAAATAAAAAATGGTCGTTAAAGAGTCTGGGATGTCCCTAAGTAGCAGAAATGGAAATTTAATAATAGAAATTGATATTTGTGATGGCAAGCTGAGACTTTAAGTAAAAGGTGTGTGTATATGTGGGCGAGAGTGTTGGGGTGTGTGTAGAAGAGTTCTATAATTCCAGATTCGATATGTAATGGTACAATGAATTGATTTCGAAGACCAACCTATTGAGATACGAGAACTAGTGAGCATAAAGGTAGAGTAATTTTATAAAAAAAAAAAATCAAAAGGGAAGTTGGCGTTGGCTAATGAAGGTTGCATCTTGAGTTTGACTTCAATGTTATATTTGTTTGTCGTTCTTATATTTGTTCCGGGATTGTTTGGTATGAAAGCATAGTTGAGGTGCGAATCATTGAAGAGGGCCTTCATTGGCATTAGCAAGATAGACTAATAGTGGAGATTAGACGATAGCAATTCATTAGATGAGAAATTGAGATGGAAAACACATGGGGTGAGTGTGTGTTTGCGTGTGTGCAAAAGAGAGTTTTATGTTATCTAAAGGCAAGAGTAGTGTTGTAAGTTCTAATTTAATTTAAAATGAGATCGCTCTTATTAAAATGTTTTCTTGGCATGTGTCATCTCCTATTCATTTAAAGTTAGTAGAAAATTTTCTACTGGACTGGTGTAGCTTAACCCTTCATATTTAGGTACCCATCATGACATGTAACTTGGAGAGCTTAGAGTGTATTGGCGGATGATCTTTTAAAAGCTTCCTTAGGAGAGTTTATTCTCTTTCCTCATGTAAATTATATTGTGGGTAAATGAAAATGTAACTTTAATAACAAATCTTTTGACTTTGGAGGAATGTAATGGATAATACTACCTCTGTCCCATTTTTAAGTGTCATGCTTCGTAACTCTAATTTATTAAGGAGACATCATCATTACACATTTCACCTCAACTTTTATCTCCACCTTCGCTACTTACCCTCCATGGAGATATCATCATTACATTTTTACTCACTAACTTTTCAAAATAAAATCTACTTTTAGGGGCGACATGAAAAATACAGTAACTTTTAGCCATTAACTTTACAAAATGGACACTTATTAAGGGACAACCCAAAATAGAATACTGCACTTTAAAAAAGAGACAGAGGGAGTATGCTTTCTCTTTTGCATAATTATGAAAGGTTGGGTTGGAGTTAAGTGGATTTATAATTCAAAAGATGTTGGCTTTGGAAATGAAGGACAAAAAGTAGGGTGAATAGAACAAAAAGTGGTGTGAATTCTTCAATTCCCAATAATTAAAATAATTCCTGAAAAAATACATTTTTCTACCAAAATGTTGAAACCCGCCACCTGGAGAACCTGTTAAGAGAGAGATGGCTAAAAAAAGTGTTGAAGTGTAGCCTTTAATTGTTGTATGTAATATTTTGTGGAAAATGTTAACAAAGATATGATAAGTAGAGCTAGTGTTTATAGTAAGTATAATGACATTTCTTGGGAGAGAAAACATAAAACCACCTTACTTTTTGGGGGTGGTTTTGATCCAAAGGCTTAAATTAACCAAAAACTTGATCTAAAGGTTTATATTTACTGGGGCATCAATACCCCTGTGGTGGCCTCGGTTACAGACTCGGTAACCTGGCCATAGTATGTGATTCCGGCATTCGAGGAGCCTTGAGCCGAAGCCACGAGTGGACTCCACTCCTCGGATTACTCCTCGGTGTCTCCCTCGGGGTCAACCCCCCTGGGCGCTGCATTGATGTCAGTTGCCTTGCCTCCGCTCAGGATACTCCTGAGGCCCTCAAATGGCAAGTTGTTATGCCACGCGGTCCCCACAAAGGTCATGCAACGGATGCAATCATGAGGATTCCCCTCCACCATGTGATCCGTAATCGCTTCGTCTCTCTCATCACCTATGACGTCACCCGAAGTGGTTACCCGAGCGTATCCTCCACGCGCTAGCTTGGAGTCCAAGTAATCCTAGGTCTATAAATACAAAGGGATACTCACCTGAGAAAGGTACGCCATTCTACCCTAACCCTAGACCTACACTCCCTTCCTGAGATCTAACTTGATCGTCGGAGGGTCACTGGGGTGTCCAACCCCTAGTGACTTGGTGCAGGTCTCAGCGGCGGAAGCACGGAGCAACAGTGGGAGGAGCCAACTTGAGCCTTGGATCTATTCCCGATAATTCGAACCCCGGCAATTGGCGACTCCGCTGGGGACAGCCACTCCCACCTCCGTTCATCTCCCTCCACCCAAAGAGCTCCGTCAAGACCCCCCGTCGCAGCAATGGTGGAAGTCGAAGATCCACATCCCAGTGAAACAACCCTCAGCCTCGGACCGTTCGGAGAACCACTCTTGGTTCCTGGCGGGGCCGGTGCCCCAGGGAAGGCTCATATGTCAATCGGAGTCGGATCTGGAACTTCAACCCAGGACATGGGAGCCGGCACCGAACTCCACACCTACATTCGTCACCTAGAGCAGAAGATCGACGACTTGTCAATAGCCGTGGAACGAGACAAGCACGTCCGCGACGAGCTCGCTGAGATCAAACATCTCCTTCAGATCTCCACATCCCACTCCGCAGGAAGCCGTGGCGGGAGAAGAAGCCACCAAAGCCCTCCCCGCAGTCGCGAGGGGGGCTGTTTGATCGAACACCAGTCTCGACCTTCTGTCAAAGACCGCCTCGAGCCTCCTGTTGCAAAGGGTGGTCGAACTGAAGGTGGCGCTGGGCGTAGGGAACGCTCTCGTTCCCCTGACCCCAAGGATCCATGACGGAAGCGATCCGCCTTTGAGAGACTCGGCGTTGGCAGCGACTCCGCTTCCTCCACACACCCGGTCAGAAGAGGGAAGGGGACTCGTGAGCCCACCCCAAGCTTCACCAAAATTGCCAACGACGAAGAGGGCCTCCTGGAGTTCTAGACAAAGGGGTATCGCGAGCGCCTCAAGAACGCTCGAACCAAAAGCCCATTCGTCTCGCACCCAGGAGAGAAAGGTGGCTGAAGCCACGTCACGGAGCGCCTCAGGCCCTATGCCAGAAATAGCTACAAGAAGGGCCAACAAGAGCGATCTCATCAGAGATCAAGAGGCACCCCACCGAAGAGGAAGGAGTACGAAAGGCTGGACGAGTCGGTCCCAAAAAAGCGTCCCGCGACAAAGTGTCCAGACGGTCTTGACCGTTCGATCCAACCTCATCGCGACACCCAACTCAGGAGACTCACAACCTCCCCCTTCACACGGGAGATCGACTCGGTCACCCCCCCAAAAGGATTCACCCAGCCCAAATTTGCCAAATACGACGGCAAAACTGAGGCGTACACCCACCTGGTAAAATACAAGCTTGTAATGTCCCTCTTCCTCAGAAATGAGCCCTCGGACGACGCCTTCCTCTGTAAAGTCTTCCCTGCCAACCTCGGGAACCTAGGCCTTACATGGTTTAACCAGCTACCTGCCAGATCAATCTCATCGTTTGACTCCCTGTGCGATGCCTTCATGGCTCGGTTTGTCACGAGCAACAAGCACGAGAAGGAGATTGATTCCCTCCTCTCTCTCCGCAAACGACCCGACGAGACACTTCGCCAGTACGCCGTTCGTTACTGGGAGCTATTCAACGAAATCGAAGGCTGCGACGGTGTCATATCAGCCCGAGGTTTCAAGCTCGGTCTCACCTCCCAGGACGAGCAAGTCTATGACGACCTCGCCCGCAACAAGCCTGACTCCATGAAGGACCTCATGACCCGCATCGAAGGCTGGTGCCAACTCATCGAGTCCAAAGCTGAAAGAGGCATCGGGAAGTCCACGAGCTCCAAGCCCACATCTGTCTCGGTCAACGCTTCGGTCCCCACACCCGCCTTAATGCCTAAGAAGCAGGTCAACAACATCAAGCAATCCCCGAAGAAGGGGCCGAAGCCAAGCGACTTCAACGCTGAGAAGACCGTCTTCACCGTTCCCATTTACCGACTCATTGATCAGGTGAAGGACCAACCCTTCTTCTCCTTCCCGAATCAGAAGCTCGGTACCGAGAACGGCAAGATCAAAAACCCAATCGTTCGATGCAGTTATCATAATGAGCAGGGCCACTTCACAACTGCCTGCAAGCCCTTTAAGGCCTACTTGGAGCAGCTTGTCGCCAGTGGTCACCTCAATCATTTAATCGATCACGAAAAAACAAAGGCTCGGGCAGAGCGCGCCGAGCAACGCCCTGAAGAAGAGATTCAAACGATTCACGGTATCCACGGCCCTCTACACCCCAAGGCCGCTCGTATCATCCGCGCTGAGTTGAACGACGCATCCTCTTCCAAACAAGTTATGCTAGTCGGTCCCGACACCAAGCGCGCCCGCACCGACGACGGTTCAAAGTGGACAATCACGTTTACCGAGAAGGACCTCGACCGTGTCCAGTTGCCACATAATGACGCCCTCGTCGTCACACTCCGCATCGGAACTTTCAATGTCCGCCGCGTCCTCTTTGACCAAGGCAGCTCGGCCGAAGTCATGTACTACTCCCTGTTCCAGGACCTGAAACTCTTGGATTCCGACCTCCATCCTTCCGAAGTCCCCTTGATAGGCTTCAACGGGGCCTCGGTATGGCCTCTCGGGTTAATCACTCTCACCGTCCGCTCAGGCTCGGTGGTTCTTGATATGGAGTTCGTGGTCGTTGACGTCCCTAGCCCTTACAATGCAATCGTTGGGCGCACCTGGCTCCATAAGTTGAAGGCTATCGCCTCCACTTATCACTAGGTAGTCTGCTTCATAGGCGCTAACGGACGACAGGAGGACCTGTATGGTGACCAAACAGCAGCAAAGAGGTGCTATGTTAACGCAGTCTAAAGCAACAGGAAGACTTCCCGGGTTAACTTCATTGAGATCCCCGATGCTCCCATCCTGGAAGATGTCGGTAGACCCGCCGACGAGAAAGCAATCAAAGAGCTTGTCACCGTACCCATTACTGAAGACGGATCGCATTTTTTCCTTGTCAGTTCGTCACTCGGTGACACCGAGCGGAATGACATGGTGGAATTTCTCAAAAAGAACATCAAAGTATTCGCATGGACTCCTTACGAGATGCCCGGAGTCGATCCCTCTTTCATCTGTCACGAACTCAACATCGACAAGACCAAGCGCCATGTCATCTAGAAGGCCCGGCACTCCTCTCCGATTCATTCCGAAGCTTTCATTAAGGAAGTTAACCGCCTCCTCAATGCCAATGCCATCCGAGAAGTCCAATACCCCAAGTGGTTGGCCAATACCGTGGTTGTCAAGAAGAAGAATGGCAAGTGGCGCATCTGCGTTGATTATTCCAACCTCAACGACGCCTGCCCGAAGGATTTCTTCCCCCTCCCGAGGATCGACCAACTTGTTGACGCTACGGCAGGCCACGACCGACTCAGTTTTATGGACGCCTACCGAGGCTACCATCAGATTGCCATGAGTGAAGGCGACGTCGAGAACACGGCCTTCATCACCCCCCATGGAATCTTCGGATATCTCGTCATGCCCTTCAGACTCAAGAACGCTGGGGCAACTTTTCAGAGGATGATAAGCAAGATGTTCGAGCGTCTCCTAGGTGACACAATGATGGCTTACATTAACGATATGGTGGTCAAAAGCATGCTCGCTGGTGACCACCTCACCCATCTCGCCGAAACCTTCGAAATCCTCAAACTGCACAAACTTCGCCTCAACGCAGAGAAATGTGCCTTCGGTGTCAGCTCCGGCAAATTCTTAGGACACCTCGTGTCCCGGCGCGGGATTGAAGCCGACCCCGCTCAATTACTGGCCATCGAGAAGCTCTCGGCTCCCCACAACAAGAGGGACGTGCAACGCTTGACGGGTATGGCTGCAGCCTTGAATCGCTTCATCAGCCGATCTTCCGACAAGTGCCAGCCCTTCTTTGCCCTCCTAAAAGGCAGCCGACGAAGTTTCCAGTGGACCGAGGACTGTGACCGAGCCCTGCAGCAATTGAAGACTTATCTCTCTGAAGCACCGCTTCTCGTCACGCCTCGGGACCAGGAGAACTTGTTCCTGTATCTTGCCGTCTCCACACATGCAATCAGTTCGGTTCTCGTTTGACAGGAAGGACGGGAACACCAACCCATTTATTACTCCAGCAAGACGATGACCCCCGCCGAGACACGCTATCTTCCCTTGGAAAAGCTCGTTTTCACCCTCGTCTCGGCATCTCGGAAGCTTGCCCCATATTTCCAGCCCCACTGCATCATTGTTCTTACCGAGTACCCGCTCAAATCACTCCTCCGAAAAGCGGACCTTTCCAACCGAATCTCCCAGTGGGCCGTCAAGCTGGCAAATTACGAAATCCATTTCCGGTCTCGGACAGCAATCAAAGCCCAAGTTCTTGCCGACTTCATTGCCGAGCTCACTCCGGCCGACGTCTTGGCTTCAACCCCGCCCTCCCGTCCCGAAGCCGTCCTCCAAGCCAATCCAAGCGCTGCCTGGAAGCTTTTTCACGGTGATGTATGGCAAATGTACGTTGACGGCGCATCCAACAGCCGAGGCGCCGGGGCTGGGGTCGTGCTCCTATCCCCTTTATGCGTCCTGCATGAAAGCTCCCTATCCATCAACTTCCCAGCCTCCAACAACGAGTCCGAATACGAAGCACTCATCTCCGGACTCAAAACCGCCGACGCCCTAGGAATCGAGGAGCTCGTCATCTACAGTGATTCTCAGCTGGTGGTCAACCAGCTCTCCGACGAGTATGAAGCTCGGGACGACCGCATGCGCACCTACCGCAGCTCTGCCCTCCGGTTCCTCAAAGGCTTTAAGGCCATTCGCGTCGAACATATCCCTCGGGAGCAGAACGCTCATGCCGACGCCCTTGCCGGGCTCGCTTCGGCTTGCGCAGCATCGGAGCACCGTTCCATCTCCTTCAGCTCCATTGACAAACCCAGCTTTGAACTTGACGTACTAAGCCACGAGGTTCTTAACATCGAGCTCGGTTCGAGCTGGATGGATGAGATCGTCGGTTACCTAAAGGATGATACCCTCCCTGCCGACAAGAAGGAAGCGCACCGACTCCGCAACAGGGCTGCTCTATTTTGGCTCAACCCCAATGGAAAGCTTTACCGACGGTTCTTTACCGGTCCCTACTTGTTGGTCGCCCACCCCCACCAGGTCCCCGGCATCATTGAAGAGCTTCACTCCGGCGACAGCGGTTGCCATTCTGGTGGGCGCTCACTTGCTCATCGAGCCATTACCCAGGGATACTGGTGGCCTACCATGAAGAAAGACTCCGAAGACTATGTCAAGCGTTGTCGCAAGTGCCAGATGTTTGCCCCTATCATCCACCAGCCGGCTAGGGATCTCAGCCCACTCACCAGCCCTTGGCCCTTCTCTCAATGGGGCATGGACATAGTTGGAAAGCTCCCCGTCGCACTCGGAGGCTTCAAGTTCCTTCTCACCGCCACTGATTACTTCTCCAAATGGGTTGAGGCCGAGCCCCTGGTCACCATTGAGGAGGCAGATGTCATTCGCTTCGTCTGGCGCAACATAATTTCTCGCTTCGGTGTACCCTTCGCCATCATCACCGACAACGGGAAATAGCTTACCGGACAGCGGTACCGAGCTCTCCTGGATGAATACGGCATTAAATGGGACACTTCCACACCGGGCTATCCACAGGGCAACGGACAGGCTGAGGCCGCCAACAAGGCCATCTCCTCCGGTCTCAAACGCCGACTCGAATCCCGCCGGGGCAAGTGGGCTGAAGAACTGCCAAGAGTCCTCTGGGGCTACCGAACCACTCCAAGGCGCTCCACTGGCCGTACCCCATTCTCTCTGGCCTTCGGGATGGAGGCTGTTATCCCTCTCCAAGTCGGTCTTCCCACGATCCGTACCGAGAACTTCGACTACGAAGTCAACACTGAAAACATTGCTGCGGACCTCGACCTAGCCGAAGAAGAGCATGAAAATGCCCGGATCAAGCTAGCCTCGTACCAACAGGAGGTTGCCAAACGGTATAACCGAAACGTCCGTCTCCGATCTTTCAAACCAGACGACCTCGTCTGGAAAAAAGTGATAGAGAAATCAAAGAAGAAAAAGTTGATGCCCAACTGGGAGGGCCCCTTCCGAGTCCTAAAGCACCTAGGTTCAGGCAATTACAAGCTGGAGAAGCTAGACGGTTCCCCAATAGCCAAGACCTGGAATGCCAACAACCTCAAGAAGTTCTATGGCTAGCCAGGCTTCGACCACCGAGGACCTATCCCCTTTTTCCCTAGTTTTTGTTTTCCCAAGAAACGATTATGCGTACCTATGTAATGATTTGTCCTACTTCGTCTCAATGAGAACTTTCCTGACATCATTGTGTATTACTATTCTCGTCCTTTACTTTTACTACTCGGTTCAGCATTATTTGAATCGTTTTACCTTGACTTCGGGGCTCCGCCCTCCCATGGGTATCCCCCTCGGACGGAAATCCCCACAAAGTCCCCACAACCTTCTCGGTCGTTCGGCCTCTCGGTTGTTCGTCTTAAGGATACTCGGCCTCTCCCCGAGCCCCTTATGCCGCCCTTCCCGGCCGTCATCCACTGCTTAGGATTCGCATGATTCCGAAGCAATGGCCGATGCCATTTCCCTTCGGGACTCTCACCTCAATCCCTTAGCAGAATTTCACCATAAAGAACTATCACCACAACCGCCCGAGGCACCTTACCCGAAGCACGGGCACGCACAATTCAACATTTGAATCCTCTTTGCTTCGGGTCAAGTCTCTCGGTCTACTTCACACGGGAGCTTCGGTGCTTATTATATTCTCCTCGGTTCTTTCCCTGCCTACCATGCAAACTTACCGCACGCAGGGGCTAACCAACGCTACGTTTCCTCACACCACTCTGTACATCTTTGAGATATCCTTGGTTTATGCTTCGGTTAAAACTTTTAGTTCATCCAAAGTTCAAACCAAAGCAGGGGCAGTACAACCCTTCGGTTACAGCTGTAAAACCATACAAGTATTTCAAACGATAAAAGCAATGTTCGGTAAAGAAGAAAACATTCATTCAACAAAAGCAAAACGTTGGAAGTTAAGAATCCCTACGTCAAACTATTACAAGTGATCAGGCTTCAGCCAACTATTCGGCGCCTGTCACCGGAGCATTACTTACAAACTCCTGGAACGGCAAAATCCAAATGTCTGGAGCCGTCCAGTCAAAAACAAAAATAAAAAAATCCTAAGTATCCTGAGGGACAGGAGCTTGGGTCTCGTTGTCAGCTGGAGCGGTGGTTTGGCCCTCGGAAGGAATCCTTGCCTCGGGATTCTGCACCTGTTCATCATCCTCCTCGGGCATCGCCAGCTCCTCAGGTGGTGCTTCAGGCAGGGCTCGGAGTGCAGAGTCCTCAGGAAGGTTCAGCTTCTGAAGAAGGGTTTCGTGACCGAAGCAAAGACCGTCCAAGAAGCGGTCTCGGTACAGCTCGTTCTCAATTTCTCGTACCTGCTTCTTGTACTCCACCCCGGCCGCGTCCCAGCCTCGTTTGTAGCCCTCCTGCATCGCCTCCTCCAGCTCCCTAGCTCGGGCTGCCCTCATGGTCTTGGCGTCTTCCTCAGCCTTGGTGGCCCTGCCCTCGGCGAGTAACCTCTCCCTGTTGCACCTTTGGAAGTCCGACAAATAGAGATCGCATGTCTCCCGAGCCAGCTTCAGGTCCTCCTCCTTCTGGGCCAGGACCTTCATCAGCTCCTCATTCTCAGCCTCTCGGGCTTTGCATCGGCGGTTAACCGACAGAACCCGAGCGCTAGCCTGCCAACACAGGGTATGTAAGAATTTTTACAAGTACAAAAATTTAACCGAAGGGAAGGCAGAAGCAGCAGAAGTTTACCGTGAAAAGGGCTTGCGCGATCTCAGCAGTTAGGTCCTCGGTGAGACCATCGACAGCTTGGGCATCTCTGGGAAGGATACAGCCTTGAAGCATGCCATAGGCCACGCCGAGGTTCTTGACGCTGTCAGCATGCGTGATCTGCCGACCAGCAAAGTGTCGGAACTCAGGCGCCCAGGGCAGCTCCCGGGGATGGACCCAGGTCCCATCTTCCCCCTCGGCGGCTTGCTCCTCTCCCCTTCCCTCCGGCTCGTCCTCGATATTGATAGGTTCCTTTCGGCTTCTGTCGCCGACCACCTCCTCATGCCGAGCTCTCTTCTCAGGAGGGCCCTGCGGTGAAACAGGAGTCACCCCTGAGGTCTCGGCGCCCGGCGCACCCGCGGGAGTAGTACCACTTCCTCGACCACTCGGTCGCCGCCGCCTCAGGTTGAGCACTTCTCTGGTACCATTTCTCCACTAAGCCCTGTTCTCTCCGGATTATCCCTGTCGATCTCCTCCCTTACGACTCTCCGAGGCCCGGAGCTACTCCACTCGGTGTCAAGCCTGGCTCCTCCGCTGCCTCCTCTTCCTGCCCTTCCACCCCGACCTTGGCCTCGCCCACGCCCCGCTCTCGGTACGCCTTGTTGCCTCGGCTTCTTCTTCAGATAGCTCGTGTATGTCGGCTTGTACCCGAGCAGCTTTGGGGCGTATCGGTTAGTGATGGGAATGGCATAGGCAGCGTCGATCCGGGCTTTGGAAGCTCTTTCCCGAAGACCAGTAACGATCCCCTCGGCTGCAGCAAAATACCAAAAAGGGAGAATAAGTTATCACATTTCTGCAAAAAAGCACGCAACATAAAATACCAAAGACCAGTGATACCAACCAGGTGCCCCGGCCTCGAACTGAACAGTGGTGGCTAAGTCAACGTTCTCCCCCGGCCCGAACATGAAGTTCCCGGAGACTGAGACGTATATCCCCGCCCACTCTTCGGAGTCCGGTAGGTGGTCAATCAGAAAGGTGTCATAGTCTGATCTGCAAGACAGGTAGTGTCGGGCACACTCCCGGTTGATGCCCACCAGGTACACCCCGAAAGCTCTTCTAGGCCAAAGGTAAGGTTGTATTGCCTCCTCAGCTCTATGATGCTGGTTATAATTCGGTAGGAATTTACCGTGAGCTGAGAGGAGGTGATGGTGAACATCCGAAGCACCCTTCGAACAAACTGATGGAGGGGGAATCTGACTCCCCCCTCGGTGATTGCCATCAGGGGAAAGATCAGCTCCCCTTGGCGATATGGGAGATTCAGGGGGTCGATGTCCCGAAGCAGCCGGACCTCGGCGCCCGGAGGAATACTGAAGACCCTCTTGAATTCTTCGTACGCGGCTGGCGTGCCATCAAAATATTGGCCTAGGAAGGGACACGGCCTCATCGGTCTCCTCCGCCCTCGTACCTCCTCGGGAGCATTCGCGAAGGGTCCGGGCCCTTGGTTTGAGGTGCTTGGGGCCTCGGTCATATTTGGGTCGAAGGACGTTACCTGGCGTCGAGCTCGGTCAGGGTCAGCCGGTTCGATAACGTCAATTGGGATCCGGTAAAGTCTTCGGTTCCAAGCTTGTTGAAAGATGCCCTCAAGAGTAGAAGAGTCTGAACTACTTGAGCTGTCCGAAGAAAGATCAATGACTATCCGCCCCTACCTAAAGAGACAAGAATGTGCAACAAACCCATCAGCTATGTGCTTCGGGGACGGCAACAAAGCCCTAACGCTCGGGACGGAATGATCATCACCCTTCGGTTGGTTTCGGTCTCGGTCGTCTCGGGGAAACTCCTCCTCGGGAGGAACCCCCCTCGGGTCTCGCCCTAAGCCCTAAGGGTCCAAGTACGAGGGAAGGCCTCGGGAAGAGCTGTGGCCTCGGGAAGAACATTGGGCCTCGGTTTCAGGAATCACGGCGGAGAACGCCGTCAGCACCGCGAACCAGACGGCGGCGAGCGGTGTCTCCGCCCCAATGGACGTTAAAAACAACGCAAAAGCCCAAAAAAATTATCAATAGTTGAAGATTGGAGTCTGGAGAACAACATACCAGGTTTTCGTTTGAAGATCCGCTCTCAAATCGCTTGAAAACTCGATCAAAAGGTCGAAGAACACGGCGGCAGCACTTCGACGCCTTTCCTGAGCTCCAGTGCCCTTCTCTCTCCTCTTCCTCTGTTTTTATAATGGAGTGGACGGGTGGTTGCGCGGGAAACGAAGGGCCGTGCACCGAGCCGTTGGATTTGCGACGCGTGTCCCCATCGGACGGTTAGTAACGAAGAGTCTGCACTGGGTTCAGAGGCGCCGGTTGACCGAACCATTTGCAATCCGACACGTGTCCTTGATAGGACGGTTCGTACCATTCGTCTGACATTTCACGTGCCGAGACAACTTTTGGACTTCAGTGCTTCGGTAGGTTTTGACACGTGGCTCCAGGGGCTGGGGCTGTCTATTCGCGGTTACAGAAGCCATTTTACTTCCTGGCGCTTCGGTTTCTGGATATCCCAGGTACGCCGGTTCACAAGAAGGATCAACTCCCCAAAGCTGAAGCAAGTAATGAGCTCCGAGGAGTTGAGGGGCTATTGTGGTGGCCTCGGTTACAGGCTCGGTAACCTGGCCATAGTATGTGATTCCGGCATTCGAGGAGCCTTGAGCCGAAGCCACGAGTGGACTCCACTCCTCGGATAACTCCTCCGTGTCTCCCTCGGGGTCAACCCCCCTGAGCGCTGCATTGATGTCAGTTGCCTTGCCTCCGCTCAGGATACTCCTGAGGCCCTCAAATGGCAAGTTGTTATGCCACGCGGTCCCCACAAAGGTCATGCAAAGGATGCAATCATGAGGATTCCCCTCCACCATGTGATCCGTAACCGCTTCGTCTCTCTCATCACCTATGACGTCACCCGAAGCGGTTACCCGAGCGTATCCTCCACGCGCTAGCTTGGAGTCCAAGTAATCCTAGGTCTATAAATACAAAGGGATACTCACCTAAGAAAGGTACGCCATTCTATCCTAACCCTAGACCTACACTCCCTTCCTGAGATCTAACTTGATCGTCGGAGGGTCACTGGGGTGTCCAACTCCTAGTGACTTGGTGCAGGTCTCAGCGGCGGAAGCACGGAGCAACAGTGGGAGGAGCCAACCTGAGCCTTGGATCTGTTCCCGATAATTCGAACCCCAACAACCCCAATCCCCAATACCGCACTGGGACATCATAGAAAAATTCCTCTCTCTCTCTCGGAATCTACGGATGTTTCGCATTAGAAATAAGTTCCGGAAGCAATAGCCTAGCTACCCGATCCAAGAATTGCGAAGGCAAACTAATACGGATCCCTCTTTTGTAGATGTACATGCATTCGTTTCTTGCTGATTTGAGGGGAGGAGGCGACCTATTGATGAGCATATCTAGATTGATGTCAAGACTCAAAAACAAAAAAAACAAAAAAAAAATAGTCATTCTTTGTAGATGTACATGCATTCGTTTCTTGACTGATTTGAGGGGAGGAGGCGACCTATTGATGAGCATATCTAGATTGATGTTAAGACTCAAAAACAAAAACAAAAAAACAAAAAAAATAGTCATTCTCAGTTCCTAAGTTCAGTGGTATAAGAAACAAAAAAAAAAAAAAAGACACAAAAACGCCTCCCATAATATGGAATGTGCCCTCTAAAGAATCTACTCCTTGTTCTGTGCATACCCATTGGTGTTGGTAACAGTAATGCTTCTACCCAGACATTACCCCGACATTCGGATACAGATCCAGACACATCATAATTTTCTAATGCATGTGGGTCACATAGTGCATTTTGTGACCCACATGCGTGTCCCTTCCACTGCTTGTGTTTGTACACCTAAATGTGCAGATCATATAGATTAGATTAAAGTATATTAAGAAAGTCCATGACCAGCTGAATGAGGAAAAAGGTAAAAATCCAGATTTTCTGACCTACAACACACTCATGAACAAGAACCATTTCCAATCACATCCACTACTATGAGATTTAACGCTACATCTCCATTCATGGGTAAAACCTATAGAAGTCCATAAACAAAACGCAAGCCCCCAATCTCCTAGAGAAGAATGATGATTAAAAGAAGGTACAAGCATTAACAGAATCAGAAGAACACAATATGCTTATTCAGGTCACTAAGTGCCATTTGACCTCCACTTAATGTACAAAGTATCCATCAGTATCAATCTACATTTCAACATTGCCCAAGCGGAATATGCTTGCACTTTAATTTATCTTTTACATGATTGCTGACTACCGTTTAACCTCGCATTATTACCAGCTTGAAGTGAACTTGCCTAACAAACAAGAAGCAGCAAAAGAAAAACTTAAACGTAACTGGAAACTATCTGCATCTCCATAAGCAGTTAATGTAAACCCAAATTATCAATACCATCCAAGGGTAAAATAAGGTAAAAGGAACATTGTATACATTATTTTGTGCAAAATTTGCAATTCAAAAACTATGTACCTATTATTACACCAATTGGCAGAAAATCCAAAACAGATGTCCACATGACCTGCAGAGCAAGGCATAAAAAATATACCAAGGTGAAGGTTCCCATACAGGAGAGCATGTTATGACAAGCAATCACTGACAAGCTGGTTTGAAAACCCTTTTAACCTGTTACATTCTGTGGGGGGCTGAAAATCACCCTTGACCGTTCTTCCCCTTGTTGACTGGTGAGGGTGCTCGCCGAGTCTGAAGAGGTTTCCGCCTAACCTGGGGTGGTTTCTACCGAGCCTGGGGAGGTTGCCACTGAGCTTAGGAAGGTTGCCACCGAGCTTAGGGAAGTGGCCACCGAGCTTCAACGAGCTTAGGGAGAAGCTTGCCGAGCTTGGAGAGAAGCTGGTCGAGCTTGGAGAGAAGCTGGCCGAGCTCAGGAAGAAGCTGGCCAAGCTCAGGAAGAAGCTGGCCGAGCTCAGGAAGAAGCTTGCCGAGCTCAGGAAGAAGCTAGCCGAGCTTAGGAAGAAGTTGGCCGAGCTTGGAGAGAAGCTTGCCGAGCTCAGGAAGAAGCTGGCCGAGCTTAGGAAGAAGTTGGCCGAGCTTGGGGAGGATGCCCGTCGAGCTTCACCGAGCTTGGGGAGGATGCCCGCCGAGCTTCACCGAGCTCGAGGAGGTTGACACCGAGCCTGGCCACCGAACTTGGTACCTGCAAACCGGAGGGGGGTGTACCTCCAGGAAGAAGCTCCGACGACCTAGTCAGAAGGTGAAGGAGAGAGAAGAGAGTGCTTTTTAGGGAGAAAAGTATGAAGAAGAATGATAGATAGATCCTCAAACCTGGAGAAGGAGCCCTCTATTTATAGGCAAACCTTGGAGTGTTGGACAAGTAGATGATGTTACTTTCGGCTATAAGTAGAAAGCTTCTAGATCATGTCACTTTCGGCCATAAGTAGAAAGCTTCTAGATCATGTCACTTTCGGCCATAAGTAGAAAGCTTCTAGATCCGGCCATAAGTAGAAAGCTTCTAGATCGACTTTAGATATTTGTTCGATCTTTTAAGGGAGCAGAATTCAACTAACGTTAGGGAAGCGACCAGCAAACGTTAGGGAAAGTCCACCTAACGTTAGGGAAACGACCAGCTAACGTTAGGGAAGTTAGGAAAATGACATCCGAACGTTAGGAAAATGACATCCGAACGTTAGGAAAATGACATCCGAACCCGGGGAGGTTGCCACCGAGCTTGGGAAGGTGGCCACCGAGCTCCACCTAGCCTAGGGAGGACTTTGCCGAGCTTGGGGAGGTTACCACCGAGCTTAGGGAGGTCCCCATCGAGCCCGAGGAGGGTGGCCCCCGAGCTCCATCGAGCCCGGGGAGGTCTCCACCGAGCTTGGCTACCGAGCCTGGGGATTCCGCCGAGCTTGGATACCGAGCCCGAGGATTCCGCCGAGCTTGGATACCGAGCCCGGGGATTTTGCCTCTGAACCGAGTGCTTCTTGTAGTTTCATATGCGTAAGGGTCCATAGAGTGACGTGTCCGTAGCAAAAAGTGAATTGATCCGCGACCCCTTTGGATGTTCCGAAATTATGGATATTTTGGCCCACTACACATTCATACATTCTTGGTGTGGAACATAATTCTATTAAATTTTAGGTCGGCTACACAGTCCTATAGGGTCTTTTAGTTGAACCGTCATTAGCCACCTACTCAGGCTATTTCTCATTCGCAAATGAAAATATTGCCAATCCTTTTACCAATATGGCAACATGAAGCCATCGTAATCCAAGACAATTTGCATACTACATAGTTAACTAGAAAAATTGGCACCCCTAAGGAATTTGCAATCTGAGAATGAGTAGATTCAGTGGAAGGATAGCAGCGGCTGGTTTAGCCATCTAAAGAACACAGAATATATGACTATGTCGTGTATGACATGCAAGATCCTCAAATGACTAAACCCCAGCAGCAGAACATGCTCGCATATTAGACCCTCTCATTTGTTCTTACTATGCAATGACACAACTAATCTATCACCCTTTCTAATTGTAATTTAAATTCTCAGAGCACCTATTGGTAGCATAATAAATTACCTCAAAAGAGTCGTGATTGAGTGTTGTGGCTTGTTGTAAACACCCCAATTTGAACTTCTCAAATTCCTTTATTTCTAGCTTTGAGCCTCCCTGATGATGAATTTGGATTAAAATAAGCCTCGGACCAATCAGAGCAATGCTTCTTGGAAGGTTTTAAAAGTCAAACAATTTATCAAAATCAGTTCCACGCGCTTGGAAGCATTTCAGAGCACTCGAAACCACTTTCAAAAACCATGGGACTGGCTCATTCCCAAGCACTCGAGAGTGATAGTCCCAAGCGCTTGAGACCATTCCCGCGCGCTCAGGACCGCCATTTTGCCCAATGGGTGGCAGAGTTTCCCACTTTCCATGCAGAACATCATATCGGTCATCTGGGCTGGTCTTGTCCAGTTCAACACTCCACCTCAGAAGGCAAAGAATCAAAATGATGAGGATCCTCCACAAAAACATTTTATTTGATTTTTCAAAAACAAAGACCTTGGGTTATATTGCCTATATATATATACCCTTACTTTGGCAGAGAAGACATGAAATCTCTCTCCCTGAAAACCCTCTCATTGTTCAAAAAGAAAAACCACTCTCTCACTCCTTTAGCAAAAACTTGATTTCCAAAAGCAAAACTTGCAAGAATCAAAAAATCAAAATATGGAGGAAATTCAGATCTTTCTCAGGCTCTGATCTTCTGAATTTTTCTTTCTTCATTCACTTTCAAAGCCTTTCAAGGAGCAAAGTTCTAACCAAAAAGGTAGAAATCTTTTTACTTTAGTGTCAAGCAAAAAGCGACTGTTCTTCCTTTCTAAGGGAGGTCTCTCAACCTGTCCCAGTCTTTAATACTGGGCATGGGTTGGGAGATCTTAGTGTAAAAACAAGAGCAAAAGGAATCACGAAATTTATTTTTAAAACCTACTGGAGCCACTCCCGAGCACTCGGGAGTATTCCCAAGTGCTCGAGACTATCTCCAGTCCCGTTCATTGCATTTTGATGAATAGTGGGTAAGAATGAAGTGACTTTTGGGGTGAAATGGTTCTTATTGTGACATGCAGACATAGAAAAATCATTTTTCTCGAATCAGAAATGTTTCTTACCAAAGTTCAAGTAAATACTAAGGTCCTTTCCAAAGTTAAAAAGAAGATTTGTTTGTAGAAAATTAAGATCCTTTCCTGTCTAAAAGCAAAGTGACATGCAATCAACTTCCAAGCGCTTGGAACTGTTCCTGAGCGCTCGGGAGTGCATGCATGCTATTGTGGTTCATTACTCCCCTATTTGGCCAGATTCCTGATTTTCCATATGCTCTTGAAAAAAAATACAGATCTGATCTTGAGGAAGCGGGGATGCATGGTTTGGAAGATTAAAGATTTACTTTAGTCTGTCAGGCCCTCTGCTGAGCTTACCATATGTTTAAAATAGCTTTAGCTTTCAGCTTTTAGTATTGTATCCTGTGTATGCCTAACAAAGTTTGCAGGTTGAACATTAGCAGTCCCAAGCGCTAGGGAGCACTCCCGAGCGCTCGGGAGTGAAGTCAGTGGCAGTTTCCAGTTTTGCTAACACCATGCACTTGTTCATTCTCACTTCATTATTTCACATTCACTGGCACCAGCATACACTCCTTATGTGGTATTACTGTGGATATTTGCTAAATGTTTTAATGAAACACAATGTCTCGATAAAATCCCACAAACTTTGTGTAGAGACTGACATTGCGTCGGGCGAGGGGGGTGCCGTAAAAACCTTCCCCCCTCGTAACGTGGCTTCCGAATCCTTAAACGAATCTCTGGTTTTCAAATCAAAAAACGGTTTCTCGGGTGGCGAACCACAAATTCGTGTAGCGACTCTTCAAATTTTTCAATTCAATTCAAAAACTTGCGTTTTTCGGGCCACCCCGATCCACCCGGGGCTGTGGTAGTCCACAGTGGCGACTCTACTGGGGATATGATTTATTTAATACTTGAGGAAAAGTTGGCATGTTCTCAAAACGGCCCGCTTTCCTTGAGCATCAATTAAATTAGTGAGCCAAGCTTGAAAGATATTTGTGGGATTTTTCAAATCATTTTGTTTCATTGTCTATCTTGTTATATATATCTTGTGCAGCCCCGCTGTTGTGTTTCGGCAATCCTACCCGGCTCGCCGGTGATAGGGAATCCCGGAATGCTCAGCAACCCTCGACCGTGATGAGTCATCCCTACCGTTTGTACCATTATTGGGTGTACGCTCAATAATGGGAGGTATGCTTTGACTCTAGTCTGTGGAATCCTCTTCAAGCCAAAACCAGCCTTTGTATATGTTTAGCGAGCCATAGAACCTTCCCAACTAGGACAAGAACCTACAGGGTAGGATTACGTGCTATATTTTGTTTACGTGTTGCATTTCATCTTGCATCATCATACTGTCAGCCACGGTTCTCGAGACTCGCTCGCGTGGTCTTTGGAAGGTTGCCAAAACTCGATGAAGAGTCACGCACTCTAATGCGTGTTGCTTAACCACATAAATCCTCGAGCCAAAAACCTAAGGGAAGCTAAAATTTTGCTAAGCACTTGACTAATATTTGATCGGGGAATTAACCAAAGGAAGGAATGACAAGGAAGCAGAACACTGTGATACCAACACCACCCAGGCTAAAAGCAAACGTACTGTTTACGCCACTTTGGTTATCGTATCACATCGTTCACCCCAAGTCATTCCGAACCAATGGTCGAGTTGTTGATGGAATATTAGCCAAATACTTAGCTTATTTTAGCATCTTTTGGGAATCAACGGTTCCTAAATGAGGATACACCCCAAAAAATCTGAGGATCAAGGCAACCTCTCATAAGGGATAGTCAATCGTTTTGAAAAATTAGAGTCAGTGACGGCGACAATGGCGCACGCTTTTTCTAAAAACCATGCACAAATTTCATAAAAATGCAAGCAGGAGCCGCATCTGAGCACAATTTTGCTTTGCTGTCAATTATGAGCAATTGGGCCGAAGAAGAAGAATATCGTACCCTCCTAGACCAGACCCCTTGGGCAGAGATTGGAGCGGCTTCAACTTCGGTCAGAGCCTAGCGGTGCATTGGACCTTCGGGTGGAGATGGAGCAACCAGCCGAGAATCCGAACCCCAATCCAAACCCCAACCCGAATCCCAATCCGAACGCAGAAAATCCACACCCGGAAAATCCGAACCCAGCAAACCCAAATCCAGAAAACCCGAATGGAGAAATGGCAGAAATCAGGCAAGCTATTCAGCGATTGGGTGAACGCACTGACAATCAGATCGCCCAACTTATGCTCATGATAACTGGAGTGGCTCGACGACTCCCGAACCCGAATCCAAACCTAAATCCAAACCCGAATCCAAATCCTAACCCAAACCCGATTCCAAATCCTAACCCAGAACAACTAGTTCTTGAGATGGAAACTCCGCAGAACCTTGAAATGGCGGCCGTGCTAGTAAAGATAACCCAGTTGGAGCAGTCTGTAGCAAGGAATGAGAAGATCGTCACAACATGATTTGACATCAACAAGCTCTATCTCTTTCCTAATGCAAAGCTACCTAAGAAGTTTAGGCCCATAGACTTCACGAAATTTGATGGAACTGGAGACCCGAAGGCGCACTTGACCGGATACATAGGAGCATTCTCCATGTGGGGTGTAGAGAGAGACGCCATGGTTCAGATGTTCTCGCAAAGTCTCGTGGGTCACGCCCTCCTCTGGTTTACGTCGCTGAATGAAAGGAGGAAACAATCTTGGGAAGACATATGTGCGGCTTTCATAGCGCAATATGACTATAACATTCAGCTGGAGGTCACTACCCGTGAGCTAGAGTCCACAAAAATGGATGCTAAGGAGTCTTTTGCGGATTTTGTGAAGAGGTGGAGGGCGAAGGCGGCCCAAATGAAGGATAGACCATCAGACAGAGATCAGATTCGGATGATCATTCGGAACCTTCAGCCAAACCTAGCAAGGCATATGGTCATGGCACAAGCGTGTTCAGATTTCAAAACGTTCTTCGACACTGGCCTGGCCGTCGAAGAAGCGGTCCAGCTCGGCATCCTTGACAAGCTTGAACCTGCCCCCAAACCCAAACCGAGTCAATCAATCAGATTGTCGCTCAGACCAACCCACCCCATTCTCAGCCTCACACTTTCGCTCAATTCTCAGCACCTCTCTCTGCTGTGCTCGAGAAATTGGTCAAAAGCGGTGTGCTCAAGCCACTCAACCCTTCTCCCTTCCCTCAAAAACTCCCTGCCTCCCATAATCCCAATGCATACTGTGCCTACCATCAGAATGTGGGCCACCCGACCGACAATTGTTTCCGCCTCCGTCACGCCATACAGGACCTCATTGATAACAAGACCCTCCCTATGCCTCCACAAAAGCCCAATACCGTCTCTAACTCGTTGCCGAAACACTCAAACACCCACACCAACCATATCTCCCTGGGCCACCAATTTGACCCGAGCCTTTACATCATTCCTGCTACCCAACCCAAGTCAACTGTCGAATTACCAGCTGAGGATGCTGTCTACGCACTAGAAACTATAGAATGGGATTTCCAAAGAAGATGGGATGACCTAGCAAATGACTTCTTCGCAGTAGAACACCAGGCCCTTATGATTGCAGTGTGGCCTATGGCGCTCGACTCTCACCAAGTAGAGGAGTTGGAACATGGAGATTGGAGACAAGATTAGGAAGAGATGATGGCTAACCCATTGGACGGGTGTTCTCAGTTTGCTCTGTTCATGGAACCTGAACCGGTCGAAGATGAAGATGAATGGGAATGGGAACTGGACCCCAACAGATGGCATTGGATAGACGACTCCGACCCTCTGGATGAAACATCTTTGGCGTACCTATTTCGAGAAGAGGAAATGGAGCAGGAACTAGACTTGATGAATCCGCGCATGTTTTCTGGACTCTCTGTCACAACCATCGTCAATCTCACCAAAAACTCCGATGTTCTTGACTATGTGATGGATCATGCTTTCTGTCCGCAGGAGCATATTATTGACGAGCTTTTCCCTCAGCTGATAGTTGAGATTCCCGATGAACCCAACATTTGCGTGCTAGATCCTGAAGACCTCTGGGACAAGGCTAAATTGGTGAACATATGGGTGGATGGCGAAGAGCTAACCGTCAACAAAGCTATGATAGATGAAGGGTCCTTACAAGTCAATGACAACAACAACGTTAACTTTTGGAATTCGCTAGAAGAGGAGAACATATGGAATGCGTTGGAGATGGAACTTCTCAATGACACTCTTGAGAAAACGAAGCTTGACAAAAGAAAGCGCAAGGCTGATACCGATCTCTCCAACTTTTGGGAAGATTCTTGGTGGGAGCCTATCCCTGAGACAGTTAGTAACCTCACCAGGAGTGGCAGAGTGTGCCAACCCACCAACCTCCAGCAGGGAAGCTCATCCCAGGCACCTCCACCACAACAAATCAACCCCAACATCCCCATGAACCCAGTCAATCCCGCAAATCTGAACACCCCTATCCCACCTACTTCATAAAATAACCCCTCAAGCTCCACTAAACCTAACCCACCTTTCAAACCCAACCCGTCCATCAACCTTAACCCACTCGCCAGCTCTACAAATCCCAGTTACCAACACCGACCCTATCATCCAACAACTTCATGAAACCCCGATCCATATGTCCATGTGGGGTGTATTGGCATCTTCCCGCGAACATCACCGAAGACTCGTCAATACTCTCTCCAAACTCGAGGTTCCTTCAGATATCGCACTGGAAGCCATGATTGCTCTCATAACCCCAAATCTTACCCAACACACCTTGTCCTTCACCGAGAAAGACCTGCCGCCTGAGGCAGCTGACCATAACAAACCGCTTCATATCACCATGAAGTGCCTGGGAAAATGGGTTCCGGCAATCCTCGTTGACAATGGCTCTGCCATTAACGTGTGCCCCCTCCGCACAGCCTATTGTCTTGGTCTCAAGAACAAGGATTTTACACCGTCAACTCTGGGAGTCCGCGCCTACGACAATACACGTCATGATGTCTTGAGAAAGATCAACTTAGAGCTGGCAACCGAAAAATTCAAGATTAATGTGGAATTCTGTGTTCTAGAGATTCCTGCCTCATTCAACCTCTTGCTGGGGAGGCCGTGGCTGCATCGCTCTGATGTTATGGGGGTACCATCCACGCTGCACCAAAAGCTCATCTTAGGATTGGATTTCGGGACTCTTATACTTCATGGGGACTCTGGCATCCGTCCTCATTCTGAGGATAACTCCCCGCTGCTGGAAATCTTGTATGGAGAAGAGGATGTACCCATGGGGGGATTTGCTGTTATGACTATGAAAGTGTGCACCATTCGGATTGATGAGGGTTTCTTGGTAAGCTCTGCGACTTTAGAGATCATGAGGAGGATGAACTATCTGCCTGGGATGGGCCTTGGTCGCAATCAACAAGGAGTATCTGAGTTTCCTCATTTCCCTGGGAGTGTTGACCCGTACGGTTTGGGCTACGTGCCAAAGAAAAATGATCCCGCAAGGAGGTGGCGCAATCGCGCCCGAGCCCATGCCACTGGAATAAAGTTTAGAGCCGGTCCTGTGATTAACGAGAAGGAGAAGCTATACCGGGGAGAACCAGAGCCGTTCATAGACTTGGAAACAAAAGTGAAGTATCCTGGGTTCGAAATCTTTGCCACCGACACCTGGGATAGTGATGAAGAGGTTACAAAGATGGAGGAATTGTCTGAAGCACTAGATTGGCTCGAAGCCCTTGAAGTGGGCCACCTTCAATCGCTGTTCGGGGGCGAGGAATCAGGGGGTATGATAGAGGATGCTGCTGTGCTGATGCTGGGAGAAGAAGAAGAGATGGAAGACCCCTCTATGCTCATTGTGGACGCCGTAGGCACATATGAAAACTGCACTTTCATTCCACTTGTAAAGCGCACTCACGACACTGACACCGACACTGAATCTGAGTCTAGCACTGAGTCCTCGTCTAGCTTAGAGTCGGAGCTTGTGCCTATTGGCCCTCCTCGTCATAACTTTTATTTCGAGTTTGAGTCCACCGTTGTATTTCCTCCCACCGAGGCCCCCGTTGATGAAATGAAAGATGCTTTTGCTTACTTGCCGAACTTTGAAATAAATTGTGTGGATCCCGACGATGAAGGAATAGATTTCGATGGGGACATCCCCAAGGAAATCCGTTCCCTCATCGAGCGTGAAAATGAAAGGCGTGCTCAGTTGTTAAAAGAAGAAATAATCTCAATAAAATTGGGTGATGAGGAGAACCCTCGATTGGTTCAGGTCAGTTTCAGGCAAACTCCCGATGAGCTTCAAGTGCTCTTCGATTTGTTGAAAGAATTCAAAGAAGTTTTTGCCTGGTCCCATGCGGACATGCCCGAAATCGACCCAGAAATCGTCGAGCACAAGATCCCCCTCTATCCCGATGCCAAACCTGTCAAGCAAAAGTTCAGAAAAATGCGACCCAATTGGGTCTTAAAAATAAAAGAAGAGATAACAAAGCAAATCAACGCTGGTTTTCTAGTGGTAACTGAATATCCCACTTGGGTTGCAAACGTTGTACTTGTCCCTAAAAAGGATGGAAAAATCAGAGTTTGTGTTGATTTCATAGACCTGAACAAAGCAAGCCCTAAGGATGACTTTCCTTTGCCGCATATAGATGTACTTGTCGATAACACTGCAGGGCATGCTTTACTGTCTTTCATGGACGGTTTCTCCGGATACAATCAGATTCTCTTAGCACCGGAGGACAGGGAGAAGACCACGTTCATCACCGAGTGGGGGACTTACTACTATCGGGTTATGCCATTTGGTTTGAAGAATGCTGGGCCTACGTACCAAAGGGCTGCTACAACGCTGCTGCATGATATGATTCACAAGGAAGTCGAGGTGTACGTCGATGATATGATAGTGAAAGGGAAAGAGCGAAAAGACCACCTACCGGCACTGAGAAAGTTCTTTAAGAGAATTCAGAAGTACAAGATGCGTCTTAATCCGCAGAAGTGCACGTTCGGAGTCACGGCTGGAAAGATGCTTGGATTCATGATTACGACCAGGGGTATTGAGGTGGATTCTTCTAAGATCAAAGCCATTCTCGATATGGAGCCACCCCCATCTGAAAAGGATGTTCGAAGCTTCTTGGGCAAAATTCAATTCATTAGCCGATTCATTGCAAAGTTAACATTGACTTGTGAGCCAATGTTTCGATTACTCAAAAAGGATGTGAAGTTCGAATGGAATGACAAGTGTCAAAAAGCCTTCAAAGCAGTACGAACTTATCTTCAGAACCCTCCAATCTTGATGCCGCCTATCCCAGGAAAACCTTTGATCCTGTACTTGTCCGTCACGCCCTCATCAATGGGGTGCATGCTGGCACAAGAAGGAGAAGATGGGGTTGAAAGAGCCATTTACTATCTAAGCAAAAAGATGGTGGGAAGTGAAAAACGTTACACTCCGTTGGAAAAGAGATGTTGGGCGCTTGTATGGGCCACAAAGAAATTGAGACACTACATGCTGTCATACTCGGTGATACTGATTTCTCGAATGGATCCCCTCAAATATCTGTTTGAGAAACCAGCACTTACCGGTAAGTTAGCACGTTGGTTGCTCTTATTGGCAGAGTTCAAAATCAAGTATGTCACCCGAAAGTCAGTGAAGGGCAAGGCTGTTGCAGAAGTCTTAGCGGATCATCCGATTGAGGGACCAAAGCACACGGAATTTCAATTCCCTGATGAGGACGTGATGACAACAGTCGATGAGACGTGGACTCTATACTTTGATGGAGCCGCTAATCAGAAAGGCTTTGGGATTGGCATACTGCTGGTCTCACCTGAGGGGTCACATATTCCCCTCGCGTTCAAGTTGAGTTTCGAAGTCCTGAACAACGAAGCAGAGTATGAAGCATGCATTGTGGGAATGGAAGCCGCACTGGAGATTGGAGTCAAAGTGCTAGAAGTTGTGGGAGATTCCAACTTGGTTGTGTCACAAGCGAATGGAGAATGGAGGGTTAGGGACCAAAGATGAAGCCGTATCATCAGCAACTTGATGAACTTATCCCGAGTTTTCAAAAAGTTACCTTCACGCATGTCCCGAGGATGAAGAATCGCTTCGCCGATGCGCTCGCTACTTTAGCATCCATGCTGGAACTTCCAATTGGGGTAAAGCTGAGGGCCGTCATGATTGAGCAGAGAGGAAAGCACGTGTACGACTACATCATGAACATCGACGAGCCAAACGATGGACTCCCTTGGTTCCACGACATTTGGAATTTTGTTGAAAAAGGAGAGTTCCCTGCAGATTCAACCAAGAAAGATCGGATCACTTTACAACGACTGGCATCTCAATACATTATCTGCAGTGGACAATTGTATCGGCGATCTCCGTGCGGAGTTCACAAGTTGTGTATTCACGGTGACGATACGAGAGCGGTGATGGAAGAAGTTCATGAAGGAGTTTGTGGGCCCCACATGAATGGGATGATGCTGGCTAAGAAAGTTTTGAGATTGGGATACTATTAGTCGACCATGGAGACAGATTGCATCGAGTATGTGCGCCGATGTCATAAATGCCAGACTCATGCCAATCTTATCCATGTCCCGCCCTCAGAGTTACACTCAATGGCGACACCATGGCCATTCTCCGCCTGGGGCATTGATGTCATCGGAAGGATCACACCCGCGACTTCTAACGGTCATAGGTTCATCTTGGTAGCAGTCGATTATTTCACCAAATGGGTCGAAGCAGCTTCATACAAGACTTTGACGGCAATTCAAGTGGCTCACTTCATCAGGCAAAACATCATTTATCGGTATGGGGTCCCTCAGGCCTTCAAAGGGAAAGTTCTAGAACTCTTTGACGAATTTAAGATTCAAGTGCATCATTCGACCACTTATCCGCCACAAACGAATGGGGCGGTCGAAGCAGCAAACAAGACCATCAAGATGATTCTCGAAAGGACTGTTGAATCTGCCAGGAATTGGCACGAACAACTACCACTAGCTTTATGGGGATACCGGACGTCTATCTGCACACCGACGGGGGCAACACCCTATTCTTTGGTGTACGGTATGGAAGCCATTCTCCCTATCGAGCTAGAAGTTCCATCGCTGAGGGTCATGGCCGAACAAGGAATAGACGAAGCCAAATGGATCAGTGGAAGGTTCGAGGAGCTCATGCTATTCGACGAAAGGAGGTTGCAAGCTTTGTACCATATTCAGGGCTATCAGCAAAGAATCGCCCGAGCATTCAACAAGAAAGTGAAATCGAGGGACCTGCAAGAGGGGGATATGGTAGTCAAGGAAATCCATGCGCCGATTTTTGACCTACGAGGGAAGTTCCGACCGAAGTGGGCCGGGCCGTACATCATCAAGTCTATCCTTTCTGGGGGAGCAGCCTCAATCAGTGATCTCGATGGCAACGAATTCTCAAACCTTATCAATTTGGATCAACTCAAACGTTATTACCCTTGAGAGAGCTCGCTGGGTCGAAAACTGCAAGGGCGGGCGGTCACAGGCAAAAATTAGAGCAAGCCCGCTAGGTCAGAAACCCGAAAGGGCAACCTAAGCAAAAGTTAGGGCAAAAAGTCGAAAAGAAGCTCGCTAGGTCGAAAACCTGAAAGGGCGGTACTAGGTAAAATTTAGAGCGCAAAAGGAGAGTGTTAATACCCGAGTGAACCCTAGCCCGAACTACGTATGGGCCTGATTCTCTTTCACGAGGGATACGTAGGCAATCTCACTCCGAGATTCAGTCCTAAATCACAAAAATCAAATCCAAATTGACAAATCAAAACGTTTTCTTTCAAGGCACATGCGATTAATGAACCGAAAGGCGGAAACCCTTAATCAATCAATTTTATTCAGATGATTTCTTTATTACAAGCGAGCATGAAAAAGAAAAACACACAACGAGATCCACTCTCTTATTTCAAAGACCGGCAAAGTAAGCAATCAACCCCTCATCGCTTCCACATCCCTTCTTAACCACTTCCGGTACCTACCAGTCAAGGCAATGGAGTAGAGCGGATCACTCAGCTCAGTCCTGCGAGATCCCCATGTTCGCGCATAACTCCGAAGGCCCGGAATGGTGAACGGAGGGAGACGAACCATTTCTGAACCTGGGGGCGGTACCTCCTGGCTGAGTCCAAACTGGCGCAAAATGTGGAGTGATGAATAGAAAGTGAAGCCAGCCAAGCCTGCCACGAACACCTGTGGCGAACCCATGTTATTCATGGTCATCGCGGGAAGCCTCAGCCATTGACACCTCCAAGCAATGTCATCATTGTCTAGGGAAGCGAAGAAGTCAGCCCAGTCATCCTCATTCCTGTACATCACCTGAAAGGGCGATTCCATCCGTTGGCACGATACCACCAGTCATTTGCCGGGGGAGTCAGCAAGTTTAGTTTGTCACAAAGCCACATCTGTCAAAAAAAGAGAGAAAACAAGTAAGGAGCCAGATAAAACCTAAACCGAGCGTCGAGATAAAAAGAATGAGTGAAATAGAAAAAGGAGAGCTGAGTGAGGTCCCGACCTGCAACAATAGCGGGCTACCATCAAAAACCCTCGTGCGACCAGCGCAAAAAGCATCCAACCCCATCAAGATTTTTGCAACGACTAAAGGAGCGACGTCCTTGCGAGCCTCAATCTGAGCAGCAACTCCTACTAGCAAAAGGCTAGGCTGGCCAACAGAGGGAACCAGCAGGAAGGCCGCCAAGAGACAAATGCAACAGGGTTTTTGACTGAACATCTCGTTCAACTGCACAATGTTGATGGCATTGTGTCGAGTGAGGAATTCAGCAGTGTTACCACTAACACCCAGCTTGGCCTTAAGAATGTTCTTCATGCTTTCCCGGATCATAGGAACAACTGGCTCAGCAGAGTCATGGCTTCCCAAATAGGCATGAAACTCCTCGACGGTGGGGCAGAGTTCTTGAGAACCAAAGCAAAAGACATGCACTTTGGAATCCCAAAAACGTGCTGCTACATGCAATAACACGGGATGAATCGCAACTTCTCGGAGATGCCTCAAAGCATAAAGGTGGTGCCCTCGGAAATTCAGCCAATCAATGCCTTCGAGACTGTCCAGCCAAGGCCGAAGCAAAGCTTGGTTCAACAAAGCCATGAGGGGGAGAGGTTTTTGAAAGAAGAATGATGAAATGAAGTGTGAGTGACATACCAAAGCAAGAGTTGGTATTTATAGAGGCCTGTGGGAGTTAATACCATTTCCCCATCTGCCTTGTAACTCACCAAAACTCAGCATTTTCAAAGTCTATTCAAAGTTCAAAACTTTGAACATTTGAAAAGTGTATTGGAAAACACAAGTTAAGCTTTGGGAAGTCATTTCATCTGGGGAAGCAGCTAAATTGAAGTCATTTGAATGCCTTAGGAGCAGGCATGCAGAAGAAAACGACATGGGAAAATTAATGAGTGGCATTGGGAAACAGCACTGTGCTGCATGCAGCAGCAGTCCCAAGCGCTCGGGAGTGAAGTCTCAAGCGCTCGAGAGTGCTGCTGTTGGCAGTAGGTTTTGCTTCTCAGCTTTTCACCAACACTGTAACCTCATGCAGCTCAGACCAAGAGACTTTTAATTTGTTCCAGGGGAATACAGCAGTGTTCGTCATGTACATTCCAGTGTGCTCAAGTCCATTTTCTTCAGAAAATCCCAAAATCCTCAAAGTTTTCACCTCTCAGAGTATGTCAAAATCCACATTGGAGGTATTTGGTCGAATTAGGCAATACGTACAAGTCATGGCACACGCCAAGGACTGCGTGGAGTGATCAAACGTGCATTAACGCTCCTAATTCAAGTTTTCCTCTCTCAAACGCCTCAAAAGTGTCATTCTAACGCATAAGCGTATGTCGATCCCTGTGTCGAGGGCATTCTAGTAATTCCAATAATGTTTGCGGGTCACAACACTCATTATTGACTGTGTGGTGTGCTCTATGTCATTCGAGTCCCCTTAAATTCAGTTTTCCATAATCGATTGTTAAAAAGCCCATCTTTGAATAATGTCAAATTTTTGCTCATGTTGCAAGAGTATCGGTCGAAATTCACGTGCTCTTTACCTTCTTTCAAAGCTAGATAGACATATTTCATAAAATGCAATTCTATAATGGGAGTGCGAAAGAATGGAAAGAACAAAAGTGCAAATTCTCATAAATGAATACAGTATTTACAACAAGCAAAGAGGGAAGTCCACAAACTGGAGCAAACACGCGCCCAATTCTAACTACTGGGGGCACACAGGCCCAAACAGAACCAAGGCACGCAGGCCTGGAAGCTACAACTACGTTGGCACGCAGGCCCATGTACAAGAAAAACTGGCAAAGCAAAAACCTAAGGTTCAGTCTCGACGAGTCCTCTTCCGCTGTTGGCCCTCAGGCTCTGTGCTCTCACTCTCGTCGCCATCATTGCCGTCATCCTCACTCGGAGAGCCGAAAGTAGTACTCGAGTCTGAGGTCCCGAGAGCGCGTGACTCGGAGGACTCCTCCGTCTCCTCCCTTGTCCCCTCCTCCGACTCCTCGAGAGCGAGTCTTCTCTGAGACACCGCTCGAGGCAAAACCTCGAATCCGCCCGCCCCCACAGCAGACCGCGGCACACTCTGTGTACCCCGACCCCGTGTGTTGGCAAGAGCGGGAAGACTCGTGGTGTCCCGCAGACGTGTCCTAGCTGAGCGCCATGGCGGCACTTGCACATCATAAACATTCTCTCATTCCATGTATATTTGAATATTGTTTGCTCAAATTGAAATATGAAATGTACATATGTGTTATACCTGAGGAGCAACAAGAGAAGCAGATTCGGGGGCAGGTCTAGTCTGAAGGACCCTTCCCTTAGCATAACCCTTCAGCAGGTGGCGCATCCCTACCATCAGCATCATAGCTTACTCAGCCCACTCTCGCGGCACCTGCAAGATGATTGAGGATTCAAAGTATGCAAACAAGGAACAGTCAATGTACAGAACAAGCAAAAATGTCGATCATACTTGAGCGGGAAACCGCATCAGCGGCTGCAGGAGACGTGGTACGTCTATCACCTCCCATGCACCAGACGGGCTAGTCACGCCTATCGTCCACTTCAGCACCGGCAACACTGGCTGTACCAGAGTCTCCGCCGTCTCTGTGACCCCTGCACTACCCTCTCCCCTGCCGGAGGGGCCATCACCTCGTCCGCCAACAGGAGGCCTAACACCTCGTCCTCTACCCCGTGTAGAGCGGCCGCCCGACTCTGCGCTCCAGACACATCCCTCTGAGCTCCAACTCCAGCCACTCGCCTCTCAAACTGCTCCTCCACCCCTAGGCTTGTGGATAAATATCGGTCTATGTAAGCTGCATAGTCCAGAGTACGTCGAAGGTGCCTCTCCAAGTCTGTATCTGCCACAGTGAATAGCTCGAGCTCAGCACAGGTGTAAGACTCTGTCCTCTACACACGTGGAGGAAGGAGCCCGGGCACTACGAACGCTAGAAGACCGAGTGACTGCCGAGTCACGCGATCCCCCAGGTACCACTGCCAGCCCATGGGACACTCCAGCAAAATCCTGCTCCGTGTCACCTCCCGGCTCCTCGCGAGGAACTCAACCTCCAGTCTGGCCCAGCGATCCCAGTGAACCTGCATTCAATACTATGGCATTAATAATGGAAACCTCAAATGTCAGGGAAGCATGAGAAAGAAAGCTAAAAGGAGTGAATCATACCACTACTCCGGTCAAATTATCCAGCCAACGCCGGAAGGTCATCACCTGCCCTCTCTTTTCCTTGGTCCTCGTGTAAGCCTTGCTCCATGTAAGCCCACGCGGAAACAAACTAGGATCTCGGCATGTGTTCTCAGGAGGAAACATCCCCAGAACCTCATAGGCCTAGAGCTGCAAAATTTTTTATTCAAAACAGTTCAGTACATCATCAATAAGCAATCATCAAGCAGTCAACAAGCAATCATCAAGCAGTCGAAAGCAGTTTAAAAGTAGTAGTTTGAAGTTATACCTCCACCACCCTCCAGTATCCTTCAATGGTGTCGCCGACACTGCGTGAAGCAGCTCCCAAGAAGCAGTAGGGCGTGCACAAAGCAGCACCTCCCCAGTCGAAGCACCCCGCTTGCCCCAAGTCAACCAAGCCCGCCAAGTAGCAAAGGTGGACCCGACTACGTCTGTTTGGGAATAGAGAAGCCCCAAACAGGTATAGTAGGTACGCCCTAGCCATCTGGGCCGCCTCCTCGTCCCTCGCAGGCTCGTGGTCCCAGTACTCCACGAACTGCCCGTACTCCGCCACCCCTCCGCTATGGTGTGGGACCCGTCCAAGAAACCACCTCAAGGCTACGTCGTCCAGCACTATGCTCGAGTCATATGGGATTGGGTCTCCTCCGACCCTAAGCCCCGTGATCGCAGCAAAGTCGAGGGGCGTGATCGTCATCTCCCCGAACCGGAAGTGGAACGTGTTGGTGGTGTCCCACCACCTCTTTGTCAACGCGGTAAGCACGGCCTGGTCTACCCTCACCACTGTCAGCAACTGTATGAAAGGCCCGAAGCCTGCTGCCTCCACCAGTGCTCGCACTCTCTCGGGCAACGCCTTTAAATACTTCAGTGAGCTAGCTGAACCCCCATGGCCATATATGTCCGTGGTGCGCTGTTTCAACAAAGCAAAGAAATAGCATCAATATCAATGGAAGCAATTAGCAATAAAAGATCATTTATGAAATTCAAAGAATGAAGGTTGTCAAAACTCACCGTGGTCCATCCCGAAGAGATGTGCAAAGCTCGGTCTCGAAGAAGCATGTCCTCAGGGTAGTCAGCCTAGGTAGGAACGTAATTGATCATCCCCGCCGGCTCAAAGAAGTGCAGCCTAAGAGCATATGTCGCCAATGTGAACCTAGGTCGTTCACCTTTCAAGTACTCCTTCACCTCCTCAACCGCCGTTACCCGCTGCTCAGCCACCACCTCTGGCTCCTGCTCCTCCGTCTCCACCTCCACCTCCGTCGTCTCCGACTTGACCCCCAGTCCCCCGGTGTCAGAAGCCCCTATACCACTCAGCAGGGCTCCTAGCAAAAGTGCCGAAGTCCGATCCTTTGGGGTCCTGGCACCCCTCAATACCGCCTCGACAACAGGCTTGAGCCCGAAAGCATCTATAATGTCCCGTGGCTCCGCGGAGTTTGAAAAATCCCCAGCCTCGAACGAGACCGACTATGAGGCCCCGATCCCACTATCTCCGCCTCTCGGCTCCACCGCCATCGTCCGTAAAATAGATGTAGCAACGATGCGACCACCCACCACTGCCTCACTGCTCATATCGGCCCGTCGCTCGTCACTGGCTCGCTCTGCAGCCGCGAGCAACTCCTCCACAGTAGGAGTGTGAGGAGTGCCCGCAGCACCACCGCTGCTGCCCGCGGCCTCGCCTCCACTACTCGTACCTCCATCTCCACTGCCCATGGAACCCCCGCCGCTACCGGAGGCAACCTCAACACCGCCAATGTCCGTCATCGTCACCTGATTACACCCAATCTCACCGGCCACCGCCATAGTGCTCGCCGTGGCGCTCTCTATGACCTCCCCACCGCTGGGTACAGCCCTGTTGCCGCCAGCCTCCTCCACCACCTCTTCTTCACCCCATATCTTCCCTCGCCGTTTTATCCAAACCTCATGGAATACAACGGCCCACCGTGCGATGGTCAGGAGATCGAGCTCGCGGATCTCTTTCATGGTTGCGTGAGAGAGAGAGATCGTTTGAGTGAGAAAGAGAGATCGTTTGAGTGAGAGAGAGAGAGATCGACTAAGTGAGAGAGAGAGAGAGATCGCCTAAAAGAGAGAGTGAGAACGATCGGAGTGAAAAGGACCGTACTCTGGTTCTCAAGCGCTGGAGTGTGGGGTTTGAACCCCAGATCTGAAGAAGAAGATGAAAGGACGACGGGCCCCAGCAGCGGTCTCGAGCGCTCAAGACCACTCCCGAGCGCTTGGGAGTGGTTCTAAGCGCTTAGATCTGTCCTCAGCCCCCGTGCCAATCTGTCGATGTCCCGTGCACTTCTCGCTTCTGAGACTTTCTTAGCTTCCACTTCCTTTTACCAAATCAACCTCAGTCCTGTTCACATCGAGCCAGAGTAAATCGGTGGCAAGACTTTGGGATGCGCTTGGTAGTCGAATATTTTACTCGGCGATTTGTGAGTAGCATCTAGCTCTTATGCTTTTAAGGCATTTGCTTGATACTCCACCTAGCCGGTAATACGTTTTCCTCATTTTTTCCACAGCAGGCGAACCTTCCGCGTGTTGTTTCATCAGCATCGTGTCGATCCCTTCTCATGCATTTGCCCCAAAGAACTACGCTGGTCTGATCCCTACAAGAAGGGGTACGTAGGCAGTCTAAAAAGACACGACCACGTGCATTGAATGCTTTTTCTTGCATTTGATTTTTTGGAATTAAGGGTTTCTTTTGGCTCGAATTGGGTTGTCTCAATCTTTGGACGTCACTCGTATCCAGACATGATGTCGAGCGACGCCCAAAGAGGGGCAACTGTAGACACCCCAATTTGTACTTCTCAAATTCCTTAATTTCTGGCTTTGAGCCTCCCCGATGATGAATTTGGATTAAAACAAGCTTCGAACCAATCAGAGCAATGCTTCTTGGAAGGTTTTAAAAGTTAAACAGTTTATCAAAATCAGTTCCAAGCGCTTGGAAGCATTTCAGAGCACTCAAAACCATTTTCCAAAACCATGGGACTGGCTCATTCCCGAGCGCTCGAGAGTGATAGTCCCAAGCGCTCGAGACCATTCCCAAGCGCTCAGGACCGCCATTTCGCCCAATGGGTGGCAGAGTTTCCCACTTTCCATGCAGAACATCATTTCGGTCGTCTGGGCTGGTCTTGTCCAGTTCAACACTCCACCTCAGAAGGCAGAGAATCAAAATGATGAGGATCCTCCACAAAAACATTTTATTTGATTTTCAAAAACAAAGACCTTGGGTTATATTGCCTATATATATACCCTTACTTTGGCAAAGAAGACAGGAAATCTCTCTCCCTGAAAACCCTCTCATTGTTCAAAAAGAAAAACCACTCTCTCACTCCTTTAGCAAAAACTTGATTTCCAAAAGCAAAACTTGCAAGAATCAAAAAATCAAAATATGGAGGAAATTCAGATCTTTCTCAGGCTCTGATCTTCTGAATTTTTCTTTCTTCATTCACTTTTCAAAGCCTTTCAAGGAGCAAAGTTCTAACCAAAAAGGTAAAAATCTTTTTACTTTAGTGTGAAGCAAAAAGAGGTTGTTCATCCTTTCTGAGGGAGGTCTCTCAGCCTGTCCCAGTCTTTAATACTGAGCATGGGTTGGGAAATCTTAGTATAAAAACAAGAGCAAAAGGAGTCGCAAAATTTATTTTTAAAACCTACTGGAGCCATTCCCGAGCGCTCGGGAGTATTCCCAAGCGCTCGAGACTGTCTCCAGTCCCGTTCGTTGCATTTTGGTGAATAGTGGGTAAGAATGAAGTGCATGTTTGCGTGAAATGGTTCTTATTGTGACATGCAGACATAGAAATATCATTTTTCTCGAATCAGAAATGTTTCTTACCAAAGTTCAAGTAAATACTAAGGTCTTTCCAAAGTTAAAAAGAAGAATTGTTTGTAGAAAATCAAAATTGGAGTGACTGCATGTCAAGATAAGATCATTTCCTGTCTGAAAGCAAAATGACATGCAATCCACTTCCAAGCGCTTGGAACTGTTCCTGAGCACTCGGGAGTGCATGCATGCTATTGTGGTTCATTACTCCCCTATTTTGCCAGATTCCTGATTTTCCATATGCTCTTGAATCAAAATACAGATTTGATCTTGAGGAAGCGGGGATGCATGGTTTGGAAGATTAAAAATTTACTTTAGTCTGTCAGGCCCTCTGCTGAGCTTACCATATGTTTAAAATAGCTTTAGCTTTCAGCTTTTAGTATTGTATCCTCAGCTTTTAGTATTGTATCCTGTGTATGCCTAACAAAGTTTGTAGGTTGAACATTAGCAGTCCTAAGCACTAGGGAGCACTCCCGAGCGCTCGGGAGTGAAGTCAGTGGCAGTTTCCAGTTTTGCTAACACCATGCATTTGTTCATTCTCACTTCATTATTTCACATTCACTGGCACCAGCATACACTTCTTATGTGGTATTACTGTGGATATTTGCTAAATGTTTTAACGAAACAAAATGTCTTGATAAAATCCCACAAACTTTGAGTAGAGATCGACATTGCGTCGGGCGAGGGGAGTGCCATAAAAACCTTCCCCCTCGTAACGTGGCTTCCGAATCCTTAAACGAATCTCTGGTTTTCAAATCAAAAAACGGTTTCTCGGGTGGCGACTCTTCAAATTTTTCAATTCGATTCAAAAACTTGCGTTTTTCGGGCCGCCCCGATGCACCTGGGGCTGTGGTAGCCCACACTTGTCTTGTGGAGCCATAAACACAACTTAATAAAAATATGTGATGCACTTGATCAAAAGAGCAATTCGGTATTCATCAAGTCTCTCTAAAAGCTCAATCCCTCTGGAACTACCTCACTGTCTTAGATCTTTGAAAGAGTAAATCACTGAAACATGACATCCATTTTACAAGGACATGCCATGCCAGTAGCATGAAAGCAGGGGGAGATGCCTATGCACTTCAATTAGACTGTCAACTTGCATTCAAATCCAGATCACCAAAGGACACTCATACCCTAGCAAATTGTATCTTGGAGTTCGAAACATGGCACACCTTCAGTTCAAACAAAGAATTCAACCATCCAAAGTGGTCCCCAAAATTCTTTTCAAAAAAAAAAAATCAAATGTAAATACACTAAATATCAAGGGACATCTCGAAAACGGCTAGTATTTTCCTAGAAATGTGTTTGACATAGTTCAAATGGAAGCTAATTATCTATTTTGCAAGTTTACCCTTTGAAAGAAAGAATATTCTAGTGTCATAATCAATAGAAGCTTATCCCTATCATAGAATAATTAAAGGCATGAAGAATAGAATTTGCATTCCACTTAACCTAGGTTCAAACCAATGAGAGAGTACATAGCATGGTCGAAGAGGACAGAAACCAAGAAGGAATGATAGTAAAGGAATTTTGCTAGTGGAACTTATACACTGAGCGCAACTAAAGAGCTTTGACAGAAAGATGTTACCAATAATAACAAATGGTAAGAACTAATGGAAGAGGTAGACCTGCAGACGAATAAGGGAGAACCCAGAATTTCCCTTTTAAAGCAAAAGGATGTCCTAAATAGCACTTATTTCCATACTCTGCAAGCCAACATAATACTAGGAGCTATTGTACTCTTGCCATAAGGCGCCTTGACATCAGTGCGAAAGGGTTACCCAACACACTTTACAAACCAAATCAAGCCATGCTGTGTCCCAATCACCTAAAATGCTTTTTAGAGTCAATTACCCCGGGAATGTACTTTTCCTATCAAACACTCTTTCACATTTTCATTTGTACATTAATCAAAACACCTATGAGGAAAAAGATATTATCACTAAATGGAAGCTTTCAAAAGTAAATCTATCTTGTTTGAATAACAGCACACCATCATTGGTAGAATCAAATAGGGATGTCAATCGATAATCCATGTGTATCCTTAAGGATCCAAAGGTAAATCGATGCACACCATAAAAGTAATCTTCCTTTGGTTTACTTTGTATTCAATCTTCCTAGTTCCTTTTGTCACTCCAACACAAGCAAGGCAGCAAAGCTATTCATGCACCAATGGTATTTTTACTACACAGTTCCATTCCTTATGAAATAAGGATTTCCTATCAGCATCCCCTAGCTTGTCACCCCTTTCAAGGCCATCCTCGCATCATAAGGACTTTTTTTGCAGTTCTTTTTTCATTAACAATTAACTAAAATTATAAGCAGAAGACTTGCAATCTTCACCAAAGACTAGTACCTAACGCTGAAAATTTGTGTAGCTCCCTCACGTTAAACTATCATTTTTGCGTTGTTCCAACTAATCCTTGTGCATTTTCAAACTAAGAAATTTTAAAAGGGTGCGCGGCTTATCATGGAAAGAGGAGAAACTTAAACTAACAGTTAGCATAAGCAACTAAAGTAAATTTAGGTGAAAAGAACCAACAAGATAATGCAACAAGTAATAGAAGCAAGAAATGAAAGATAAATGAAGGCACAACAACATACATAACAAGTGTCACCTGTATTATATGAGATTGATCCCCACCTCCTTCCCAACCTCAAAACAGAAGAAATAAATGAAAAAGGAGTAAAAGGTTTGCGCACACAACTAGCCAACATATTCACATTGCCCACTACCACTTTTAATGTCAGTTTGAGATCAAGTTCTATCTTGTAAAATGTCACAATTGAAAGTTCTAAGCAAAAGACCCAATTTGCTTTTGTACACTTCAGTTAACCGTCACATTCTAGCTACTATCATACACTAGTATTAAACCATTATCATTTCACACACCAGGTACTCTTGTTGTTTGTCTTTGTGTTCCCCAAACTTCATTTACCAAAAGCAACTGACTTCACTTCGCCGAAACCAAAAGGGTAAATCAATTCATTAATTTCTTGCTTTTCACAACTTCACTCTTTTGAATTTATAAAGTTACAAAAACTGGGTAATAGAAAATATCTCCCAGTTTGAAATAATCTTCCCCAACATCATTCCCTTTTCTTTTCTTGCTAAATTTTTTTAGAAGTTTTTGATGATTGAAGTATCGAACACATGTCCATACTAACCACACTATCCTACATAATATACTAGTTGCAGCATAGTGCCTTTTTTTTGAATGGCAACAAAGCGCATTTTAATATTCATAGATTATTCCGATTCTTCGAGAAGCATATCTAGTTCCTCAACTTCATACTTTTTTGTGATAACTCACCAAGCTACTTGAAACTAATAGTACCATATCTTGAATAATCAAAGCTCTACCACGATATATTGGACAAGTCGTCATTTATAGAAACCATGATCTAAAACGTCATCCTAGCATGTTTGCTTTTTTACGCAAATCATGATGTAAAATTTAAGTAATGACGCAATGATGTGAATATCACATGATCTATATCACTGTCAATATCATAGAGCTAGATTCTTTGCAATAAAGCTACATCACAATGACTGAGCATCAAATATCTGATTGCATATAAGAGTCAACAGAACAGTTTAAAAAAGAAAAGTTTAGAAAAACTATTCCCTTTATTTTACAATGAAGTAATTCAAATACACACCCTTATGAAAATATAACCTCCTGTAACTGTACAATGCAAACATAGAGCAGTTCTGAATAATCCACAACTACCTTTGCCACAAATTTGATGAGCACTCAAAGAGATCATCAAAAGAGGAGATAGAAGAAAGGATGAGGGACAGAGCTGCTGGAACAAACAACTTATAATATATCCATTGTCTAAATAAACTATACCAAGAGGCCAAATGAGGAATGAATACTGAGATCTAAAATGAGAATATCTTTGCCTAAAACAAGATGACGGGATCAAAGAGTTGTTATATTGAGCAAATTAGGAGAGAACATGGGCCTTTTATTCCTTTTTACCGAATCTCTTGGCAATGATGGGGCGAACATCATCAGCGTCAACCAGTGTCTCAAGGAAGGGAAGTAATGAAATTAGTGCAGAGTCTGATGGGTCATCAAACCAACTCTTAATAGGTATCCCATTATTCACTTGCAACCGAAATACCTGAAAAAAGAAAAACAGAAGGATTTAATAGCTACTTCTCCAACAAAAGAAACTTCTGCAACAAAAACTTGCGCTACTTGGTTGTCTATATTCCTTCAAGGCATCCCCAAATGTTTCATGATGTCACCAAAAACAAAAGCAGAGGCTCATTTTCTTCTCACACTCCAAATTCCTAAGTGAAACAATTAAATCATCATTAGGTACTGTCCTACAACACTCTAAGCCCCAGTGTCAAATCTTTGTAAGTTTTACCTCATCTGTTATCTACTTTCTTACACATGCCAATTGTTTCAAGGAGTGGGTCACAGCCAAACATCCTCATCGTTGTGAATTTGTGCTAAAAGTATTGGTTAAAGTAAATACTACTGCCTATGTAGCACCGACACTCCACCAGGGGTGACGTACCGGTGTCGGACACCGACACGCGCCGGACACGCGACCGACACGTGTCGGACACTTCTCCAGAAGTGTCCTGGTATTTTGAGCAATATTTGAAGTCCGACACTTTTCAGACACTTGACAGACACTTTCGGGACACTTCGGGAACACTTTTAAGACAATTTTGACAGACACTTTTGGACACTTTTTGTTGCAAGGTATAGATAATAGATGTAATGACTTGGAAAACAATGTACTACAAAGGTGAAAACAAGGCTATCTGGATATAATATTATCAACTTTTATCTTATAAGAATTTTTTTTATTCTTGATATATATATATATATATATATATATATATACGTGTCCCCAAATGTGTCGTGTCCCCCATTTTCTGAAAATTTACGTGTCGGGTGTCGGTGTCGTGTCCGTGTCCGTGTCCGTGTCCGTGCTACATAGACTACTGCAATGTGTTCATCCAACAAACATATCTTAATTGCACCTATCAATTTTTGCCTAACAAAAGTAGAAAATATATGTACATGTACAAGTCAGAACGAAGAAAAACAGGTCAAATACAATGGGCAGGTAATCTACCTGTGGGGAATTATCAATTATAGCAACTTTAGCAAGATCCACACCTAAAATTGTCAAGTCCTTAGTGTAACTTCCATCTGAAAAAATGCATGATTCACGATAAGCTCGACGAGCAATAAGCTTTCCATCTGGATCTAGTATATCCAAAAGTTGTTCAGCATAGATGCTTTGACTGGCTGTGAACACCACTATTTCAAACATCCCAGCAACCCTCTCCAGAAACATCCGAAGGTAAGGCCTCTGTTTCACGTACACTTTGTGCTCCTTCATGTTGAAGAAAACTGGAAATGTGAAATCCGCATCTTCACAATGCTCCAGTGTAGAATGGACAAGTGTTTCTGTAGAAATGAAATTGTGACAAACCTTTGGAAGCATTGAAAAGTTCTTGAATAAGTTCTATACGTGAAAGCAGTCAGCAAATTATAAGTGCGGTAGGAAATTATCCCACATCGGTTAATTATCTCCACCAATTGGTTTTGAGTTGAATGCTTCAACATGGTATCAGAGCTAGGTTTTCATAGGCGTTTTCCCTTTGTTTGTGCCATGGTTGCACTTTGTTTCATTGTGATCCGCGTGTTCTGGATCCTTTGTTGACCTCTCCACATGTGAGTCGGGGGTCGCACGTGAGGGGGAGTGTTGGAAATTGTCCCACATCGGTTAATTATCTCCACCAAAACTAGTATATGAGCATGGGTAGCCTCTCCACTCATTACCAATTGGTTTTGAGTTGGATACTTCAACAAGTGCAATGCAAATGTGGGTTTTGAAATATCTAAGTATAGTATGTAATATGTAAAATTCTTCTTGACAAATAAATTGGATCACATAGAAGGCTAAGAAGCACGGATATGGATCGAATGCGGAAATCGGCAATTCTAAATAAATGGGGACACAAACACAGCAGAGTACATGGCAAACAACAAGGGTTTATATATTTATAACTGTACATATTTAGCTGTTAATCGTTTGAATACTGTATCCAAAATAACTAAAATTTGAATTATAATTTGCAATTACCATTTAATATTTGGATACTACAATTTCAAGGAGGGTGTCTTTAGTTGCAATTTTTGCCTTCTATTCTTTTTTAAGACCACAAATTTATCCGTCATGTCTCTACCTAAGTCTTACTGACAAGGGTGTCCCCTGCTAAAAAATTAATTGGACAAGCCACCTGGCATGTCCCAAACATTTCCCATTGTGCCATGTGTCACCAATGCTTACGACACATACGGCAAAGATATGGCAACCGGTTAGACGTGTCAGTCCTTCCTAAATAAATGGAAATAGAATCAATGTCACTAGAAAAAAGATCCAAAGATCCGAATTTTCTCACCATCCAAATCAAGTACTAGTGTAACCGATTTCGTAATCCGGGATCCCTTAGGCAACATGGTGGGCGGAAAAGTTAGTGGCACATCTGGTAGGTCAGGCAGATTTCTGATGAACATATGTGGATCGAACCTCTCTAATTGATCAGAATCTGAGTAGGGATTCGCATCAGGTTCCTGGTTGCAGGATCTCAATTGATGGATTGCGACATACAAGCTTGAATCATCTGAATTTGAAATGGTTTCCTCGCATTTTCTGCCATCAAGATAACTGCTTGCCTCCAAAGTATCCTCCAGGAAAGGCAATAGCATGCATTCCTCAGCCACATCAAACAACATACTTGGTTCATCACATTTGTAATCAAGCATGCAATTAGTATCTTTCATGTCGTCATAAACTAAGTTGCCTTCAATGGGTATGCCTGTAACAATCATGTCAGAAATGTAGAAATCTGAGACATTGCAAGTTTGATATTCACGTGAGCTTGTGCTGTTATCGTCACTTTCATCAGTTCCCAAAACCGGTGAATCAAGATCTTTGTCACTCCCTAGACAGAGTGAGAAAAACACAAGTGGTTTTGTAGTCAGTTTTGATCCCATTTTGGCATGAAATCTTCGCAAACCTAAGACATGCTTGAAATGTTTCAGAACATAATACAATAAACTGATGTATTCCCTTTGAGAACAACCAATAAATGAAACGCTTTTTTGAGATGCGAAAATATAATCCAAATAATAAATGAATGTTCTTTGAAAAAATCCAGTAAATGAACCTAAGACGTGCTTGAAATGTTCAGAAACAACCCAACAAATTAACAGAATTACACAGATTTGCAGACAATCTCGACAGTACTCCCATCTCCAAAATGTTTATCTTTATTCAGAGAAGCAGAGCTGGAATGCATCTAATACATTATTGAGGTGGTGGTGTGCAGGAAACAAATGGACCATGTTTTAGTGAAATTTCTGGCATAGTGGTGATATAAATGCATTTGCAATAATGTGAACCCAATTTCTTTAGAGAGCCTTCCACAGGAAATTTTGAACTATGGGAAGCTTTAAGCATCAATATCGCATTTAAAACAACAAAATGAAAATAATGACCATCCCAACCATTTTCCGGAAATATAAAGAAGTGAATTTGAGCATTCTCATTTCCACAGGTGGAATAAAGTGACAGTTTGCTGACATTTCAAAAGTAAACCAAAAAAGAGATCATTCTCATGTCAAAATCAAGCACTCTGAAGCAAGCCTCTGATAAAACTTAAAAACAATCACCCACTCAAAAGGACAATACAGAATAACCAATACAAATATAAATATACCTGTATCATTCACTTCACTGCGAATTTCAACTGACTCCAAAATAGGTGAGAATATTGTCTCCAAGTTTGAAGTACAGGTGGCTGGTGAAGATTCCTGCAATCAACCATCATTTGTCACTTATGGCAATCCTTAAATTCAAAGACAATATTGTCACAGTTTTTAAGGATTAACAGTCATAAAACACATGAGAGGAGCAGAAACAAGAAATAAATAAATCGTCAGCTTATATTCCCCTTCAATAATTAGTTCAAGTTTGAAGTTAAACCAAATTTGGCATATTGACACCCCAAGCCACCTGAAGTTCATATTCTGCAAGTCTCCTGAATTTCTTCAGATAATTAGAGGAGGAAATGCCTCCAAAAAAATCCATGAGATCCAATGAAAATAAGAGGGACTCTCTTTATGCTAATGGGATGAAAGGTGAGGAGGAGTACGGATGGTGAGAGTATGGCAAGAAGGTGAAAGCCTGGCAGAATCGTACGAGAGAAAAGAAACCAGAATGAACCAAAAAAGAAAGGCAAGAACTTCGTAGGCTCCAAGAATATAGAAGAAGCCCAGCATAGCATTGAGTTGTAGGAGTAGAAGGGTAATCCATTCTGCTATGGTTATGGATGACTTATGTGCAGTTGTGCACAGCATGAATCTAACAAGGTTCATGTTATTCTCTCTTGTTTTATTTTAATCATTACAAGAATTAATTTCTCCACACAAAAACGGCATCAACAAAATGAAATGGGAGAAAAGTATGCAGCAAAGATTGTACGTATTAAATCATGAAATCACAAGCTATACAAAATGAATAACCTTAATTAGGTAGAATTATGCTTTTCCTTACCATTCTCCTAGAGGTTGCAGAATCTATTATAGGCAATAGGTGCTTTTCGGATGGAAGATTTTCTTCAGCGAGCTCTTCGTGATGGTCAACAGCTACGTCATCTATGTTCTCTTGAGCATGTACTTTATTGCTAAGTGAAACTACAACAACGATAGGTGTGATTAGAAGAGGATCCCAAATGAGGCCGCGGCAAGTAATTTTTCTAATTTCAGGAAAAGGTGTACAAATAGTGTACACAACTGCAAAAACAATGGAAACCAGTTAAGGCTGAAGATTGATAGGCTTTCCAAACGATACTACATATATTTTGTTTTCGTTCATTCCATTTGATGCCCAGACACCAAGTTATGATGAATAGTCCAAGGGATGTAATTGACCATTACGCAATAAAATCGAGTAGTTATTGCCATTTCTACAAAACATATTTTCTTAAGCATCTTTCTTTCCTTCAAAAAGTGAGGGTCGAAAAAGGAAAACATTCTCACAATCATTTTGGCTATGAACCGAACATTATGCTCAAAACTATTAACTTAATTTCAGCTCAACAGCTGTACAAACATAAAACATATGATAGCTGTAAGCCTGTAACTTTCACTGATATACCAACTAGATAGTTTAAACGTCAAGTAGAATAGTAGCACACAGTTTTTACTCCTACAACAAGAATAGTATATGGATTCTCCTCAAAGTGAAACTTCGAATCAGAATTTAACGCAAGCCTTGGATTTCTGATAGGACACAAAACCAGATCTCAGATTTCAGATATAGAGAGTGACAGTATAACTTAGAAACTTGATACAATTTGGTATCATCATGGTTTGAAACATCCCGAGTAGTTTTCCAAACTGTCACTTGTCCATGCATTTTGAATTTTTTATGACATTGGGTTGAAAAATTCTGTGTGCTTTTAGTATATAATGCAGAGTGATTGTAATCATTTTGATGCATTTTTTCTGAAATCGCATAGAAAATGTCAAGGCTATTGCCACCCCAATAGGATGCAACAAAAAACAGATGCTAAAATGTGATTGGATTACAAAGTTGGATCAGTTCTACCATATAACCACATGCCACAGTGCTTCTCCAATAGATACCATATAGCCTCCAATACATTATTTTCCCCATTAGTTTTTCATTGTAATTGCTAAAATACCACACTTACCATCTTGACAATGTTGGATGCAAGCATCACATCCTTTTGCATGTTGAGAAATCTGGACACGAGAGCAAGAATTCTTGGATATCCTATTCGACTTCCGGCATAAACGGAGCCCATTTTTGTCCCTTAAACACCCTGTGGTTGACTTGGTCTTCATTTTTAACGATGGCATTTGATCTGTCTTGATAATATGTACAACAATCTTGATTCGAGTGCATCAGTGGAGGAGAGAACACCAGTCCAGCTAGACAATCAATAGAGTGGCAAAGAGACTGGGATAAGAGTTGATTACTAGCTTCAATATAACATGTACAAGATAAATCATAGAAAGTTTAACCAAAAACGGAGTCCAATTGATAGAAAGGTCAATACTGCATTAAACCTCCAAAAAGAAATACATAACCAAGCCGGACACCCCATTCATTTAGAGTTCGATTGGGAATTCCATTTCTAACTTTGGCATGTTCATATCCAAATAGTGATATGCAAGCTTGATAGTTGACCATGTTTCAAAGGATGGGAAGCTAGCTTAGACTACCGGATAATTATTTCCACTGAAAATAGAGACATTTGGTGGAAGTGACAAGAACAAAGGATTTGTTTATCTTTTGGTTTCATTTATCCGACACATAAAGATAAAAACATCATTGTTGTCTGGATTATGCAATCTTTTCTCATCATTTGGAAACGAGCGATCACAACACAAGTTGGAAGGAGACTGATATAACCCTTCCATACACAAGCAAGTCACTATCACAAGGTAAAACAACCCACCACTCCATATTTTAACTCTATCTTGCTTGTTTCAGCTATAAAAAGAAAAAGAAAAACTGGAAACAAAAAACTAGTTTTATGTCTCAAAAAGATTTTCCCATCCCTCTCCACTCCATCTGTACCAAATGATAATGGTCAGTAATGCACATCTCCACGGCTCCACCTCACACACATAACACAGACAAAAATCTTAAACTTTGACTTTCGCAAGTATTTATCTCAGTGAAAATAATTTTTTCCCTTTCTCCTAATAAATTCAAGAAGAGAAAACCAGCTTAGTCAGATTGGGGAAAGTTGAAAAAATTTAACATTACATAAAAGAGAATCAAAGAACAGAACTTTCAGAGTAAGACATATACACAAATATCCCAAACAAACCCACTAATACAAGGATACCCAAGGTGATTATAGCAGGCCGAACATGGATATTCGTAACATGCCGAACCTAGCCGTTCGTGTCCATCATGTTCAAGTCAATACAAATCCACTGGCGGCCGTGCCCGGGTTAGAGCTCGGCCGTGGCCGAGGCCGCTCGTCATCCATGCTGCATTCTCCTTGTGACTGTTGGCGAAGGCCGCATGATGGGCTCTGCCGCCCGCGGAGGCGGTCATTGAGAGGGCTCCATTTATCTATGAACTCTTCAGGCTCAGCCGACTCCAAGGAGGTGGTTCATGGGCAAGTTCCGCTCACCTACTCCCTCAGTAGGCTCGGTTGAGGTACAATGCTCGGCCAAGGTTGGGGCTCGGCCACCTGCTGAGTCACATGCTTTCCCCACGTGCTAAAACGGTTACATCAAAGGATAATCATGAGTGCACATGAAGGGTGCCAACTCACACCAAAACGGTTAACAGATTCGTTCAAGTGACGTCATGATGACGACACACAACCCGTGCAAAGCACATGCCCGTACTTGGAGAGCAAGCCAAGGGAGCTCTATAAATACCAAAGGATGACAACCCTAAGAGGTACATGCTTCGACACACTACACTAGTCTCTCTCCATTTCTCTCCACCCATACTTATCCTCTCGCCGGAGGGCCTTGCCGGGGAAACCCCGGCCTGGTCTTAGTCGTGCGTTCGTTTTGCAGATAGGGCGGAGAGGCAAGCGATCCCAGAATCAACGGAGGAAGGATTTAGACCGAAGATTAGGGGCCACACAGTGAGAATATTACAAATTGACTATAAAAAAAGAAGAAGATATTATAACACAAATCGTAGCACCGCAATCTCGAATTCTCATTCCAGAAGAACATCAAAAATATTCCAAGTAGACAACGAAGTCAACCCAATTGACTACATCCAACAATCATAAGTAACAGAATCGAATCCCCCCAAAAACAAAGCCCAGAGACAATTCACTAACATGCAAACAGCAGCAATCATCAGAGAACCATTATTAGAAGGAAGCTACCAATCAAAAACCCTAGAAATAGACCAAAAACTGACTGAACTGCTTGTTCAGTTGAATAAATCTCTGTTTTTGGGTCAATATAAACACACAAAACAGAGATATGAATAATCAACTGATAATATAGGTGTAGAAAAATAGTAAATTCTAGAACAACAAAATACATATGTCGGCGATCAGAGGATCAAAGAAGAGAACTTTCAGATTACCAATATAACCCCCGTAAGACCAGAATACCCAAGGTAAGAAATCATAAATCAGCGCAAAAGGAAGAACAAGAATATAACGAAACCAGTAGCACAAAAGCACCGAATTCGCGTCACAGAACACCAAAAGAATTCCAAGTAAAACCCCCGGAAAAAAAAAAACTAAGTCAACCCAATTGACTGCATCCAACAATCTTGATCAACAAACGGCACAAGAACAAAGCCACACAACGACTCAGAGCCACAGAAGCAATAACAATCATAAGAAAAATTCGTAATTGGAAGCAATCTACAAAACTTAAACCCTAAGGAACAGAAACAGAGCTCAACAGCAGGTTATTCAGTTGAATTCATATCAGTTTTCCAGTCGATGTAGACACATAAAAGCAGAGATGTACTACTAATAATCAAGTGATAATTTTTGGTGTAGAAGAAATAGTGAATTCGAAAACAACTACATATGCATACCTGGTTAGCAACCAACTCTCTCTCTCTCTCTCTCTCTCTCTCTCTCTCTCTCTACATACATATATACAATGACGCGCTTTCTCTCTCTAAAGCACGCATACACTTTCTTTCTTCTCTCTAGGGGGAACCTTTTTAACTCCCGCGAGGGAACGGTCAGGAAGCAATTAGTATATGTTGTGAGTTTGACCTGGGTTGGGGATGGGATGGACGGCTGCGATCTAAATTTGAGGTAAGCTGGTTTCAGCCGGTGGGAAGTTGCCACGTGGAGAGAGGGCCCAGTACACGTGCAGGTTCGCGGAAAGAGAGGAAGCCGTGGAAGGGGAGGGGCGCGCTCCTCACATCTAGGAATGGCAATTTCGATCGAATCGATGGGTACTTGAATCATAACCAAAAAATTTTTTTGAACCATAACCGAAATCCTTCCCACATGTACGGATATGGTTGAGGCATAGAATAATCGAACAGGCCCGAACCAAATTGAAACCAATTAATTACAAAAATACCCCAGCATATATATAAACATACACATACGTTAGACCTAGGGTTTCTCTCATTTTGGCTCCACGCTTCTGCACCTATTCTCACTTCTCATTTCGGCGACTCCAAATCTGAGGTGCGCGTGCGCTCTCTCTCTCTCTCTCTCTCTCTGTTCGTCCGACAACTCTCACTCTCAAAGACTCAGACCACAGTCATTTTCCCACTCCTCCATTAAAGGTTGGACCAGACGTCACCAAAGAACCGAGAGCGGCGATTGTGATTCATGAGAGATCTGTGTGTGTGTGTGTGTGTGTTATTCTCTCTCTCTCTGTAGCCGATTTTGGTATTTCCGTTTAACCAAAAAATGAAAATGGGTAGAGAGATTGAATTTGCTGAATCTGTTTGAATATGTAATCTACTGAATCTGCAATTGAAATTTAAGCTTGAATCTGTAAATGAAATTTGCTGAATATATGTAGATAAATGAGTGTATGATGGTGAATTCGTTGTCGGTTTGTTTTCACTTCATTATAATGTGAGTTGTATTGCAGTGAATGTTCGGGTTTTTTTTCATTTTTTTGATCTAGTTCGGTTATCCATTCGGTTTGGGAATTACATGAAAATCAAATGGTTTGGTTATGGTTCGATTTCCCCCTCTCCCATTCGATTATCGGGACAAATATAGGTAGCATATCGGTTTTGGGGATCGGAGACAGAAATTCCCATATCCGCCCCGAATGCCATCCTACTCACAGCGGGGCACCTAAAGTTTATGAGTCAATGGTCAATGACAAATGAGTGAGTCACTAAGCTATTATGACCCCATGACTCAAGGAGGAGTCGCTTGTTTCCGCTCAAATACCTTTCAACTTTTAGAGCCCATTCCGCTATCTTTTTAAAAAGAAGGTAATTTCGAACTCATATATTATGAAAATGAAAAATAATTTTTCAATTTTTTTGCATTGTTTAAAAGATCTTAATGAGATCTATCAAATAAAATTCATATTTGTAGGAAAAATTATTTGCATAAACACAGAATTTTTGAGTTTGAAATAACCTTCCTTTACCTAAAGTTCTTTTTACTGTTCATCTGGAACGACACCTTATATTAAATATTTACACTCGCAGTCGAGTGTTTGGTTGTAGGAGTATCTCTCTTTTGTGGCCATAATGTTATAGGGACTGTAGGGGTGTAAAAGATTTGGTTTGATCCAGTTTAGGTATTTTTTTTCAAGCTAAACCAGATATTTTGGTTTAGATATTTGACAAACCAAACGAAAACTTAAAAAGTAATGGTTCAGTTTGGTCCAATTTTGTTTAGTTTGGTTTGATCGGTTTATACCGACTTTTCGGTTTGATAGTATTTATTTTATAGCAAAAAGAACAAACCACTACCAATCAGAAAAAAGACCGGATTTTCACCATTTTTTATTTTAAGTTGTAACTACTCAAATATCATGAGTAAAAAACTAAATTAGACGTCTACGTATCATAAAATTAAGTAAAAGATTAAATTAAACGAGGAACTATTTAAAAACCAAGTACAAAACTAAAACTGAAAATCTAAAAGTTATACCTTCTTCAAGATTTTTCACTTCTAGTTGCTCTCAAGAAAAACATTTGTAATGGATACCTCAACCAATTTTGTGTGCAAATGTATTCCTATCAATACTTTTACTTTTACATGCATGTATGTATATATATACACACAGAGTTAGCTTCTTATATGGGCACTCTTACCGTATTAAAGTGTGGACGTCCCATTTTCTCCCCTTTTCCGACCAAATTTCGATGATCCGAGTCGCTCAATGTGTTCAGAACGTGATTTTAAGGGTACTTGTGAGAAATAAGCAAAAAACAAAGACCAGGATGGGCTTCATCTGAGCAGTTTTTATTTGAACCGCTCGATAAAAAATAAACAAAAATTGCTCGGATGAAGCCCTTCCCTTTTTTTTTTTTTTTTTTGCTAATTTTAAGCGGGTACCCTTAAAATCACATTTTGAACACATTGAGCGGCTCGGATCATTGCAAATTGGTTGGAAAAGGGGCATCCTCACTTTAATACGGTAAAGGCGCCTTTATAAGAAGTTTTTTTGTGTGTGTGTGTGTGTGTGTATATATATATATATACACACACACACATATACATACAAGTCCCCTTCTTGTAAGGGAGTCCTTACATAGCTTAAGGACGGGCTTCACATTTTCCAACCAAATTTTGATGATCCGAACCATTAATGTGTTTAGAACGTGATTTTAAGGGTTTTCGCGAGAAATTAGCTAAAAGTATGACCGGAAAGTGCTTGATCCAAACAGTTTTTCAAAAAAATAATTATATACAGAGTTTATGAAAAATTATTTGGATCAAGCACTTTCCGATCATATTTCTAGCTAATTACTCATCGGGACCTTTAAAATCACGTTCTGAACACATTCAACGATTCGGGTCATCGAAATTTTGATCGGGAAATGTGTCGCGCTTGGGCTTTTACCCCCTTGCCGCGTGTCATGTGTCTCGTGCACCTTCCCCTTCTCGCTAGGAGGGGGGAAGATAAGGGAGAGAAGCGAGAGGGAAACGGTTGGGAGATAAGTGATCCTATTCCTATGGATTGTGAAATGGTTTTTGAAAAGAAGGAAAAAAGAGGAGTTTTGTAATTTATAAAAGCGTTTCGAATATTTTAGAAGAGTCCTGCTATAAGGACCGATCGTCCCGTACCGAAATCGTACCGACAGCTGCGCTGGGCTGTCTTCGACCACCGGACAGCCGATCCGAGCCGTCCAAAAATTCTATAAAAAAAAATGAGGGGCCCACGTGGGAATCAATGACATCCAATGTGTGTAGGATGCTTGATCCAAACACCATTTTTTCGTGTATATAGCCGTCTGGTGGCCGAAAATGACCCGACGCGGCTGTCAGTACGATTTTGGTAGGGGATGGTCAGTCCCTATAGGATTTTTATTTTAGAAAAAGGTTTGAATTTTAGAAAATGAAGGGGTTTTGTTTTAAAAAGGGACCGAACTTTCATCAAGCTACCTATGTATCTCTGAGGAAAGGAGAATCAGGTTCGACCGTAGTTTGGGCCACAAAGGGGTTTAGAAAATAACTTAGAGTCGCTACCAGGCATAGAGTTTAGTTGTGCCTAGTCATCTCTTGAATATCCAAAGAATAGTTCAAGTATTTTGGAAAAAAGAACCTCGGGCTAGAGAATCCAATTTTTAGTAAAGAGTAGCTCCGTTTCACTTTTTAGGAAAAGGCTTTAGGTCTGCAAGGTTAGAAAAGAAAGAGTTCGGTAATTCACTGTTACGTGTAGGGAAGTCGGAGCACACTACCCCGCCCTTACGGTACTCACTTCTTTAAACATGCAATATAAATGAGTTATTTCCGGATGAAGATGAAATAGAAGGACATTGCATTTGTCATTTTACAGATTTATTCATGCTCATGCTTATTAGAAAAACGACCATTTTCAAAAGGGGGTATGGCGGACTGAGCCCGGTCGAAAGGCTGCCTACGTATCTCCAGAGTGGGAAAAATCAAGTCCGCGTAGTTCTAGGTCTAAGAAAGGAAAGCGGCCATTAGCGGGCCGCTAGGGATGAAAGGGGCTTATCACAACCCCAGAAAAGGGGTATTTGATTGAAAATGGGTTTACAGTGAAAAGTCAGAAAAAGTCAACCCTGGCCCGAAAATAGTCAACTGGGACCAGGAGGGGTAAAAAGGTAATTAATGGTAAAAACGACCCCATGGGGTAAGACATTGGTTTGGTGAAGTTTTGGTAAAAAGGTCAGCCGGGGCCAAGAGGGGTAAAACGGTAATTTGGTGTTGAAATGGCTTTACTGGTTAAAACAATATTTGGGTGAATTTTTGAGAAACAGTCAACCAGGGCCAGGAGGGGCAAAACGGTGATCAGGAGGTAAAAACACCTTAGTTAGATTAAGAAAATGATTTGGTGAAAATTTGGGAAAAAGTTGTTCCGAGGCCCGGGAATGGTAAAAAAGTAATTTGAGCAACGAGGTCGCCCTCGTTAGATTTTATTATCGTTATTTGTGATTTTTTGGAAAAGTCAACCCGGGGCCCGAAAAAAGTAAACCGAGGCTCGAGAAGTGTAAAAGGGTAAAAAGAGCAACGAGGCCGCCCTCATTCGATTTTATTATCATTTTTGTGAATTTTGGGAAAAAATCAACCTGTGGCCTGAAAAAAGTCAACCGAGGCTCAGGAGGGGTAAAAAGGAAAAAGACGATAATAACGACTCAGTTTAGGGTGAGAGGTGTTTTACCGTCTTTTGAAGGATAGTATTTAGATATAAAGCTATGAGGGGTAAAATAGTAATTTCAACATCTCCGCTTAGGGGAGAAGGGTATTTTTGTCTTTTTTAGATGTTGCCCTTCAAGGGACTAAATGGTAATTGGAGGCACCTTCAAGGCGAAACGGCAATTTAGAAAAAGAGTTGGATAGATTCTAACCGAGGGCCTTATCGGACCTCTCATTTTACCATTTGCAGAAGATATTGAAAGGGCGCGAGCTCAAAAGCTGCTCACGGCTCTTGGAAGCTCTATTGTCATGCCTTGTGATGCCAATAAGACTCCCAAAAGCAACCTACGTATTTCGAGGCAAATGGAAAGTCAGGTTAGGCGTAGTTCAAATAAGTGGGAAATAGGGGGATAGATTCTAACTGAGCCCTTATCGGACGCCTACGTATCTCCGGTCACGGGAGAAATCAGGTCAAACGTAGTTCCAACAAGCGGGAGTAAAATGGTAAAGTGAAGTGAGAGTGGGGTTGATTCTAACCAAGCCCTTATTGGGTGCCTACGGAGTCACCCTTTTCTAAAAATCGGGCTCTTTGGCCTGCGGAACTCTTTTCTAAAAAACTTGAACTATTCTTCAGATATTCAAGAGGTGACCAGGCACACCTAAAATCTATGTCCGGTGGCAATTCTGAGTTATTTTCTAAATCCCTTTATGACCCGAACTACGGCCGGACCTGATGCTCCTTTCTCGGAGATACATAAGCAGCTTAATAAAAGCTCAATCCCCTTTTTTTAATAAAACCCCCCTCATTTTCTAAAATTCAAACTTTTTCTAAAATATTCAAACCCCTTCTATAGAACACAAAGTCCCTCATTTTTCCTTCTTTTCAAAAACCACATCGCAATACATAGGAACCGGATCACTTATCCTCCCAAACCCCGCCTTCCTTTCCTCCCTGAGGGGCAAGGGCAAGGTTTCTGGCCGAGGGTAAAATCTCGGGTGCAACAATCTTGTTCTACTTGTCAAATCCAATTGGAGTCCATCAAAATTCGCACACATTGGGTCCACATAATTTCAACCAGTTGGGAAAACTTGAAGAAAAACTCTTGAAATAACATACCAAAATGAAATTAAAAAGATTGAACCTTTTATTTTTCATTCAGTTAGTCCTTCGTGTTTTTTTTCCCTTAAGAATGCGCTGCCAATCATGACAATTCCTACTCAAAAAATCTATCCTGCATAGGGATAGCTCCAAAGATCCATTCACTTAAGCACATGTTGGGACAGAATGTCAAGACGATGAGATTCAAAGATTTTGCAGCGTATCTAAAGACGCTATCTTTAAAATGTAATTTGCCCCCACTTTGTATAGTTTGCTGTTAGTTTCAGGCAAAATCATCCCCAAAATTCAGAAAAAGCTATAGAGTGAAGAACTGCAATCAACTACAACCAGCAACGTTGAAGGACTTCCAAAAAATCCTCCTTATAACAGAACTATTATGAGAGAGAAAAAGAATGAATTTGTGGAGTAGTTTGGAACGTTGGGTACAGGAGCTTTATATATAAACATAAGTGCCCATTGGGAAACATTACAACTCTTGGAAGAGTAATCACACCTTTCATTTAAGCAACACACCCTTAGAACAATTAGTTTTTTTCACACCCTTCTTTTGAAAAACACACCCTTTGAACAATTAGTTCTCTTTACACCCATTTGTTTAAAAGACATCCATTCGTTCAATTAAAATCGGACCATTAATCTGACGCTCCAACTCTAACAGTTTTAGACCATTGATTTTTTAATGAACTAGAATCACACGGTATGTGCGAAGTCCATAATCAAACATGTGACAAAATGTCTCAACAGTACATGATAGCTCTCAAAAGCTCCCCATCCAAATTTGGTTCATAAAACACAATTCAAAATTTGTGGAACAATTGTCACCGCAAGCTTTTTACCACATTGAGGACCTTTGCTTTCCACATGTCTCCATCTACCTAACAGATTGCATCCTAGTTCTGAATAGTCAAACTTTCAAAGGAAAATAACAAGCAAAAAAATGAAACAATTACAGAAGTTACCCTTAATGAAAATTGTTCTCAAGGCAGTATATATAGAGCTTATTGTTATCAATTGAGCATTTAGATATTAGTAGCATTTACATATTAGCACCCCAAAATCAGCAGCGAATTTCATTCTCATATCCCAACCAAGTAGAGAGAGAGAGTGTGTGTGTGAGAGAGAGTGAGTGAGTAGGGGAGGAATGGAAGACATCTCATTTGTTTTTGGGAATAGAATCTATTTGATTTTTGGGAATGATCTCATCCTTAAGATCTACATGGTGTTGATCCTAGCAGTAGAATAGAAATCCTTTCTATATGGGATTTTAATTTTGAATAAGGAGAGATAACAAATCTAGGATCAATTGAATAAAAAACTTGAAATTAAATACCAACCCTTCAATGTGCCACACAGGACAGCTGTGAGAGTGACATTTGCAAAACCATTGTGTAATGTAATATAAATACACACATATAAAGACAAAAGTTAAAAGGGAAGGGAACAAACCTGGTGGATGAGTATGGTCCCTCGAGAGAAGGCACTGGTGCTAACCAAACTTTGAACAAGTTCTGATGAAGCGTGGACGATTGACTGACTCAAGCTAGTGTCTTGGGCTGAAGATTGAATTTTTTTATATGAAAGGAAAAAAAAATCAATTAATCTTGAAAAAGATACAAGACTAATAGGAGTAAGGGAACGATATCATGTTCACAGAACAGTCTTCTGCCCAATCCGGTAAATGAACAAGAAGAGAACCCCAAAGAAGGGGTTGGGCTAGTAAGAATCGTTTGGCTCCTAAGATTGGCAAGAAACCAATCAAAGTACACCCATTTGGAACAAAGCCCACCTAAATGGCCAAAGCCTAAACACCAATATGGGTCTAAAATACCCAGATCAGTACACAATCAGCACAAGAAAAAACCAAGAGGCCTATCTGCCCAAAGGAACCAGACTCAACCCAAACACAACTTCCTAAACCAATCGATCAACAGAACCACCCAACCAGCTGACCAAACCAAGACGCTACCGACTTCTGAGATCCCAGGCAACACACCACCAAGACAAACTAGATGGACGGTCAGCCCAAAACCACTAGAATCCAAAGACGAAGACCCGCGCCGCCGACAGCCTACACCACTGGAACCCTAAGAAGCCCGCCAAGCAGCTGCCACTTTGACCCTTACAAACGGTTAGAGACATCAGCCGCGAAGACTCGAAGCAATCGCACACCATCGACTCGGAAAACACCTAATGAAAGCACGAGTAACAGCTAATTAGCATGCCCATTGACGATTGATGAATAACGGACAATTGATGGACTCGAGCTAATTGGCCGAACGAGGGAACCGATTAAAGGATGGAAGTTGGGAATCAAGGTTAGGAGTCGGGGTAGGGGCAACTCTCGCGAGGATGGGGAGCACAGAGGAGAAGAATGGGGAGCACAGAAGAGAAAAAAAGGGTAGCAAACTCTAAAAAGAGGAAAAAATGAGGAGTTTATGTTTAGTGCAGAGGGAGAAGAGAGGAAGGAAGAGCTTTTGGGGAGAATTACGAACACGACGTCAATTAAGGAGAAGGGCAAAATTGTAATACCTGTCCCGGATTTCTAGTATTGTAAACTCATATTTTAATTACATTATGTGTTTAAGGGGTTAACTCATATTTGGTGGGTATTTATTGGTCGGTTACATAAGTGGAGGGGTGGTGTGGATACACCATATAGTTTTTCAATGGGAGATATTTTGAGATATTTCTTAAATATCTCATTCCTCCCCCCTTCCATGATATTTTCGTAGAGAGAGAGAGAGAGAGAGAGAGAGAGAGAGAGAGAGAGGCCAGGAGGAAGAAGAGGAGAAGGAGAAGAAGAAGAGAGGAAGAGGAGAAAAAGTGGAAAGTTGGGGTTGATATTGCTAGGCTTGTAATTGAAGCTCTACCCGGTAAATTCATGTTTACATTACTTGAATTCTGTAATGACCCTGATTTTTGGTAAATAAAAATTTCGTTAAATATTTGAATTTTATTTTAAATTACTTGGATTTGCTTTTAAAATTCCTTTAATTTCTGTGGGCAGCATGCCCTGGAATTTTCGGATTCCAAAAGCGAGCCTCCGGGAATTTCGTTTCCCGGAGCAAGGGCCCGATAGATCGAGGGAGCGCGAGCGGAGAAGCAGACGCTCGCAAAACACAGAGTCGCCACCTGGGTTTGAAGGTCCGTCACCCAAGGAACCGTATTTCGAAGCACCTGTCGCCCTATTTGATTTGAAAAAGTGAAGGAACCAGTCCGTCATAACCATATCAGGGTTCGGGAGCCAGGTTACGAGAGAGGAAGGGTTTTAAGGCACCCCTCTCGCCCAATCCGGAGATCGGTCTCTACTTAGGCATTTTGTGAAAATATTTGTGATTCGTTTTCTTCTTTTAATCAATTTTAAGCCAATTAGGGCGGGAGAACAATTAATCGGGGATTAAGACTGTAACACGATTTGCAGGATGTGATTGAATATGGTACGAATAGATGGAAATAAAGAAAGTAAGATAAAATCCAACCTCCTGGTGAGAAACAAACCAAAACAGCAAATGGAATGGGTGAATCACGCATGACAGCCACCTTTGCATGCATGGCTTTACGTGCATGCAAATAGGACAGTCGCGCGAGACACCCATTCACTCGCGCGAGGGTTCATCCCTCACCACAGGTTGAATTCTATCCTCTTCTGGGCTCTGGAAGGACCAGTGCACACCCAGGAGGCAAACCAAGCAGTTTATATTGACTGTAAGTAAATGATCATTACAAATTATTACAAAACAGGAGCCAAATTAATTGAAATGCAACCCCTAAACAGTGGGGGTGTCAAAACAGGGGCAAAGGCCAAGCTGCTCATGCAAGGGCAATCACTGGAACCAGGAGGTCCCTCGCGCGAGACAGTGAATCTCTCGCGCGAGTGTCCTGACTGGACTTCCAGGAATTGCTTTGCATGCTCTGGGCTCTGGTACATGTCCAGAAACAACCCAGAAGCATTCCAACCAAATAAATAAACACAGAAAGTTAAACTATATGTTTTAACATGCACAACAGTGAGCTAAAAGACCTAACATGCTGTAAAATAAATAACAACATGAAAAACAAGAAAACCTAGCATCCCCAAATCCCACGAGGACTGTCGCGCGAGACAGTGAACTGTCGCGCGTGAGTGTGAGTCACTCGCGCGAGGGAATGCTTGAACCAATTTCTTGTAACTCTGCTGACTTTAGGACCAGAACTGGTATTGATTACCAATCCTGGCCCTGACAGCCCCCCTCAGGGATCAAAACAGTAAGCAGTAAAGGTGTTTATACCTTTGCTTGGAAAGTTTTGGGAAAAGATTGAAGCTTGTGATGGAAAATGGAAGGGGTTATGGACTGCTCAAGTGTGCTTGAATTGAAGGCCTTAGTGTGCTTGATGTTTTCCTTGGCTTTGTGTTTAAAAACTTTGTGAGAAAATTCATTACCCTTTGCTTGAAGGGGTGAAGGGGGTATTTATAGGAGGAGGTAAGGGCAAAGGGTGGAGGCAAACACCCCCTTAGGACCAAACTTAAGGGCTAAGTATGGTGGAAAGGTGATAGGGAGAGGTTGTGAGAGTGTGACCCCCAAAACCTGCACAGCCCACGGGCCTGTGCAGAAGAACGGGGTTCATTAGCCCTGCAGACCCCCCTGGCAAGCAACCAAGTGGCTGGCAAAAGGTGAAAGAGACAGGCAAAGTGGGTCGCGCGACACAGTTGGTGTCTCGCGCGAGTTAGCCACCTGTCGCGCGTGGGTCAACAGTCAAAGCTTTGACTTTGACCACACCTGGACAAAGAGGACACTCGCGCGAGGGAGTGACTTCCACGCGCGAGGGTCAAGGGCAGACCCAGAGTTGACTATTTTTATTTTTCTTTTTAAAAGGGTCAAAAGGGTTCAAGAGGGGGGTCCGCACACACCGAGCTCAAACCTTTCCAACCTTAAGACTGCTTTTCGATCCGGTTCATCATCGGGGAAACAAGAAACCGTAAAACGATCGGGAGATTCAGATTGGGGTGTCTACAATTTCCAATAATCCGTCATAATTAGATTTGAGTCTTATAAAATTCTTGGCTAGAAATCCTACTTGGCTAATATAGTTAGCTCCTAACCAATTAGTTGGAGAAACCTAACTACCAATCCATTTAGTTACTTCCTCCTAACCCTAGATGAGCCTTTTGAACCTCCTTGAACCTTTCAAATCCCAATGGAACCCTTTGGACCAAGGTAATTATTACTATATTCACTTGACTAGTCATTTCAATGCCATACTTGTCCTTTGTACTTCTTTACCCATTGAATAATAATTTCTAGAGAAAATTTTACCCTTTGTGTAATAGTAGAGGTGTACACGGTCCGGATTGGTCCGGTTCTCTAGAAAACCAGTTACCGGACCATTTTAAACGGTTCTGAAAAATTGGGAACCAGAACCTAACCAATATATGCATGGAACCTAACCAGAACCAAACCGCAAGATCGGTCCGGTTTTGGTTCGGTTTCGGTTCTACCCAATAAGCATCAAAACACTTATTCACAAAATATGAACTCATAAAATTAAAGAAATAGGAAGATAATCTGCTGGAATAGGAAAGGAAGAAAAAAATAAATGCTTTCCTAACAAATGAGATTTTATTAATAAAAAATTAATTTTAGCAAGGAAAAGATTAACCTACCAAATTCAAATACATATTTAATTACACACATGTATTTTTATATTTATCTTAGTTTTAAATGGTCCGGTTCGGTTCTAACAACGGTTCATTAATTGAGAACCAGTAACCGAACCAAAATTAACGGTTCTTATTTTTTTGGAACCATAACCTGACCGTAGAACCGCAGAACCGGACCAAAAAAGACGGTTCGGTCCAGATCGGACCGGTTTTACGGTTCGGACGGTTTTCTTGAACACCCCTATGTAATAGAGGTTAGTCTTGCCAAAATCTAAGAAGTACTTATAGATTTGACTAGATTAGTCAAAACCAAATCTCATCTTTTTGCTTCCAAAAGAAGTAAACCTAGATTTCCCACCAAAGTACTTGACTAGATTTTCAAAGTACACATGTATGTTTATATATAGGTATATGTACTACTTAGCCTATTATTATATTTCTGAGGAATCCTAGACCATATTTAGAACCTTTATCTATTGGACAATAAAAGTTAGGGAAACTTTTATCCCTTGGACAATAGAAAACTTAGACTTTCCACCTAAGATACTTTTCTAGATTTGATAAAGTACATATATAAGATTATATATAGACATATGTACCTCATAAGTTTATTATAAACATGCCTAAATGACATATAGTCATTTCAAGATTCAAGTATATATTACCTCACCCCATTAACCATTGGTCAATAAATGCTAGGAAAAACTTTACCCCTTGGGTAATAAGGTTAGTTTTACCAACAAGTACTAGGATAAGTTAAACAAGTCACTCCCTAGATTTCCCATGTGCTTATATACTTAAAGATATGTATATGCACCATATAAATTTATTACCATAGATTCACTAGGTACACAAATATAGTATTCTAAGTGGAGCATGTGCTTAATAGACTATTTTATTAAGAGAATCTTGACCCTATCTTTTTTAGTGGCATTTGAAAGATCATTTAGTACCTAAACGTACTAATATATATACTTGGACACATTTATTTATACTCATACAAAGTACAAGGGAGAGATAGGAGAGAGAGAGAAGAAGATTTTTGTTGTACTATTTTGGATTCTCTTCTACCAACTCAAGTTATATATATACACATTTGTACGAGAGAGGGAGGGAGAGAGGAAACCGTTGGCCTATAAATAGCAAGCTCACTTCAAGCCATTCTCACACCTTCACTCCTTTGCTCTCACTTTTCTCTAGAAACCATTTTCATTTTCCAGACAGCCTATTGCCCTTCACAAATCCGCATTTTTCTCCTGCTTAAAGTAGTTCTTAGAACCAACGCCCTTCGAAAAAGTTGTAGAGCACTTTGAGACCTTCAAGTTAGACCCAAGAACCACCCTAATCGGTCAAGAAATGACAAATATATTGACATCTGAAGTTCAGTAAAAATCTCGGATTTTCAGTTCCAGACAGCATACTGTCTCTTCCTTTATCACCATTTTTCTCCTGCCTAAAGTAGTTTCTAGGATCAACTTCCTTCACAAAAGTTGTGGAGCACTTCTAGAGCTTCGATTTCGAACCAAGAACGATCATATTCGGCCAAATATTGACGAGTTACTGCCATCCAAAGTCTGGTCCGAATTTGTGAGTTTCACCGCCCGTAGAATTTTCCAACTAGCTTATTCGGCCCCGACTAGTTTCGGATCAAGGTAGATTAATCTCTACTCATTTTTCGTAGTATAACTTTAGTTATGTTTGCTTATGATACGGCAAGTTAAAGTATTAGAAATAACTAGCAAGCTCGTTCTACTAAAATCTTGAAATGAAGATACAGTCTTGTAGAATATTCTTATAAACTCTAAGTATAATGGAAATGTGTTATTGATGCATGTTGAAATGTATGATAGTTAAATTGCTATTGGAAGTATGAACATGTTGAATAATCAACTTTTACTCCATATAAACATATGAAGTTTTGAACTTTCCAAAAAAAAAAAGAAGAATGGATTTCGAGATATAGAACTTGATTAAAAGTATTTGTATTTTGATCTTTAAATTGGTTAAGAGCTTGTCTACATATTGCTTGCATTACTTGTGGCTGTGTGATAAAGCATAAGTGGTTTCCACTCCAAAGACGTCCGTACATGTGCGTTATGCTTTAAGTTGTGAATTTAGCATGTTAAGTAATATAGAGTTGGATGATCTTGCTAATTTAGTTTCAAGATTACAATTAATGATTTATGTGTAATTATGTGAAAAGTCCTACCGCGGAGTCTATGCATGAAAACGAGAAACGAAAATCGAGAAAGTAGAAACATGACACCTAGGGTGTGGTTAATGAAAAGACGTGTTGCAATGGAAAAATATTTTTGAAGCTACATAATGGCCGGACGTGGTAGCCATTGTGTGGTGTGTGTGTGTGTGTGTATGCCAATGGGAACCCGGAGCAGCAGAACCATTGTGAGGTTATGTGCATTCCCATGGGAACCCGGAGCGGAGGAACCTTGGTGAGGTATGGCTTGGTTATTCGCGGAGAGGAGCCAATGCATATCGTGTGCCAATGGGATCCCAGAGCGGTGGAACCATAGTGAGGATACTCGGGAACCTGGAGCGGTGGAATCGAGGTTGGATGTGTTAAAAATGCTTTTCGAAATGTTGGTTTGTTAAAGTAAAAACAAGACACAGTCTACGTGTAACACCCCCAATTTCGGGTACGTTAATTAAATATTTTATTGATAAATCTAAATAGAGTCTGACTCATTATTACATCATAACTCCCACAAGAGTTCATTATCTACACAAGAAAGGGAGAACTAAGGTTCCTATCTACAGCTCCGCCTGTTCTTCCATCTTAGCCAGCTCCTCAGCACCAAAAGCTTCCAAGGTGTAGAGTTCACCATGTTCGTTTATCAAGTCTGACACATTATATCAGCGTTGCCACCAGCATAATTTGTTAGGGTCACCAAAGGTAACACCGTGAGCCTGTAGACACCTCCCAGACGGGGCATCGCCATACAGTTGTATCATCACTGTGTTTGCTCGATTGGTTGCTCGCTTCATAAACCAAGATCGTGGATACTTCCATGGCTAGAGGTATCGCCACACGATAGCGGTTATCATCAAAATAGAGTCGCCACCTAGTTTGTTAAAGCTAGAAAAACAGATAGAGATTCTGGATACGGAAGCCAAAAGTACAGTAACGGGAAGGTGTTAGGCACCCCTCTCTGCGTAGCCGTGAAGCTAGCCCATAATCATTCAACATAAGACATATAGATGCTTTATTCAATTCCATACACGTAGTCTGTTTTTATGCCTTAAACAGTTAATAAGGTGAGTCGAGATTGTAAATAAGCATGCATCAAAAAGCAAGAAACAAAACAAAGCTGTGCCAGCAAATCGATCACTCGGCCGGCGAATGGAAGTCGCGGCCGAGGGATCACACTGAATCAACGGCCGAGGCATCGAAGCCCCGGCTGGTGTTCTTCCTCACACCAGACAGAAAACTAACAGACGATCAGAAAGCTACGATTAATGACATAAAACATTAAATAAACCAAACCAGAGGCCGTTGGGCCTCACCACCTTGATCCCTCAGTTGCTTGATTGCTTCGGATCGATGGGGATCGACTGATTGATTGCTACTTGGATGAAACCCTAGGGCTAGGGTTTGGAACTCTGGGGTTGGATCGTCGGATTGATGGCCGCCTTCGGGAGGTTAGGGCTTTTGTAGAGAGGGATTTTGGGAGTATATAGGCAGAGTTTCGTGGCTTGAATGTATATGGATCTCAGAAATTTCGTGTCTATTTGGGTGTATCCGAGGGTCTCTTTATATAGGCAAAGGGGGTGACTCACTCGGTCCAATCAAATCACGGGGTTGCAATTGCATTTGCATTGCAACTCAAACTCTTCATTGCAATATCTGAACGTGGCCCGAACGCATCGGAGAGGCGGCGGGATTGGATCAAACAACCGACAGAAGGTTCGAGAGTCTGGAAAAAGGCCGATCTGGCGGCCGAGCAAAGGATGTCGCGGCCTGGAAATGGATGTGGCGGCCGAGTCATTGATCTGGCGGCCGAGGCTTCGATCTCTCAGGGAGATTTTTGGTGCAACAGGTTGCTCGGGTGAGGAATGGATGTTGAGGCCGTGATATCGATGTAACGGCCGTCCGATGGATTTTCCTAACACACTATCTTTCTGTCTGAAAGACTATTTGGCTCTGGATTGGGTCCTCTAAGTGGCTCAAAGTTCGAACCATAAGTCCAGGGGTTTCACAAGAAAGCAATTAGCAATCATCGAATCCGTATCATCATCGGGATGGTCCCAAGGTGGGAGTTGAAATAATCGTTAGGCCAAATTGGGGTGTCTACAGATGCCCCTCTTTGACTTAGCTCAGACGGATCGCGAGACATGTTTGAGTAATAGTCAAAGCTGTAAAAGCAACTAAATTTGGTTTAACCACTATTCCAAGGGTTTTTGAAAAAAGGTTTTGTTATGGTCGGGCCGGGAGGCTGCCTACGCATTCCTCAAGGGAAATTCAGACCAATCGTAGTTCAGAGGGCAATAAAAAAAGAAAAAGTTTGGAGGGTTAGAGACAGAAGACGTACCTTTGGGCTTGAACAGCCGTAGTGCAATGTACCTGGGTAATGCCAGGGTTTTGGCGGAAAGTAGTTGAAGGAGCGCGGGGCTACCGGGGAAGTTTTTGCGGAGAGTTACCTTTAGTATTTTGGGGTAGATCAGTACACGGCAGGTGTGTTTGCTTTTCTTGATCATCCTTACTTTGACTGAGGGGAGCTCGGTAGAGTAGCCTATCCTTGCGAATGAGCTGGAAGGAATTGATGTAGTTGGGGCGGAATCCAAGCCATCTACGGGGATGAATCGGATGCCAATTTTGAGATAAGGGGTGGAACCCAAGTCATCTTCCGGAGATGAGTTGGATGCCGTTGTTCGAGATGCGGGAGGCGCGGGGCCAGTGACTGAAGCACGAAGTGTTGTAATGAAGGAACCGAGGCACGGAGCCGGTTTGTCAGGCGGGGAGCTTGAGGTATTTTGAAGCTTTGATTGGACCGAAGCGCGGAGCTGGTTTTGATCATAAGGCGAGAGCTTAGGAGATGGAACCGAAGCGCGAAGCTGGTGTTGATAGTTCAAAAATCTTTGCCTTCCGGAGGTAAGAACTTGAGAGGTTCGAGCTTTGGTGTGATTGAAGCGAGGCGTAGAGCCAGTTGTATTCTGATGGTCTGTGCGCGGAGCTTTCTCATCATAAAGATTTGGCTTTGAGCCAAAGGATCGAGGTTCTGGACCGATCAATAAAACCGAGGCGTAGAGCCGGTTGATTGCAAGATAGACCTGCGAGTGAGTGACAGATGCAAAGCATAGCATGTATGTATGATAGTGTTTGTTAGATGTGAGCAGCTAAGGTGATAGTGATGATTATGCAATTCGATGTGTTTGATGCAATATGTGCGGGCCCGTGCGTGTGTTCTTGATATAAGCTTAGAGCTTCTTTCAAGTTCGGGACTTGAGCAATCAGAGCGTAGAGCTCGAGCATTGGATAGCAGAATTCAAGCGTTCAAAGTACAGGCTTTGAGCATCCAGAACGGCAATGGTTGGGCATTCAAGCATAGAGCTTGCGCATTCAAGTGTAGAACTTGAGCATCCGATACCACAATGGTTGGGCTTGATAATTGTTGCTGTTGGCGGCGTAGAGCCTGTTTATTCTGACTTTGAGCGATTGAATTGGTTCTGACTTGGAGCCGGTGAGATAATGGGCTTTGAGCGGCTGAGTGGTAGGCTTCAGTTGAAGTAGTTAACGGGCGTGGAGCCGTTGAGTAGTGGGCTTCGAGCCGCATAAGTGGTGGGCTTCGAGCCACTGAGATAATTACGGCGTGGAGCTAGATAGTTATGGCTTCGAGCCAGTTGAGAGATGGGCTTTGAGCCGTTGAGTTGATAACAGGCATGGAGCCGTTGAAATAATGGGCTTGAAGCTGCCGAATTGATGATCGTTGATTGGGGTGGCGTAGAGCCTACTGAGATAGCTTGTTACGGCATAGAGCCAGTTGAAGTGGTTACGGCTTTGAGCCAGTTGGGATAGCTGCGGCTTCGAGCCAATTGAGCGAGCGTAGAGCTGCTGAGAACGAGTAGAGTCTGTAGAGATAATGACGGCATAGAGCCGGTTGAGCGAGCGTAGAGCTGTTATGATGATGGGCTTTGAGCCGCTGAATTGGTAGATGTGGGCATAGAGCCGTTGATCCCTTTTAGCGAGCGTAGAGCTGCTGATAATGAGTATGGGCATTGAGCCGCTGAATTGATAGGCTTAGAGCCGCTGAATAGCTTGAGCACGGGCGTTGAGCCGTTGGGATAAGAGGCCTGTGTTGAAAATGGGCGTGGGGCCACTGAGATAATTAGTACGGGCGGAGAGCTGTTTGAGGTGCTAGATGAGGAGCCGTTGCGATAATAGGCAAGGAGCCTGCTGAGGCGGTGAATACAGGCTTAGAGCCGTTGAGAAAATAGGCAAGGAGCCTGCTGATGATAAGTAGGGGTCTTGGAACCGTTAAGATAATAGGCGAGGAGCCTTCTTTGAGAAATGGGCTTAGAGCCGCTGAAATGATTGACTTGAAATCGTTGAGTGACTTGGGCGCAGGGCTACTGAATGATAGCTTGATGGCAGGCTTAGAGCCGTTGAGATGGTTATGGTGTAGAGCCTGTTGGGTGGCAGGCATATAGCTGTTGAACCGTTGACAGGGATTGAGCTTGGGGTTGATGACAGTGAGTATGGGCATGGAGCCAGTTGAATTCGATGGGACAGTGGGCATAAAGTCGCTAAGCGGCGAACATAGAGCTGCCAGGTGATAGTGAGATTTGATGGTGGTTGTTGAGATGATTAGGGGCATAGAGCTGCTTTGCCAGGTGCTAAATTGTTGATGAAGAGCTCGGGGCTGATAAACAGAGGAGATCTCGACAGTGCTTGATCTTTTCTCGTGTTTGGGCATGCCCCCAAGGTTGATTTAATCATGGGTTTTGCTGGTCCCGGACCCAAAACCTCATAATAGCTTGAGTTAGTGCAATGAGCAAGACCTGAAGTTGCTGAGAAGAATGGATTTGGGGGCCAGTGGATCGATCTCACAGCCGAAGGAATGATTTCTCGGCCGAGGAATAGATGTCTCGGCCGTGGGAACGCCAAAAGTCAGAAGATCGATTTTAAGTTCCGCTTAATCGATTTCGCGGCTCACTTTTCTTTTTTCTTTCTCCATTCCTCTTCCTCGTCATTCTCCGACGACCGCCACTATTCCTCCGACCACCGTTGATCAGCCGCCGTCTTTACTGTTCACTGCCGATCACCGTTGCCTCCGGCTGCCACGTCCTCTCTCTCTCTTGCTTCGAGTTGGGATGGCTACGCCATCTTTTTCAGACCCTGCGAGTTCTTCCTCGCATCCCCCATGTAGGTGTGAGTATCCATCGTCTGACGAGGAGACGATTGAGGAGCCGGGTCCGTTCGACACTGCTACTTATGTTTTTCCTTCACATAGGCTGGGTTATAGCGGTTTCTTGCAGTACCGTCCTCCTGTTGGCTGCCCAGAGGCCGAGGTAGTTCGCAGGGAGCCTGAGTTGCATCTGAGTGTCCTCAATGTACCGGTGAGTTTTTCCTAAAAAGTAAAAGATTTACTTTAGTTCAGAGTTTGATTTAACTATTGAGTCTATTTTAGGGATGAAATCCCTTTTAGCCAGGGGCGGAGATGATAAGGACCCGTGATCGAGTCGAATTGGTTTTGTTTAAAGAAATTAAAATAGCTGTGCCCCCTGTTTTAGGCAATGCGTGCTTTTAAGGTGTTTTTAATTTAATGCCCCTAGCCTTTCATTTGTTTATGCGACTTTGAAGTTAACTCCCTTTTCGTCTTTGGCAGAGAAATAGGAGGCTGGAGGCTCGCGGTGGAGGCAAGGAGGCGCACAAGTGGCTTTTAGTGTTGCCTGAGCAGGCTCGAGAACTAGTGTGTGCTGCTGGTTTTGAGGCATTCGTCCTGGGCCTCAACCTTCCGAAGGTTGATTGGTCGTTGATGGCCTCGCTGGTGGAGAGATGGTGGGATACCACCAACACATTCCACTTTCCTACGGTTGGCGAGATGACTATCACTCCAGGTGATTTTTCCTTGCTGACTGGCTTGCGAGTTGGTGGTGTTCCTCTTCGAGTTGATCCTCGGATTTGGGAGCCAGCAGGAGCTCTGGAGTGGTTTTTGGGCAAGGTGCCCCCTCTTCATTCTCGAGGCCATATTGATCTTTCTTGGCTGATCAAGACATACATGAGGAATGACATCCTGACTGAGGTGAGCGTCGAGCAGCTGACGCGGGCTTTCCTCCTTTATATCCTTGGGCAAATGTTGTTTGCCAACAAGGATAGTTCGGTGCATACACAGTTTTTAGTCCTTTTACAACTTGGGGGATGTTCGGGGGTTTGATTGGGGAGCAGCCGCCTTGGCTACTTTGTATGGCAATCTCGGAGCCTGTTCTCGGGACAAGAGCCCTATCCTTGGAGGTCACTACCGGGTGCTCGAGGTACATACATTCTTCCTTCGCTTCCTTTCTCGTTTTGCTTTTCTGCTAGTACTGAACTTGCCTGCTAATTTGTCTTTCAGCTCTGGATTTTTGAGTATCTCCTCCTGTTTCCTACCGGTACCAGGCATGGGAACGTGAACATCATTCCTCGTTATGGGCGATGGTTGGCGGGACAGCGGAAGCCACGGTCACCTGTTTTGAGTCTCTCTGAGTGGCGACGAGTTTTGGATCAGTTGACAATCGATCAGGTACTTTTCTCCTCCCTTTGCATTCCTTGCCTTTAGATTTCCATATCTTTATGCTATAGCTGATTTGTCCTTATTTTGTAGGTACGGTTTGACCCTTGGGGGTGTGTTCCTGAGGATGCCCCTCTTGCGCGTTCTAGAGTCTTGGATTGTACTCGCAGCTTGCTCGAGGGTCCATTCTGTCGAGCCTGGTACTTAGGTGATCGGGTGGCCAGCCAGTGGCGCCCGCGTGCTGAGGCACTGCAGTTCTTTCCTCCTCCTCCTCCAGCATCGATGAGGTCTACTTCTTTGATGCCTAGAACTGATTTGAAGAACGCTCAGCTTAGAGATTGGGCGGGCTTGCTTCTCCTGGCAGGTGACTATACGGAGTACTGCCACCTTTTCTTGACTCCTGCTGCTGCAGCTCCTCCTGTTGCCGCAGTTCCTCCTGCTGCTGCTGTCTGGCCACGGGCTCCTTCTTTCGTCTCCTTCCATTCTGATGATGGAGAGGAGGAGCGCTTGGCGCTTACTCTTTGCACGACCCAGCTTTACATGCTGCCAGCTGGGGCTTCTCAGGTATATCTTTTGAACTTGTTCCCTTGTTAATGCCTGCTATTTCAATGCTTTAAAATATTCGATTTGACTTTGCAGGTGCCTGCGGAGGTGGTGCAGGAGTGGTTGCATGCCTATCGGAGTGCGGAGGCTTTGATCCGGAGACAGCGCCGTAGGATCCTTGAGGTATGATTTTCCTACGTTTTCCATTTGTTTTGCATATCTTCTTGATTCTGAGCACTTGTATCCTCTTTTGTTACAGCTTGAGGCTGAGCAAGTACCGGCTGCTGATAGAGAGGATGTAGAGGCTAGTGGGCAGTCCTTGCCTTCTTTCCAGAGATCGCCTAGCTTGTAGGGCTTTTTTCTTTTCCTGTTCATAGTTAGTGGAGAATAGGCAGAAACTATATTTGTATAGCGTAAGCAACCACAACAATGATTTTGATAAACAAGTTTTTGGTTTATGAAATGCTTTTCGTGTTCCTGAATGCATGCGAAAGTCAGAGCATGGCTTTGAACAAGTGTTTACTAATAGAAATACTGGCCGAAGAATCAATTACTCGGCTGAAGAATTGTTGTTGCGGCCGAAGTATTGATTATTCGGCCGTTACTTCTATTTCCCCAAAGAAGCTAGGTTTTGCTTTAGCTAGGTGGCATTCTTGTTCCACATTCTTTCGTATGCTGAGTCTTTGATTCTTTATCTTTTGCCCTTGCCATGTTTCATGGTCTGTTTGCCAATCTCGAAAATTTTCGAGGTTTCTTGCTAATTGTATTGATGACCTTTAAGTTGGAGGAGATGAACAGCAATTCTCGTGTTCTTTTGGTCGTTTGTCAATTCCTTGAAAAAGGCATACTTATCTTTTGCGAATCCAATACGCAAGGTTAACCATGCCTATCACTGAGTACAAACATGTTGATGTTTTTCCTTCTTTCCAAATGTTTGGGCCGCATCTCAATGTGAGATTGCCTACGTATCCCAATCAGGGAATCAGGCTGTAAATGTAGTTCCAAAGCTACTACCTTTGAGGTTGGGTTTCCACTCTTGGTTTTTCTTTTCACATGCTCTTGATTTTGCCTAGGTTACCTAATGGAGGTTGAGTCCCTAGCGAGCCTTTCTTTGAGTGCTTTAACTTTTGCCTAGGCTGCCGTTTTTGCATTTTCTTGCCCTAGCAGGCTTTTGCTCTTACTTTTGCTTGGGCTACTTGGTCACCCAACGAGCATATTCTCTCAAGAAGTTTTGCCGCATCGGAGATTTTTTTTTTTTTATGAATCTCGTTTTAGGAAAGGAATGGAGATATTTTTCTGAATCTCCTTTTGTGTTTGTACCTTCGTAATAGGCGAGCTAACCTCAAGTGTTCTCACAGAGATAGCATCTTCTTTTCTGAGTTTTGACAAAAACCTAGTTTCCTAAGTAACTAAAGTTCATCCCCTCTTTCCCTCTTGTTATCGATATAAGGAACTTGATTCCTGGAAATTTTCCTCATTTGGCAAAGAGACCACGATGTACTAGCAACCGCAATTTAGGAACTCAAATCATTGAATAAGCATAGTTTAGAAGGTAAAGCAGAAGTTCACTCAGCAGAAAATAAAAAAATGCCCAAACAGGGGCCCAAAATATATCCTAGCTTAATAAAAGTAATGTTTTAATGTTTTTTGTCATGTTGTGACTTGTAGCATTCAGGGGTCACCTTCATTTGCTTTGACTTCCTCAATTTTATACTCTTTTCCACCCTCTTCTTTGCCAAACAGAGCCTTTGAACCGGATCCCTCTGTGATGCTTGCGCAGTGGCTACTTCTTTGGGACATAAGCAGTCCCCAAAGGGAAATGTCAGTTTGAACTTTCTCCTCTTCGTCTTCTTTGTTGATTGTGTAGTTATGGAGGAAATCAGTTTTCTCCCCTTGGCTGAATAGTGATGCTAAGGAGATTTCATCAAGTGGGTCATCATATTCTCCTTCCATTTCATCGAAGTCACTCTCCCTTGTTTGATATGGGTCCATGCACGTGAAATCCAGATCCTCTTCTTCCTCTATCCACTGGCTATAATTGCATTCATCGTAAGGATTGACCCATGGTTGCACTTGGAATTCCTCCATCCTTTCTACGAGATTGATCGTTTCCCAAACAATGGGAGGTGTCGGGATTTTAGGACGGTTAATGGGCACCACTATCTGGGCAAGCTCGAAGCGGGCATGTCTCCACATCATAATTACCCTTTCTTTCTCCTTCTTTCTATTCTCAAACCAGATACGTAGCCATTCATCATCTTCTACAAACGGGATGTCAGGATCCTCTAGATTGTGCTTTGCCCAGGAATGCTCCTTCCATTTCTTTAGTTTTTCTTCGTTTGCTCGTTCTTCTTCATCATTCATATCGGATCAATGACTTCTGATTGATCGGACTCAACATCTTCTTCCTCCTCCATCATGAAACACTCATCCTCCTCTGAGAAGGTTAGGGTTGGTTTGGCTTGGTTGTTTTGGACAATGTACTGGCCAGGATTATACGCGGGGTTGTGAGATAGGTTGATGAGATTGATAGCTCGGGGTGGCTCAGTATTGGGTGTTTTGGTCTGTGTATCAGGTTGTGGGGGTTTTATGGTGCGGCTATCAGTAAGATCTTGGATGTCATGGCGAAGACGTATGCAATTGTCTGTTTCGTGCCCAGCATGTTGATGGTAGGCACATTGCTTGTTTGGATCATGGTTTGGGCCATAGGGTGGCGGAGGAAGTGGTTTGTTCAAGGGTTTGAGATGCCCTTGACGGCTTAGAATGGTTAAGGCTTGGGAGGGGATCATATAGAGAGGACTAAAATTACGGCGGGGCCGGTTTGGGTTTCGGGACGAGCTAGTTTGAAAAGGGTCTTGTGGTGAGGCCGAGTTAAGATTGTTGACAGAGGCATGAGATGTACGAGTTGAAAAGGTTTTCTTGGGTGGAGGGGTTTCTTCTTTCCCAATGAGTCCCAGTTTGAGTCCTTCTTCAATTTGCAGCCCAGTAGCATGCAAACGCTTGAAATCGGTGATAGCCTGCGTGTAAATGTGCTTGAGATACTTGGGTTGCAGATTCTTGACAACTATCCTTACTTGATCCTCCTCAGAGGGGCGGCTCTTCATCTTGGCAGCCTTTTCCCTCCACCTAGCCACGAAAGTGACAAAGTCCTCGTTGGATTCCTGCTTGGTCATTTCCAAATCTCGAGTGGTTAGCTCAACTTGGACATTGTATGCATACTGCTTAATGAAAGCATTGGTGATCTCGGGCCAAGTGTGGTAGTGTTCGAACTCCAAGGTGAGGAACCAGTCGAGAGCACTCCCAGTGAGAGTTCTTTGAAACAGTTGAGCGATGAGCTCATCGTTCAAACCCATTGGCTTCAGGGTGTTGATAACATGGCGGACATGGCTGGTAGGGTAGCCAGTTCCATTGAACTTCTCAATGTTTGGCATTTTGAACTTTTCGGGTAGTTGAGAATCAGGGAAGAGACAAAGTCCCTCAAAGTCCAGGATTTGGTCTCCCTGTGAACGAGCCAAGGCGTGTTTAATTTCTTTGACTTGCTTGGCTAACTTAGGGTTTTCTGGTCTATTCTCATTCGCCATTGACCTTTCCTCATCTTCAGCATCTCTTGCTGCCTTTTCTGCTAGCAAAGTAGCGATTTGAGCCTGAAGTTCGGCAATAGTGGCGTCGTTATCTGCCATGGAAATAGGAGGATTGCTTGACGAAGCTTGGGATTTGGTAGATGGTCGATGTTGCTGAAAAGATGACCGCGAAGTCCCAGGAAATGACTGGGACCGTTGCGGTGAAGGTGTTCGGACTGGTGAAGACGACAGGCGAGATGGCTGCAGCAGCCTCTGTTTGGCGTGGCTTCGGGTGTTGTAAGAGTATAAAATTGGCTGTGGCTGCTTTCTTGGCCTACCTATTGTGCCTGCTTTAAAAGTAAAATACCTGCAAGTCAGTACTTGGTTGTTTGTTTTAGGGTTAGGATTTGGGCTGAAAATCCCAACCCTTCTGCACAGAAAGAGTTAATACAGTATGATACAAGGTGTGAGGAAGAACTTGAAAGCAAAGTGCAAGTAGGTTCTTAGCCTGTAGGTTCCTGCCTTAGTTTGATAGGTTCTATGGCTTTATAACACATGTTAGGTTTAGGTGGTCTCAGGATGCTCCGTTGTCAAAGGGCACCAATCCTTTCACCAGCCCATCATAGGCGGCAATTGGGTGATTCCCTTTTTGATATACCATAAGGTACAAGTGACTGTGGAGTTTGCTGGAACCCCTAACATAGCCCATGTCATGCAGGGATATTAGGTGAACTCAACGAGGCTTGCCTGCTCGATGCATATGATAAATGAAATAAATAAGGCATGTATTAGTCTTATGTTGAACTTTTTGGTTATGGCTCTCATGTCCCCAGCAGAGTCGCCAAAAAACTATAGACACCTCCCAGACGGGGCATCGCCATACAGTTGTATCATCACTGTATTTGCTCGATTGGTTGCTCGCTTCATAAACTAAGATCGTGGATACTTCCATGGCTAGAGGTATCGCCACACGATAGCGGTTATCATCAAAACAGAGTCGCCACCTAGTTTGTTAAAGCTAGGAAAACAGATAGAGATTCTGGATACGGAAGCCAAAAGTACAGTAAGGGGAAGGTGTTAGGCACCCCTCTCTGCCTAGCCGTGAAGCTAGCCCATAATCATTCAACATAAGACATATAGATGCTTTATTCAATTCCATACACGTAGTCTGTTTTTATGCCTTAAACAGTTAATAAGGTGAGCCGAGACTGTAAATAAGCATGCATCAGAAAGCAAGAAACAAAACAAAGCTGTGCCAGCAAATCGATCACTCGGCCGGCGAATGGAAGTCGCGGCCGAGGGATCACACTGGGTCAATGTACCGGCCGAGGCATCGAAGCCCCGGCTGGTGTTCTTCCTCACACCAGACAGAAAACTAACAGACGATCAGAAAGCTACGATTAACGACATAAAACATTAAATAAACCAAACCAGAGGCCGTTGGGCCTCACCACCTTGATCCCTCAGTTGCTTGATTGCTTCGGATCGATGGGGATCGACTGATTGATTGCTACTTGGACGAAACCCTAGGGCTAGGGTTTGGAACTCCGGGGTTGGATCGTCGGATTGATGGCCGCCTTCGGGAGGTTAGGGCTTTTGTAGAGAGGGATTTTGGGAGTATATAGCCAGAGTTTCGTGGCTTGAATGTATATGGATCTCAAGAATTTCGTGTCTATTTGGGTGTATCCGAGGGTCTCTTTATATAGGCAAAGGGGGTGACTCACTCGGTCCAATCAAATCACGGGGTTGCAATTGCATTGGCATTGCAACTCAAACTCTTCATTGCAATATCTGAACGTGGCCCGAACGCATCGGAGAGGCGGCGGGATTGGATCAAACAACCGACAGAAGGTTCGAGAGTCTGGAAAAAGGCCGATCTGGCGGCCGAGCAAAGGATGTCGCGGCCTGGAAATGGATGTGGCGGCCGAGTCATTGATCTGGCGGCCGAGGCTTCGATCTCTCAGGGAGATTTTTGGTGCAACAGGTTGCTCGGGTGAGGAATGGATGTTGAGGCCGTGATATCGATGTTACGGCCGTCCAATGGATTTTCCTAACACACTATCTTTCTGTCTGAAAGACTATTTGGCTCTGGATTGGGTCCTCTAAGTGGCTCAAAGTTCGAACCATAAGTCCAGGGGTTTCACAAGAAAGCAATCAGCAATCATCGAATCCGTATCATCATCGGGATGGTCCCAAGGTGGGAGTTGAAATAATCGTTAGGCCAAATTGGGGTGTCTACAGAGCCATAAAGCTCAGTAGAATAAACCATACCCACTAACCCTTAACTTACAAGCAACAGGTCATAAAGTTAACAATTTCCAAATAGAACATGCATCTCGAATCATAGCAGTTAGCAATTACACATCCACATTCACTATTCAACTAATGTTGGTGTCCATGTTTTTTGAGTTTCTCCTATGCGACTCGTTGTAGGCTGTGCCTCGTTTTCACTTTAACAAATCAACATTTCAATACGCATTCCAAACCTCGTTACCAATGAGGCTACCACGTTTGGCTCCATTGGCAACGAACACAATGGGCTACCAAGTCCGACCACATTGCGGTTTTCACAAACCATTCAAATCTTGCATTGGCTCCTCTCCGCAGATAACTAAGCCATATCACCAATGAGACTACCAGGTCCGACCCCATTGGCAATCTTCACAATGGGCTACCAAGTCCAGCCACATTGCGGTTTTCGCAAGTCCACACAATGGGCTACCAAGTCCGGCCACATTGCAGGTTTTCATACACACAATGGGCTACCACGTCCGGCCACATTGTGGTCTTCGCAATCCACATGATGGGCTACCAAGTCCGGCCACATCGCGGGTTTTTCATACACACAATAGGCTACCAAGTCCGGCCATATTGCGGTTTCAAAACTTATCTTTGCAATAACCAAACCCTAGGTGTCAAGTTTCTACTTTCTCAAATTCTGTGTCTCGTTTTCATGCATAGACTCCACGATAGGACTTTTCATATAGGTAATCATAAATCATTCATTATAATCTTGAAACTAAACTAGCAAGATCATTCAACTCTATATTAGATAGCATGCTCACATTATCACATCATCATGCTCAACATTTAACACACAAAGTAAAGCATAGTGCCACATGGATGAACACCTTTGGAGTGGTAAACCACTTATGCTTTATCACACATCCAACAAGTAAGACAAGTAAACACATATACATGCTCATAACCATCCTAAGATCAAAATATGAATACTTAAAGTTGGGCCACAACGTTATCTTTCAAAATTCGTTCTTTCTTTTCGAAAAGTTCAAAACAACACATGTTTATTGAAGTATAATCAACTACACATATACTTAGGATAGGGAATAAGGACATTCTACTATACTTAGAGATATGGGTAAAAGAAGATTCTACCTTGATCCGAAACTAGTCGGGGCCGAATAAGCTAGTTGGAAAATTTCACGGGCAGTGAAACTCACAAATTCGGACCAAACTTTGGATGGCAGTAACTCGGTCAATATTTGACCGAATATGTCGTTCCTGGGTCAAAATCGAAGCTTTAGAAGTGCTCTACAACTTTTGTGAAGAAAGTTGATCCAAGAAACTACTTTAGGTAGGAGAAAAATGGTGATAAAGAAAGTGACAGTATGCTGTATGGATCTGGAAATCCGAGATTTTTACTGAACTTTAGATGTCAATATCTCGATCATTTCTTGACCGATTAGGGTGGTTCTTGGGTTTAACTTGAAGGTCTCGAAGTTCTCTACAACTTTCCCGAAGGGAGTTGGTTCTAAGGATTACTTTAAGCATGAGAAAAATGAGGATTTGTGAAGGGCAGTAGGCTGTCTGGAAAACAGAAATGGTTTCTAGAGAGAAATGAGAGCAAATGAGTGAAGGTGTGAGAATGGCTTGAATGAGCATGCTATTTATAGGCCAAGGCTTGGCTTATTATCCAATGAATAAATTTTCCCCTAACAATTATTGTCCAATGGTTAAAGGTTTGCATGGACAACTTCTACCTAGTTTTAGGCATGTAAGGCTAGGTTTGGTACTTGGATTTGATTATGGAAGATTTTGGTGGAAGAAAAGGATGGATTGTACAAGATTTGGCTAATAGTTTGTACATGTAAGGACAATTGTACAAGGATTTGGCTTGAAGAAGTATACAATCTTGGATTCAAAGTACAATGCAAGAAGATCAAGGCCAAGGTACTACTCAATATCTCCCTCCATCTCTTCCTCTTTCTCTCTCTCTCTCTCTCTCTCTCTCTCTTGTACTTTGTCTATGTACAAGTAAACATATAAAAAAATGTACGATAGTTACTATGTAATCTATTGGATTTCAAATATTAAGATTTTCAAATAAACAATTCTATTAAACACATGTGTACTTTGTAATATTATATATATATATATAGAGATATATATATATATATATCTCTCTCTCTATATATATATAATCAAGTACACATGTGTTATCTATATATATATATATCACATGTATTTTCAAATAATCACACACACACACACACACACACACACATATATAAGTATGTCCTATACAATCTAGGTAGATTTCAAATCCTAATAAACTATTCTAATACACACATGTTTCCATTATAATAATACTAGTACATATATTAAATAACCCAAGGTACTAAGTACTTATATTAAATAACACAAGGTACTTCAATCTATTTTAATCATTTAAGCACATGGCAAATCTAGGAAATAACTAAATTAATAAACCCTAGTGTAGGGGGAAAAAATTCGGACGGCGTCTAGAATGGCACTGTTAGATGACAACTCTACGCGCTTCTTTACCGGAACCCTAATGTGCTGTTCGAACCCTAGCCTGCAAAACGGACAGGGGTGAGCGCACCTTTGCCTCTCGTGGCAAAGGCCCTCCGATGCCTAAGTTAGTATCACGTACCAGCAAGAAAACCTAATTATCAGAAAGAAACTGCAATGTGAATATCGAATGTTGCGTACCTTTACCTCTAGGTTTACATCGTATTTATAGAGTCACAACTACTTGCTCTCCAAGCATCTTTGTTGCCCTAGGTTTCCTATCTCGTATAGGAAACCCCGTATCCCCTGGATTCACATTCCCTAAATCGTTTGTTTCCTTTTAGATCATTTTAGGAACCTTTCTCATGATGGGCAGTGGATTCCATTCCCGTTGGGTATCTTGTCCAGATTTTGTTTCCTTACTGAGTATTGCCATTCTTTGGACCCTTCTAGAGCGTCCTCCAGAATGCTACTCCTGTTCGGCTTGCTTATTGCCGAACAACCTACCTGGACCAGTGACTTCACATGTCACTTACCCGGCCTATCAATTCCTCATGTCCATCGGAGTATACCCCTGCTCGGGTAACTTGGACCACAGACCTCTCGTGTCTCCGGTCCTTATCGCCGAACGGACCGTCTGGTCCTAGTGACCCCTTCTGTCTCCGGTCTTTAACCACTGCCCGGCGGCCCCCTTATTAAACATCTCACGCGATTCCCGAACATCACACGCTCTGTTACTATTTTCTTCTGTTCGGGATTACCTCCCTATAATTGCTCCCCAGTTTTGCCCTTATACCATTGTTCGGGGGTATAGGGTGAAACTTAAACCGTCGTTTTAATACCCTGGTCCTGACGGGGTGTAATTATTCGTGTCTTTTGAAGTCTTATTTTTGGCGGCTTCAGTCATCATTATTCCGGAATAAGGGATCCACGTGGCGTATTTCGTACGCTCTTCATTTAATTTGAACTGATGTCTTAGATAACGGCGTCAGACATTCATCTGTTCAGCCCTTTCTCCCCGTTACCTTTCATGTAACGGCGCGAGTCGAGACGTTTCGTCTCCGTCGTCTACCTTTAAACCCCAAAAAAGGGGTTGTTTTGGGTTTCACACCAAAAAGTTATACCCATTTTCTCTCTCTAAAAACCAGGCGACTATTTCTCTCTCACGACCGCCATCGCCGCCATCTGCAAACAGACTGCATCTCAGGCGATCGTTTCCATCGTAAGGCTTCTTTCTTTCTTTCTTCTCTTCTCGTGTTTTCTGCTCTGAGATCCCGTTCTCAGATTCTGTCAAGTTCTAGGGTTTTTTCTGCCACTCGAACCCTTTCCCCGTTTTATTCAAAGTTTCTTTGAGTACATCCATGGCGGACGAGGGAGATAGTGGGCCCAAACCAAGCAAATTCAGGAAACTCTGTGAAACCCCCGCTGCAATGGCAGCTTTTAGGACGACTTACAATGTCCCAAATAATGTAGTACTCGAACTGGCCCCTTTAGGCGCAGAGAGGAACGCATGTACCTGGGAACATACTTGCATCCCTATTGTTGCCATCGTCGAGGGCGGAGTTCGCTTTCCCCTCGTCCCACTCCTTCGTCGTGTACTAAACTGGTATCGTCTTACTCCAATGCAAGTGTCTATCAATTTCTTCAGATTAGTGATGGGAATCGTAGCCTTGAACAGAATTTTAGGAACCCAAATAGGTATCTGGGACCTTCAATGGTGGTACAGCATTGTGCTGAACCCTGAATACAACACCTACTACTTCAAAGTGAGGAAAGCAGAAAAGCGCCTCGTGCTTAACCTGCCTGACTCCGCCCGCGATCATGAGATGGACTTTCTCTATGTTACTGGAGCTTTCGAGCCAATAGGGGAAGATGGCTAAGTGGTGGGCTCTCACTGCCCCCATGCTTGGGGCTACCCACGTATGCTCCTAATTTTGATTTCTAATTCCTTTTTACTACTTTCTCATAGTTTATTTTGCGTTCCTGACCCCTGCTTACCTTCATCTTTGCAGCGGACAACGCTAACAAGCGTCCACGCTTTGAACCCAGCTACGTCCGAACAGCTGAGATCAACAGGATCCTCAGATACACAGGGGAACCCGGGACATTGTTAGCTTGCCGGGGCCGAGACGCCAGCGTGCTGCTGGGATACGATCCTACCTACAGAGGCTTTATAGATAGAAGGCTTGCTCACCCGAGCACCAGTGCTGCCTCGACATCAACTGCTCCCCAGCCTAGAAGCTCAAGGTCCAGTGTTGTGGTAACCGTTGCTGGACAACCAGGAGAAATTTCACTCCCCGAAGGCGTGCCATTGACACGGGTGGTGAACAAAAGATCATCCCAAAGACAGGCTGCTTTACAGAAACAGATCGAGCAGCAAGTTATCGTTCGCGACACTAGCAAATCCTCTTCTTCTGGTTATTCTGCATCTCCTCCTCGCTCAGGTAACATGTCTCATCAACCTTTGAACCTCAGCTCTCTCCTCACCGTCTCTTCTCGGGGACACGGTGCCTCCAGCAGGGTGGCATCAACTGGTCACGCTCCTCCACCGCCTCATCGTACTAGGGGAGCTTCAACATGATCTTTTTCATCCCCTCGGGAACGTGACAGTTCCCTTAAGGCCCCTGATGCTCATCGGGACAAACGTCCTAGAAATCAAGAAGCTGGGGATTCTGCTCCCCAAGCTGCGGTATCTACTTTGGAGACTCCCTCCTCGAACATTCAGGTAGCTCATGAGGTCTGGACCCCTCGACTCATTAGAGGTGACCGTCCAGTCAACATTGGGGATAGTGCTAGTTCCTCAGAAACTGCACTGGCCTTAGCACAAGGGCTATTGCTGCCTGTAGATATGCAGAAAGAAGTCACGTCTCCTCCTGACCGGCTGGTTTCTACGGGGCTTGTTAGTGGGATCAAGGTACTTGAGGTTTTATTCTTAACCCCTTTTGTCTTCTTTTGTAGGTTGCTAATCATAACTTAATTCTTGATACTCAGTTTATCCAAAAGATGGTCACGCTAGGCCAAAAATTTCAAGACGCTGAGTCTGAGAGAACCAGGCTTCTGAATGAAAACACCAGGCTGCTCCGAACAATTGCTCGGTTGGAGAGTGAGAGAAATGCGAAGTCGGACTATGAAGAAGCGAGAGAAAAACTCGCAACTACCGAGGATAGCCTTAATCAAGCTCTGGCTGAGATCGACAACTCCAAGAAGGTTGCCTTTGAGGATGGATACAAGAAGGGCTTTGACACTGCCACAACAAGTTACGTGGAGCAGATGCCGGGTATTCAAGATCAGATTTGGGCTGCTGGATGGGAGGCGTGCCTGACAAAGATTGGTGCTGCAGAAGACTGCCCTCTATGGGTAGAAAATGACTTGCCAAGTACCCGCGTAGCAGCCTCTCAAGATCACATGGAGCAGGAAGAGGACGACGTCGAGCATCAGATCGACAATTTTTTTGACACAAACGTGAGTGTGCAGGTGGAGAACCAAGAGGTTCCTGCCGAACAAGCTGCCCAGGAGACCTTAACCGCAGCTATCAATTTGGAAGAAGAGGATGCTGCTGTCAGTAAGTCCGGCACTGGAGCTAACACTGAGGTCCCTGACAACACCCCTTCAGAAATCCAGAATCTGGATTGACAAGGTAAGCCCCCCCTTCTCCTAGAAACGATAGTACTGCTGGTCCTGCGTGACCGTGATTTTCCTGGCCCTGCGTGGCCTCAGCTTTAACTTAAACGTTTTTGATAACAGCTTTCGGCCCTTCGTGGCGTGATACTTTGGTTCTGGTAGCCATTTCGAGGCTTTTTTGTTTTGCTTGGCCCTTCGTGGTCAAACACTGTTGGTGGTATTTCGTACCTTGTTACGTATTTCGTACGTAAGTTTGTTTAAACACTTATGATGAGTTTCGTATGTCTATCTAAATTTCTGTTTTAGAATCTGCTAAGTATCTCGTACTTAGCTCATCTAGTTTTGTCACGTTTAGATGGTTGATATATACTGGAAACCGTAGGCTTATTTCATTCATGCCCTCGAGTTTTTTAAGTTTCCTGTTCTTGGCGACTCTAAGTATTATCATACTTAGTAAGTTTCTCGTACTTGGCGAATCTAAGTGTTATCGTACTTAGTAAGTTTCTCGTACTTAGTTAAGTATCTCGTACTTAGTTAAGTATCTTGTACTCGAATAACATTAAGTGTCTCGTACATAAATAGGCTCTCGTATGTTAAGTTTGTATTTTCATTTTCGACGTAATTGAAACGTATAGTCATACGTATCAAGACAGTCATGCTCCTGCTCCCCAATATGAACGAGGGATGACGGAGGCCTTGATTCATATTTACACATATGAGAAACAAAAAGTTCTAAAAAACCAAAAGGACGTGACTTTATTCATAATCCTGAAAACTCAAGGGGTCGTTATGCGTACCCCATGCATCTAAAAGGGAAACACAAGGGAATTTTATTCATAATTCCCACACAATCACAATCCTCAAACAGAATAAAAATAAAACTGAAGTCTTTTAAACAAAGAACTTCCTTAGGTTGTGGACATTCCAAGGCCGTGGCACTGGGTTCCAAGTCTGCCAAACGATAAGCCCCAATGCCCACAATCTCAGTAACTCGATACGGGCCTTCCCAATTAGCCCCCAACTTGCCCTCATTGGCCACCTTGGTGTTGCCGAGCACTTTGCAGAGCACAAGGTCTCCAACACCAAACTCTCATGGGTGGACATGCTTGTTGTAGTTTTTCATCAACTGATCCTGATAGGAGGCCAAATGCACCAGGGCTCTTTCTCTCCTTTCCTTGGCGAGGTCGAGCTCTATTTCGAGAGCCCTGTCATTTCCTCCACTCTCGACCAATGCAGTCCTGTTAGTAGGAAGGCCTACTTCCAATGGAATGACTGCCTCTGTTCCATAAGCCAAAGAATAGGGGGTCTCCCCCGTAGACCTCTTAGGCGTCGTTCGGTGTGCCCACAATACCAGTGGTAACTCATCAGGCCACTTGCCCTTTGCTTTATCCAATCTCTTTTTGATTCCATCCAGAATGGCCTTATTGGATGCCTCTGCTTGCCCATTACTCTGAGGGTAAGCAGGGGTTGAGTAGTAATTTCTTATTCCATACTGGGCACAAAAAGCTTTAAACTTTTTCTGGAACTGGGAACCATTATCTGTTATCAAAGAATATGGGACCCCAAAACGAGTAATGATACTTTTCCAGACAAACCTCTCTATCATAGGTTCAGTAATCTTAGCCAAAGGTTCAGCTTCAATCCATTTCGTGAAGTAATCTGTCGCTACCAGCAGGAACTTTCGGTTTCCAGTAGCCTTGTGAAGTGGACCAACGATGTCCATCCCCCATTGAGCAAATGGCCACGGACTGGTCAAGGGCACTAGATCCTCGGCTGGTGTCCGAATCATTGGTGAGAACTTCTGACATTTTTCACAAATCTAGCCTTAAACCTTTGCATCTTCTTGCATATGTGGCCACCAGTACCCCTGTGTGATTGCTCGGTGGGCAATGGACGTGCCCCCAGCATGACTCCCGCATGTTCCTTCATGAATCTCGCGGAGGAACTTCTGCACCATCTTAGGGTGCACGCAAAGCAGGTATGGTCCGGTAAAGGACTTCTTATACAATTTTCCTTCTGGGGACAGCCAGAACCTAGCAGACTTGGTTCTGATTTTGTGGGCCTCCTTTTTATCAGAAGGAAGTGTCCCGTCTCGTAAGAACCCCACAATCGGATCCATCCAACTTGGTCCCTGGTTCACGTCCAGGACCATTTCAACACTCTGGCCAATGCTCGGCCTGGTGAGGTAATCTACTGCTACCTTCCTTCTGAACTCTGTGGGTACGGCTGCAGCCAACCAGGCCAAGGAGTCTGCAAGGGAATTTTGTCCGGAGCTTATCTGCTCGATGTAAACCTTTTCAAAGGTGTCGAGCAGGTCTTTGGCTGCCTCCACGTAGGCTGCCATTTTCTCACTTCGGGCCTCGTATTCCCCGGACAGTTGACGTACCACCAACTGTGAGTCGCAATAAACCTTTACTTTTTTCGCCCTCAAAGTTTTTGCATTTTTAAGGCCAATCAAAAGTGCTTCGTATTCTTCCACATTATTCGAAGCGCTGAATCCCAACCGGTCAGAGAGCTCTATCATGACTCCCTGGGGAGGGAACAGGACGATGCCAGCACCAGAACCGGAGTTGCACGCTGAGCCGTCGACAAATAACTTCCATTCCACGGCGTTCTGTTCGGCAGATACCCCTCCTCTCTTGTTTGAGGGCCCCGTTTGGTGCTCTTTCTCGTAGGAGGCTGGGGAGCTACCGCGGGAGAAAATTCTGCTATGAAATCAGCCAACACTTGGCCTTTAATCGCAGTGCGCGGCTGATAGTCGATATCGTATTGGCTTAACTCAACGGACCAGGTTGAGATTCTTCCTGAGAAGTCTGCTTTTCGTAGCAGAGACTTTAGTGGATATTCGGTGTAGACTACCACCTTGTGGCTCTGGAAGTAGTGAGGTAATTTCCTTGTGGCTGTCCTCAAAGCAAGGACTAGCTTTTCAAGGGGCAGATATCTCGTTTCTGCGCCTAACAGTGTCTTACTCACGTAGTAAACTGGAATTTGTTCAGTCTCCTTACTCCTTAACAGAACCACACTTACTGCATGCTCAGAAACCGCCAAGTACAAAACCAAGGTCTCACCTGGTTCCGGGGTTGATAGGAGTGGGGCAGAAGGCAGGTATTTCTTCAAGTCCTGGAAAGCTTGCTCGCACTCTGCTCCCCATTCAAATCCTTCTCTCTTTTTCAACAACTGAAAGAAGGGTCTACACTTGTCGCTCGAACGGCTAATGAACCTGTTAAGAGCTGCGGCCATTCCAGTCAGTCTTTGGACTTCTTTCGTTGTCCTAGGGCTCTGTTGCCCCTGCAAGGCTGCTATCTGGTCAGGATTTGCCTCGATCCCTCTTATGGTCACCAAGTGGCCTAGAAACTTTCCAGAGCCCACTCCGAACGTGCACTTCAAGGCGTTGAGTTTTAACTTGTACTTCCTTAGGATTCCGAAGGCCTCTTTGAGGTCCACTATGTGACCATGTTTGGTTTGGCTTTTCACAACCATATCGTCTATGTAAACCTCAATAGTCTTGCCAAGCAACGTCTTGAACATAATGGTTGCCAGTCTTTGATATGTTGCCCCTGCATTCCTTAATCCAAAAGGCATTACAGTATAACAGTACAACCCCCGTGGCATAATAAAGGAAGTCTTCTCTTGATCAGGCCCAAACATGGCGATCTGATGATATCCTCGATATGCGTCGAGGAAACTCATCCGTTCGTACCCTGCAGTTGCATCAACTAACTGATCAATCCTGGGAAGGGGGAAACTATCCTTCGAGCATGGTTTATTCAAATCCGTGAAATCCACGCAGACACGCCACTTTCCGTTCTTCTTTTTCACTACAGCAGTGTTGGATAGCCATTCTGGATAATAAACTTCTCGTATCGCCTTGGCTTCCAGCAGACGATCTACTTCTTCGATAACAGCGTCGACGTGTTGGACTGCTGCCCTTCTTTTCTTTTGGATTACGGCCTTGTGTTAGGGGTCTACGTTTAAATGGTGGCAGATCACATCTGCATCCACTCCGGGCATCTCCTCTGGAACCCATGCAAAAACATTGACATGCTCCCTCAGGAAACCAACCAATTCGGCTTCTTCTGTTTCTGGCAGTGACTCCCCAATCAAAAAATACCTCTCTGGATCAGCCTCGTTGATCTGTATTTTCTTCAGGCCTTCTACCACTCTTTCCGCTGGGTTCCTCCCGACGTCTTCGATAGTCGGTTGATCAGGCACCTCTACTACATGAACATTATGGGCTTTGGGCGTTTTCTTGATGATGGAGATCAAGCATTGCTGTGCTATTTTTTGGTTTCCCCTGATCTTTTCAATCCCATTAGATCCTGGGAATTTCACCATCTGGTGGTAAGTAGAAGAAACAGCTTTCATCTTGTGTAATCAAGTTCTCCCTATAATCGCGTTATAGGAGGATGGGACGTCTACAACCAGAAAGTCAGTTCTCAGGACTATAGAACCTGCACGAACAGGTAGGGTTATCTTTCCCAGGGGCCAAACTGCTCCTGCTCCGAATCCCACCAAGGGTGTCTGTGATTGCTCCAAATCTGTTGGAGCCAATCCCATCTTTTTGAACACATCGTAATACAATATCTTTGTATAGCTTCCTGAGTCTACTAGAATTCTCTCGATATCATACTCCCCAATTCGTAGGGTTATGACCAAGGCATCATTGTGGGGCACCTGGACTTCCTTCAGATCCTCATCCGAGAAAACTAGGCCTTCATTGCCTACGTCATTCTCTCGTCCTCTCTTCCTTCCCATCCTCATGACGTGTTGGTCGTGCCTGACCTGCCTCTGGAGCAACCTCACCTCGTTTCTCGTATAAGGTGTGGCCAACCCATGTATCATATGGATTACCCCTTTAGGATTTTGTTCGTAATCCAGCTCCATGGCTTTTCCCCTGTCCTTGGGATCTTCCTGTATAAATTCTTTGAGATAGCCCCGAGAGACTAAATCGTCGAGGTGCTTTTTAAACATCTCGCAATCTTCAGTCATGTGACCCCAGTCCCTATGGTAGCTGCAATGCTGGTTCGTAGCACGTTTCGCATCCTTATCTCCTCCTACAGGTTGGGGCCATTTGAAATAAGGTTGATTCTTAATTCGGTAAAGAATCCTGTAGATGGGCTCCCTCCAAACTGTAGTAATTGAAAAGAATGACTTTGGGTCAGGGGGCAGCCTTTCTCTGTTCGGCTCTCTCTTAGCCGGCCCGTACTCCTTCCTTTCCTTGTATGTTCTGGGCTCTGGCTTGTTTGCCTTCTTTGCATTGCCTTTGGACTGCTCGGCACCCAACTTGCCATCTTCGCGCAATATATCATCCTCGTTCCTGGCGTGCTGCTCAATTCGTTCCATCAATTGAGCCAGCGTGCTCACCGAACTCATATTCAGGGACTTTCGTAGCTCCCCCCGAACAGGCAACCCAGTTTTGAACGTTGCTATAGCATACTCCTCGCTGCAACTTTCAATCTCGTTGAAAGTTTCCTAATACTTTTTGGCGTAGTCTCTGATCGGCTCGTTCTCTCCCTGTTTCATAATTGAGAGACTCTCGAAAGTCTTGGGTGGTTTTCTGCTCGTTAGGAACCGAGCAGTGAATTCTTCGGCCAACTGCCTCCATCCTCGTATGGTGTTTGGCTCCAATTTATGGAACCAAGATAAAGCCACCTTCCCCAGACTAGACGGGAACATCTTGCACATGAACATTGCCTGTTGGTAATGCCATATTTGTGCCACTGGGTCGGCACTAGTCTCATATGGTACGAATGTCCCGTGCTTCACCCTGCTCGGTAACCTTGCTTCCTTCAATTTCTTCACAAAAGGAGAAGAGGCTATGTTGCTAAGGGCCTTCCGTGCTGCTTCTCGTGCAGACATGGCTGCCTCTTCTTGTCCCTTCGCGATCTTAGCAGCATGCTTCTCCCAATCGGAATCAGGTCTCTCGTACCTGTCCCTGTGGTGCTTCCTGGTCCCACCTTCCTCTGGGGTGGAACTTCTGCTCTTGCTTCTCCTTTTTCGTGAAGAAGCCCTTGGCCGTTTTGGAGTGAGGCTCCTGCACCTTTTTCTTCTTGAAGAAGCTTTCTTATACTCCGCCATCACCAGACCTCCTCCTTTGGATCTTCTTCGTGAAAGTCCGGAATCTTCTGGATGTTCTCGTATCCGTTCGAGTTACTGGATTTCGTATTCTCGCCTCTTAATCAGACGAGCGTATTCCTCTATCTCCTGTCTCTTCTGGTCCAGGATATCCTTATTGCTGCGCACACTTTTCGAATGTGCCACCGATTCTATCCCACGGTGCGACTTGCTCCTTCTCGCGGATTCCGTGGCCGTTCTCCCCTCTTTGTTCCTGGAACCGCCGTGGACAGCCAAGGGGCGGTCCTTACTCGTAGTCCTCCTCGCATGCCCACCATCTGGCTTTCTTGGAGGGTCTGGTGGGGACTTATCGCCTCCCCCACCCAGCTGATTATTTGTATCAAGAGGTGTCCTCGGGTCCTCTTCCACCATGGTCGCTTTTTAAAGGGATCCCCTTCGTTTCCCACAGACGGCGCCAATTGTAGGGGGAAAAAATCCGGACGGCGTCTAGAACGGCACTGTTAGATGACAACTCTACGCGCTTCTTCAACGGAACCCTAATATGTTGTTCGAACCCTAGCCTACAAAACGGACAGGGGTGAGCGCACCTTTGCCTCTCGTGGCAAAGGCCCTCCGATGCCTAAGTTAGTATCACGTACCAGCAAGAAAACCTAATTATCAGAAAGAAACTGCAATGTGAATATCGAATGTTGCGTACCTTTACCTCTAGGTTTACATCGTATTTATAGAGTCACAGCTACTTGCTCTCCAAGCATCTTTGTTGCCCTAGGTTTCCTATCTCGTATAGGAAACCCCATATCCCCTGGATTCTCATTCCCTAAATCGTTTGTTTCCTTTTAGATCATTTTACGAACCTTTCTCATGATGGGCAGTGGATTCCATTCCCGTTGGGTATCTTGTCCAGATTTTGTTTCCTTACTGAGTATTGCCATTCTTTGGACCCTTTTAGAGCGTCCTCCAGAATGCTACTCCTGTTCGGCTTGCTTATCGCCGAACAACCTACCTGGACCAGTGACTTCACATGTCACTTACCCGGCCTATCAATTCCTCATGTCCATCGGAGCATGCCCCTGCTCGAGTAACTTGGACCATAGACCTCTCGTGTCTCCGGTCCTTATCGCCGAACGGACCGTCTGGTCCTAGTGACCCCTTCTGTCTCTGGTCTTTAACCACTGCCCGGCGGCCCCCTTATTAAACGTCTCATGCGATTCCCGAACATCACATGCTCTGTTACTATTTTCTTCTGTTCGGGATTACCTCCCTACACCTAGTACTTATTGGCAACACTAAGCTATTATCGAATGGGTAATAATTTTTCTAACGGTTATTGACCAAAAGTTAAAAGGGTGAGGTACTTTCTATACCTAAATAATACTTATATACATTAAACATGTGCATATATATTTATATATAACCATATCTATGTACTTTCACAAAATTTAGTAAAGTACTATTGGTAGAAAATCTAGGTTTCCTATTGTCCAATGGGTAAAGATTTCCCTAGCATTTATCGACCAATGGGTAAAGCTAAAGATCCAAAGGGTTCTCATTAGAGGGTTCAAAAGGTTCATCTAGGGTTGAGGGGTTCATGAGGTTCAAAGGGTTCACAGAGTTCATCCAGGGTTAGGAGAAAGTAACTAGATGAATTAGTAGCTAGGTGTCTCCAACTAATTTGGTTAGAAGCTAACTAGACTTGCCAAGTAAGATTTCTAGTCAAGAAAAATATATATTTAAAACTTAATAGGAAAATATTTATAAGCACATTGGTCTTTAGAAAATGACTAGATTGTCAGGTGATGAAATTAGATCTAATTATGACGGATTCAAAGGAATTTATAAAGCGGTCCAAGACTTCAAACGAAATTTTTATAAGTCAATAACAACGACGGATTTTTTGATATTAAAATGAAATCAAAGTAATTAAAATAAAATTCAAATTTTTAACGAAATTTTTTATCGACCAAAAATCAGGGTCGTTACACTACGACAAGTCGCGTAGGAGAAACTTAGATATCACAGACACCAACGTTAGATAAGGAATGTGGATGTGTCATTGTTAACAATTTATTGAATATACCTGTGCTATGCGAATTTATGATATATGCATGACTTGCTGTTTGTAAGTTATGGGTTAGTGGGTATAGGTTTATTCTGCTGAGCTCTTGTAGCTCATGGTGTTACCTTTGGTGACTCTGACATATTATACTGGTGGCGACGCTGATATAATGTGTCAGACTTTGTAGATGATCAAGGCAAGCTGTACACCTTGGAGACCAATGGAACTGAAGAGTTGGCTAGGACGGAGGAGCAGCCAGAGCTGTAGATAAGAACCCTAGTTTCCCTCCTTGTGTAATTATGAACTCTTGTGGGAGTTATGATGTATTAAAGAGCTAGACTCTCTTTAGATTTTCAATAAAATGTTTATTTAACGTTCTCAAAATTCGGGGCGTTACAAATTCTATGTTTTTGTTGTTGAATTTCGTGTTTGGGTAGTGAATTCGTGGGTTGGTAGTTTGGTTGAGATGGAGTTGGGTTTTTGGTTGAGTTCATTGTGAACTCATGATTCTAGTCTTGAATCCTTAGATTTGATGTTTAGAACTTAATTGGATTCATGGGGTTTGATGTTCTTGAATAACTCTTTGTTATACATGAGTTAAAGCATGATTTTATGGGGTTTTGATGAGTTTTAGATGAGATTTGAGTTGAGAAAAGGTTGAGAATCGTTGGATGAATAAGCTAAACTTTCGCTGAAGTGGTACAGGTGCCAACAAGGCAGAACTAAAATTTTTTTTGTCGATTTTGTGTGGGTACCTGTACCAAGTTTTTTTGGTATCGGTACCTCTCAGGTAATTTTTCAGCAGTTGTTGTGAAACTTCAGACGATCATATCTTTTTCATCCGGATTCCGTTTTGGCCAAATTATATAGCAAAATTGATATACTAAAAACGTAATTCTAATGGTGGTGGTTTCATGATCTAATTCTAATCCTAAAAGAAGTTATGGTTAGAATACGGTGGAATGGTTATAAGTTTCTATATAGATTTTGGGGGTTAAGTTGTACTCGAACTTTATGTATGTTTTAGTACACATATAGGTCTTTGAGATGGACGTGTTTGTAGTCGCTGGATATCGTTTAATACCTAGTTAGCTTTATAACTTCATATTAAATATCTGTTTGAGTGTTTAGGAGAAGTTTGGAGACTTTGTTAACATTTTGACATGTGTTAGCTTGGTAGAAATGTTATGGAGTATTATTATGTATTGGTTTAAACGCTCCCTCTCCACGCCCAAGCTCGTGGCGAAGTACCTATTCCTGTATGCTGTGTAGTCCAGTGTGCGCCGCAGATACTTCTCCAAATCGGTATCTGGCACTGTGAACCGCTCCAGCTCGGCTCGAGTGTAGGTCTCAGTCCTTTGCACTCGTGGAGGAAGTGGCCCCGGCACGATGAACTCTGGAGAACCGAGTGACTATAGTGCCACCCGATCCCCCAAGTACCACTGCCAGCCCAGCGGACACTCCAACAGGACCCTGCTCCGCGTCACCTCCCGGCTCCTCGGAAGGAAGTCAGCCTCCACCCTCCCCTAGCGATCCCAGTGAACCTGCATTCAGTTTTTTTCTTGCATTAATAATCAAAGGATTTCTTTATTTCAAAAAAAGCATAAAAGGAGGGAAGAACGATGTTTGTACCGTAACCCCGGTAATGTTGTCCAGCCAGCGCCGGAAGGTCATCACTTGTCCCCGCCGCTCCTTCGCTCTGCTATATTCCTTACCCCACGCAAGTCCACGTGGAAGTAAGTGCGGATTCGTGCAGGTGTTCTCGGGTGGGAACATTCCCAAGACCTCGTAAGCCCAAAGCTGCAAGTTATAGATATCAATTCAATTCAATTCAGTGCATTTTCAATTCAAATGAACAAATCAATCAAAGCGGTTTAAAGCAATAGTTTCGATCATACCTCAACTACCCTCCAGTATCCGCCAACGGTGTCTCCCACTCCGCGTGAGGCAGCCCCGAGAAAATAGTACAGCGTACACAGAGCAGCACCACCCTAGTCGTATCGTCCCGCCTGTCTCAGATCCACCAAGCCCGCCAGGTAGCTGAGATGGACCCGTGATCGCCTATTCGGGAACAGAGAAGCCCCGAACAGGTATAGCAAGTAGGCCCTGGCCATTTGGGCCACCTCGACGTCACTCGCCGGCTCGTGATCCCAATACTCCTTGAACTGGCCATACTCTGCCACTCCTCCGCTATGGCGCGGGACCCGTCCGAGGAACCACTCCAGAGCTACGTCATCCAAGTCTATGCTTGGATCGTATGGGATAGGCTCACCTCCAACCCGGAGTCCTGTGATCGCTGCAAAGTCAAGAGGAGTCACCGTCATCTCCCCGAAACGGAAGTGGAACGTGTTGGTGCTATCCCACCACCGCTCCGTCAGCGCCGTCAGAACTACGCGATCAACCCTCACTGCCGTCATCAACTGGATGAGCGGTCCGATACCTGCCTCTTCTACCAACTCTCGCACTCTCCGGGGCAACTCCTTGAAGTGCTTCAGTGAGCTGGCTGAGCCTCCGTGGCCGTAGATATCTCTGGTACGTTGTTTCAACAGAGCAAAGAAATAGCATTAATAAGCAGTGCAATGATTCACAGAAGCATGTCTAATTTAAGAAGTTAAACCATTAGAGTCTTACCGTTGTCCACCCAGAAGAGATGTGCGTATCCCGATCTCGGAGAAGCAAGTCCTCCGGGTAATCCATCCGAGCAAAGACGTAGCTGGTCATCCCGGTCGGCTCAAAAAAGTGTTATCGCGGAGCATAAGTCTCCGGCATGAACCCAGGACACGCTCTGGCCAACTAGGCCTTCGCCTCAGCGGCCGCGGTAACCCGCTCCTCAACCACCACCTCCTCCTCTCCCCCCATGGCATCCGTCTCCGGTGACCCCACATCCGCCGCCGTCGTCCCTGCACCACTCAGTAGCACTCCTAATAAAAGCGCCGAGGCCTGATCCTCTGTCGTCCTCTCACCCCTCAGCACATCTGCGTCGAGGCCAAGCGCGTCTAGTATGTCCCGCGGCCTCGCGGAATCCAAGAAATCCCCCTCCGCGAATGGGACCGGGTGCAAAGCACCGATCCCGCTATCTCCTCCCCTCGGCTCCACTGTCGTCGCCCTCAGTATCGGGGTCGCGACGACGCGACCAGCCGTCATCGCATCTTCACCAGCCCCCTCCCTCCGCTCACCACTAGCCCGTTCGACAGCCATGAGCAACTCCTCTACCGTAGGAGTATGAGGAGTGCCCGTGACGCCACCTCCGCTGCCCGGGGCCTCCATGTCACTGCCCGGTGTGTCTTTGCTACTCGTGGCCAGGCCACTGTCCCCTCCTCGCGTGGCCTCACTCTCACCTACATCCCTTACTGCCGCCGCGCCTCCGCTGGCACTCTCCACTGCCTCTGGACCCTCACCAGCCTCAACCACCGTAGCCAAACCCTCGCCAACACCCCCCCCCCGTCGCCTGGCGTGGCAGCACTGCTGTTGTCCGTCTCCATCGCCGCCGCAGTCGCCACCACCGCTGCCTCCTCGCGGCTGGGCACCTCCCCGTCACCCCTGCTGGCCATGGCCGGTTCTTCTCCTCCCCAAACCATCTTCTTCCTCTTGATTCGTACCTCCTAGCACACGACAGCCCACCGTAAGATCGAAGAGATCTCGAGATCTCCGATTCGATCCGTGACTATGAGGAGAGGATTGATTCAACTGGAGTTTTGTACGAGAGAGAGTGGAGAGAGATCGATCGAGTGAGAGAGAGAAATCACCTGAGAGAGAGAGTGAGAACGATCAAGCTTGAGAGGTGTGCGACCGTACTCTAGTTCTCGAGCGCTGTGGTATGAGTTTTGAACCCCAGATCAGTCGAAGAAGGTGAATAGGACAGTAGGCCCCAACCGCGATCTCAAGCGCTCGAGACTGCTCCCGAGCGCTTAGGAGTGGTTCTAAGCGCTCAGATCTCTCTTTGGCCCCTGCGCCAGTCCGCCGTCGTCTTGTGCATTCCCCGCTTCTGAGACTTTCTTAGCTTTCCCTTTCTTTTACAAAATCAATCTCAGTCCTAGCTTCTTTCGCGTCGAACGAAACTGCAAGGGGCAAACTTCGGTCGATGTTGTGATTTTAGGCTCACCGTTCTCGATTTGGTATCTTACATGGTAGTCGATGGAAATTTGTCTATTTGTCTATTTCAACGTGTTTGCAGGTGTTCTTACCCTATGGGTGCTATTTTATCCTTGTTTCGTCCGCCGAACAGAGTAACAGGTGGACCCTCTGCGCATTTATCTTGTCAAGGTCTTGTCAATCTTTCTCGTGCATGCATTACATGTGTTTGCATCTGCCCCAAAGAACTACGCTGGTCTGATCCCTGCAGAAAAGGGTACGTAGGCAGTCCGAAAGGACGCGACCTCATGCATTCGATGTGCCATTTTGCATTCGATCATTGAATTAAGGGTTTGACGTAGCTCGAATTGGGCTGTCTCAATCTTTGGATGTCACTCGTATCTAGACATGATACCGAGCACCACCCAAAGAGGGGCAACTGTAGACACCCCAATTTGGACTCTTCAAATTTTCTTAATTTGTGGCGTGGAGGCTCCCCGATGATGAATTTGGATCGAAACAAGCCTTAGACCAGTTAGAACAATGCTTCTTGGAGGACTTTAAAAGGGAAAATAAAATGTCAAAATGAGTCCCAAGCGCTTAGGAACATTCCCAAGCGCTCAAAACAGTTTTCAAAACCAGTGGGTGACTCACTCTCGAGCGCTCGAGAGTAACTCTCCCAAGCGCTCGAGAATACTCCCAAGCGCTCGAGATCTCTGTGCTGCCCAATGTGTGATGAAGCTTCCCCACTTCCCATGTAAACCCATCATTGCAGCCGTCTTCAGCTAGTCCAAACTTCAGACAACACTCCACCTCAGTCAAAGGGGAGGTCAGGCCTGGAGATTTGATTTGATTCCAAATTTCATTTTCGAAAATGAAACCATATGTTGTTTTGCCTATATATAGGCTCATTTCAGCACAGAACAGGGCACGAACTCTCTCTCTCTAGAAACCCTTTGACTGTTCAAAGAAAGCCATTTTTCCATCCCTTTGAAAAACTTGATTTTCAAAAGCAAAGTAACCAAAAACTCAAGACATCAAGAAGATGGAGGAAGGTTAGACCATTTACCAGTCTCTGATCTTCTGAAGTTTTCATTTCTCTTTCACCTTTTAGAGCTTTTTCAAGGAGCGAAGTTCTAACCTAAAAGGTAGAAGCTTTCTACCTTAGTGTCAACCAAAAGCAGGGCTGTTTTTCATTTTTGAGGGAGGTCCTTCAGCCTGTCTCAGTCTTTAATACTGAGTATGGGTTGGGAGACCTTAGTGTAAAAACAAGAGCAAAGGGGCATAAAGATATTTTCTATGCTAAGCCTACTGGAAGCACTCCCGAGCGCTCGGGACTACTCCCAAGCGCTCGAGAGTGACTCCAGTCTTGTTTTCCTTCTTTTAAGCATTTAAATAAACCTGCAAGGGAAGTGAAACGTGTTTTCAAGCAGATTAGTTCTTTTTAAGTGTGTTGGTATAGATGATCTTCTTCTTTTGAGAAAAATAAGGAAAACCATTTTTATTTAAAGACATGCAGAAGAGTTCGTTCAAAACTTTAAAAGGAAATATTTTCATACTTCAAAAATACAAGATCTGATGTACCAGCATATTACAATGAGGGCATTATTTGGTTGAAGTCAGTTTTGGGGTGCAGATCACTCCCAAGCGCTCGGGATCACTCCCCAGCGCTTGAGAGTGTCTGCATGCAACTTCAGTCCATCTTTCTTCCAGTTTGATCCTTCTACTGCCTTTGGATGTCCATGCATGTGTCCTTTTTGTCCCTTAAAACTGTGAAACCACCTTTTTAGAAGGGCAAGGATGCAAAGCCTGGCAGAATGAGGCTTGATCCCATTTCCCTAAGCCCTCTGTTGAGCCTATAACACGTTCAAGATTTTCCCAGTTTACGTTTTTAGCATTGTATTCTGTTGTACTAACATGATTTGCAGGTTGAGCATGTGATAATCCTAAGCGCTCGGGAGTACTTCCGAGCGCTCGAGAGTGGATTATGTGACAGGGTTTCAGCTCCTGTTATTTTGTATTTTGCCATCTTTCATTATCCCTTGTACATATGCACATGCATGCACTCCTATACTTGACATATTTCTGGATACTTGCTAAATGATTTAATGAAATAAAATCTTTTGAAAAATCCCACAAATATTTAGTAGAGACCGATCTTGTATCGGGTAAGGGGGTGCCGTAAAACCCTTCCCCCTCGTAACGTGGCTTCCAAACCCTTTTCGAATCTCTGGTTTTCAATTCAAATCAATCATTTTCAGAATAAAACGGTTTCTCGGGTGGCGAACCATAAATCCGGGTGGCGACTCATCAAATTTTTCGATCCAAAAACGTTGCGTTCTTCGGGCCACCCCGATCCACCCGGGGCAGTGGTAGCCCACAGATGTCAAAGGCAACCAAAGCTCTCAAAGTTACTTGTTGAACCCCAGTAGGTAGCACGTAAAGTTGGGTGGCACAACGTGTCAGCGTCAAACGCTCCTCTTCCCCATTGGCATTATGGAAAGAGATGAAGCTGGGGGCTCGTGGCCAAATAGGAGGAGCACTAGTGGCAGTGGTGGTAGGCAAGGCTAGCGAGGCTAAACGGAAAGCCGAGTAATCGCCCGCCTGAAGAAAGTCCGTGGCTGGCCGTCTCTCAAGGGCAAGAAGTAAGCCCTCTCCTGTCAAAAGGTGAGTCGACCTCATGCCAGCTGGAGGAGGGAGATGAACAAGCTGCAACGCCTCTGAGCGTGGAAAGTGCTGGCTCACTATCCTCTCCAAGGTACCAAGCTCTCAAGAACAGCCCCTCTAGAAGGAAGTGTTGGCTGTCCAAAGCCCGGGCCGAGGTCAACTCCAAAGGAGCGTCATCAAGCAAGGTATCCCACGGATCGAATCGCACCTATGATCAAGGAAATAGCATCAATACAACAAAGTGGAGAAATCACACAAAGATGAAAGAAATAGGATGCATCCCACCTGATCCATCGTCAAATTGGATTCCAAGTCTAGTTAGGTTGCCCTAACCCTAAATGGACCATTTTAACCCTTTACCTTTAATCCAATGGATGATAAATGCTAGGGAAATCTTTAATCATTGGACAATAGAAAACCTATAATTCCTATCAATAGTATTTTATTATTGTAGACACCCCAATTTGGCCTAACAATTATTTCAGGTCCCATCTTGGGGACCATCCCAATGATGAAATGGATACAGTGATTGCTGATTGACTTCTGGAGAACCTTAGGACTTTCGGTAAGAACTTTAAGCCACTTAGAGGACCCAATCCAGAGCCATATAGCCTTCCAAACAGAAATACAGAATTCTAGGAGAATCCATCTGCCGGCCGTAACATTGATCTCACGGCCTTTACATCATTTCCTCACTCGAGCAACCTGTTGCTTGAAAATCTCCCTGAAAGATTAATCCTGCGGCCGCAAGATCCATCCTTCGGCCACCACATCCTTTCCTCGGCCGCCAGATCCATGGCTTGGCCGCCAGATCATCCTTTTTTCAGACTCTGGAACGTTCTATCGATTATTTGATCCAACTACACTACCTTTCCGATGCGTTCGGGCCGCGTTTAGAGATCACAACGAGGAGTTTGTATTGCATTGCAATTGCAATTGCAATCGTGCGTTTTGATTGGACCGAGTGAGTCATCAATTGCCTATATAAAGGGGCCTTTGGACTCTAAAAAGAAGGACACAAAATTCATATCATTATACACCCTCTCTAGCCACGAAACTCTGTCAATATATACTCTTAAACCCTCTCTACAGATGCCCTAACCTTCCGAAGGCAGCCATCAATCCGACAATCAAACCCCGAAGTCTAGAACCCTAACCCTAGGGTTTTTCAAGAAGCAATCTGTCAATCCCGATCAAATCCGAAGCAATCAAGCTACTGAGGGATCAAGGTGGTGAGGCCTAGGGGCCTCTGGTTTGGTTTATTTATCGTTTTTCTGCTTAATCGTAGCTTTTGATTATCTGCTAACTTTTCTATCTGGTGTGAGGAAGAACATTGACCGGGGCTTTGATCCCTCGGCCGATACATTAACCCAGTTGTAGACACCTCCCAGACGGGGCATCGCCATACAGTTGTATCATCACTGTGTTCAACTTTGTTTTGTTTTCTGCTTTCTGGTGCATGTTTCAATTACAGTCTCGGCTCACCTTATTTACCGTTTAAAGGCATAAAAACAGATTACATGTTAGAATTAAATGAAGCATCTATATGTCTTATGTTGAACGATTATGGGCTAGCCTCGCGGCTAGGCAGAAAGGGGTGCCTAACACCTTCCTCTTACTGTACCTTTGGCTTTCGTATCCAAAATCTTTATTTATTTTCGTAGTTTTAATAAATTGGGTGGCGACACTGTTTTGATGATAACCGCTATCATGTGGCGATGTTCCTAGCCATGGGAATATCCATGATCTTTGTTTATAAAGCAAGCAACCAAACGAGCAAACAAACGATCAATCTGTATGGCGATGCTCCGTTTAGGAGGTGTCTACAGTTTTCTGGCGACTCCGCTGGGGATATGAGAGTCATATCAGAAAGTTCAACAAAAGACTTATGCATGCCTTATTTAATTTATTTATCATATGCATCGAGCAGGCAAACCTCGTTGAGTTCACCTAATACCCCGGCATGACTCGGGCTACATTAGGGGTTCCAGCAAACTCCACAGTCACTTGTACCTATTGGTATATCAAAAAGGAAATCACCCAATCACCGTCTATGATGGGCTGGTGAAAGGACTGGTGCCCTTTGACAACAGAGCACCTTGAGACTACCAAAACCTTACATGTGTTAGAAAGCCATAGAACCTATCAAACTAAGACAGGAACCCGCAAGTTAAGAAAATTTCCTGCATTTCGTTTCCAAGTTCTTCCTCACACCTTGTATCATTGTTGTAACATCTCTTTCTATGCAGAAGGGTTGGGATTTTCAGCCCAAATCCTAACCCTCAACAGCCAAATACTAACTTATAGGTATTTTACTTTTTAAAGCAGGCACGATAGGTAGATCAAAGAAGCAACCTCAGCCAGTTTTATACTCTTACAACACCCGAAGCTCCGCCAAACAGAGGTCTTTACAGTCATCTCGCCTGTCATCAACACCTGTCACAACACCTTCGCCGCAACGGTCCCAGTCACTTCCTGGGACTTCGCGGTCATCTTCTCAGCAAATCCCATTATCTACCTGATCCCAAGCTTCACCAAGCAATCCTCCTGCTTCTACCCCAAGGATGGCAGACAATGACACTACTATCACCGAGCTCCGAGCCCAAATTGCCTATTTACTGGCCGAGAAAGCAACAAGAGATGCTGAAGACAAGAAAGATGAGGAAGAAGCAGAAAACCCTCGTGAAGTGGTATTGGTAGGAAATTCAGAATTAACCAAGTAGGTTAAAGAATTAAGCATGCTTTGGCCCGTTCACAGGGAGACCAAATTCCAGACTCTTAACTGCCCGAGAAGTTCAAAATGCCAAACATTGAGAAGTTCAATGGAACTGGCAACCCTACCAACCATGTCCGCCATCTCATTAACACCCTGAAGCCGATGGGCTTGAACGATGAGCTCATCGCTCAACTGTTTCAAAGGACTCTCACTGGAAGTGCTCTTGATTGGTTCCTCACTCTAGAGTTCGAGCATTATCACACTTGGCCTGAAATTGCCAATGCTTTTATCAAGCAATATGCATACAATGTTCAAGTTGAGCTGACCACCCGAGATTTGGAAATGACCAAGCAAGAGTCAAATGAAGATTTTGTTACTTTCATGGCTAGATGGAGGGAAAAGGCTGCCAAAATAAAGAATCGCCCCTCCGAAGAAGATCAAGTGAGGATAGTCGTCAAGAATCTGCGGCCCAAATACCTCACGCATATCTACACACAGGCTATCGCTGATTTCAAATGCTTGCATGCTACTGGGCTGCAAATTGAAGAAGGGCTCAAACTGGGACTCATTGGGAAAGAAGAAACTCCTCCACCCAAGAAAACCTTCTCAACTCGTACATCTCATGCCTCTGTCAACACCCTTAACTCAGCCTTACCACAAGACCCTTTCCAAACTAGCTCATCCCAAAACTCAAACCGGCCTCGCCATTACTTTAACCCCCTCTATATGATCCCATCTCTATTCTAAGCCGTCAAGGGCATCTCAAGCCCCTGAACAACCCACCTCACGGTCCAATCTATGATGCCAATAAACAATGCACTTACCACCAGCACCCTGGACATGAGACAGACCGCTGCATGTGTCTTCGTCATGACATCCAAGATCTCATCGATAGTCAAGCCATAAAACCACCCAAGCCCAATGTGCAAACCAATCCACTCCCTACTCACAATGCTGAACCACCGCCTCAAAACATCAATCTTATAAACCTCTCAAATAACTCCACATATAACCCTACCCAGTACATCACCCTAAATACCCAAGCCAAATCGTCCCTCACCTTTCCTGAAGGTGATTTCCCTTGTATCTATGCAATTGACGATGGAGATTGGTGGTTGGAAATGGACCAAGCTCTGCCAAGTGATTGGGAAGTTGGGAAGATTGAACTTGCTGATCCTTGGGGCATTCAAGAAGAGGAGATAGGTCATCTCACCAGAAGTGGAAGAGTATACAAACCTCCCAAACTAAGTGGAGAGGGCTCAACCTCAACACGAGTAATGGAAGAAGAAGAAGAGGACAGTCAAAGGATCGAACCTGAGGAAGACAGAGTGCTAAGACAATTACAGAAAATCCAAGCTGATATCTCTATTTGGGGATTGCTTATGTCCTCCTACGAACATCGCAATTCCTTCTTCAAAACTCTGGGGAAAGCTAAAGTCCCCATCGACATCACTCCTGAAGATTTAGTAGGCTTCATAATGACGTCCAAAGCTCTAAAACCGACAATAGCTTTCACCGATAAGGATTCGCCTCCTGAAGGTCTTGCACACAACAAACCTCTCTATATTTCTCTCAAATGTCTCATTAAATGGATCCCACTAGTCTTGGTGGATAACAGATCCACTTTGAATGTGTGCTCTCAAAGGGCTCTCGACAAGCTGGGAGTTGATACTGCTGATATACACCCTTCCAGCCAAGGTGTAAGGGGATATGATAATTCAAAGAGGAGAGTGGTTGGGTGTGTCACCCTACCACTAGAAGTGGAGAAGATCAAAAAAGATGTAGAATTCCATGTAATGGACATACCAGCCACCTTCAATCTCTTACTGGGAAGGCCATGGTTACATGACGCTGGGCAGTACCTTCCACTTTGCATCAAAAAGTCAAGTTCGTAGCAGATGGAAAGGTCATCACCATCCTAGGGGACTCATCAATCCGAACCCACTCTGACACACCTATGCAAGAGGTAGGAACCAAAGAAACTTTCCTTACTGGATTCAGCCTTGAAGAAGCGACTGCTGTGCAAGCTCTGATGGCTGAAAGAAGCTTCTACATAAGCGCCCCTACCATACGAATGATGAAGAAACATAACTACTATCCTGGGTTGGGTTTAGGCAAAAGGTCACAAGGCATCCCACAAATGATTGATCCTCCGCATAATCAATACGCCTTTGGTCTCGGCTACACCCCAACAGAAGCTGAGATAGAGAAAAAGAGAAGCATGGAAAAAGCTAAGGCGAGAGGAAGCAGGATCAAAGAAGAGAAACTCACGGTCCCAAAAACACTCAACGGTTGGTTTGTAAGAGAAGGAGAAGACTTCCAATTTTGCAGTTTCGTAGAAACATGGGAAGAGGAAACTACCAAACAAAGGTATCCTGGAATGCAAATCTTCTTTGATCAAGAATGGACTGATAGTGATAGAGAAGAGGAGCCAACAAATCCTTCTCCCAAAGATTGGATCGAGGTGCTAGCTGAGTTTAACTTAAAGATTCTGTTTGGCAAAGAAGAGGATGAAGAAGAGTATAAAACTGAGAAAGGCAAGGAAAAAGGGGCAACTCCTGAGATGCTGCAGTAATTGCATGACATGGCAAAAAACATTATTTTTACTCCCTAAAATCAAGCTAGGATTTGTTTTGGGCCCCTGTTTGGGCATCTGTCTACAGCTAAACTTTCATTTTATCTTTCCACTTTATGCTTAATGAATGATTCATTCTTCGTAATGCAATAACTACATACTGCAATCTCTTTGCCAAGGAAAAGAAAATTGTAAGAATCAAATTCCTTGTGTTGCTAACAAAAGGAAAGAAAGGACGAACCCTGATTACTTAGAACTAGGTTTTTGTCAAAACTTAAGAAGATGATGCTATCTCCATGAGAACACTTAAAGTTAGCTTGCCTATTACGAAGGTACAAACACAAAAGGGGAGATTCAGAAAAATATCTCCATCAAATTCCTTTCCAAAGCGAGAAAACATCTCCATCAAATTCCTTTCCAAAGTGAGACTCAGAAAGCAATTTGTGAGAAAAGTACTCGTTGGGTAACCAAACAGCCCAAGCAAAAATAAGAGCAAAGCCTGCTAGGGCAAGAAAACGTGAAATCGCAGCCTAGGCAAAAGTTAAGGCATTCAAAAGCTCGCTAGGGACTCAACCTCCATCAGGCAACCTAGGCAAAATCAAGAGCATGTGAAGAAAAACCAAAAGAGGAAACCCAACCTCAAAGGTAGTAATTTTGGAACTACGTTCATGGCCTGATTCCTTGATTGGGATACGTAGGCAGCCTCACATTGAGATACGGCCCAAACATGTAGAGAGAAGGAAAAACAACAAATTTGTACTCAATGATAGGCATAGCTAACTTTGTGTATTGAGCCCACAAAAGATGAGTTAGTCATTTTTCAAAGGATTGGCAAAAACAAAAAGTCACGAGAACCATTGCTCGTCTTCTCTGACTCAAAAGTCATCAACATAAGGGACGAGATATCCCAAAATCCCATAACATGGCAAAGAGATTGTGGAAGTAGCAAAAGCAAATCAAAGGCATGAGTTTGATTCAGGCACAAGAGAAAAGAAATGCCACTTGTCTAAAGCAAAAATCCAGCTTTCCTCGGCCGAGTAATCCATTCCTCTTCCCATGTTTCAATCTGTTACTGTTTTGACATTCGTAGCAGTTAAGATTTCAAATCATAGCATAACAAATTTGAAGTATCTCAGGATAAAATACAATACTTGCCAAAACATACTGAAGTTGCTTCATAAAAATACAATATCATTATCTGTTTTGGAAACTAACAAATACAGGGATCAAGAAAAGGGCAAACTAATGTCCGCGACCCCTCTTGGGCGCATGACGAGAATAAGAAGGACGAAAATGCTCAGGAACTGGAACACTGATCCTCTGTCCTTCATCTCCATCACCACCTCTAGCACCTCCTTCACCAACTCTAGTACTCCCACCTTCACTAACGCCAGCACTTTGAGTGACTGACACCGTCGGCACCTGCTCCGCTTCAAGCTGCAAAGAACAGAATATGGACATTCAGGTTCACATAAAACATAGGGTGGAAAGAGAAGAAATCAAAGGATATATACCGCGACTATCCAGCTTCACTGCCGTCGAACCAAGGCCTCTGCACTCTGAAATGCACGCAGCAACTCCTGAACAACATCAGTAGGCACCTGTGGGAGAAATAATCATACGTATAGCAAAACATGGAAGCTACAGAAACCAAAGAAAAGTCCACAATGGTTACCTGTTGAACTCCGGCAGGAAGCACATACAACTGGGAAGTATATGGTGTTAATGGCAGACGCTCCTCTTCTCCATTAGCATTATGGAAAGAGATAAAACTGGGGGCCCGTGGCCAAACAGGAGTAGCAACAGCAGCAGCAGTAGCAGGCTGGGCCAGCGAAGCCAAGCGAAAGGCTGAGTAATCTCCCGCTTGGAGAAAACCCACGGCTGGCTACCTCTCAAGAGCGAGAACCAAACCCTATCCTGTCAAGAGATGAGTCGACCTCATGCCAGATGGAGGAGGAAGAGGAACAAGCTGCAACGCCTCAGAGTGTGGGAAGTACTGGCTCGCTACTCTCTCCCCGAGGTACCAAGCTCTCAACAAAGGCCCTTCCAAAAGAAAATGTTGGCTATCCAAAGCCTAAGCCGACGTCAACTCCAGAGGAGCATCATCAAGAAAGGTATCCCAAGGATCAAAACGCACCTGTCATATGCAAGATGATATCAATACAGCAAAATGGGGGAATTATACAAAGCTAAGAAAAGTAGGGGGGTATCCTACCTGGTCCACTGTCAAACGATCCAAAACTCGCCTTCAGGCTAATAGGTCCATAGCAGGCGACCGCGTCTTCTGAACCCCTATCAACCAGCGAGCCACCCGTGGAACGAACCTAGGCTCTCTATGCCTAGTCGACGGAGGGAACTGCAACAAATGCTCAAAAGCCCAGAGCTGCAAATAGAGACCAGAGATCAGCATAAGTTACAAAAATTAAAGCGATAAAAAAACGACAAGGAAAGCTGGAGTGTAGTGTAGCCAAAGTCGGAATCCCCTAATCAAACTCTGCTATAGCATCCAGATTCACTAAAGCAGCCGAAACTATACGTGCACTGAGTTTTCCTTGTTGCAAAATAGAGTTTACCCGAGGAGGTAAAGGTGGAAAGCTCGTACCAGTTGAGAAAGAGATACTTCTGTCATGATTCCTGCATGATCAAACTACTCCCGAAGCTAGGAATAAGTAATATGACCCCTCTCCGACACAACAGGAATCTTCCCTAAAAGATACTCAAAAGCACCTTCCCGCTCGTGAATCCGCGGGTCAATCGGAAGAGGATCACCGCCAACTCTCAAACCTGTAAGCAAAGCAAAATCACCTGGCATGATTGTCATCTCTCTGGCCCCAGGAAGGTGAAAAGTGTTTGTGGTATCCCACCACCGCTCCACCAGTGCCGTGGTCAATCCCAGCTCTGCTTTCGGAAGATGAAAGCCAAGAATCAGTTGCTTAAAGCCAGCCAACACAACTGCATCCTTGGCACCCTGAGGAAGCCTCTCATACCATTGAAACACCTGAGGACCGCTTCCCCACACACGCAATTTCTCATTTGCCTACAATATACGAAAAGAAATCAATGCAAAACGCCTAAACAGGGGCAATTATTGAGAACTCAGTTTTAATTTAAAAAATCAATTACGGCTTCATAAATTCTAATGCAGACAAAATTGTTTGCATGGAAAAATTTACCTTTCTGTTGGTAAAACCAAAATGCAACTCCGGCTCTCTGTGCAAGACCTCAGACAGAATATCACCGAGAGGAGGGCGATACCGCAATGAACCACCACGTCTGATAATGTGAACTTGACGGGCATATGTGGCAACATCAAATGGTGGCAAAACATCGTCGCCCACATCAGAAGGAGTCTCGAACTCGGTATTGGGAGGATTCGATTGCTAGGAACTCCCCCCAACTGTGGGTGTGCGGCGGGCTGAATGAAGAATGCGGGTACTCGAGACCTCGCCCAGAACCATGGCCTCAATGGCCAGAGCCTTACCCGAATCTCTCGGTACGGCAGTAGAAGAAGAAGGGGCACCAGCGGTGGTGTCGGTCGGAGGAGGAGAAGACGAGGCCATGGCCACCAAGGAAGATAGCAGTCACGACCGAGACGGTCGAAAAAACAAACGGCGACGATGGCCGAACGGTGGTGGCCGGAGAGAGGAGGATGGAGGAGATCACTCGGAGGAGAGGAGGAAAAAAAAAAGAATGTTTGAGATAAGCCGTGAAATCGATCAAACATAACTGTGGGCTACCACAGCCCCGGGTGGAATCGGGGCGGCCCGAAAAGAGACGCCACGCCTTCGTTTGAGAATCGATTTGAAAATTTTTAAAGGGTCGCCACCCGGATTTGTGGTTTGCCACCCGAGAAACCGTTTTATTTGGAAAATAATTGATTTGAATTGAAAACCAGAGATTTTGAAAAGGGTTCGGAAGCCACGTTACGAGGGGGGAAGGGTTTTACGGCACCCCCCTCGCCCGATCTAAAAAAAATGGGTCTCTACTAGACATTTGTGGGATTTTTTAAAGGATTTTATTTCATTAAGACACTTAGCAGGTATCCACAGGTATATCAAGTGCAGAGGGTACATGCATGTGCAAATGTATGGTGAATAAATGAAAAATGGCAATGAAATGCAAAGTGCTAGAAACTGGAAGGCCCTGTCACTGATCCACTCTCGAGCGCTCGGAAGCACTCCCGAGCACTTGGGAGTATTATAAGCCCAACCTGCACAGCTTGTTAGTACAACAGGATACAACAGAATGCGATGCTAAAAATGTAAGCTAGAATAACATTAATCGTGTCACAGGCTCAACAGAGGACTTAGCAAATGGGATCAAACCCTATTCTGCCATACCATGCATCCCTGCCTTTCTGAATAATGGTTTTACACTTATAACAGACGAAAAGGGTGCATGCATGGACATGCAAAAGCAGTGGAAGGACCAAGCTGGAAGAAAGATGGGCTGAAGTTGCATGCAGTCACTCCCGAGCGCTCTGAAGTGATCTCGAGCGCTTGGGAGTGAATTGCACCCCAGAACTGACTTCAACCAGCTAATACACTCAATGTAGTATGCTGGTGCATTGGATCTTATGTTTTTAAAGTGTAAACAAGGCTTCCATTTTTAGATCCATGCCAAAAAATCTTTTGCATGCCTTCAACTGAAAATCATCTTCTTTATTTATTTATTTATTTTTTTAAAGAAAAAAGGGCAGATCGTTTGTACCAACACACTTCAAAAGAGTTAAGACAGTTTTAAAACACATCCTACTCCCCATGCATGTCCATTTAAACACTTAAAAGAAGGAAAGCAAACCTGGAACCACTCTCGAGCGCTCTAGAATAGTCCCGAGCGCTCGGTAGTGCTTCCAGCAATCTGGATACAGAAAGCACATTCATGCCCCTTTTGCTCTTGTTTTTACACCAAGGTCTCTCAACCCATACTCAGTATTAAAGACTGAGGGACCTCCCTCAGAAAGGAAAACAGTCCTCTTTTGCTTAAACTAAGGTAAAAGAAAGCTTCTACCTTTTTTAATTTAGGACTTTGCTCCTTGGAATAAAGCTTTACAAAGTGGAATAAGAAAGAAAGATCAGGAAGATCAGAACTTGAGGATGATCTTGATAGACACCCCAATCTGGGCTTCCAGATTAGTTTACTTACGGTATTTGATTCCCCGATGATGAAACGGATCAAGAACACCTTGGGAATGTCGAGTGTTTGAGCTTTGAGTGTTTGAAGAACCCTTGAACCTAACCTAGCCAAAAACCACATCAAAAAGCCAAAAACCAATTGTTGCGCGAGGGTTTAGAACCATCGCGTGAGGATCAGGTTGCCAGGTGTGGTCAACAGTCAAAGCTTGACCGTTGACCATCGCGCACCAGGAAGAACCCTCGCGCGACAATTTGAAACCATCGCACGACAGTTCTCTCCTGTCCCTTTCACCTTTTTTCAGCTGGGCAGCTTAATCACCAAGTAATCTTCAGCCAGACCTCGTGGACTGGCTGAACTCCTCTCTTTGCAGTCCAAAGGATGGAATTTGGCCACCAAGCCAAACCAACCCTTGTTTGGTTGGTTGTTCTTTCCTCCACACACCATTTCCACCACTTTCCCTATAAATACTCCCCCATTGTCTCTCTTTCAAAGGGTTACAAGAATTCCACTTTCAAAGGGTCATTACTTTCAAAGTTTTCACAAAATGCCTAAGTAAAGACCGATCTCCGGATTGGGTGAGAGGGGTGCCTTAAAACCCTTCCCCTCTCATAACCTGGCTCCCGAACCCAGATATGGTTATGACGGACTGGTTCCTTCACTTTTCAAATCAAACAGCACAGCAGGTTCTTCGAAATACGGTTCCTTGGGTGTCAGACCTTCAAACCCGAGTGGCGACTCTGTATTTTTCCGAGCACTTGCTTCTCCGCTCGCGCACCCTCGATTACGGGCCCTTGCTTCGGGAAACGAAGTTCCCGAAGGCTTGCATTTTGGAATTTAAAAGTTTCAGGGCATGCTGCCCACAGTGGCGACTCTGCTAGGGATAATCGAACCAATATTAATTCATACTTAGAGTTTAATACGTTTGTGAACAATTCCTAAAAAGTCTGTCAAAACGGTGAGTTTCGCGCTGCCGAAGGTTGGAATGGTGATTTAACAGGACCTCGTGTCCGGCCAATCTGATCTGGGACTTTTTCAATTGTTCACTTGTGTAGTTTCCTCTAAAGATGGACTAAATAAAGTAAGCCAAATTTGAAAAGGCATTTTGTGATTTTGTGATTCTTTTTTCTTTTTAATCGATTTCTAGCATTTCATTTGCATTGATGTGGGATAAGCCTCGTTGGATCATTTTGGCAATCCGGCATGGTTTACTGGAGCTCGGGGACCCCGAATGACTAACAACCTTCGACGATGATGGGTCATGCTACAGTTTGACTGTTGCTCTGCGAATCGCGGGTAACGGGAGGTATATCTGTGGCCCTAGTCCGAGGAACCTGTTACAAACCAAAACCGGCCTTTGCATATAGAAAGCATTAGAACTCTCTAAATTAAGACAGGTACCTACAGGGTAAGATCTATTTGCATCTAACCCCCGTAACTGTTTATGTGTTACTGCTTTCCTTATCGCATGCACTGTACATACATGTTGTTTTGCATAGGAGCCTGCTTAAGGTGGTTCTTTCTTTCGAGTTTGTCTTGTGCTACCTAAGACGTTGTCGGACCCGATGAGGAGTCGTTCATTCTCTTGAATGTTTGTAATTAATCGCAAAGTCCTTAGTTCAATGAGACTTTGAGAAATCAAGATTTGCTAAATCCTCGGTTTATGCCTGGTTGAGGATTCAACTGACAATTAGGAACAACAAAGTATTGATGCTGTGTCACTGGCGCCACCCAGGTTGAAGTGCGTTGTCACTATACACCACGTTGTTCAAGGTTAAGTTGCCATGTCATCAATACCGAGTTGTTCCAAGTTCAAAGTTGAAGCTTCAAATGGGATTGGTCGAAGATTTAGTCTATTTTGACATCTTTTAGGATCTGTCGATCTACACGGGGACACATCGCCGAAAAGAATTCTGAGGATTCTGGCAACGTCTGAAATTCGTGAGGCAAACTCGTCTCTGGAACTGTACATACATACATGTCGTTTTGCATAAGAGCATGTTTAGGGCGGCTTCTAGGTTGTCTCTCGCTTTCGAGTCTGTCTTATGCTAATTTGGACGCTGCTAGACCCGATGAAGAGTCGTGCATTTTGATGGTGCATGTTGTAAATTTTCAAAGTCCTTAGATCAGCGAGACTTTGGGAAATCAAACCTTATTAAATCCTTGGCTCATACCCGGTTGAAGATTCAACCAAAAATAAGGAACCACAAAGTGTTGATGTCGTGATATTGATGTCATTTTGGTTATCGTGCTAAGCACGTACACCGCCCAGCTAACGCGCGTTGTCGCTGAAGCCACCCCGGTAAAGGTGTCACGCCATCAATACCAAGTTGTTCCAAGTTCAAAGTCGAATCTTCAAAAAGGACTAGTTGAAGACTTAGTCTGTTTTGACATCTCTTAGGATCAGATTGATCTATTCAAAGGATACACCCTCGAAAAGAAATCTGAGGATTTTGGCAGCATCTGAACATCATGAGACAGACTCGTCTCTAGTTCTAGAGTCTAGGGTTGACACCAATAGCGATGTGTGCATTGCATTCCAATTGCTGCAGGAACGCCATTGAGCTTTCACTTACTTTACTGTCTAGTTCAAAGCCTTTGCACCGAGCAAGAGAGTACTGAAAAGAAGAGCCAAACCTACTTAGGCAAGTCTGTTGGGGCTGTTACACCTTCGCTTCCAAGGTCATATCACCTTCCTCATTCATCAATCCAGAATGGCAGCACAAATGGAGCTGGCTGAGCTCAAGAAAGCTGTAGAGGAATTAGGTCACAAGATGGACAAACAAATGATTATGGTCCAGGGAATCGTTGGTGGAACACAAACCCTCGCGCGAGGGTTTAGAATTGTTGCGCGATGGTTCTTTGCATGCACACAGATCCATGCATGCAAAGTTGGCCATGGTGTTGGCATGCCTAAACCTTGTGTAGTGTCCTTGATGTTCTGATCAGAGGGTTGGGTTTTATCCCATTTTCATAGTATTCCATCCATCCATGCTCAAATATAAACACATCTTGCAAATCGTGTTACAGTTTTAATCCTCGATTAACTGTTCCCCCGCCCTAATTGGCTAACAATTGATTAATTAAAAGAAGAATCACAAAAGTTTTCACAAAATGCCTAAGTAAAGATCGATCTCCTGATTGGGCGAGAGGGGTGCCTTAAAACCCTTCCCCTCTCGTAACCTGACTCCCGAACCCAGATATGGTTATGATGGACTGGTTCCTTCTTCACTTTTCAAATCAAACAGCGCGGCAGGTGCTTCGAAATACGGTTCCTTGGGTGTCAGACCTTCAAACCCGAGTGGCGACTCTGTATTTTTTCGAGCGCTTGCTTCTCCTCTCGCGCACCCTCGATTACGGGCCCTTGCTTTGGGAAACGAAGTTCCCGAAGGCTTGCATTTTGGAATCCGAAAATTTCAGGGCATGCTGCCCACAGATCTGAACTCCTTGCATGTCTTTGATGCCTTGAGTTCTCTTGTTGTTTTGGCTTTGAAAATCAAGTTTTTGAGAGAGGTGAAAACTAGGTTTCTTTGACTGGTCAGAGAGCTTCTAGAGAGAGAGATTTCGTGGCTGGTTTCGACTGGGATCAGGCCTTATATAGGCAAAATAGTGTATGGTCTTATTTTAGCAAATGTGATTTAGCATCTTTGAAAATCCATCAGGCCTGACTCACCTCTGACTGAGGTGGAGTGTTGCCTGAGGTTTGAACCAGCCAAGACGGCTGTAATGATGGCTTGCATGGGAAGTGGGGAAGCTCCATCATCCATTGGGCAGCACAGAAGTCTCGAGCGCTCGGGAGCACTCTCAAGCGCTCGAGAATTTGTCAGATCCCAGATTTTGAAAATAGTTTAGAGCGCTTGGGACTGTTCCTAAGCGCTTGAGACTAATTTAGACATTTTATTTTCCCTTCTAAAGTCTTCCAAGGAGCATCGCTCTGATATTGGTCCAGGGCTTGTTTCAATCCAAATTCATCATCGGGGAGCCTCCGGGCCACAAATTAAGGAAATTCGAAAAGTCCAAATTGGGGTGTCTATAGTTGCCCCTCTTTGGATGGTGCTCGACATCATGTCTGGATACGAGTGACATCCAAAGATTGAGACAGCCCAATTCGAGCCACGTCAAACCCTTAATTCCACAAACAATGCAAAATGGCACATCTAATGCATGAGGTCATGTCCTTTCGGATTGCCTACGTACCTTTTTCTGTAGGGATCAGACCAGCGTAGTTCTTTGGGGCAGGTGCAAACACGTGTAATGCATGCACGAGAAAGATTGACAAGACCTTGACAAGATAAATGTGCAATGGGTCCACCTGTTACTCTGTTTGGCGAACAGAAGATGCAAGCATGTGTGATGCATGCATGAGAAAGAATCGACACGAGTTTGATAAGACAAATATGCAAATGGTCCACCTGTTGATCTGTTTGGCAGGCGAAAAATGCAAGCACGTGTGATGCATGCATGAGAAAGGATCGACATGATTTTAATAAGATAAATGTATGAAGGGTCCACCTGTTGCTCTGTTTGGCAGACGGAACGAGGGTAGAAATACCTGCAAACATGTAGAAATTAGTATAAATAGCCAAATTTCGATCAACTACCAAGTGGAATACCAATTTGTGAAGCGTGAGGTTAAGAACACGTCACCGACGGAGGCTTGCGTTCTAAAGTCTCGTTCAATGCGGTTGAAGCCAGGACTGAGATTGATTTTGTAAAAGGAAAAAAAAAGCTAAACAAGTCTCCGAAGCGGGAAATACACGAGGCGATAAAGGGTTGGAACGGAGGCTGAGGATAGATCTCAGCGCTCAGAACCACTCCCAAGCGCTTGGGAGTGGTCTCGAGCGCTCGAGACCGCGGCTGGGGTCCATGGTTCTATTCATCTTCTTCGACTGATTTGGGGGTTTAAACATATTCCTCAGCGCTCGAGAAGCAGAGCGAACCGTACACACTCCAACTCTCAAGCTCGCACTCATCCCCTCTCTCAAGCGATCTCTCTCTCTCACTCGACTGATCTCCCTCTCTCTCTCTCACTCAAACAGATCCCTCTCTCTCAAAATGGATCGAGCAAGGGGTCTCGAGATTTCCACGATCTTCCATTGGGTGGTCGTGTGCCAGGAGATTTGAAGGAGGGGGAAGAAGGCTTCGTGGGAAAGAGAAGAAGGAGCGATGGCAAGCGGAGGTGATGGCGAGCTGCCTAGCCGTGAAGAGGCGGTGGCGGCGATGACCACGGCGGCGACGGAAGTGGACAGCAGCAGTGCTGTCACACCAACTCAGGAAGGGGTTGTTGGCGAGGGTCTGGTTACAGAGGTTGAGGCTGGCGGGGGCCTAGTGGCAGTAGAGAGCAGTAGCGGTGGTTTAGCGGCGGTAGGAGATGTTGGTGGGAGCGAGATTGTGCGAGGGGATGGCGGCGAGCTGGCCACAGGCAGCGGAGACACATTGGGTGGTGAAATGGGGGTCTCGGGTAGCAGAGGAGGTGCTATAGGTACTCCACATACTCCTACGGTGGAGGAGTTGCTCGTGGCCGCCGAGCGGGCCGGTAGTGAGCAGAGGGAAGGTGGCAGTGATGAGGTAGTGACGGCTGGCCGCGTCGTTGCGACTCCGGTTCTGAGGGCGACGATTGTGGAGCCGAGAGGAGGGGACAGCGGGATTGGTGCTTCGCACCCGGTTCCATTCACAGAGGGGGACTTCTTGGACATGGCGAGGCCGCGTGACATTTTGGACGCACTGGGCCTCGACGCTGGGATTAGAGAGGTACTGAGGGGTGCGAGGACCACGGAGGATCAAACCTCAGCACTGACGTTAGGAGCATTGCTTAGCGGCGCACAGATGACGGCGGCGGATACGGGGTCGCCAGAGACGGACGATTTGGAGTTAAGAAAGGGGCCAGAGGAGGAGGTGGCGATTGAGGAGCGGGTTACGGCGGCGGCTGAGGCGAAAGCCTACTTGGCCAGGGTGCGCCCCGGGTTTGCACCAGATACCTATGCACCACAGTTGCACTTCTTTGAGCCGACAGGGATGATTAGATATACTCCTGCCTGGACGGATTACCCAGAGGATATGCTTCTCCGTGATCGGGCTACGCACATCTCTTCCGGATGGACGACGGTATGAATTCAATATTTTATTTCCTTGAATCAGAATTGCTTCCTTGAATCGATGTGTTGCTTACTGACGCTATTTCTTTACTCTGTTGAAACAGCGTACCAAAGACATCTACGGCCACGGAGGCTCGGCCAGCTCATTGAAGTACTTCAGAGAGTTGCCCCGGAGAGTGTGGGAGTTGGTGGAGGAGGCTGGTTTCGGGCTGTTCATCCAGCTGCTGACGGCGGTGAGGGTCGACCGTGCAGTGATGACAGCGCTGGCGGAGCGGTGGTGGGACACCACCAACACGTTCCATTTTCGCTTCAGGGAGATGACAGTGACTCCACTCGACTTCGCAGCGATTACAGGGCTCCGGGTTGGAGGTGAGCCGATTCCGTTTGACCCGAGTATAGACTTGGATGACGCAGCCCTGGGGTGGTTCCTCGGACGGGTCCCGCGCCACAGCGGAGGGGTAGCGGAGTACGGCTAGTTCACAACGTACTAGGACCACGAGCCGGTGCATGACGTTGAGGTGGCCCAGATGGCCAGGGCCTACTTGCTGTACCTATTTGTGGCTTCTCTGTTCCCGCTCAGGCGATCTCGAGTTCATCTCAGTTATTTGGCGGGCCTGGTGGATCTGAGGCAGGCAGGGCGGTTCGACTGGGGCGGTGCTGCTTTGTGCACGCTCTATTGCTTTCTAGGAGCTGCCTCACGCGGAGTGGGAGACACCATTGGCGGCTATTGGAGGGTGATTGAGGTATGACTCAATGCCACCGCTTTGAATTGCTTTGATTGATTGATTGATTTGAATATGCCTTGATTTGAACTGAATTGATCTTGACAATTTGCAGCTTTGGGCTTACGAGGTCTTGGGCATGTTCCCGCCCGAGAACACTTGCACAAATCAGGACTTGCTTCCGCGTGGACTTGCACGGGGCAAGGAGTACAGGAGAGCCAAGGAGCGACGGGGGCAAGTGATGACTTTCCGGCGCTGGCTGGATAACATTACTGGGGTTACGATATGAACATCGACCTTCCTTTCCTTTTCATGCTTATCCGAGAAAAAATGAGATCCTTGATTATTGATGCCAGAAACTGAATGCAGGTTCACTGGGACCGTTGGGCCAGAGTGGAGGCTGATTTCCTTCCGAGGAGCTGGGAGGTGACGCGGAGTCGGGTCCTCCTGGAGTGCCCACTGGGCTGGCAGTGGTACCTGGGGGATCGGGTGACACGGCAGTCACTTGGCTCTCCAGAGTCCATTGTGTCGGGGCCACTTCCTCCACGAGTTCAGCGAACTGAGACCTACACTCGGGCTGAGCTAGAGTAGTTCACAGTGCCAGATACAGACTTAGAGAGATATCTGCGGCGCACGCTGGACTATACGACGTACAGGGATAGGTACTTGGCCATGAGTCTGGGGGTGGAGAGGGAGCTGGAGAGGCGGTTAGCAGAGGCTGAGGCTAGGAGGGCCAGGGGTGAGGCCGGAGATGAGGCTGGAGGAGAGACCGGAGCACGGGGTCGTGGTGGTCGCTCTTCACGCGATAGGGGTCGAGGTGCCAGACCTCCTACTGGTGGGCGAGGTGCTAGCTCCTCGGGCCGAGGTGAGGGCAGCACGCAGGTTCCGGAGACGACAGCGACTTCTACACCAGCCGGGCTACCGACGCTAGACTGGACGATAGGGGTGAGGGACCCTTCTGGTGCACGGGCGATGCTGGACATTCCACGCCTTCCGCAGCCGCGGATGCAGCTTCCAGCTCGGCATAACACAACTTTGCTTCTTTCATGCTTCAAATGCTTTACCTGTTCATGCACATATTGTTTTGACTTTTGAATCATCATGCAGGTGCCGCGAGAGTGGGCGGAGCAGGCTATCATGCTGATGGTGGGGATGCGGCAGTTGCTGAAAGACTGCGCCAAGGGGAGAATGCTCCAGACTAGACCTGTCCCTGAGCCTGCTTTACCTGTTGTTTCTCAGGTATGAAAATGCATGCACAAACATTTTATCGGATTTTAAACATGTATCAAACGAACGAATGCTCATGATATGTAGGTGCAGCCACGACGCTCGACTAGGACACAGTCACAGGGTACCACAAGGCTTCCAGCTTCCACCAGCACGAGAGGCCGGGGTAGACAGAGGGCAGGGGCTGGACAGTTCGAGGTGCATCGTCTCAGCGGAGGCCCGCTCGCGAGGAGTCAGAGGAGGACACAGAGGAGTCGCTCGAGTCACGAGCTTTAGGGTCTATGGACTCGAGCACTGCCTCAGGCCCTTCTGACGACGACGACGATGATGATGGGGATGGTGTTGAGAGCTTTGAGTCCGAGGGACACTAGCGGAAGAGGATCCGCCTGAGCTGAGGTTTTGGTTTTTTTTTTTGCTAGCCTTTCCTTTTGCATGGGCCTGCGTGCCGACATAGTTGTAGCTTCTGGGCCTACGTGCCTTGGTTTTACTTGGGCCTACGTGCCCTGGTAGATAGGATTGGGCGTGTGTTTGCCCCAGCTTATGTGCTTCCTCCCTTACTCATTGTAAATACCACATTTATTTATGAAAATTTGCATTTTTCTCCACTTGCATTTGTTTGCACTCCCTCCAAGAATTGTATTTTATGAAATACGTTCATCTAGCTTTGAAAGAAAGTAAAGAGCACGCGAATTTCGACCGATACTCATAAAATGGAATAAAACTTGACACGCTCGACTCGACTCACCAAAATTTGACTCACGATGACGGAGACGCCTTTAATGCAGAATTTGCGATCATTAAGGAAAACGGCGCCTGATTTCAACAACGAATGGACACGAGAATAGGACACGAGGGCATTTGATCCAGGTATATGCCTTTAACGCGACCATGAATAATGAAGTTAGGGTGTTTGAAGGTGAGAATTGATTTCGTAAGCTTTGGCGTGCATTTGACCGCTTGACGTAGTTACCAGCACGCATTAAGACTCGAGTGCACCTTTGAACAAATACTCTTGACACGAATTTTGACACATCGAAGGGAAAGAAATCATCGAGATTTTAAGATTTTCCAAGGAATATACATGAATGTTCAGACAAATGGACAACCGAACTCGCTGTGTTCCCCTAAGAACAGATTGTAACTTATTGAGCTGAGTGCCTTGAGGTCACGGTGCCGCCTTGAAGCCAAAAACCAGGAAACAAAGTCTACTGCAAACTGCAGAACTCTCGAGCGCTCAAGAGTGTTGTCGAGCGCTTGGGAATTCACTCCCGAGTGCTCGGGACTGCTGTGATCTGCAAACTTGTGCTGCTTTCCAAAGTCATCCACTAGCTCTATCATGTTGTTTTCTTCTGCATGCACCCTTTCCAAACACCTTGTAACTCTCCTTGTGCTGCTTTCCAGGGGTTAGCTGCTTCCCAAGGTAAGACTAGCACTTTTCCAATACTTTTCCAAGTTTCCAAAGTTTGAATCTTGAAAAGGTTTTGAAAATATGGAACATGATGAGTTTCAAGGCTGGTGGGGATGCGGTGTTGTCTCCCTTAGGCCTCTATAAATACTAGACTTGCTTTGGTAAGACACTCACATCCCATTCCATTGTTCTTCTTCCAAAACTTCCATTCTCATGGCCTTGTTGAACCAAGCCTTGCTCCGCCCTTGGTTGGACAGCCTCGAAGGCATCGATTGGCTGAACTTCCGAGGGCATCGTCTTCATGCCTTGAAACACCTCCGCGAAATTGCCATCCGTCATGTCTTGCTGCATGCGGCTATACGCTTTTGGGACCCCGAAGTGCATGTCTTTCGCTTTGGCTCTCAAGAGCTGTGCCCCACCGTGGAGGAATTCCATGCCTATCTGGGAAGTCATGATTCCGCTGAGCCAATCGTCCCAATGCTCAGGGAGAGTATGAAGAACATCCTAAAAACCAAGGTGGGCGTCAGTGGGAACGTTGCTGAGTTTCTGACCCGAGGCAACGCCATCAACAGCGTGCAGTTGTATGAGAGATTCAGTCCACCTGGAGACATAACGGACTTTGAGTATCAAGGTCGCCGGATGACAGCTTGCTGTATCTGCCTCCTGGTGGCCTTCCTGTTGGTTCCACCTGCTGGTCAGCCCAGTTCTCTGTTGGTTGGAGTCGCTACTCAGATCGAGGCTTGCAAAGACGTCGCTCCCTTGGTCCTTGCTAACACCTTGATGGGGTTAGATGCCGTCCATGCATGTCACACAAGGGTTTTTGGTGGTAGCCCGTTGTTGCTGCAGGTTAGGGACCTCACTCAGCTCTCCTTTTTCTATTTCTCACATTCATTTTACCTCAATGCTCGGTTTAGGTTTTTTCTGGTTTCTTACTTGTTTTCTCTCTTCTTGGATAGATGTGGCTTTGTGACAAGTTGGGTTTGCTAACACCCCCAGGAAATGATTGGTGGTATCGAGCAAGCGGATAGAACCGCCCTTTTCAGATGATGTACATCAATGAAGATGACTGGGCGGATTTCCTCGCGTCTGCAGAGGAAGATGACATCGTTTGGCGGTGCCATTGGCTGAGACTTCCTGCGATGACTGTGAGTAACATGGGCTCAACGCACGTGTTTGTGGCTGGCTTGACAGGCTTCACTTTCTATTCACCCTTCCATATCCTTCGTTAGCTCGAACTCAGTCAAGAAGTGCCGCCGCAAGGATCTGAAGTGCTTCGTCTCCCTCCCTTCACCATTCCGGGCCTTCGGAGTTATGTTCAAACGTGGGATGCTCGCAGGACTGAACCAAGCGACCCACTTTTCTCAATTGCTTCGAGCGGAAGGTACCGCAAATGGCTAAGGAGAGATGTGGAAGCGAGAACGGGTTGATTGCTTACTTTGCCATTTTTTGGAATAAAAAGTGTTTTAGTTGTGTTTTCCATTTTCATACTCAGCTTGTAATAAAGAAGTAATTTGAATAAAATCGACTGATTAAGGGTTTTTCCCTTTCGGTTCACTAATTGCATACGCTTTGAAAGAAAGCATTTTGATTTGTCAATTTGGATTCGATTTTGAAATTTAGGACCGAACCTCAGAGTGAGATTGCCTACGTATCCCTTAAGAAAGGGAATCAGGCCCACACATAGTTCGGGCTAGGGTTCGCTCGGGTATTAACACTCTCCTTTTTATGCTCTAAATTTTGCCTAGTACCGCCCTTTTGGGTTTTCGGCCTAGCGAGCTCTTTTTTTGACTTTTTGCCCTAATTTTTGCCTAGGCCGCCCTTTCGGGTTTTCGACCTAGCGGGCTTGCTCTAATTTTTGCCTGGGACCGCCCGCCCTTGCGGTTTTTGGCCCAGCGAGCTCTCTCAGGGGTAATATCGCTTGAGTTGAGCCAAATTGACAAGGTTCGAGAATTCGTTGCCGTCAAGATCGATGATTGATGCTGCTCCTCTGGAAAGGATTGACTTGATGATGTACGGCCCGGCCCACTTCAATCGAAACTTCCCTCATAGGTCAAAAACCGGCGCACGGATCTCCTTGACTACCATATCCCCCTCTTACAGGTCCCTCGACTTTACTTTCTTGTTGAATGCTCGAGCGATTCTCCGTTGGTAACCTTGAATGTGGTACAAAGCCCGCAATCTTCTTTCGTCAAATAGCATGAGTTCTTCGAACCTCCCGCTGATCCATTTAGCTTCGTCTATCCCTTGTTCAGCTATGATTCTCAGTGATGGAACTTCTAGCTCGATGGGGAGAACGGCTTCCATACCGTACACCAAGGAATAGGGTGTTGCCCTTGTCGGTGTGCGGATAGACGTCTGGTATCCCCACAAAGCTAGTGGCAGCTGCTCATGCCAATTCTTGGCTGATTCGATAGTCCTTTTGAGGATCGACTTGATGGTCTTATTGGCTGCTTCGACTGCCCCATTCGTTTGCGGCCGATAAGTGGTCGAGTGATGCACTTGAATCTTGAACTCGTCAAAAAGCTCTAGAACTTTTCCCTTGAAGTGAACACCATTATCAGATACGAAGGCTTGAGGTACCCCATACCGATAAATGATGTTTTGCCTGATGAAGTGAGCCACTTGAACTGCCGTCAGAGTTTTGTACGAAGCTGCTTCGACCCATTTGGTGAAATAATCGACCGCTACCAAGATGAACCTGTGACCGTTAGAAGCCGCAGGCGTGATTCTTCCGATGACGTCGATGCCCGAGGCGGAGAATGGCCACGGTGTCGCCATTGAGTGTAACTCTGAGGGAGGGACGTGGATAAGATTAGCATGAATCTGGCACTTATGACATCGGCGCACATACTCGATGCAATTTGTCTCCATAGTTGACCAATAATAGCCCAGCCTCAAAACTTTCTTTGCTAGGATCATGCCATTCATGTGGGGTCCACAAACGCCTTCATGAACTTTTTCCATTACAGCTCTCGTATCGTCACCGTGAATACACAACTTGTGAACCCCGCACGGAGATCGCCGGTATAATTGTCCACCACAGATGATGTACTGTGATGCCAATCGTTGTAATGCGATCCGATCCTTCTTGGTTGAATCCGCAGGGAACTCTCCTTTTTCAACGAAATTCCAGATGTCGTGAAACCATGGGAGACCGTCATTTGGCTCGTCGATGTTCATGACATAGTCGTACACATGCTTTCCTCTCTGCTCAATCATAACAGGCCTCAGCTTTACCTCGATTGGAAGTTCCAGCATGGATGCCAAAGTGGCTAGTGCGTCTGCGAAGCGATTCTTCATCCTAGGTACATGCGTGAAGGTCACTTTCTGAAAATTCGGGATGAGCTCATCGAGTTGCTGATGATACGGCTTCATCTTTTCATCCCTGACTCTCCATTCTCCGTTCGCTTGTGACACAACCAAGTTGGAATCCCCCACGACTTCTAGTACTTTGACTCCACACTACAAGAAAAAGTATGTTTAGTGACGAAAAAGTGGCGACCAAATTTAATTTCGTCGCTAAATGGGTATATTTGGTGACGAAAAAATAAATTCGTCACTATTTTGACAACTTCCGCGATGAAATTATTTCGTCACCAATTATAACAATTTAGTGACGAAAAAGATATTTTTGTCACCAAAGGCACCTATTTGGCGACGAAATAAAATTTTCGTCTCTAAAAGCGTAAAAAAGGAGACGAAATTATTTTTTGTTGCCAAAGATAACTATTCGGTGACGAAAAGAATATTTTGTCGCCAAATGAACCAATTTGGCGACGAAAAATATTTTCGTCTTCTTTTTACGTTTTCAGTGACGAAAAATTTATCCTTTGATGACAAAATTTATGAATTACGCTTTGTCACCAAATATATTTCAGGCATAACTCTTTGCTCAAAACTCCGATTGAGATAATTTAAATTGGGTTTGAACAATAACATAAAGAGCTACGACTTTAATGTTTGTCAAAATTGCTAATTTTAATGTAATGGTTCAAAATGCCATTCAAAATATATTTTAATGTCAAATGTACGTGTTATATATTAAATATTTCAAACATATGCAGAAAAGTTTGTGTGGTGTAGTTGGTTAAACCTTACGTGCAAAACCTAAGAGACTCGGGTTCGAAACCCAGCAGGAGTAAGAAAGTGAGATTTTTTTCACATATAAGAATGTCTTTTGCGACGAAAAATTTCGTCATCGATGGGTCACTTTTGACGAGCCAAAGGGAATAATTTGTGACAAAATTTTTTGTCGTAAAAAAAGCACAATAGGTGACGAAGAAACTTTTGTCACCAAGTCAATTTTCCGTGACAAAATTTTTCGTCGCCAAAAGGCACTATAGGTGACGAAAAATAGATTTCGTCACCAGGTAGGAATCCTCGACAACCTTTAGTCGACAAAATTTTTTTCGTCACCTATATTATTTGTGACGAAAAACATATAATTTGTGACGATTTTCTTTCGTCACCCAATGCAATTTTTCTTGTAGTGCCAATTTCCAGCGCGGCTTCCATTCCAACAATACATGCTTCGTACTCTGCCTCGTTGTTTGTGACTTCGAAGTTCAACTTGAAAGCTAGAGGAATATGCGACCCTTCAGGCGAGACCAGCAGTATGCCAATCCCAAAACCCTTCTGGTTAGCAACTCCATCGAAGTACAACGTCCATGTTTCGTCGACGGCAGTCATTACGTCTTCGTCAAGAAATTGAAACTCCGTGTGTTCTGGCCCCTCGATCGGGCGATCTGCCAAAAATTCTGCTACTGCTCTTCCTTTCACTGACTTGCGGGTGACGTACTTGATTTCGAACTCGGTCAATAAGAGCAACCAACGTGCTAACTTACCGGTAAGTGCTGGCTTCTCAAATAGATATTTGAGGGGGTCCATCCGAGAAATCAGTACTACCGAGTAAGACAGCATGTAGTGTCTCAATTTCTTTGTGGCCTATACCAGCGCCCAGCATGTCTTTTCCAATGAAGTGTACCACTCTTCGCTTCCCACCAGGTTCTTGCTCAGGTAGTAGATTGCCCTTTCAACCCCATCATCTCCTTCTTGCGCGAGCATGCACCCTATTGACGAGGGCGTGACGGACAAGTACAGGATCAAAGGTTTTCCCGGGATGGGCGGCATCAAGATTGGCGGATTCTGGAGATAAGTTCGCATTGCCTCGAAGGCCTTTTGACATTTGTCATTCCACTCGAATTTCACGTCCTTCTTGAGCAGACGAAACAACGGTTCACAGGTCAGAGTCAACTTGGCGACGAATCGACTAATAAATTGAATCTTTCCCAAGAAACACCGGACTTCCTTCTCGGATTGAGGTGGCTTCATCTCAAGAATAGCTTTAATCTTGGAAGGATCCACCTCGATCCCCCTGGTTGTGATCATGAATCCGAGCATCTTTCTAGTCGTGACCCCAAACGTGCACTTCTGCGGATTAAGATGCATCTTGTACTTCTGAATTCTCTCAAAGAACTTTCTCAGTGCTGGGAGATGGTCCTTTCGCTCTTTCCCTTTCACTATCATGTCGTCGACGTACACCTCGACCTCTTTGTGAATCATGTCATGCAACAGTGTGGTGGCACCCCTCTAATACGTAGGACCGGCATTCTTCAACCCAAATGGTATAACCCGATGACAATGTGTCCCCCACTCGGTGATGAATGTGGTCTTTTCCCTGTCTTCCGGAGCTAGGAGAATCTGATTGTACCCTGAGAAGCCATCCATGAAGGAAAGTAGAGCGTGCCCTGCAGTGTTATCAACAAGTATGTCTATGTGCAGCAATGGGAAATTGTAACGCCCCGAATTTTGGGTACGTTAAATAAACATTTTTATTGAATAAATTAAGGAGAGTCTAGCTCATTATTACAACATAATTCTCACAAGAGTACTTTTATTCAACAAAAGAGGGGATAATCTAAGGTTAACTACTGCTCCGCCTCTTCCTCCATCCTTGCAAGCTCCTCGGCTCCGAAGGCCTCCAAGGTGTACTGTTCATGCTGCTCATCTATAAAATCTGACACATTATACCAGCGTCGCCCCCAGTATAATATGTCAGGGTCACCAAAAAGGTAACACCGTGAGCTACAGAAGCTCAATAGAATAATCCAACCCGCTAACCCATAACTTATAACACGAAGGTACATAGGCAATTACACAGGCTCATTCAACAACATAATTAACAATGACACATCCGCTTTCATTATCTTGCCTACGTTGGTGTCATGCCTTTCTTTGTTTCTCCTACGCGACTCATCGTAAACCGTGTCACCATTTCCAAATCAACATTTTGAAAATCATTTCTCATTCTTTGTTACCAACGGGCTACCAAGTCCAGCCACGTTATCAAATCTTGCATTGGCTCCTCTTCGCGGATAACCAAGCCCAATTACTAATGAAGCTACCACATCCGGCTCCGTTAGCAATCTACACAATGGACTACCAAGTCCGGCCTCATTGCGGTTTTCGCAAGTCTACACAAAGGGCTACCAAGTCCGGCCATTATGTAGTTTCAAAAATCCTTTTTATCCATATCAACCACTCCCTACGTGTCATGTTTCTACCTTTCGGTTCTCGTGTCTCGTAATCATGCATAGACTCCGCGGCGGGACGAATCACTTTAAAGTAATCTTGAAACTAAACTAGCAAGATCATCCAACTCTATTTAATCATGCTTGTTTACAACCACAAGTAAGGCAAGCAACATGCTATCATGCTCACAATCGTTTAAAAGGTCAAAATACCAATACTTCGTTTAAAACAACACTTTATCTTTTAAAACGACAACGTATAGCCATCTTTTTGGAAGTTCAAAACAACACATGTTTATTGACGAGTTCATACATAAACAAGCAACTACCACGAGATCGAGCAATCAAGTAGTCATAAGATCAAAGTAAACTACGTAAAACAAATCATCCTACACATATGGCTTCATGCTCATACAATACAATATACTTAGAGGAAGTAGTTAAGAAAAGTCTACATTTAATTCAAACATGCATACAACTATACTTAGGATAAGTAGGTTCGAAGAACTCTACACTAACATAAAATCACGTATACTTAGGGTTAGAGTGTAAGGGTACACTACCGTTCTTCTTGGCGGTAGAAAAGAGTACGACGGAAAGAAAGTCGGCAAACGACGGAGTAACGGCTTACGGTGAGCTTCCGATAGCTTCGAAAGAAAATGATTTCTCTCGAAACTAGATCGTAACCTAAACTACTACTACTTTTGGATTGAGGTGGTGGTCGAGTGGTGGTTTAGTGGCGGCAATGGAAAGAAACTCAAGAACAAGCCAAGAACATCAAGAACAAGTTATGCTAATGGAGAGGTGTGAGTCCAAATGAAGGAATGGCTTGGTATTTATAGGCAAACTCTCCCTTTCTCTCTCCTTGGCCGAAATCTCTCTCCTTGGCCGAAATCTCTCTCTCTCTCCTATATCTCAATTTTTTATTCCAAGCAATCTTGCTTCCTTGCAAGAAACAACCTAAAAACTAGGCATGCAAGGCTAGGATGTGTCCTTTGGATTGGATTATGGAAGACTAGGCAAGAAAATGGCATTTGATTTAAGTATAAAATTAGGGCTTGTACAAGAAGGACTAGATTTGATTGTCCTTGGCCATGCTTTCACTATGAAAGTATATCAAAGAAGGACAAGGGTGATCTAAGCTAGGTCAATCAAGGATCACACACATCACATTCTCTCTCCCTCTCTCATCCGAATCTCTCTCCCTCTCCCTCTCCCTCTCCCATCTCTCTCTCGGCCTTTCTCTCTCCTCTCTCTCTCTCTCTCCCTTGGTACAAAGTACAATATATATATAACTATATATATATATATATATAGATATAGATATGGAAAGGACAAGGATTTGGTGGATTGAATAAGGAAAGAGTGAGGGTTTGGCTTTGTACATCAAATCTCTCTCCTATCTTCTCCTTTCTTCTTCTTTCACCTAGTACAAGTACTAATATATACATGTATCTAGGATTTGGTAGACAAAAATCAAGCAATACATCACATCTCTCCCTCTCTTTTCCTTCTCTCCCTCTCTCTCTCTCTCTCTCCCTCCCTCTCTCTCGGATTCTCTCTCTCTCTCTCTCCCTCTCTCTCTTTCTCTCTCCCACGTGTACTCTCTTGGAAGATGTATATATATACTAATATATATATATATATATGTACTATGGGTCTTTAATAAAATCCAAGTTTCCAAGAAATTTAGATTTTATAAATATAATATTACAATACACACATGCTATATATAATATTATATATATCTATATATATATATATATATATATATATATGCATACAAGTACATATAAATATATATATACACATGTACCACACAATCTAGGATAGATATTGCCAAATCCTATATCTAATTAACTATTCTAATGCTTTCAAAGTACAAGTCCTTATAATATTAACCTAATGTATTAATTCTAGTTTATTCAATTGACACACATGGAAGATCTTATTATTATATTAACCCTAATACTTGATTGGCAAGTATAGCTATTATCCAAGGGGTAATAATTCCCCTTACCTTCTTTATCCAATGGATAAAAGAATTAAAGTACTTTACAAGATTTTCTAATTAAAATAACACAATACACATGTGTTACTTACAATAAAATATATATACCTATATATATATATATATATATATATAAGTACACATATAATACATACAAACAAGTACTACAATATCTAGTCTAGATATACCAAAATCCAATATCTATTAAACTAATCTACTACTTTCAAGTCCCAAGTCCTAAATTCTATTTTAATCCATTACACACATGGCCAAATCTCGTATTTTAATAAACCTAGTACTTGGTTGGCAAGTAAAACTATTATCCAATGGATAATAGTTTCCCTTGCGGTTAATAACCAATGGTTAGTGAAGGTAAGGTCCAAGGGTTATCGTCCAATGGTTAATAAATCTCCTAGCGATTATTATCCAACGGGTAATGCTAGAAAGTCTAATACTTGAAATTAAGCACTAAGCTAATCTAATCTCGTACTTAGGAAGATTAACCAAGGTTTACCTATTGACCAATGGGTAAAGGAAACCCTAACGCTATTGTTCAATGGTCGATAGCTTAAATAGCTTTTATCGTCCAATGGATAAAGATTACCCTAGCATCTATCGTCTAACGGATAAATATTACCCTAGCTTTTATCGTCCAATGGATAAAGACAAAAAGGGTAAAATGGTCCATCTAGGTTTAGAGAGAAGTGATTAGGCTGAGATCCAAGTGATTAGGTTAACAGTCTATTAGGAATCTAACTAATTGGTTAAAGACTAACGATACTTAATTTAGCCTTTCATTGCTCGAGTGGTATTTTGGTTTTATTTAGTAGGAAATCGCCTAATAACGGAATATTAAAGCTCGACGGCGCGCCCAACGCCAAGGCAAGGCGTGAGGTGGCCAAGGCAAACTAGCAAAGCGTGGCTAAGGCAGCCCTTGGCAGCTAGTTGGCTAAGGCAGCCCGCTAGCAAAGCGTGGCTGCTGCTGGCTAAGGGCACAAGGCGGCGCTGGCAAAGCGGCAAGGCTGCGCCCGCTAGACAAGTTAGCTGCGGGCAATAAGGCGTGGCTAAGAAGGCTAAGGCGCCCCGCCAAGCAAGGGCTGCTGCGGCCAAGGTGGCCCGTTAGCAAAGCGGCCCAGCCACGCCAAGGCAAAGGCAAGGCGCGACTCGATGCCAAGGCAGAACCTAATGGCAGCCAAGGCAGCCCAGCAACGGCAAGGCAAAAGCAAGGTGCGAACCGACGCCAAGGCAGAACCCGACAGCGAGCCGACGCCAAGGCGAGGCAGGCGCAACAGCGAGCCGACGCCAAGGCAAGGCAGTCAACAGTGAGCCGACGCTAAGGCAAGGTCGCCCGACAATGAGCCGACGCTAAGGCAGCAGCGCGACAATGAAAGCCGACGCTTAAGGTAAGGTCGCCCGACAATGAGCCGATGCTTAGGCGAGGCAGCCTAGCCATGACCCGACGCTTAGGCGAGGCAAGCCCGACAAAGGCCCGACGCTAAGGCAAGGCAGTTCGCTGCTGACTGACGCCAAGGCAAATTTAGCTAAGCCAAAGCCGAAGTCACAAGTCAACGGTCAAGGCAAAGGCCAAAAATTTTCTGCTAACCACTTTGTCATCGATGCAACGCTCTAGGTTAGGAAAAAGTAACTAAGCCAAACGGTAGTTAGGGTTGCTAACTAATCGGTTGCCATGTAGGACTTCCAGTCGAGAAATATAATTCTAGGATTTTACTACAATTACCAAGTAACTATACCAAGGTCTTAATAGACATACTCGTCTTTAGAAAATGATCTTAATGCCCGGGCGATGAATACCAATCTCCTAAGTCATTAAACCTAATTACGACGGATTATTAATCGCTAAAAGGGATTTATAAAACAAATAAAGAATTTTCAAATATAACAACAAAATTTTTATAAGTCAATAACGACCGATTTTTGGATGTTGAAAATGAAATCCAAGTATTAAAATAAAATTCAAATTTTTAGCGAAATTTTTATTGACCAAAAATCAGGGTCGTTACAACCTATCCCCCTTAAAATAATTTCGTCCTCGAAATTGGTGCGTGTCTACGGATTTGACAAAGTCGCTATACTGGTCCTTGAATCGTCGTCTATCCCCCTTAAAAGAAGCAAGTCACACTTAAGTCGCAGGTTAGGCGTAGGTTGGCTATTTCTAGTCCGCACTCGCTATACACTTAGACTAATAACTATACTCTCTCGAGATGGTGGTGTTACTCGAACTTAGGGGTTTTGTTTCGGGTGCAAATGTATAATGAACAGCTAGATTGTTGCAGACAAGCAAATAACTTTTGAGTTAGAAAAGATCATTATAATACACACCTAACGGCATCATTAGATACAAGAAAAAGTAAGTAAAACAGATAATAATGGCTATGGTGCCATTGCTAGTCCTCGGGCCGCCATCGATCGTCGAAGGCTTGGAGTGCACGACGTTCGTATTCTTTTCCGAATGCCACAAGTGCGACGGCCACGACGGGAACCCAGTACCAGAAGGTGGTGAGGCAGTTATTCCTGTCGAACCACCGCGGCATGGCTATGGTAATCACGGCACAGAAGAGGACGAAGGTGAAGGGTAGCAACTGTATTGCTCGGATCATCGAGGTGAGCTCGATTCGCTCCATCTCTCGGAACTGGGCGTCCTCCGGGAATCCTCGTCGCCAGATCACCGCCATGGCTCGGTTTGATTGGATAGTGGTTTGGAGGGGTTAAGATGGTGAAAGAGAGATGAAGAGATGGTGTGAAGAAAATGGGAAGAGGAGGGGGGTATTTATAGGGCCGGGTGAAGGGTGAGTGGAGGAGGGAAAATTTTGAAATTGAATTTTGGGGGGAGGTTGAGGGTGGCGGTTTGCGGGGCCCCCCTTTTGGGTTATGGCCGACACTTGGCGCTCTCATCGAACTAAAATAAAATGTCTAATGGTAGTGTGCTACAGTACCCGTAACAAAGAAAATTTTCATAGATAAGCAAAGGATTACAAACATAAACATAGAGTTCTACTACAAGGCAAGTTTGCTAATGCTAAGGAATCATTGAAATTTCTATAGTTGGATGGTCATAGTTTCTAGGGTGACCTCGAGTTGGTGAGCTTCAATTATCAGGTTGGTTAGGTGATCCATCTTCAAAGGAGAAGTGTTATCCTCAATGAGTAACTTTTAAGGCAAGTTTGCTATTGCTAAGGTATCATTGAAATTTCTATATTCCACATTCGATTCTTGATTTAAGTCATCATCCAATTGTTCGGGAATTCCCAGCTCGGTGGTACTGCCAATTTCCATACCTTGTTTCAATCCGAAGATTGTTTTGTCAGAATTCCACCCAATTTGGGACGGTAAACTTAAACTCAAGTCACGTTTGTGCAACGGTCAAGCTTATCTTAAAACTAATCTTAAAGGCTACCCATTCTACCCATGGCCGAGGTTTTGAACCTAAAGCTCTGATACCAAGTTGTAACGCCCCGGAATTTTGGGTACGTTAAATAACATTTTATTGAACAACAAAAGAGAGTCTGGCTCTTTATTACATCATGAACTCCCAAAGGGTTCTTATATTACACAAAAGGGATGGATATCTAAGGTTATCTATAGCTCCTTCTCTTCTTCCATCCTAGCAAGTTCCTTAGCTCTAAAGGCCTCCAAGGTATACAGCTCCCCTTGTTCATCTAACAAGTCTAACACATTATACCAGCGTCGCCACCAGTATAATATGTCAGGGTCACATAAAGCAACATCATGAGCTTGAAAGCTCAATAGAATAATCCAAAACTCACTAACCCTTAACTTACAAATAGCAAGTCATGCATATATCATAAAGAGTCATAACAGCACATGCATTAATATAACAATAACAACAACAATGACACATCCGCATTCGCAATCTATCGTTGGTGTCATGTTTCCGTGTGTTTCCCCTACGTGACTCATCGTTTTATGTCTCATCTATCATTTCCAAAAATCACACGCACACACCAATGAGCTACCAAGTCCGGCTAATTGGCCACAATGGCTACCAAGTCCGGCACATTGTGAACGCCCATAACCAATAAGCTACCAAGTCCGGTTTATTGGCCACAATGGCTACCAAGTCCGGCCATGTTATCACATCAACTCTTGCATTGGCTCCTCTCCGCGGATAACCAAGCCCACCTCACCAATGAAGCTACCAAGTCCGGCCACGTTATCACATCAACTCTTGCATTGGCTCCTCTCCGCGGATAACCAAGCCCACCTCACCAATGAAGCTACCAAGTCCGGCTCTATTGGCAACGCACACCAACGTAAGGCTACCAAGTCCGGCCATTACGTAGTTTCCAAAATCCTTTTTACCAAGTCCAATTATTTCCTTTATCCACACCCTAGGTGACATGTTTCTACATTCTCGATTTTTGTGTCTCGTAATCATGCATAGACTCCGCGGCGGGACTTCGCAACAAGTACAACTCATTCAAAGAAATCTTGAAACTAAACTAGCAAGATCATCCAACTCTATTTAATCATGCTTGTTTACAGCCACAAGTAAGGCAAGCAACATGCTATCATGCTCACAATCGTTTAAAAGGTCAAAATACGAATACTTCGTTTAAAACAACACTTTATATTTTAAAACGACAACGTATAGCCATCTTTTTGGAAGTTCAAAACAACACATGTTTATTGACGAGTTCATACATAAACAAGCAACTACCACGAGATCGAGCAATCAAGTAGTCATAAGATCAAAGTAAACTACGTAAAACAAATCATCCTACACATATGGCTTCATGCTCATACAATACAATATACTTAGAGGAAGTAGTTAAGAAAAGTCTACATTTAATTCAAACATGCATACAACTATACTTAGGATAAGTAGGTTCGAAGAACTCTACACTAACATAAAATCACGTATACTTAGGGTTAGAGTGTAAGGGTACACTACCGTTCTTCTTGGCGGTAGAAAAGAGTACGACGGAAAGAAAGTCGGCAAACGAACGGAGTAACGGCTTACGGTAAGCTTCCAAAACCTTCGAAAGATAATGATTTCTCTCGAAACTAGATCGTAACCTAAACTACTACTACTTTTGGATTGAGGTGGTGGTCGAGTGGTGGTTTAGTGGCGGCAATGGAAAGAAACTCAAGAACAAGCCAAGAACATCAAGAACAAGTTATGCTAATGGAGAGGTGTGAGTCCAAATGAAGGAATGGCTTGGTATTTATAGGCAAACTCTCCCTTTCTCTCTCCTTGGCCGAAATCTCTCTCCTTGGCCGAAATCTCTCTCTCTCTCCTATATCTCATTTTTTTATTCCAAGCAATCTTGCTTCCTTGCAAGAAACAACCTAAAAACTAGGCATGCAAGGCTAGGATGTGTCCTTTGGATTGGATTATGGAAGACTAGGCAAGAAAATGGCATTTGATTTAAGTATAAAATTAGGGCTTGTACAAGAAGGACTAGATTTGATTGTCCTTGGCCTTGCTTTCACTTTGAAAGTATATCAAAGAAGGACAAGGGTGATCTAAGCTAGGTCAATCAAGGATCACACACATCACATTCTCTCTCCCTCTCTCATCCGAATCTCTCTCCCTCTCCCTCTCCCATCTCTCTCTCGGCCTTTCTCTCTCCTCTCTCTCTCTCTCTCCCTTGGTACAAAGTACAATATATATATAACTATATATATATATATATAGATATAGATATGGAAAGGACAAGGATTTGGTGGATTGAATAAGGAAAGAGTGAGGGTTTGGCTTTGTAAGAGATTTGTACATCAAATCTCTCTCCTATCTTCTCCTTTCTTCTTCTTTCACCTAGTACAAGTACTAATATATACATGTATCTACGATTTGGTAGACAAAAATCAAGCAATACATCACATCTCTCCCTCTCTTTTCCTTCTCTCCCTCTCTCTCTCTCCCTCCCTCTCTCTCGGAATCTCTCTCTCTCTCTCTCTCTCCCTCTCTCTCTTTCTCTCTCCCACTTGTACTCTCTTGGAAGATGTATATATATACTAATATATATATATATATATATATGTACTATGGGTCTTTAATAAAATCCAAGTTTCCAAGAAATTTAGATTTTATAAATATAATATTACAATACACACATGCTATATACAATATTATATATATATATATATATATATATATCTATTATATATATATATATATCTATATATATATATATACATACAAGTACATATAAATATATATATATATACACATGTACCACACAATCTAGGATAGATATTGCCAAATCCTATATCTAATTAACTATTCTAATGCTTTCAAAGTACAAGTCCTTATAATATTAACCTAATGTATTAATTCTAGTTTATTCAATTGACACACATGGAAGATCTTATTATTATATTAACCCTAATACTTGATTGGCAAGTATAGCTATTATCCAAGGGGTAATAATTCCCCTTACCTTCTTTATCCAATGGATAAAAGAATTAAAGTACTTTACAAGATTTTCTAATTAAAATAACACAATACACATGTGTTACTTACAATAAAATATATATACCTATATATATATATATATACAAGTACACATATAATATATACAAACAAGTACTACAATATCTAGTCTAGATATACCAAAATCCAATATCTATTAAACTAATCTACTACTTTCAAGTCCCAAGTCCTAAATTCTATTTTAATCCATTACACACATGGCCAAATCTCGTATTTTAATAAACCTAGTACTTGGTTGGCAAGTAAAACTATTATCCAATGGATAATAGTTTCCCTAGCGGTTAATAACCAATGGTTAGTGAAGGTAAGGTCCAAGGGTTATCGTCCAATGGTTAATAAATCTCCTAGCGGTTATTATCCAACGGGTAATGCTAGAAAGTCTAATACTTGAAATTAAGCACTAAGCTAATCTAATCTCGTACTTAGGAAGATTAACCAAGGTTTACCTATTGACCAATGGGTAAAGGAAACCCTAACGCTATTGTCCAACGGATAAATATTACCCTATCTTTTATCGTCCAATAGATAAAGATTACCCTAGCATCTATCGTCCAACGGATAAATATTACCCTAGCTTTTATCGTCCAATGGATAAAGACAAAAAGGGTAAAATGGTTCATCTAGGGTTAGGGTAACCTAATTAGATTTGGGATCCAAGTGATTAGGTTAACAGTCTATTAGGAATCTAACTAATTGTATAAAGACTAACAATACTTAATCTAGGCTTTCATTGCTCGAGTGGTATTTTGGTTTTATTTAGTAGGAAATCGCCTAATAACGGAATATTAAAGCCCGACGGTGCCAAACGCCAAGGCAAGGCGAGAGTGTGGCCAAGGCAGCCCACTAGCAAAGCGGTGGCCAAGGCAGCCCGGTGGCCAAGCAGTGGCTAAAGCGACCAGCTATAGCGGTGGCAAGCGGTAAAAATGGGCAAGCGGCTCATTGGCAAAGATGGCCAAGCGGCCCGCTAATAGCGATGGCTGCGGTGGCAAAGCGACGTGTAGCGATGGCAAAGCGGCGGCCGGCAAAGTAATGGCTAAGGCGTCCGCTAGGCAAGCGATGGCTGGTGGCCAAGGTGGCCCGTTAGAGCGGCCCAGCCACGCCAAGGCAAAGGCAAGGCGCGACTTCGATCTGGCGAGAACCCGATGGCGCCAAGGTGAGCAAGGCACCAAAGAACGGCAAAAGCAAGGCGCGACCCGACGCCAAGGCAGAACCCGACAGCGAGCCGACGCCAAGGCGAGGCAGGCGCAACAGCGAGCCGATGCCAAGGCAAGGCAGGCCCGACAGCGAGCCGACGCCAAGGCAAGGCTAGCGCGACAGCGAGCCGACGCCAAGGCAAGTCAGGTGCGACAGCGAGCCGACGCCAAGGCAAGGCTGGCCCGACAGCAAGCCGATGCTTAGGTGAGGCAGGCTTGACAGTGACCCGACGCCTAGGCGAGGCAGGCCCGACAGCGACCCGACGCTAAGGCAAGGCAGGCCCGTCAGTGACCCGACGCCAAGGCAGCCTAGCTAAGCCAAAGCGAAAGCTGTCAAGTCAACGGTCAAGGCAAAGGCCAAAAATTTTCTGCTAACCACTTTGTCATCGATGCAACGCTCTAGGTTAGGAAAAAGTAACTAAGCAAACGGTAGTTAGGGTTGCTAACTAATCGGTTGCCATGTAGGACTTCCAGTCGAGAAATATAATTCTAGGATTTTACTACAATTACCAAGTAACTATACCAAGGTCTTAATAGGCATACTCGTCTTTAGAAAATGACCTTAATGCCCGGGCGATGAATACCAATCTCCTAAGTCATTAAACCTAATTACGACGGATTATTAATCGCTAAAAGGGATTTATAAAGTAAATAAAGAATTTTCAAATATAACAACAAAATTTTTATAAGTCAATAACGACCGATTTTTGGATGTTAAAAATGAAATCCAAGTATTAAAATAAAATTCAAATTTTTAGCGAAATTTTTATTGACCAAAAATCAGGGTCGTTACAACCTATCCCCCTTAAAATAATTTCATCGTCGAAATTGGTGCGTGAATACGGATTTGACCGTCCTTTTTGGGGATGGGTACGATGTTGGCTACCCAAGTGGGGTACTCTGTTACGATTAGAAAACCAGCGTCGATTTGCTTCGTGAGTTCTTCTTTTATCTTCAATACCCAATCAGGCCGCATTTTTCTTAGCTTTTGCTTAACGGGTTTCGCGTCAGGATAGAGAGGGATTCTGTGCTCGACTATCTCCGGGTCGATTCCGGGCATGTCCGCGTGGGACCAAGCGAAAACTTCTTTGAATTCTTTTAGTAAATCTGCGAGCTCTTGAAGCTCATCGGGGGATAGCCCGGAACTGACCTGAACCAATCGAGGGTTCTCTTCATGACCCAAGTTTATGGAGATTACTTCTTCTTTTAAAGGCTGAGCATGCCTTTCATTTTCGCGATCGATGAGGGAACGGATCTCCTTGGGGATGTCCCCATCGAGATCTATTCCTTCATCGTCGGGATCTAAACAGTTTATTTCAAAAATCGGCAAGTAAGCGAAAACGTCATTCATTTCATTAACCATTTCATCGGACCGGGGGAATACAGCGGTTGACTCGAATTCGAAGTAAAAACTACGATGTGGAGGGCCAATGGGCACAAACTTTGACTCTGTGCTAGACGACAAGTCAATGTCGGACTCGGACTCAAATTCAAATTCAGTGCAGGTGCTGTGAGTGTGAGTTACATGTGGTACAAAAGTGTAATTATCATAAATGCCTACAGCCTCCACAATGAGTTTGGAAGGGTCTTCAATTTCTTCTCCATCTCCAAGCATCAGCACAGTAGGATCTTCGACCATACCCTCCGGATCTTCGCCTTCGAACAGAAGTTGGAGACTGCCCAAACCAAAAGCTTCCCGCCAATCAAGTGCCTCAGATACCTCCACTATCTTTGCAAGTACTTCATCACTCTCCCAAGTGTCATTGGCAAAGATTTCAAACCCCGGGTACTTCACCTTTGTTTCTAGATCGATGAACGGCTCCGGCTCTCCTTGATACAGCTTCTCCCTCTCGTTGATCACGGGACCCGCTCTAAACTTTATTTTAGTATTTTGAGCTCGGGCACGATCGCGCCATTTCCTTACAAGGTTATTTTTCTTGGGGTCATAGCCCAAACCGTATGAGTCAACACTTCCAGGAAAATGAGGGAATTCTGATACACCTTGTTGATTGCGACCAAGGCCCAGGCCAGGCAGGTAGTTCATCTTCCTCATGATCTCTAAGGCCGCAGAGCTTACCAGGAAACCTTCGTCAGTGCGAATGGTACACACCTTTGAGGTTACAACAACAAAACCTCCCATGGGCACATCCTCTTCTCCATGCATAATTTCTAGCAGCGGGGAGTTGTCTTCTGAATTAGGACGAATACCAGAGCCCCCGTGAATTATGAGAGTCCTCGAGTCCAAACCCAAGATAAGCTTCTGGTGCAGTGTGGACGGTACCCCCATAACATCCGAGCGATGCAACCAAGGTCTTCCCAACAGGAGATTGAACGATGCAGGGATCTCCAGAACACAGAACTCCACAATGGTCTTGAATTTCCCGGTTCTTAGCTCCAAGTTGATTGTTCCCAAAACATCACGACGAGTATTATCGTAGGCCCGGACTCCCAGGGTTGATGGTGTAAAATCCTTGTTTTTGAGGCCGAGACAATAAGCAGTGCGGAGAGGGCACACATTAGTGGCGGAGCCATTATCAATAAGGATTGCCGGAACCCATTTTCCCAGGCACTTCATGGTGATGTGAAGGGGCTTGTTATGATCACGTCCCTCAGGCGACAGGTCTTTCTCAGTGAAGGATAAGGTATGTTGGGTAAGGTTTGGAGTTATGAGGGCGATCATGGCTTCAGGTGCGATAGCTGCAGGAACCTCGAGTTTGGAGAGAGTACTGACAAGTCTTCGGCGATGCACGCGGGAAGTTGCCAATATGCCCCACATGGACATGCGAGCGGGGGTTTCCTGAAGTTGTCGGATAATAGGATCGGCGGAGGCTTCGGGGTCAGATTCAGGGAGTGAGTTGAGGTCGATGGATAGTTTGGGCTAAGAGGGTAGGTTAGGCTTAGGTTGGGGTGGTAGATTTGTGGAGCTAGGAGGGTTATTTTGTGGAGCTTGAAGGGTATTCGGGCTTGCCGGGTTGACAGGGTTATTCTGCCGCGGCGGAGGGGCTCGGGACGAGCTGCCCTGCTGGAGGTTGGTAGGTTGGTAGACTCTTCCACTCCTGGTAAGGTTGCTAACAGTCTTGGGAATGGGTTCCCACCAAGTACCTTTCCAGAAATTGGAGAAGTCAATGTCTCAATCATCGGCCTTGCGTTTCCCTTTGTCAAGTGCTGTCTTCTCCAAATTTTCATTGAGGGTTTCCATTTCCAAAGCATGCCAGATGTTGTCTTCCTCCAAAGAACTCCAGAAGTCGTCATTGCTGTTGCCAATCTGCAGGGATCCTTCATCCAACATGGCCTTATTGACGGTCAGCTCCTCCCCATCAACCCACACATTCACCAATTCAGACTTTCCCCACAGATCTTCTGGATTCAATACACAGATGTTGGGCTCATCGGGAATTTCGACTACGGGTTGGGGGAAGAACTCCTCAATAATGTATTCCTGCGGGAGGAAAAGATAGTCCACGGCGCGATCCAAAGCATCGGAGTTTCGAGTGAGGTTGACAATGGTCCTGGCGTTGAGCCCTGAGAACATACGGGGGTTCATCAGATCCATTTCTTCCACCACTTCTTCTTCCTGGAAAAGGCATGCCAATGATGTCTCATCTAGGGGGTTGGAATCATCCATCCAGTGCCATCCATTAGGCTCAGGCTCCCATTCCCATTCATCTTTCTTTCCCATTTCCGAGAATAGAGCAAACAGAGAATACCCATCAAACGGATCAGCCATTATCTCCTCCCAATTCTGCCTCCATTCTCCATGTTCTAAATCCTCGACTTGGTTAGGATCAAGCGCCACATGCCAGACTCCAGTGATAAGAACTCTTTCTTCTCCTGCTAAGAAATCTTGCACCAGATCTCCCCACCTTCTCTGAAAATCCCATTCCACGGTTTCCAACGCACAGACATCATCCTCAACTGGCAGTTCGACAGTCGGCTTGGGTTGGGTAATAGGAACAATGTAAAGGCTGGGGTTAAAGGGTTGGCTTATGGAGATATGGTTGGTTCGGGCATTGGAGTGCTTTGGGAGCGGGTTTGAGACGGTGTTTGGCTTTTGTGGAGGCATGGGGAGGGTTTTGTTGTCTATGAGGTCCTGAATTGCATGGCGAAGGCGGAAGCAGTTGTCGGTAGGGTGGCCTACGTTCTGATGATAGGCACAGTAGGCATTAGGGTTGTGGGATGCGGGTAGTTTTTGATGTAAGGGAGTAGGGGTAAGTGGCTTGAGGGTGCCGCTCTCGACCAATTTCTCGAGCACGGTAGAGAGCGGTGCCGAGAACTGAGCAAAAGTGCGTGGCTGGGTACGCGGTTGATTTGGTTTGGGCGGCTATTTGGTTCACCGGTTCGGCTTGGGTTGTGTTTGAGGAAGTGTTGGGAAGGTTGGCATAGTTTGAGTTGCCAAACAGAGCGTTGCTGTTTCCGGAGTAAACCTTATTGGGCTTGGGAGCAGACTCAAGTTTGTCAAGGATCCCCAATTGAACTGCTTCTTCGACGGCTAAGCCTGTATCGAAGAATGTTTTAAAGTCTGAGCATGCTTGGGCCATAACCATATGCCTCGCAAGAGTAGGTTGGAGATTACGAACAATCATCCGAATTTGGTCCCTGTCGCTCGGTCTGTCTTTCATCTGCGCCGCCTTTGCTCTCCACCTTTTCACGAAATCGACGAAGGCCTCCTTTGCTTCCATCTTTGTCGACTCCAATTCACGGGTGTTCACCTCTAACTGAATGTTATAATCATAATGCGCCACAAAAGCCGCGCATATGTCCAAGAACGCTTCTTTCTTTCATCCAGTGAGGTGAACCAGTGCAGAGCATGACCCACCAAAGTCTGTGAAAACATCTGTGCCATAGCATCCTTCTCGACTCCCCACATGGAAAGTGCTCCGATGTATCCTGTCAGGTGTGCCTTTGGATCTCCTGTTCCGTCAAACTTGGCAAAGTCGATTGGCCTGAATTTGTCTGAAAGCTTCGCGTTAGGAAACAGGCAAAGCTTATTGATGTCAAATCCAGTCGACGCTATCTTCTCATTTCTTGCAACCGACTCCTCCAGCTGGGTGAGCTTTGCCAATACTGCCGCCATCTCGGGGTTTTGCTGGGTTTCCAAATCAAAGACCAACTGCTCCGGGTTTGGATTCGGATTAGGGTTAGGGTTGAAGTTTAAGTTGGGAATTGGGTTTGGATTTGGAATTGGATTCGGGTTAGGAACTGGAATTGGATTTGGGTTTGGGATAGGAATTGGGTTAGGGCCTGGATTCTGGTTTTGTGGTGGAAGGCGTCGCGTGACTCCAGTAATCATCATCATGAGTTCGGCAATTTGGTTATCAGTGCGTTCACCCAGGCGTTGGATATCCTCTCTGATCTGTCCCATTTCTCCTTGCAAATTTCCCAGGTTTGGGTTAGGATTTGGATGGGGATTGGGAACGGGGTTAGGATTCAGATTTGGCTCGCCTCCGTTTGGGTTTGGATTTGGGCTGCCTCCATTTGGGTTACGATTGCCAGCATTCGGGTTCAGGTAGCCTCCGTTCGGATTAGGATTGGGGTTTGGGTTTGGGCTTAGGTTCCCGATCAAAATGTCCATTTCCACCCTCAAATCTAATGCACTGACGGAGTCTGCTTGTAGTTGGAGGCGTTCCAAACTCTGTCCTAAGGGTCTGGTCCAGGAGGGTATGATGTCCTTCTTCTTCGGCCCAATTGCTTAGAACTGACAGCAAAGCAAAAACTCATGCTCAGACGCGGTTCCTGTTCCGATTTCATGAAACTTGTGCATGATTTTTAGAAAATGAGTGCATCATCGTCACTGTCATCGACTCTAAATTTTTTTGAAAACAATCGATTTACGGGGGGTTGCCTTGATCCTCGGATTTTTGGGGTGTATCCTCGTTCAGGAACCGCTGATTCCCAAAAGATGCTAAAATATGCTAAGTATTCGATTAATATCCCATCGGCAACTCGACCATTGGTTCGAAATGGCTCGGGGTGAACAATGCGATACAATAACCAAAGCGGCGTAAGCGGTACACTTGCTTTTAGCCTGTATGGTGTTGGTATTACAATATTCTGCTCCCCTATCATTCCTTTCCTTTGGTTAAATCCCGATTAAATACTAGTTGAAGACTTAGCAAAATTTTAGTTTCCCCTAGGTTCGGGCTTGAGGGCTTGCATGATTTAAATAACACGCATTAGGGTGGGTGATTCTTCATCAGGTCTTGGCAACCTTCCGAAGACCGCGCAAGCGAGTCTCGAGAATCGTGGCTGACAACATGATAATGCAAAATGCAATGCAGCATGTAAACAGAATATATCATGTAATCCTACCCTGTAGGCTCCTGTCATAGTTTGGAAGGTTCTACGGCTTGCTAAACATGTACAAAGGCCGGGTTTTGGCTTGAAGAGGGTTCCCCGGACTAGAGTCAAAGTATACCTCCCACTATTGTGCGTACACCCAATAATGGTACGAACGGTAGGGATGACTCATCACGGTCGAGGGTTGCTGAGCATTCCGGGATTCCCTATCACCGGCAAGCCGGGTAGGATTGCCGAAACACAACAGCGGAGCTGCACAAGATATATATACAAGAAATAAAAAGAGAAATGAAATCCTTTGAAAATCCAACAAATATTTTTCAAGCTTGGCTCACTAATTTAATCAATGCTTAAGGAAATCAAGCCATTTTGTCAACGTACTGATTTTTCTCAAGTATCAATTAAATCATCTTGCCCAGCAGAGTCGCCATTGTGGGCTACCACAGCCCCGGGTGGAATCGGGGCGGCCCGAAAAGAGACGCCGCGCCTTCGTTTGAGAATCGATTTGAAAATTTTTGAAGTGTCACCACCCGGATTTGTGGTTTGCCACCCGAGAAACCGTTTTATTTGGAAAATAATTGATTTGAATTGAAAACCAGAGATTTTGAAAAGGGTTCGGAAGCCACATTACGAGGGGGGATGGGTTTTACGGAACCTCCCTCGCCCGATCTAAAAAAAATCGGTCTCTACTAGACATTTGTGGGATTTTTTAAAGGATTTTATTTCATTAAGACACTTAGCAGGTATCCACAGGTATATCAAGTGCAGAGGGTACATGCATGTGCAAATGTATGGTGAATAAATGAAAAATGGCAATGAAATGCAAAGTGCTAGAAACTGGAATGCCCTGTCACTGATCCACTCGCGAGCGCTCGGAAGCACTCCCGAGCGCTTGGGAGTATTATAAGCCCAACCTGCACAGCTTGTTAGTACAACAGGATTCAACATAATGCGATGTTAAAAATGTAAGCTAGAATAACATTAATCGTGTCACAGGCTCAACAGAGGACTTAGCAAAATGGGATCAAACCCTATTCTGCCATACCATGCATCCCTGCCTTTCTGAAAAATGGTTTTACACTTATAATGACGAAAAGGGTGCATGCATGGACATGCAAAAGCAGTGGAAGGACCAAGCTGGAAGAAAGATGGGCTGAAGTTGCATGCAGTCACTCCCGAGCGCTCCGAAGTGATCTCGAGCGCTTGGGAGTGAATTGCACCCCAGAACTGACTTCAACCAGCTAATACACTCAATGTAGTATGCTGGTGCATTGGATCTTATGTTTTTAAAGTGTAAACAAGGCTTCCATTTTTAGATCCATGCCAAAAAATCTTTTGCATGCCTTCAACTTAAAATCATCTTCTTTATTTATTTATTTGTTTTTTTAAAGAAAAAAGGGCAGATCGTTTGTATCAACACACTTCAAAAGAGTTAAGACAGTTTTAAAACACATCCTACTCCCCATGCATGTCCATTTATGCCTTGTTCCTTTCACTTTTCAAAAAGTATTTTTCAAAAAATACCTACTAGATTCCCCCTACTTCTACCATTTCTCTCTCTATCTCTCTCCACTTATTACCCCTACTATTTTTCAAAAAACTTTTCAAAAACCAAACCAAACACAGCATGCATTTGAACTGTTGACAGCTTCTTATATCTTAGCGCTCTAGAATAGTCCCGAGCGCTCAGGAGTGCTTCCAGCAATCTGGATACAGAAAGCACATTCATGCCCCTTTTGCTCTTGTTTTTACACCAAGGTCTCTCAACCCATACTTAGTATTAAAGACTGAGAAGGCTGAGGGACCTCCCTCAGAAAGGAAAACAGCCCTTTTTTGCTTGACACAAGGTAAAAGAAAGCTTCTACCTTTTTTAATTTAGGACTTTGCTCCTTGGAATAAAGCTTTAGAAAGTGGAATAAGAAAGAAAGATCAGGAAGATCAGAACTTGAGGATGATCTGAACTCCTTGCATGTCTTTGATGCCTTGAGTTCTCTTGTTGTTTTGGCTTTGAAAATCAAGTTTTTGAGAGGGGTGAAAACTAGGTTTCTTTGACTAGTCAGAGCTTCTAGAGAGAGATTTCGTGGCTGGTTTGGACTGGGATCAGGCCTTATATAGGCAGAATAGTGTATGGTCTTATTTTAGCAAATGTGATTTAGCATCTTTGAAAATCCATCAGGCCTGACTCACCTCTGACTGAGGTGGAGTGTTGCCTGAGGTTTGAACTGGCCAAGACGGCTGTAATGATGGCTTGCATGGGAAGTGGGGAAGCTCCATCATTCATTGGGCAGCACAGAAGTCTCGAGCGCTCGGGAGCACTCTCAAGCGCTTGGGAGTTTATTCTCGAGCGCTCGAGAATTTGTCAGATCCCAGATTTTGAAAATAGTTTGGAGCGCTTGGGACTGTTCCTGAGCGCTTGAGACTGATTTAGACATTTTATTTTCCCTTCTAAAGTCTTCCAAGGAGCATCGTTCCGATTGGTCTAAGGCTTGTTTCAATCCAAATTCATCATCGGGGAGCCTCCGGGCCACAAATTAAGGGAATTCGAAATGTCCAAATTGGGGTATCTACAATAAGTTAAATCGATTTTCTGACCTTTGGCTTTCTCACGACCGAAACATCGATACTTCAGTCGCCAAATCCATTATTCGGTTGAGAGATCGTTCTCCAGGCCCTCCAATCCATTCTTCTCAGCAGCATCAGATCTTGCTCAATGCACCAACTTAAGCCATTATGAAGTTTTGGTTCCATGACCAACAAAACCAATAATTGGATCAGCCTTGGGGGCATCCCCATGCAAACGCAGTGAAATCAGAACCAGCCTTGGAGGCATACCCAAGCACAAGGAAGCTCTCTCTCCACCATAAACAGCAAATTCACAGCTACTGGTCGCTTGACCACCCGGGATCATCAAATCCAAGATCTAGCGTCATGCTTAAATAGCAGTTCTAAGCTCGACGTCATGCTTATCATCACCACCATCAATAACCATCACTGTCAGCATCTCAAAGCTTGCTACTTCAGCAATTCCAAGCCCATTATCTCAGTGGCTCTATGCCCCCACCTATTAACTCAGTGGCTCCAGGCCCATTCTCAACAGCTCAACGGCTCTACGCCCGTGTTCATTGATAAACTCACAGCTCCATAACCATTTCGTCAGCTCCGAGCTCACCACTATCAGACCAACTCAGCGGCACCAAGCCCATTTACCAAACAGGCCCCTCATCTATCTTTTCAACGACTCTACGCCCATCCCAATCATCTCAGCAGCTCCAAGCTTGTTGTCACTCAGCGGCTCCGTGCCCATTATTTCAACTGGCTCTACGCCGTAACAATTCTCAATAGGTTCTACGCCTGTCAACTCAACTGGCTCCACTCCATAACAACTATCTCAACTGGCTCCACGCCATAGCAACAATCCTCAGTAGGCTCTACGCCACCCCAATCAAGATATCATCAATTCTCAAGCTCTATGCTTGAATGCTCAAAATCCAACATTTTGAATGCTCGAAGCTCTTCGATGCCCAACCACTGTGTACTGGATGCTCAAGTTCTACACTTGAATGCTCAAGCTCTATGCTTGGATGCCCAACCACTGCGTACTGGATGCTCAAAGCCTGTACTTTGAATGCTCGGATTCTGCCATCCAAATGCTCAAACTCTACGCTCTGAATGCTCAAGTCCAGAACTTGATAGAAGCTCTAAGCTTAAATCAAACACACACGCACGGGCCTGTGCACATATTGCATCAATTGCATCACCACAATCATATCGAGTCTGCATCATCATATCTATTCACATCTAACCACCATCATCATATACACATTCTGCATATCTCTCTTATTCATGAAATAGGCAATCTTACAATCAACCGGCTCCGCGCCTCGATTTTATTGATCGGTCTAGCACCTCGATCCTTTGGCTCCACGCCAAAATTTATGATGAGAAAGCTCCGCGCACAGACCATCAAATACAACTGGCTTTACGCCTCAGTTCAATCACGTCAAGCTCGAAGCTCTGACATCTCAAGTTCTCGCCTCCAGAAGGCAAAGCTCCTTGAACTATCAACCGGCTCCGAGCCTCAGTTCCATCAAAGCTCTAAAACCTCAGGCCCTCGCCTTGTGATCAAAACCAGCTCCGCGCTTCGGTTTCATCAAAAGGTCTGCGCCTTAAATCCTATAAACCGGTTCTGTGCCTCGGTTCCTTCACTCCATTGCTCCGTGCTTAAGTTACTGGCCTTACGCCTCCCATATTTCAAGAAACGGCATCCAACTCGTCTCTGGAAGATGGCTTGAAGTCCTCCCCATATCTCAAGATTGGCATCCAAAACATCCCCAACAGATGACTTGGATTCCACCCCAATTACATCAATTCCTTCCAGCTCATTCGCAAGGATAGGCTACTCTACCAAGTTTCCCTTAGTTAAAGTCAGGATGATCAAGAAAAGCAAAACACCCGCTGTGTATTGATCTACCCCAAAATACCAAGGACGCTCTTCGCAAAATATCCCTGGCAGCCCTGCGCTCCTTCAACTACTCTTTGCCAAAATCCTGGCTCAGCCTAGGTACGTCACACTACGGCTTTTAAAGCCCGAAGGTACATCTTCTGTCTCTAACCCTCCAAACTTTTTCTTTTTTTGCTGCCCTCCGAACTACGGCTGGTCTGAATTTCCCCTGTGGAATACGTAGGCAGCCTCCACGCCCGACCATAACAAAATCTTTTTTCAAAAACCCTTGGAATAGTGGTTGGACCAAATTGAGTTGTTTTTACAGCTTTGACTTTTACTCAAACATGTCTCGTGATCTGTCTGAGCTCAATCAAAGAGGGGCATCTGTAGACACCCCAATTTGGCCTAACAGTTATTTCAGGTTCCACCTTGGGGACCATCCCGATGATGAAATGGATTCAGTGATTGCTGATTGACTTCTGGAGAACCTTAGGACTTTCGGTAAGAACTTTGAGCCACTTAGAGGACCCAATCAAGAGCCATATAGCCTTTCAGACAGAAATAGAGAATCCTAGGAGAATCCATCTGCCGGCCGTAACATTGATCTCACGGCCTTTACATCATTTCCTCACCTGAGCAACCTGTTGCTTGAAAATCTCCCTGAGAGATTAATCCTGCGGCCGCAAGATCCATCCTTTGGCCACCACATCCTTTCCTCGGCCGCCAGATCCATGGCTCGGCCGCCAGATCATCCTTTTTCCAGACTCTAGAACGTTCTGTCGATTGTTTGATCCAACTACACTACCTTTCCGATGCGTTTAGGCCACGTTCAGAGATCACAACGACGAGTTTGTATTGCATTGCAATTGCAATTGCAATCGTGCGCTTTGATTGGACCGAGTGAGTCATCAATTGCCTATATAAAGGGGCCTTTGGACTCCAAAAAGAAGGACACACAAAATTCATATCATTATGCACCCTCTCTAGCCAGAAAACTCTGTCAACATATACTCTCAAACCATCTCTACAAAAGCCCTAACCTCCCGAAGGCAGCCATCAATCCGACGATCAAACCCCGAAGTCTCGAACCCTAACCCTAGGGTTTTTCAAGAAGCAATCAGTCAATCCCGATCAAATCTGAAGCAATCAAGCTATTGAGGGATCAAGGTGGTGAGGCCCAGGGGCCTCTGGTTTGGTTTATTTATCTTTTTTCTGCTTAATTGTAGCTTTTGATTATCTGCTAACTTTTCTGTCTAGTGTGAGGAAGAACATCGACCGAGGCTTCGATCCCTCGGCCGATACATCCAAACCAGGAAGATCCCTTGGCCGTGACATCCATTCACTGGCCGCGAGATCCATTCCCCTGGGACAGCTTTGTTTTGTTTTCTGCTTTCTGGTGCACGTTTCAATTACAGTCTCGGCTCACCTTATTTACTGTTTAAAGGCATAAAAATAGATTACATGTTAGAATTAAATGAAGCATCTATATGTCTTATGTTGAACGATTATGGGCTAGCCTCGCAGCTAGGCAGAGAGGGGTGCCTAACACCTTTCCCTTATTGTACCTTTGGCTTCCGTATCCAGAATCTCTATTTATTTTCCTAGTTTTAATAAACTGGGTGGCGACTCTATTTTGATGATAACCGCTATCATAAGGCGATGTTCCTAGCCATGGGAATATCCATGATCTTGGTTTATGAAGCAAGCAACCAAACGAGCAAACAAATAATCAAACTATATGGCGATGCCCCGTTCTGGAGGTGTCTACAAATGAGTTGTCAAGTCAATAGGATTTGAGTGCAAGGTTGGCTAAGAGGTAGCTTGTGCAAGTGTACAACCCTCAAGGCACACACATGCACCTTTCTCTCTCCCTCACCTCTCTCTCTCCGCCTCCCTCCCTCCTTTCACTCTCGGCCTCTCTCTCTCTCCCCTCTTCTATCTCTCTCTCTCTTGTCCCATGCTATATGTATGTATATAAGTGTAAGTGCAGGAAAACGAAAAAGCCTTTGAACAGCACCAAGATCCAACGGCTACTTCTTAATCCTCGCCGGAACCCTAGCTCGCTGCCGGAGTTGAACCTGTAAAACAGACAAAGGGTGAGCCCCTCCGATGCCAAAGTTAGTATCTCGTACTAGTAAAAAACCTTAATTCTCAGTAGGTAATAAGCATATAACCCAGAATTGCGTACCTTTACCTCTAGGTTTACCTCATATTTATAGTTCCTTGTATGCTTGCTGTCCAAGCCATCTCGCTGCCCTAAGTTTCCTTTCTCGTAAATGGAACCCGAAACATCAGGGATTCCCGTTCCCATAACTGCATATTTCCTTTTAGACCATTTAGGAACTCTTTCCTTAATTGGTCGTTCACCCCATTCCCGTTGGGTATCTTCTCCAGATATTGTTTCCTTACTGGGTACTTGCCATTCCTGGACTCCTCTGGAGCATCTCCTCCAGAATGCTGCTCCTGTTCGACCCTCTCGTTGCCGAACAGACTACCTGGACCAATGATTTCTCACATCACTGGTCCATTTACCATGTGACTAGTCCAACAACTTCCCTTGCTCTTTGGACCATACCCCTACTCGGGTATCTCGGACCTGGGACCTCTCGTGTCCCCAGTCCTCTCTGCCGTTCACCGTGCTGCACAGCGGATGCTCCGATTATGTTTATCCTGGACCCCACGTATCACGTGTTCGGGCCTCTTTTGTACTTGTTCGGGATTAGCTCCCTACAATGGCTCCCCAGCTTTACTCGTTATTTTCTCTTAATATGACGAGCAAAGCTTCTGAACACCGAGCAAGGTTCTCGTCCTTTGCCCCTGACCCTGTTTCTCGTACTTGGTGCAAACTTCATCATCAGTCCAGGCCAAACGTCTCATCGTTTGGTCTAGGCAGGCTTTTCCAGCTATCACCTTTACACGCAGCATGCTCTATATTGTCCGTATTAAATACGAGCAGACGTTTCGGGGGACGGAACGCCCAAACGGCGTCTGGGGTGACGTTCCTCATACGTCACCTCCCTTTGGTGGGGTATACTTGGGTTTTCGTCGCAATTTCAAAAACCACTTTCTCTCCCTTAGTTCCCTCTGCAGAAAGAACGTTCGAGTGCTCCTGCCATTGAAGCTCTGTTCACCACCTCGAGGTCTCCTTCCTTTCCAATTTTAGGGTTCCTCGTCGACTTAATTCGTAAGTTCTTACTCCCCCTTTCTATTCCGTCTTCTTCATCGATTCAGGACTCCCACAGTCACCTTAGGGCTTTTTCGTACCCACCTCTCTCCTAGAAAACCCAAACCCACAGTTTTCGTCATGCGTAGGTTTCGTAGACACTGTGACACACCCCAAAGGATGGCCGAGTTCAGATCTCGCTATGAGATCCCAGACAACGTGGCCACTTCATTGGCCCCTGAAAATGCCATCCGTGAGTGTTTTGACAACGACACCCTACACATTCCTGTCGTCGCCGTCGTCGAGGGCGGCGTCAGGTTCCCCCTGGCACCATTACTCCGCCAGGTTCTATCTCATTACAGACTGTCCCCTATGCAGGTATCTGCCAATTTCTTTAGGGTTGTTATGGGCATCAACGCCCTGGACCAAATGCTAGGCACATCTCTAGGTTTGCACGACATACACCACCTGTACAACATCTCTCGAACCAAAGATGCCCTGACCTACTATCTCAAGAGTAGGGATTCCAAAAAAAGGCTTGTGCTTGAATTGCCTGATTTTGCCCGAGGAGACGACGATGACTTCCTCATCGTCACAGGGAATTTCGAGCCCAGAGACGAGGATGGTAGAGTCATCGGCTTTCACGCGCCGCACAGATTTGGCACACCACATTAGTCCTTTTTCTCGTAGAACTCTTTTCCGAGCAATATTTCGTATTGCTTTACCCTTTTTTTGCTTTATTGACTGCTAAATTTTCTCGCATTTTGCAGCCACAAACGTCAACCAGGGGCACACCAACATCACCCCTCAGGTTCACGTTACTGATATTAACCGTGCACTTGCTTTCAACGGGCAAGGCACGTGCTTGGCTGGCCGAGCAAGAGCAGCACAGATTCTCCTGAGCTACAGGGCATCGTACGGGGGTTTCATTGACCGGCGGATCCGAGCAATGGACAATCTCATCCTCCCAGATCCTCCCGTTCAGCAGCCCGAGCAAGAAGAGGGAAGGCGTTCTCGGACCCCTCCGCTTCCCAACGAGCCCATTCAACTTGTAGAAGAAACCTCCACATCTTCGAGTGGATACGCTCCATCTCCCCCTCCTCAAGAAATGGGCCAACCGATAAACCTTAGCAGCCTCTTCAACCTCCCAGGGGCTGGCTGTGGGAGAAGCCGCGGCACATCTCGTGGCCGTGGGCGCTCCCAGAGCCCGGCGCCCTCTCATGGCCAGCCACAGGGACAAACGCCAACGGTTGGAAGCCTCTTCAGCCGAACAACCTCCTTCCCAACTAACAGCACCTCCAACCCCCATCTGGGCTCCTCAATTCACCCATGGTGGACGGCCAGTCACTGTCCGCGATAGTGTAGAGTCTGAAGGCACTGCACTTGCACTGTCCCAGGCGTTCATGCTTACTGGGGACATGCAGAAAGCGGTCACCAGCGCCCCAGACAACCTCCTTGGCTCATTCATGAGCCACAGTGCTAAGGTAAACTTGTCATGTTCATTTTTGTCTGCTTGATGGCTTCAGATCGTTATTCTTGTTATCTGCCTGACGTTGCTTTGTGTTCAAAATCACCAGGCAATGCAGAGGATGGTGGCCATGGCACAAAAGCTTGGCCAGTCTGAGCCCCAGTGTGCCAGATTGGCAAGCGAGAATGCCAAGCTGCAAAACACAACTGTCAGACTGGAGAGAGAGAGAAATCAAGCCCGCGGGCTTGCGGATGAGTTGAGGAACAAACTGGAGAGGGCCGAGGACAGCTTGAACCAGACTCTCACAGAGCTGGAGGCGAACAAGAATGAGGCCAAGGCCGCCTATTAACAGGGCTACAACGAGGGAATCCGTGTGGCCACTGAGAGCTACACGGATCAAATGCCAGGAATCCAAGACTAAGTTTTTGAGGCTGGCTGGTTGGCCTGCCTCAAAAAGTCTGGTGCAGCAGAATCTTCGCCTCTCTAGACGGAGATTGATCTCCCAAGCGCCATGGTCATTACCGCGGAACAGGAGGAGGTAGAAGAAGAAGGCAACGTGGAGGGTGAGCCAAATGCACAAGTCGCCGAGAAAACGGGAAACGGCTGTTGCTGAAGATGGTACCGACCCGGGCCAGAAGGAAGCCAGTGGTGGTGCTCCTAAATCAACTCCTGTGGTGGGAGACGCGACTGCCCCAGCCTCTCCTCCAACTGCTCCTGCCGCCCCCATCATCCAAGACTTGACGATTGAAGGGTAAGCCCTATGATAGTCGATCCTTTTATTCTGAATCAACTTCTGCTGGCCCTGCGTGGCCATTGGCATTGCCTTGCGTGGCACCTGATACATTTCTAACTACTTTAACTCTGGTTTTTTGGCCCTTCGTGGCATTTCGATTGCTTTTAGTGGCCCTATTTGGCCTGAACAATTTTCTGCGTGGCCCTTCGTGGCCCAAATATGTTTGGCTGCCCTTCGTGGCCTTTCTTCAATGCAGGTGGCCGTCCCATGGCTAGTTTCTTATGTGCTAAGTGTCTTCGTACTTATCTTTATGCATATGCACATATGCTCCCCAGGTCTCATCGTCCCCGTTGATAATTTAGCTGTATTCTTATTTACGCTGTTGCAGGTTTCTCGTACCTTAGAGTAATGCTCGTTGCACTCGTAGCAACCTTCAAGTTCCTTCAAACTTAGTTATTGCTGCATGTTCACGTTTGCAGCCCATATGTTTCGTGCTTGGAAACTTTCCTCAGTATACTCATACTTAGGTCACCCATATGCACTCGTATTTGGCCACAGCAATCCCGAGTTTACTTGTGCTCTGAATCGTCCCAAACATATTCGTGTTTAGGGACGGTATGCATAATCTCGTATGCATCCTGGGTATATTCTTACCCGAGCAAACAGTCAAGTATGTTCGATTTGGCGTAAACTGGGTGTATTCAGACTGAGCAAACAACAAGTATGTTCAGACTTGGCGTAAACTGGGTGTATTCGTGCATCTGAGCAAACAAACAAGTATATTCGTGTTTGGCTCAATTGGTGTATTTGTACCGAGCAAGCAAATAAGTATATTCAGACTTGGCTTAATTCTGGTATATTCACACGAGCAATCAGACAAGTATATTCGTACTTGGCTCAATTCTGGGTGTATTCGTACCCGAGCAAACAAACAAGTATATTCGTACTTAGCTCAATTCTGGGTGTATTCGTACCCGAGCAAACAAACAAGTATATTCGTACTTGGCTCAATTCTGAAATATTCGAAATTCCACTTAGTTACCCTATACCTCTGCTCCCCAATACGAAATGAGGACTAAGGACACAGCTTGACTTCGTATTTAAAGCATAATGAAAGAAAAACTCGTAAAAAACAGCGTTTGTGTTACCAAAATCCGGGAATTTTATTCATAATTCGAAAAACTCAAGGGGGCGTTACGCGTACCCCTTGCAACTAATAAATAAAAGCAAACACAAGGGAATTTTATTCGTAATTCCCACACAATCACGATATGCATCTAAAACAGAAACGAAATCGAAGTTCTTTACATGTAGAACTTCCTCAAGTTGTGAACATTCCAGGGCCTTGGTAGCAGGTTCCCGTCCAGGTCTGCCAATCGATATGCCCCAATTCCCACAACCTCCGTAACTCGATATGGGCCTTCCCAATTGGCCCCCAACTTGCCCTCATTGGCCACCTTGGTGTTGCCGAGCACCTTTCGTAGCACAAGGTCTCCAACACTAAACTCTCGTGGGTGGACATGCTTGTTGTAACTTTTCACCAACTGCTCCTGGTACGAAGCCAGGTGCAGCAGAGCTCGTTCTCTCCTTTCCTCGGCGAGGTCCAGCTCGATTTCCAGGACTCTGTCATTGCCCCCACTTTCCACCAATGTGGTCCTGTTGGTCGGCAAACCAACCTCCAATGGAATCACAACCTCTGTTCCATATGCTAGTGAATAGGGGGTCTCTCACGTAGACCTCCTAGGAGTTGTTCGGTGTGCCCACAGGACTAGTGGCAATTCATCGGGCCACTTACCTTTTGCTTTGTCCAACCTTTTCTTGATCCCGCCAAGTATAGTCTTGTTGGACGCCTCTGCCTGCCCATTGCTCTGAGGGTAGGCTGGTGTGGAATAGTAGTTCCTTATTCCATACTGGGCACAAAAAGCCTTGAACTTTTTCTAGAACTGCGACCCATTATCAGTGATCAAGGAGTAAGGAACTCCAAATCGAGTGATGATGCTCTTCCACACGAACCTTTCTATCATAGGTTCTGTGATTTTTGCCAATGGTTCTGCTTCTATCCACTTGGTAAAGTAATCTGTTGCCACCAACAGAAACTTCCTGTTCCCAGTAGCCTTGTGGAGTGGACCCACGATGTCCATCCCCCACTGCACAAACGGCCAAGGGCTTGTCAAGGGCACCAGATTTTCGGCTGGCGTTCGGATCATGGGTGCGAACTTCTGACATTTCTCACAAATTTTCACATATACCTTTGCATCTTCTTGCATGTGCGGCCACCAGTAACACTGGGTGATTGCACAATGGGCAATGGATCTCCCACCTGCATGGCTTCCGCATGTTCCCTCGTGTATCTCGTGGAGGAATTTCTGCACCATCTCGGGATGCACACAAAGCAAATACGGCCCAGTGAAGGACTTCCTGTACAATTTCCCCTCTGGTGATAGCCAAAACCTTACAGATTTTGTCTTTATCTTGTGAGCCTCCTTTTTATCTGTGGGGAGTGTCCCATCTTGTAGGAACTCCACTATTGGATCCATCCAACTTGGTCCTTGGTTCACGTCCATGACCAATTCCACACTTCTCCCAATGCTCGGCTCAGCAATATAGTCCACTGCCACCTTCCTCTTGAACTCTGTTGGCACAGCCGCTGCGAACCAAGCCAGTGAGTCAGCATGGGCGTTCTGCCCAGAGCTTATCTGCTCGATGTGTACCTTCTCGAAGGTGTCAAGCAAATCCTTGGCTGCCTCCACGTAGGCTGCCATCTTCTCATTCCGGGCCTCGTATTCCCCGGACAGCTGATTCACCACGAGTTGTGAATCACAGAATACTCGAATTCTTTTTACCTTCAAGGTTTTTGCACTCCGTAACCCTGCCAGGAGAGCCTCGCACTCCGCCATGTTGTTTGACGCACTAAATCCCAGGTGCAGGGACAGCTCGATCATTACTCCTTCAGGAGGGAATAGCACCACCCCAATTCTAGATCCGGTGTTGCATGCAGATCCATCAACAAAAAGCTTCCATTCCAAAGGGTCCTGCTCGGCGGATGCCCTTCGTTTCTCGTCTGACGGCTCGACCAACTGCTCCTTTCTCATAGGAGGCAGTGGAGCCACTATGGGAGAGAACTCCGCCACAAAATTTGCCAAAACTTGCCCTTTGACTGCCGTGCGCGGCTGGTAATCAATGTCATATTGGCTCAACTCTACTGACCAAGTCGATATTCGTCTCGAGAAATCCGCCTTTCGTAGCAATGATTTCAATGGAAATTCTATGTAATTTCCTAGTGGGGCAATTTCCTAGTTGCCGTCCTCAGTGCCAGGACCAATTTTTCAAGGGGCAGGTACCTCGTCTCTGCCTCCAGTAGCGTCTTGCTCACGTAATAGATAGGGATTTGCTCGGATCCCTTGTTCCTCAGTAAGACCGCACTTACAGCATGTTCAGAGACTGCTAAGTACAGAATCAAGATCTCTCTAGGCTCAGGGGTTGACAGGAGTGGGGCCGCCGCCAAGTACTTCTTCAGGTCTTGGAACGCTTGCTCACATTCTGCTCCCCATTCGTAACCTTCTCTTCTCTTCAGCAACTGAAAGAAAGGTCTACACTTGTTGCTCGACCGACTAATGAACCTGTTAAGGGCTGCAGCCATACCCGTCAACCGCTGGACCTCCTTCGTGGTCCTGGGACTTTGGAGCTTCTGCAAAGCTATTATTTGATCGGGGTTTGCCTCTATTCCTCTAATGGTCACCAGGTGACCCAGGAATTTCCCATAACTTACTCCAAACGCACACTTCGAGGCGTTGAGTTTCAGCTTGTACTCCCTTAGTATCTCGAAAGCTTCTTTCAGATCAGCGGTGTGGTCCCGTTTCTCCTTGCTTTTAACCACCATGTCGTCTATGTACACTTCCATAGTCCTGCCGAGCAACTTCTTTAGCATAATCGTTGCTAATCTCTGGTAAGTCGCTCCAGCATTCTTCAGACCAAAGGGCATAACACTGTAACAATACAGCCCTCGTGGTGTGATAAAAGACGTCTTCTCTTGATCGGGGCCGTAAATGGCAATCTGGTGATATCCTCGATAAGCGTTGAGAAAACTCATACGCCCATACCCAGCTGTCGCATCTACCAACTGATCTATCCTGGGTAGGGGAAAACTGTCTTTTGGGCAAGCCTTGTTTAGATCTGTGAAATCGACGTAAACTCGCCATTTCCCATTCTTCTTTTTCACCACCACTGTGTTGGATAACCACTCGGGGTAGTACACTTCTCGTATCACCTTTGCCTCGAGCAAACGGTCGACTTCCTCGATAACAGCATCCACATGCTGTACAGCAGATCTTCTTTTCTTCTGCATTACAGGTTTGTGTTGTGGGTCCACATTCAGGTGATGGCAAATCACCTTTGCATCCACCCCAGGCATCTCCTCGGGTACCCAGGCAAACACGTCAACATGCTCTTTGAGGTACTTTACCAACTCCTCCTCTTCTTCTTTGCACAGGTTTTCCCCAATCAGGAAATACCTCTCGGGATCATTCTCGTTGATCTGAACTTTCTTCAATCCTTCCACGACTTTTTCGGCCGGATTCCCTCCGATGTCCTCGATGGTCGGCTGGCTGGTAACCTCGACTGTTTGTACCAACTGTGCCTTGGGCGCCTTCTTGATTATGGAAACCAAGCACTGTTGGGCTGTCTTTTGGTTTCCCCTTATCCTCTCGATTCCACTGGACCCTGGAAACTTCACCATCTGATGGTAGGTGGATGAAACTGCCCTCATCTTATGCAACCAAGTCCTTCCTATAATCGCGTTATAGGAAGATGGCACGTCCATCACCAGAAAGTCGGTTCTTAGTACCACTGTTCCTGCCCGAACAGGAAAGGTCACCTTGCCCAATGGCTAGACTGCTCCTGCACTGAACCCGACCAAAGAAGTTACTGACTGTACCAAGTCTGCTTGTGCCAACCCTAGTTTCTTGAACGCATCGTAATAGAGCACCTCGGTGCAACTTCCTGAATCTACCAGGATCCTCTCCATGTCATATTCCCAATTCGTAGGGTTATGACAAGAGCATCATTGTGCGGCATCTGGACTCCTCCCAGGTCCTCATCCTTGAAGACTATGCCCTCGTCGCATCCTTCTGCTTCACGTCCTCGTTTCTTACCCAGCCGCATCACGTGTTGGTCATGCATTACTTGCCTTTGGAGCAATCTCACCTCATTTCTCGTATAAGGTGTGGCCAGTCCATGTATCATATGGATCACGCCCCTTGGATTCTGCTCGTAATCCAGCTCCATCGCTTTCTCGGCACCCTTGTGCTCCTCTTGGATGAACTCCTTCAAGTACCCACGTGAGACCAGGTCATCAAGGTGCTGCTTGAACATCTCGTAGTCCTCCGTCATGTGACCCCACTCCTTGTGATAACTGCAGTGCTGACTCGTAGCCCTTCTTGCATCTTTATCTCCCTCCAGCCTTGGAGGCCACTTAAAGTATGGGCGATTCTTTATTCGATATAGAATCCGATAGATTGGCTCCTTCCAAACTGTAGTTATTGAAAAGAAGGATTTGGGGTTCGGGGCATGCTTCTCCTTGTACGATTCTTTCTTGGCCTGCCCATATTCCTTCCTTTCTCTGTATGTCTTGGGCTCTGGCTTATCCGCCTTCTTTGCAGTGCCCTTGGCCTGCTCGGCACCCAACTTGCCATCTTCCCGCATTATGTCATCCTCGTTCCTGGCGTGCTGCTCAATTCGTTCCATCAGCTTTGCCAGTGTGCTCACTGGACTCATGTTTAGGGACTTTCGTAGCTCCCCCCGAACAGGCAGCCCAGTCTTGAACGTTGCTATTGCATACTCCTCACTGCAACTTTCAATCTCATTGAAAGTCTCCCAATACTTCTTGGTGTAGTCCCTGATCGGCTCATTCTCTCCTTGCTTCATAACTGAGAGACTCTCAAAAGTTTTGGGTGGTTTCCTGCTCGTCAGGAACCGAGCGGTGAATTCCTCGACCAACTGTCTCCATCCTCGTATGGTGTTCGGCCCCAACTTATGGAACCATGACAGGGCCACCTTTCCCAAACTAGATGGGAACATCTTGCACATGATCGCGTCATCACCATCGTGCATAAACATTGCCTGCTGGTAATGCTATATGTGTGCCACCGGGTCTGCATTAGTTTCGTATAGGATAAACGTCCCGTGTGTAACCCTGCTCGGCAACCTTGCCTCCTGCAATCTCTTTGCAAAAGGAGAAGTTGCTATGTTGCTAAGGGCTCTCCGTGTTGCTTCTCATGCAGACATGGTCCCCTCTTCTGATCCCTTTGCACCCCTGGCATTATTTCTTTCCCAGTCGGAATCAGGTCTCTCGTACCTATCCCTGTGGTGCTTCTGCTCCCTCCCTCCTCGGGGGTGGAACTCTTGCTCCTACTTCTCCTTTTTCGTGAAGAAGCTCTCTGTCGTTTTGGAGTGAGACTCCTGCTCCTTCTTTTTCGTGAAGAGCTCTCTTGTATTCCACCATATCCGACCTTTCTTTTCTGGACTTTCTTCGTGAAAGTCCAGAATCCTCCGGATGTTCTCATATTCGCTGCAGTTGTTGAATCTCATATTCTCGCCTCTTAATCAGACGAGCGTACTCCTCTATTTCCCGTCTCTTTTTGTCCAGGATGTCTTCCCTGCTGTGCACGCTTTTCGAACATGCCACTGACTCCCTCCCACGGCAAGACTTACTCCTTCTCGTGGATCCTGTGGCCGTCCGTCCGTCCTTGTTTCTGGAGTCGCCATGGATTGCCAGGGGGCAGTCCTTGCTCGTGGTCCTCCCCGCATGCCCGCCGTCGGGCTTCCTCGGAGGGTCTGGTGGGGACTTGTCACCTCCCCCACCCAACTGATTGTTTGCATCAAGTGGAGTCTTTGGATCTTCTTCCGCCATGGTCGCTTTTTCAAAGGGATCTCTTTCGTTTTCCCACAGACGGCACCAATTGTAAGTGCAGGAAAACGAAAAGGCCTTCGAACAGCACCAAGATCCAACGGCTACTTCTTAATCCTCGCCGAAACCCTAGCTCGCTGCCGGAGTTGAACCTGTAAAACAGACAAAGGGTGAGCGCACCTTTGCCTTCTCATGGCAAAGGCCCTCCGATGCCAAAGTTAGTATCTCGTACTAGTAAAAAACCTTAATTCTCAGTAGGTAAGAAGCATATAACCCAAAATTGCGTACCTTTACCTCTAGGTTTACCTCATATTTATAGATCCTTGTATGCTTGCTGTCCAAGCCATCTCGCTGCCCTAAGTTTCCTTTCTCGTAAATGGAACCCGAAACATTAGGGATTCCCGTTCCCATAACTGCATATTTCCTTTTAGACCATTTAGGAACTCTTTCCTTAATTGGCCGTTCACCCCATTCCCGTTGGGTATCTTCTCCAGATATTGTTTCCTTACTGGGTACTTGCCATTCCTGGACTCCTCTGGAGCATCTCCTCCAGAATGCTGCTCCTGTTCGGCCCTCTCGTTGCCGAACAGACTACCTGGACCAATGATTTCTCATATCACTGGTCCATTTACCATGTGACTAGTCCAACAACTTCCCTTGCTCTTTGGACCATACCCCTGCTTGGGTATCTCGGACCTGGGACCTCTCGTGTCCCCGGTCCTCTCTGCTGTTCACCGTGCTGCACGACGGATGCTCCGATTATGTTTATCCTGGACCCCACGTATCACGTGTTCGGGCCTCTTTTGTACCTGTTCGGGATTACCTTCCTACAATAAGAGTGAGAAAGACTAAAGGTGGTTAGGTCCAAGTAGACTTATAAGGCTAGGAAGGAGTGATGATTAAGGGTAAGGCTAAGATTGCTTCTTTTAGAAGCAAGATAATGACTTCTTTTGGTAGGATTTGTCTTGTCAAAATATATACAATCTTGGCAAGTCTAGGCTCCAATATCCAAGGGATAAAAATTCCCCTAACTTTTGTTATCCAAATGGCAAAGAGGAAAGTAAGGTTGACATGACTAGGTTACTTCTTTTAGAAGCTTTCTATGGTCCAAGATTCCTTTGTGACTTGTCTTGTCAAACCTAGGCTTTCATTGTCAAGACTAACTTCTATTGCCCAAGGGATAAAACTTTCCCTAGCAATTATTGTCCAATGGGTAGGGATTTTCCTAACAACTATCATCCAATGGGTAAAGAGAAAAAGATACACTTGGAAGATGTCATGATGAGAATAAAGCCTTGAGTTGACTAGTCAATAAAGTGCAATGATTACCTAGTCTAGGGTTGGAAAGGTTCACAAGGTTCAAAGGTGGGTGAAAAGGTTCACCTAGGAATTAGAAGGGTCCATATGATTCATAAGGTTCAACAATGGCTAGGGAGATCTAACTAGACTTGGAATCCAATTGGTTTGGTTAACCAACTAGTTGGAATCTAATTCTACTTGCCATGTAGGATTTTTAGCAAAAAAATATAATTTAAAGATATTATCTTACTCGCTAGGAAAATACACAAGTGCTTCTACAAGCATACTTGTCTTTGGAAAAGGACTAGATTGTCCAATGTTAAAAGATTTAATTTTAAACATCTCAAATCTAATTATGACGGATTATTAGAAATTAAAACGAATTTTTTTAAAAGCAAATCCAAGTAATTCAAATATTTAACGAAACTTTTATTGACCAAAAATCAAGGTTGTTACAATATCTGGGTTCGGGAGCTAGGTTACGAGAGGGTAAGGGTTTTATGGCACCCCTCTCGCCCAATCCGGAGATCGGTCTCTACTTAGGCATTTTGTGAAAACTTTTGTGATTCTTCTTTTATTGATCGATTCTTAGCCAATTAAGGCGGGGAACAACTAATCGGGGATTAAACTGTAACACTTTGAGGATGTGATCAAATTCAGCATGGATGGATGAAAAGCCGTAAAATAAATGCGATAAAACTCAATACTGTGACGAAACACCAAAACAGTGCCATGTATGAGTTTGGCACAAACAATGGCCAACTTACATGCATGGATCTACGTGTATGCAAGTACACCATCGCGCGACACAACCATACACACGCGCGCGTGTCGATGCTTCATTAACAATTTGAATTTTATCCCTTTTTGGGCTCTGGAAGGACCAGTGCACATCCAAGGCAAACCAAGCATTTTATAACAGTTATAACATACAGTTTAAAGGCTAAAAAGCCCTACAAATTAACAAAACACCACATAAATAGTGTGGGGATAAAAATAGAGACCAAAGGCCTAGTTACCCATGCAAGGCCAGCAACTTGTCGGAGACAGTCTGTCGCGCGATGGTCGCGCTCTTGCGTGCAAGGGTTGCGCCCTGGTGTGCGATGGACTGAACCAGACGAATGCTTGGTTTACATGTTTCTGGGTTCTGGGACATATCCAGAATGATCCCAGGGGTATCCCAAAGCAACGGAAATGCATTTTGACATTTTGAACTTGCAGTTTAAGATAAGGAAAGCAGTAAACAAGTTTTAACATGCATCAACAGTGATCTATATACAAAGTAAAGCATAAACAGTAGGAAACCAATCCCCACGCGGATCTGCTCTAGCGCGCGTGTGTTGCACTCTGGCGCGCGATGGTGGCGCTCTGGCGCGCGAGGGTTACGCCCTGGCACGCGATGGTCCCTACCACAATGGTTTTTGAAACCTTGCCAGCTTTTGGACCCGGACTGGTATTGATTACCAGCCTTGGCCCTGCCAGCCCCTTTCAGCGATCAGAACAGAAAACAGAACGAAGGTAAGCTATACCTTTGGTTTTTGGGGTTTGAAATGTGTTTGAGCTTTGAGTTGAATTGAGGTAGAACAACGTGATAGATCTTGTAAAATGAGTGTATGGAAGTGGTTTGAGTGAGGGAGTAACAAGTATGTTCAAGGTTGTATAGCCCTTTTTGCTTGAGTTTTGGTACTTTCTTCTTTTTTGAACCCAAGGTGTAAGGATTTTCTAACCCTTTGAATGGAAGACCCATGGGGGGTATTTATAGGAGAAGAGGAGTGCAACCAACCAAGCAAAGGTTGGCCTTGGTGGCTAAATGCCCTCCTTTGGAAAGGTTGGGTGATGCAAAGAGAGGAGCTCAGCCAGTTTACGAGGCTGGCTGAGGGTTACTTGGTGATTCAGCTGCCTAACCCATAAAGGTGATAGGGACAGGCTCTGACCATCGCGCGAGCATTGCGCTCTGGCGCACGATGGTTGTGCTCTGGCGCATGATGGATGCGCCCTGGCGCGCGATGGTCAGCGGTCAAGCTTTGACTGTTGACCACACCTGGCAGTTTGACCCACGCGCACAAGTTTGGGATTAGCGCACGCGTGTTCCAATTGGGCTTTTGGCTGGGTTGGGTTCAAGGGTTTTGCAGACACTCAAACCTCAAAAACTCGACATTCCCGAGGTGTCCTTGATCCGATTCATCATCGGGGAATCAAATACCGTAAGTAAACTAATCTGGAAGCCCAGATTGGAGTGTCTACAGTATCCCCTCTTTGACGGCACTTGGAGCACCATTGACTTGGTACAAGTAACATCAAAGAATTCTAGACACCCTTCAAGGCAATCCAGAACAAAGCATACTAGCAAAGTAGATGCGAATACTTAAAGAACCTGGTTGGCTGAATGGACGAACGGACCGTCGCTGGGGATGGAGGTAGAAGTGGACGAATGCATTGTCGCTTGTTGATCGAATTTGGACAGGACAGGCTGTCGCTGCACATTTGGACGGGACCGGCCGTCGTTGCTGGGGATCAAGCTATCCTCAGCAAAAAGCATTCTAACAAACACGGGTAGGTTGTGTCAGGCAGGTTTAATTCCATCTGTTGGGAATCAGAGCCAATCTCCTTATCAAAGACCATCCGAGACAGCATTAAGTCTGCTGGAAGATACACTTGCGGCTAGACTGAAGGTGGTTGTTGTTTGGGATAGGCCAAGGCGGACCTTCCTGGGGAACAATTAGCTGCGGATGAACGGACCATCGGACGATGTTCTGGTCGTCATTGAGGGAGTGAATGCGAACGATACGTTGACCGCCATTGATGATAGAAATGGACGATATGGCTGACCGTCATTGATGATATGGCTGACCATCGTTGAATGGCTGAAACGGATGATATGGCTGATCGTCGTTGATGATATGGCGGGTCATCGCTGATGACTGAGACGAACGACATGGCTGATCGTCGTTGATGACATGGCTGATCATCGCTGAATGACTGAGACGGACGATATGGCTGATCGTCGTTGAAGGATTAATCGTTGTTGAGGATTAATCGCTGTTGAGGATTAATCGGACGATATGGCTAATCGTCGTTGAAGGATTAATCGCTGTTGAGGATTAATCGGACGATATGGCTGATCGTCGTTGAAGGATTGGACTGGCGGATCATTCTTCAGAATGAATGTGCCATTGCGGATTGAATAGGATCGGCTGTCATTGATGGAGACAAGCAGATTGTGCCGTCGTATATTGGATAGGACTGGTTGTATGCTTGACATTTTCCATTGAGAAAGGGATAAGGAGAACGGTGTGTGGCACCCCTCTTATAATTGCCAGGGAGCAGTAGCTCTGGCTCCAGTTCCAATAGTGACTTGATCCTTGGTATAAATCCCAGGTATGAATCCCAAAATCTTGATTACATGCTGCTTTTGATACTGGATAGGCATGCTTTGGCACTTGATAGTCTTTTCCTGCTTTCAACATTTGATATACAATATGCATGTATACTAAATTAAAAGTGTAGATGCAAGCTAAGGGCGGCTCCTAAGAGGACAACGATGCCTAAGGACTACCACTGAACCTCATTACTTTACTGTCTTTCGCTTCTGAGATGCGCACCCAGATAGATAGATGTTGAGCGAGCCGGTGTACCCAGTTGATATAGTAACGGCATTGGGCCTGCATGCCCATTCTTTGATGCTTGGGCAGATGCGCCAGACAGATATGCTTTGCTTGGCCTTGGGCCGACATGCCCTTGCCGTTCATGAGATTTCCACTGCTTGTGGATTACAGGAGCTGGGGTAGCAATGTAAAAGTTGCATTTTCGCAGTTTATTGACTCTCTTTTGCAAGTGTTGAAGAGAATGCAAAAACTAACCACTAATATCCAATTTGCATTGACAAGTGACCTGAATTGACACACCGACATGCGCACATGTACAGACTCGCCTAGCTCGAATGAAGAGGAAGAAAGAGCCCCCAGATATGACACGAACCCTTAGGCATGTGGAATACAATGAAATTTTCGGCATTAATGGGCCAAAACTCAAATATCCCCTAGACAGGTAAAACTGACACTCGTGTAAGGTCAAACAGAAGTACAATGACTTATACGAACAAACACAACAGAGAAAAGCATCTCGACATGACAATTGATTAAAAAACTAGAAAAATGTCACAAAAACGGACATAAGACGCAAAAGATGACTCATATGGGCCCAGACTGAAATCGACACCCCCGTGCAATCACATTAGGTCCATATGACCTGCATGGCATGACAAAACTTGACAAAAGCCCCTCGAACGGAATTCGAGGGCAGAAGCTGATTGCTAATGTCTACTGCAAAAATTGAAGAAACGCGCGCAGGTTTGAGACCAAAGCACATTACTTTGAACAAGCACGCGTGAACCTCAAACTAGCGCACGTGAATACAAGCTTACTGCAACTACTTACACCAGACTACGTTGAACTTAGAATAAGCTGTGAGCCGTTAGGCCTCGCAAGCATTTCGTTCTATTTTTTATGCTTTAACTATTTTTAAGGCTTTATGCTCAGCTTGTAAATTGAAGAGGTAATTTGCAATAAAACTAAAAGATAAAAGGTTTCCCCCTTCTGATTCTCCAATGATGCTTGTCTTGTTTCTCGATCCTCTTTGACCTTTGATGTGTACCAAAGCGTTAACCATGGATCCAATTGATAGATTATGACCGAGTCTCAATGAGAAACTACCTACGTATCCCATTCTAGGGAATCAGGTCAAAACGTAGTTCAGGCTAAGGTTCACTCGTGTGTTTACCTCTCCTTTTGCGCTCTAACTTTTGCCCAGTACCGCCCGTTCGGGTCTTCGGTCTAGCGAGATTTCGAATATTGCCTAGACCCCCTTCATAGGTTTTCGAGCTAGCAGGCTTTCAAATATTGCCTAGACCCCCTTCACAAGTTCTCGGTCTAACAGGCTGCTCTAACTTTTGCTTGGAACTGCCCACCCTTAGGGTTTTCACCCCAACAAGCTTCTCTCAGAGAAAAGCAACTTTTAAATTGATCCAAGTTGACCAAGGTATTGAATTTGTTGCCGTTGAGGTTGATGATCTTTGGCCGCAGCCTTAGATGGAATGGCTTTGATGACGCAGGGTCAAGAGTGCTTCGGTAGACGTGCCTCGCTCCAGGCCATTTTGTACACTTTCTCATTTGTACTTGGCAGAACACCACTGCTGTTGCTTTTGAACACGGTACGAGGCTTAGAGCCTTCTGAGCCACTGCTTTCTTGCTTGGCACCCGGTAGCAGGGGGATTTGATACTTCTTTATCTCAGGATCAACGTTGGTGCGTCTTTTGTGAGACCATGCCAAGACGTTGATGAATTCTTCGAACTTGTCTAACCAGGCGCAATGCTCTTCTGGTGACAGCTTTGAACCAACTGAACCATTTGGGGGTTATCCTTGTCTTTCAAGTTTATTTGAAAATTATTACTTCAATTAATAGGCTGAGCATGCTTTTCGTCTTCCCTTCGTCGCCAAGGTTGACACAGTTTATATAAAAGCCAGCGAAGTACTTAGAAGCAAGATAAAACATATCATAACAACCCTCGGGGTTTGCCAAGTACAATAGACTCAAAACTTGAAACAAAAGCTACAACGTGGACAGCCAAGGGGCACGAACTCCAACCCAGAGTTAGACTTAGACAAACGCAAAAGATTCTATGTCAGACTCAGACAAATTGCCTATGCAAATTAGACGCGGTTTTGAAAACGCAATATTTAAAAAGCTACCCATAGCTTCCACAAAAAGAGGTAGGATCCAGCTGGTGTCAGGCCTAAGCAACAGCACTTCAGCTTCTTCAGCTTCTTTGACCAAACCTACTCGATGCTCCTTTGATCATTGGACCTCGGCCAGTCAATCTTCTCATTTGCAAGCTTCTCATCACTGTCAATCCAGATGTCAGCAGTGAAAACCTCAATTGCCCTACCTACAGCCATCATGTGAACCTTCAGTTCCGACGGGATGGATACGATGGGTTTAGGTTGATTTGCTGGGACGATATAGTGGCTAAGGTTGAATATGGTGGAGCTCGGGTTGATTTGAGTGGAGGTGATAAATACCTGACCAACCAGAGAGTCAGACCTGTGTTTAGGCAAGGAGTTGGAAATGACATTGGGCTTTGGTGGAACTTGAACTGAGCCATTATCAATAAGATCTTGAATCTCATGTCGAAGGTAGAAGCAAGCTTCGGTGAGATGGCTAGGCATTTGATGGAAAGCACAATAGGCGTTAGCGTTGTAACCAACAGATAGGACTTTAGGAGGAAAAGTTGGGGTCAAAGGTTTGAGATGCCCAGATTTGATGAGCTTTTCCATCACAGCGGACAGAGATGCCTCCAAGACAGAGAAACTCCGAGGTTGGGTTCTGGCCCGGAAGCTTTGAGGGTTCAAGGTGGAACCTTTGCTTGCTTTGCAACTGCACTGCGTCGTACTATCAGCAGGATGAACTCTTTTGCCTTTAGGGTTGACTTCATCACTAAGCATGCCCTCCCCTTTGGCATTGAATTTGAACAAGGAATCAACATCTTCCTTTGGGTGAGCCCCAACCTCATGGAATTTAGCCAAGTCTTTGAACATGTCTCTTAAGCATAACTTGATTCTGACCACTGAAGGGTGGTAGGCTTAAGAAGGTTCTTTGACTAGCCCCATATCCGGTTGCGGGGCTGTGGAGGTAAAGAGGCCAATCAGTCCCTGGACCATGACCATTTATTTGTCCATCTTGTGACCCAATTCCTCCACTGCTTTCTTAAGCTCAGCCAGCTCCATTTGTGCTGCCATTCTGAATTGATGAATGAGGAAGGTGATATGACCTTGGAAGCGAAGGTATAACAGCCCCGGTAGACGTTCCCAAGCAGGTTTGGCTCTTCTTTTCAGCAGCTTTTTTTTCGATGGTGCAATGGCCCAAAGCTTTGACAGTAAAGTAATGAAAGCTCAGTGACGCCCTTTCAGCAGTTTATTGAAAGAACGAAAATGCAGAGATCATCATCATCGGTGTACTCCTAGACTCTAGAACTAGAGACGAGCTCGTCTCATGATGTTCGGACACTACCAAAAGTCCTCAAATTTCTTTTCGAGGGTGTATCCTTTGAATAGATCAAACTGATCCTAAGAGATGTCAAAATAGACTAAGTCTTCGACTTTTCCTTTTCGAAGCTTGAACTTTAAACTTTAAATTTGAAATAACTCGGTATTGATGGCGTGACACCTTAACCGGGGTGGCGTCAGTGACATCACGCTTTAGTCGGGGTAGTTGTAAGTGACGAGGCACTTGTAACCTGAATGATACCAGTGTTACGGCATCATTACTTTGTGGTTCTTTGTTTTCGGTTGAATCCCCAATCGGGCATGAGCCAAGGACTTAATAAGGTTTGATTTCTCAAAGTCTCGCTGATCTAAGGACTTTAAAAATTAACAACGTGCACCATCAAGATGCACGACTCTTCATCAGGTAATAGGAGCGTCCTAATAAGCATAAGACAGACTCGATAGCGAGAGACAACCTAGAAGCCACCCTAAACATGCTCTTATGCAAAATGGAATGTATGTATGTACAGTTCTAGAGACAAGTTTGCCTCACGAGTTTCAGACGTTGTTGGAATCCTCAGAATTCTTTTCGGCAATGTGTCCTTGAGTAGATCGACAGATCCTAAAGGATGCCAAAATAGACTAAATCTTTGACTAGTCCCATTTGAAGATTCAACTTTGAACTCGGAACAACTTGGTATCGATGACATGGCACCTTAACCTTGCACGACGCGGTGTATAGTGACAAGCACTTCAACTTGGGTGGCGCCAGTGACACAGCATCAATACTTTGTTGTTCCTTATTGTCGGTTGAATCCTCAATCAGGCATGAGCTGAGGATTTAGCAAATTTTGATTTCTCAAAGTCTCATTGAACTAAGGACTTTGCGATTGATAACGAACATTCGATAGAATGAACGACTCATCATCGGGTCCAACAACGTCTTAGACAGCGCAAGACAAACTCAAAAGAAAGAACTGCCTTATGCATGCTCCTATGCAAAACAGTGCATGCGATAGGAAAAGCAGTAACACATAAACAGTTACAGGGTTAGATGCAAATAGATCTTACCCTGTAGGTACCTATCCTAATTTGGAGAGTTCTAATGCTTTGTATATGCAAAAGGCTGGTTTTGGTTTGTAACAAGTTCGTCGGACTAAGGCCAAAGATATAACTCCCGCTGCCAGCGTAACCGCAGAGCAACAGTCGAACAGTAGCATGACCCATCATCGTCAAAGGTTGTTGGTCATTCGGGGTCCCCGGTCTCCGGTAAACCGTGCCAAATTGCCAAAACGATCCAACGAGGCTATCCCGCATCGATGCAAATGAGAATGCTAGAAATTGATTAATAAGAAGAAGAATCACAAAATCGCAAAATGCCTTTTCAAATTTGGCTCAGTTTATTTAGTCCATCTTCAGAGGGAACTACGCAAGTGAATAATTGAAAAAGTTCCTGATTAGATTGGCCAGACACGGGGTCCTATTAAATCACCATTCCAACCTTTGGCAGCGCAAAACTCACCGTTTTGACAGACTTTTATGGAATTGTTCACAAACGTATTAAACTCTAAGTATGAATTAATATTGGTTCGATTATCCCCAGCAGAGTCACCACTGTGGGTAGCATGCCCTTAGAAAAATTAGGGATGTCGTTCCCCGTTTTGCCAAAGCAGCCCAGCCACTTGGGTTTGAAGGACCGACACCCAAAGAACCGTACTTCAAAGCAGCTGCCGCACTGTTTGATTTAAAAAAGTGAAGGAACCAGTCCGTCATAACCATATCTGGGTTCGGGAGCCAGGTTACGAGAGGGGAAGGGTTTTATGGCACCCCTCTCGCCCAATCCGGAGATCGGTCTCTACTTAGGCATTTTGTGAAAACTTTGTGATTCTTCTTTTATTAATCGATTCTTAGCCAATTAAGGCGAGGGAATAGTTAATTGGGGATTAAACTGTAACACTTTGCAGGATGTGATCAAATTTAGCATGGATGGTGTCGGCTACCACAGCCCCGGGTGGATCGGGGCGGCCCGGAATACATTATTTTGATTTGAAAAATTCAAGGAGTCGCCACCCGGATTTATGCTTTGCCACCCGAGAAACCATTTTGATTTAAAAATGATTGTTTTGAAATTGAAAACCAGAGATCATTTGAGGATTCGGAAGCCATGTTACGAGGGGGAAGGGTTTTATGGCACCCCCCTCGCCCGATACAAGATCGGTCTCTACTAAACGTTTGTGGGAATTTTCGAAAAGATTTTGTTTCATCAGGCAAATAGCAAGTATTCAAAAATATAACAAATAAGGGCGTGCATGCATGTGCATATGTACAGAGGATGATTGAAAAATGGTAAAGAATGCAAAATGACAAGAACTGGAAACCCTGTCACTGATCTCACTCTCGAGCGCTCGGGAGCACTCCCGAGCGCTTGGGAGTATTACATGCCTAGCCTGCAAACCATGTTAGTACGACAAGATACAACACTGAAGATGTAAACTGGAATAGTCTTAATCATGTTACAGACTCAACAGAGGACTTAGTGAAATAAGATCAGACCCCATTCTTCCAAGCCATGCATCCTTGCCTCCTTAAAAAATTAGTTTACAGTTCTGAAGGGGTAAAGGGACACATGCATGGGCATCCAAAGGCAGTATGAGGATCAAATTGGAAGAAAATGGGGTAGAGTGACATGCAGACACTCCCGAGCGCTCGGAAGTGGTCTCGAGCGCTTGGGAGTGATCTACGCCCTAGGACAAATTTTAATCAACCAATGCCCTCGTTGCAGCATGCTGATACACCAGATCTTGTATTTTTGAAGTATGAAAATTTCTCCTTATAGATTTTGAACAAAACTCTTTCGCATGCCCTTAAATGAAAATAATCTTCTTTATTTTTCTCAGAAAAATGAAGATCGTCTGCACCAACACACCTCAAAGGAGACAATCTGTTTGAAAACACATCTCACTCCCTTTGCATGTCCGCTTAAATGCCCAAAAGAAGGAAAATAGGACTGGAGTCATTCTCGAGCGCTCGAGAGTGGTCCCGAGCACTCGGGAGTGCTTCCAGTAGGCTTAGTACAGAAAACACATTTATGCCCCTTTGCTCTTGTTTTTCACACTGAAGTCTCTCAACCCATGCTCAGTATTAAAGACTGAGACAGGCTGAGGGACCTCCCTCAGAAAGGAAAACAGCCCTCTTTTTGTTTGACACCAAGGTAGAAAGCTTCTACCTTTTTAAGTTAGAACTTTGCTCCTTGAACAGCTTTGAAAGATGAATGAGAAATGAAAACTTCAGAAGATCAGAGACTAGTAATGATCTGAGCTTCCTCCATCTTCTTGATGCCTTGGCTCTTTGTTGTTTTTCTTTTGAAAATGCAATTTTTTCAAAGGGATGAAAAATGGCTTTCTTTGAACAGTCAAAGTGTTTCTAGAGAGAGGGATTTCGTGCCTGGTTTGAGCTGAAGTGGCCCTTTATATAGGCAAGATAACCTATGGTCTCATTTTTAGAAAATGCAATTTGGAATCAAATCCTTTTTTGAAAAATCTTCAGGCCTGACCTCTCCTCTGACTGAGGTTGAGTGTTGTCTGAAGTTTGAATCAGCTCAAACAGCTGTAATGATGGGTTGCATGGGAAGTGGGGAAGCTTCCTCAAGCGCTTGGGAGTGTCACTCTCGAGCGCTCGAGAGTTAGACTGGCCCAGGGTTTTGAAAATGGTTTTGAGCGCTTGGGACTGCTCCTGAGCGCTTGAGATTGATTTTGACACCTTATTTCCCCTTTTAAAGTCTTCCAAGAAGCTTTGTTCTGACTGGTCTGAGGTTTGCTTTGATCCAAATTCATCATCGGGGAGCCTCCGGGCCACAAATTAAGGAAATTTGAAAAGTCCAAATTGGGGTGTCTACAGATGGATGAAAAGCCGTAAAATAAATGGGATAAAACTCAATACTGTGATGAAACACCAAAACAGTGCCTTGTATGAATTTTGCACAAACAATGGCCAACTTGCATGCCTGGGTCTACGTGCATGCAAGTACACCATCGCGTGACGCACCAATAAACTCACACGCCTGTCGATGCTTCACCAATAGTTTGAATTTTATCCCCTTCTGGGCTCTAGAAGGACTAATGCACACCCAGGGCAAACCAAGCATTTTATATCAATTATAACATACAGTTTAAAGGCTAAAAAGCCCTACAAATTAACAAAACACCCCATAAACAGTGTGGGGATAAAAGCAGAGACCAAAGGCCTAGTTACCCATGCAAGGCCAGCCACTAGTCGGAGACAGTCTGTCGCGCGATGGTCGCGCTCTTGCACGCAAGGGTTGCGCCCTGGCGCGCGATGGACTAAACCAAACCAGTGCTTGGTTTACATGTTTCTGGGTTCTGGGACATATCCAGAATGATCCCATGCGTATCCTAAAGCAACGGAAATACATTTTCACATTTTGAACTTGCAGTTTAAGCTAAGAAAAGCAGTAAACAAGTTTTAACATGCATCAACAGTGATCTATATTGTAACAACTTTGATTTTTACTAAATAAAAATTTCGTTGTTAATATTCGAAAATCTTAATTAGGTTTTAATCGTCTTCTAACCGCCGATTTTTCCATCACTTCTAGTATAAGACTTAAGATTTCACATCTTGGCTGAAAATTCTACTTAGCAAGCCTAGTTAGCTTTTAATCCACTAGTTAACTTAACGATCGTTAAACCTAATTACCATTTGCTTCCTAACCCTTGGTGAACCTTGTGAACATTTGACCCTTGAACCTTTTGAACCCCTTGAGCTTGTAAACCCAAGATGAACCTTTTGAACCCCTTGAGCTTGTAAACCCAAGATGAACCTTTTGAACCCTTTGAACCTTTTAGCTATTAACCGTTGGATGATAAATGTTAGGGTAATCTTTACCCATTGGACAAAAGAGGAAACCTTAGTTTATTCATTAAAGTACATGACTAGGTTGTGTTAGTACTTAAATATAGTTTTATATGGTGATTTATACACATGATTAAAAGTATATATATATACTTTATACAAAGTACAATACTTTACCCATTAGTTAATAACCGCTAGGAGAATCATTACCCATTGGATAATAGGTTAAAGTACTTGTTATCCTTACCCATTGGTTAATAACCGCTAGGAGAACCATTATCCATTGGACAATAGTTCATCTTGCTAACCAAGTACTATGATATAATAAAATATTAGATTTTCCTTGTGTTAATTGATTAAATTAGAATTTGTACATAGATTAAAATAGATATAAGGACTTAGTACTTTGGAAGCATGAATTAGTTTATTAGGATATTGGATTTGATATATCTAGTAGGATTTTGAGGTACATACTTTGCAATATATAATATTGCAAAGTACCATGTGTGTATTACAATTTCTAATTAGGAAAATCATTTTTGCTTGAAAGTCTTAGATTATGTAGTACCCATTGTACAAATATATATATTAGTATATATGTATACTTTCCAAAGTACAAGAGAGAGAGAGAGAGATTGCCGAGAGAGAGAGAGAGAGAGAGAGGGAGAGAAGAGGAAGGAGCGAGAGATTGTACCTTTGCTTGATCTTCCTTGAGCTTTCATTGTACCTTTGAAAGCATACAATCCATGTGATACACTTGACCAAGCAAAAATCTATACTTTCAATGTACAATTTGTACATCTTCCATTTTTATACTTGACCAAATCCTCCTTTCTTTCATTCAATCTTCCATAATCACATCCTTGGTACAAATCCATTGCCATACAAGCCTAGTTTTAGGCTTGATCTTTCAAGGAAAGTATGACATAAATGATAAAAAAAAAAGGGTTATAGAGAGAGAGAGAGTGGCCGGCTAGAGAGAGGGATAGGGAGAGCCTTCATATAAATAGCAAGCTCATTTGTGCTTTGAACTCACACCTCCACTTCATACTTCAACTTCTCTCTCTAGAAAGTTAGTGTTCTTGCTTAGTTCTTCTTTGTTCTTGAAGTTTCTCTCTAGTTCTTTCAAGAAACTCTTCCATAGCCACTACTAAACCACCACTCGACCACCACCTCGATCCAAAAGTTTTAGTAGTAGTAGTCAAGACTTAGTTTCGAGAGAAACCTTTCTCTTTCGAAGCTACCGGAAGCTCTCCGTAAGTCATTACTCCGCCCAAATCCCGACGTACTTTCCGTAGCCGTTACTACCGCCAAGAAGAACGGTAGAGTTCTTCGAACCTACTTTCTCTAATTATAAGAATTATATGTTGTTTATGTTCTTGTAGTTTATCCATACACTCTAACCTTAAGTATAGTGATTGCATGATAATGTAGAGTTCTTCGAACCTACTTTCTCTAAGTATAAGAATTATATGTTGTTTATGTTCTTGTAGTTTATCCATACACTCTAACCTTAAGTATAGTGATTGCATGATAATGTAGAGTTCTTCGAACCTACTTTCTCTAAGTATAAGAATTATATGTTGTTTATGTTCTTGTAGTTTATCCATACACTCTAACCTTAAGTATAGTGATTGCATTATAATGTAGAGTTCTTCGAACCTACTTTCTCTAAGTTTAAGAATTATATGTTATTTATGTTCTTGTAGTTTATTCATACACTCTAACCTTAAGTATAGTGATTGCATGATAATGTAGAGTTCTCCGAACCTACTTCCTCTAAGTATAAGAAGCTATATGTTGTGTATGATCTCGTAGATATCCCTATCTACTCTTCCTAAGTATACGTAGATTCTCCGATACCTTCTAGCTCTAAGTATAAATAGTATTCTTTAATCTTGGGAATGTTGATTGCATGATTTTGTAGAAACTTCTAAGTTTGATTTTCTCGTCAATAAACATATGTTTTAAAGTTCCCACAAGAAAGATTGAACGGATTTTTGGAAGTATAAACGTGAATAGGAGTATTCGTATTTTGACCTTTTAGATGATCGTAAGCTTGTTTGAGTGTTGCTTGCATTACTTGTGGTTATTTGATATGAAAAGTCCCGTCGCGGAGTCTATGCATGAATACAAGACACGAAAACCGAGAAGTAGAAACATGACACCTAGGGTGTGGTTGATATGGATAAAAATATTTTTGAGACTACATAATGGCCGGACTTGGTAGCTATTATGTGGTGAAAACCCACGATGTGGCCGGACTTGGTAGCCCATTGTGTGGACTTGCGAAAACCTCAACGTGGCCGGACTTGGTAGCCCGTTGTGAAGCTAACCAATGGGGCCGGACGTGGTAGTTTCATTGGTAATATGGCTTGGTTATCCGCGGAGAAGAGCCAATGCAAGTTTTGTGATGTTTTGAAACCACGATGTGGCCGGACTTGGTAGACCATTGTGAGCGTGGTCAATGGAGCCAGACTTGGTAGTTCATTGGTAGCAAGAGATGAAAATGACGTTGAAATGATGTTTTTGGTATAAGTATAAATGGAGACATGGTCTACGACGAGTCGCGTAGGAGAAACACAGAAAACATGGACACCAACGATAGATAGTGAATGCGGATGTGTCATTGTTGCTATTGTTGTCAAATACTATATGTATTGTTCATGACTTGTATGATATATGTATGACTTGCTAAGTGTAAGTTAAGGGTTAGTGGGTTTGGATTATTCTATTGAGCTTTGTAGCTCACGGTGTTGCCTTTGGTGACCCTGACATATTATGCTCGTGGCGACGCTGGTATAATGTGTCAGACCTGATAGATGAGCAAGGAATTGGCAGCCGAGGAATGGATTGAGCGACTGAAGAATGGATCTTGCGGCCGAGGTTGTGATCTCTCAGGGAGATTTTTCTCGCAACAGGTTGCTCGGGTGAAGAACGGTTGTTAAGGCCGTGAGATTGATGTTACGGCCGACCGATGGATTTTCCTAGGACACTGTGTTTCTGTCTGAAAGGGTATTTGGCTCTGGATTGGGTCCTCTAAGTGGCTCAAAGTTCTTACCATAAGTCCATGGGTTTCACAAGAAGGCAATCAGCAATCATCGAATCCATTTCATCATCGGGATGGTCCCAAGGTGGGACTTGAAATAATCGTTAGGCCAAATTGGAGTGTCTACAGAATGCCAACTACCGTCACCAAAGCCGCGATGATGAACCTATGACCCGAACCCGAGTGATGAACGAGTTCTGCAAACGCCGACCCCCAACCTTTAACGGAGACCCTAACCCCACTGTGGCTGAAACCTGGTTGAAAGAAGTCAAGGTGATCCTGGACACCTTAGAGATTACCCGAGATGGAGACCGTGTAGCCCTGGCTACTTACCAACTGAAGGGAGAAGCCCGCTATTGGTGGGATCTAATGGAGGCAACCCATGCCATAGCCACCATGACCTTTGCTGAATTCGAGACCCTATTCCTCGATAAATACTTTCCCACACCCCTTTGCCTTGCCAAGGAGCAGGAATTCATGAACCTTAAACAAGGAACCATGACCGTTACCCAGTACGCGGCTAAATTCGTGGAACTGTCCCGCTATGCCCCCGAAGCCGTAGCTACTGAGGACAAGAAAGCGAGGAGATTCGAGTGGGGACTGACAACCACTCGAAGGGCCGTGGTAGCTTAAGCATTCACCACCTATGCTGGTGTAGTGAAATGTGTGCTCTGGCTAGAGGGCGAGGAAGCTAACTTTAAGACCCGCTGAAGGAAGGCAACGGGCAGTACTGGTGGACCAACCCGTACTCAATCATCCAATAGCAATCGAGGGCCCTACCCTACCAAACCCTTCACCCCGTCTTAAAACAACCAAGCTCGGAAGACTGCAGTACCTGGGCGTGATAAACCTCAGAAGGACAACCGAGATCTGGCGACAGTTAGGTGCTACAATTGTCAGAATATGGGCCACTACAGCCGCCAATGCCCACAACCTCAGAAGGAGAGGAATGGAAACTTTGGAACCCAGAGAGCTTAACCTGGGCAGACTAGATTCGGGAAGCAAAACCCCGGAGGACCCTTAGAGCAACAGGATGGGCAAAATAAGGGGAAGCAGCCCGTAGGAACCCAGCAAGGCATTGGAGGGTGCATCTTTGCACTACAGACTGAGGAACAAGAGCAGGATCCCTCTGTGATCCAAGGTACGCTGTTATTATACAGTACCTGCGTACAAGCCTTGTTTGACTTTGGTGCATCGCATTCATTTGTATCTACTGCTTGCGTAACTGCTCTAGCACTAGAAACAGAACCCCTAAGTATGAGTACGAAAGTAGCATCACCATTAAGAGGAAGTATAACTGTTAGTCTAGTGTGCAGAGGGTGCGAACTAGAACTAGACCACCTGCGACTAACCTATGACCATCGAGTGATTGGCATGGCGGACTTCGACGTGATCGTGGGAATGGACTGGCTATCAGCACACCGAGCGGTCATAGACTGTCACCGGAAGACCGTGACGGCTTACACCCCAGAGGGAACTCGTTTCCGTTTTAAGGGGGATAGACAGACCGCGAGTTCATTGACTAAGAGGCCAAGGTGGCAGAATCAACTATTTGGATGGCTAGCTAGTCTTCAAATGGAAGAAACTGACCGGATGGAACTGGGATTACCACACTTCGTGTGCGAGTACGCCGATGTATTTCCCGAGGAATTTCCTGGTTTACCACCTTAGAGAGAGATAGACTTCTCTATTGAACTCCAACCGGGAACAACCCCAATTTCTATGGCACCATACCGTATGGTCCCCGCGGAACTAAATGAGCTTAAGACCCAATTGCAAGAGTTGCTAGACAAAAGATTTATCAGACCTAGTACGTCACCATGGGGAGCACCTGCATTGTTTGTGAAGAATAAAGAAAGGACACTCCGTCTGTGTATCGACTACAGGAAGCTTAACCAAGTCACCATCAAGAACCGATACCCCCTGCCTAGGATCGATGACCTACTTGATCAATTGAGAAGAGCAACCTGCTTCTCAAAAATCGATCTCCGATCAGGCTACCATCAACTTAGAATCCGGGAAGAAAACATCGCCAAGACAGACTTCTGCACCAGATATGGACACTACGAGTTTGTAGTGATGCCATTTAGGCTGACAAATGCTCCAGCAGTATTCATGTGTCTCATGAACAAAATCCTTCAACCCTACTTAGACAAGTTTGTAGTGGTGTTCATTGATGACATTTTGATATACTCCGCCAGTAAGGAGAAGCACGAAGGACATCTACGGATAGCGCTACAAGTACTCCGAGATAGCCAACTCTATGCCAAGGCAAGTAAATGCGAGTTTTGGCTGGAGGTGGTTAAGTTCTTGGGTCACGTAGTATCCAAAGACGGAATCGCAGTAGATGAAGACAAGGTTTAGGCAGTGCTGAAATGGAAACAGCCAACCTTTGTATTTGAAATCAGAAGTTTCCTAGGAGTAGCTGGATATTACCGAAGATTCATACCAGATTTCTCTACCCTCGCCAAGCCGATGACGAGACTGACCCAGAAAGGAGTGAAGCTGGATTGGGATGAAGCTTGTGAGAAATCTTTCCAAGAATTAAAGAAGAGACTGACCAGTGCACCGATACTCATCATACCCGAGCGGGGAGTAGACTATATAGTCTATTGCGACGCATCGAGAGATGGTCTAGGATGCATGTTGATGCAGAATGGGAAGGTTGTTGCCTATGGATCCCGACAACTTCGACCACACGAGAAGAATTACCCCACCCATGACCTAGAGTTGGCTGCAGTAGTATTCGCCTTTAAATCTTCGCGTTACTAGTTATGGGGAGAACAATTCGAGATTTTCACTAACCATAAGAGCCTCAAGTACCTTTTCACTCAGAAAGAGTTGAACTTGAGGCAACGTCGATTGATGGAGTATTTGAAGGACTACAAGTTTACACTTCAGTATCACCCGGGCAAGGCCAACGTGGTAGCTGATGCGCTGAGCAGAAAGGACAGGACGCAAAAGGTCAAGAATGCCATTAAGGAATAGGAGATGGTGGATACTCTTAACGAGTTCAACCTACGACCATCGTCAGAAAATGGGAATACGCATCTGTATGCCTTAGTTGCGGAACAAGCCCTTCACCGGGAGATTTTACTAGCTCAGACCTTCGAGCAAGATTGCGAATTCATCCGGTATCGAATCCGAGAAGGAAAGGCATTACTGGGATGGACGATCGAGGAGGATAACAGTCTGAGATTCAAAGGAAAGGTATTCATACCTAATATCAGAACCCTCCGAGAAGCTGTACTTCGAGAAGCTCACCATTCAAACTTCGCAATACACCCTAGCGATACAAAGATGTATCATGATCTGTGAAGGACGTACTGGTGGGAGGGAATGAAGAAGGACGAGCGCGATTTGTATCTACCTGCCTAATGTGTCAACAAGTCAAGGTGGAACATCAGAAACCTGGAGAAGATCTTCAACCTCTACCAATTCCAACCTGGAAGTGGGAGCACATCTCAATGGATTTCGTGACTGGACTACCAAGATCCGCCAAGTCCAACACTGTTATTTGGGTGATCATAGACCGACTTACCAAGTCTGCGCATTTCCTGCCTGCCAAGATGACGGAGAAGGTGGAGCAACTGAGCCTGTTGTACATTAGAGAGATCGTACGACTACATGGAGTACTTGTCTCGATAGTGTCTGACAGAGACCCACGTTTTGTCTCGCATTTCTGGAAGGGATTGTAGAAGGCATTGGTAACTGATGTAAGACTTAGTACCGCCTTCCACCCCCAGATAGACGGACAAACGAAGAGGACAATCCGGACGTTGGAAGATACGCTGAGAGCTTGTGCCTTAGATTTTTCTGGAAATTGGGAACAACACCTACCCTTGGTGGAGTTTGCCTATAACAACAGTTATCAGGCGAGTATCGAAAGGGCACCGTACAAAGCTTTATACGGTCGACCCTGCCGATCTCTAGTCTGCTGGACCGATGCTGGAGAAACGGTATTGATTGGACCTGATTTAGTACGAGATACTACGGAAAAGGTCAAAACTATTAGGCAAAGAATCCAAACCGCTCAAAGCCGACAGAAGAGTTACGCAGACAAAAGAAACTGACCTTTAAGCTTTGAAGTAGGAGACCACGTGTTCCTAAAGATCCGACCGAAGAAAGGAGTAATTCGATTTGGGATGAAAGGAAAACTGTCCCCACGCTACATCAGACCTCTCGACATCGTGGAGAAGATCGGGAAGGTTGCGTATCGTCTAGCCCTACCACCGCAACTAGATAAGGTACATAACGTGTTTCACGTTTCGATGCTTCGCAAGTACCTTGCATTGCCGACGCATGTACTCAACTGGGAGGACATCTCCATCGAGGGAGATGCAACGTACGAGGATGAGCCAATTGAAATTCAAGCGGGAGTGAGAAGATCATCCGAAACAAGACCATCAAGTGGGTACGAGTCTTGTGCAAACACTGCAGAGCTGGAGAAACCACTTGGGAAAGAGAAGAAACCATGAGAGCCAACTATCCTCACCTGTTCGAATCCGAGCGTACGGCGAATTTCGAGGACAAAATTGTTTAACGGGTAGGTTGTAACAACTTTGATTTTTACTAAATAAAAATTTCGTTGTGTAGACACCTCCCAAACGGGGCATCGCCATACAGTTGTATTCTTTTCTGTGTTTGCTCGATTGGTTGCTCGCTTCATAAACCAAGATCGTGGATACCTCCATGGCTAGAGGTATCGCCACACGATAGCGGTTATCATCAAAACAGAGTCGCCACCTAGTTTGTTAAAGCTAGGAAAACAGATAGAGATTCTGGATACGGAAGCCAAAAGTACAGTAAGGGGAAGGTATTAGGCACCCCTTTCTGCCTAGCCGTGAAGCTAGCCCATAATCATTCAACATAAGACATGTAGATGCTTTATCTAACTCATACACGTAGTCTGTTTTTACGCCTTAAACAGTTAATAAGGTGAGCCAGGACTGTAAAGAAACATGCATCTGAAAGCAAGAAACAAAACAAAACTGTGCCAGCAGATCGATCACTCGGCCGGCGAATGGATGTCGCGGCCGAGGGATCATGCTGATATCAATGTACCGGCCGAGGCATCGAAGCCCCGGCTGGTGTTCTTCCTCACACCAGACAGAAAGTTTACAGACGATCAGAAAAGCTACGATTACGATTATAAGCAAAAATTAAAACAAACCAGAGGCCGTTGGGCCTCACCACCTTGATCCCTCAGTTGCTGGATTGCTTCGGATCGATCGGGATTGACTGATTGATTACTTTTTGGCCGAAACCCTAGGGTTAGGGTTTGAACTCCGGGGTTGGATCGTTGGATTGATGGCCGCCTATGGAAGGTTGGGGCTTTTGTAGAGAGGGTTTTTGTGAGTATAACGGCAGAGTATCGTGACTGATTTGAGGGTGTAGGTCTATCAATTTCTGTGTGTCTCTTTTCGGATCCGAGGGTCACTTTATATAGGCAAAGGGGTGACTCACTCGGTCCAATCAAATCACGAGGATGCAATTGCAATTGCATTGCAATACAAACTCTTCGTTGCAATCCTTGAATGTGGCCCGAACGCATCGGAGAGGCGGTGGGATTGGATCAGACGACCGACAGAAGGTTCGAGAGTTTGGAAAAAGGTCGATCTGGCAGCCAAGCAAAGGATGTGGCGGCCGAAGAATGGATGTGGCGGCCGAGCCATTGATCTGGCGGCCGAGGTTTCAATCTCTCAGGGAGATTTTGCTAGCAACAGGTTGCTCGGGTGAGGAATGGATGTTAAGGACGTGGAATCAATGTTGCGGCCGATCGATGGATTTTCCTAACACACTATGTTTCTGTCTGAAAGGCTATTTGGCTCTGGATTGGGTCCTCTAAGTGGCTCAGAGTTCGTACCATAAGTCCATGGGTTTCACAAGAAAGCAATCAGCAATCATCAAATCCGTATCATCATCGGGATGGTCCCAAGGTGGGAGTTGAAATAATCGTTAGGCCAAATTGGGGTGTCTACAGATGCCCCTCTTTGACTGAGCTCAGACGGATCGCGAGACATGTTTGAGTAAAAGTCAAAGCTGTAAAGCAGCTCAATTTGGTCCAACCACTATTCCAAGGGTTTTTTTTTTTTTTTCGAAAAGGTTTTGTTATGGTCGGGCCGGGAGGCTGCCTACGTATTCCACAGGGGAAATTCAGACCAATCGTAGTTCGGAGGGGCAATAAAAAAGAAAAAGTTTGGAGGATTAGAGACAGAAGACGTACCTTCGGGCTTAAAAAGCCGTAGTGCAACGTACCTAGGTAGAGCCAGGGTTTTGGCGGAAAGTAGTTGAAGGAGCGCGGGGCTGCCGTGGAAGTTTTTTGCGGAGAGTTACCTTTAGTATTTTGGGGTAGATCAGTACACGGCAGGTGTGTTTGCTTTTCTTGATCATCCTTACTTTGACTGAGGGGAGCTCGGTAGAGTAGCCTATCCTTGCGAATGAGCTGGAAGGAATTGATGTAGTTGGGGCGGGATCCAAGCCATCTACGGGGATGAATTGGATGCCAGTTTTGAGATAGGGGGTGGAACCCAAATCATCTTCTGGAGACGAGTTGGATGCCATTGCAGGAGGTGTAAAGGCCAGTAACTGGGGCCTAGAGTGCTGAGATGAAGGTACCGAGGCACGGGGTCGGTTGTGATCATGAGGTGAGAGCCTGAGGTTTTGGAGCTTTGAGCTTTGATCGGGCCGAAGCGCGGAGCTGGTTTTGATCATAAGGCGAGCGCTTAGGAGGTGGAACCGAAGCACGGAGCTGGTGTTGATAGTTCAAAAATCTTTGCCTTCCGGAGGTAAGAACTTGAAAGGTCAGAGCTTCGAGCTTTGACGTGGTTGAAGTAAAGCGAGAGTCTGAGGTGTTGGAGCTTTGAACCGAAGCGCGGAGCTGGCATTGATCATCAGTCTCGAGTAGTCAGGGAGGTTGAAGCTTTGAGCTTGATGTGATTGAACCGAGGCATAGAGCCGATTGTGTTTTGATGATTTGTGCATGGAGCTTTCTCATCATAAGATTTTGGCTTCGAGCCAGAGGATCGAGGCACCGGGCCGATCAATAAAAATCGAGGCATGGAGCCGGTTGATTGCAAGATTGACCTGCGAGTGAATGAGATATGCAAAACATAGCATGTATATATGATGAGTGTTTGTTAGATGTGAGCAAATATGATGATGGGGATGGTTATGCAGACTCGATGTGTTTGATGCAATATGTGCGGGCCGTGCGTGTGTGTTTGATATAAGCTTAGAGCTTCTTTCAAGTTCGGGACTTGAGCAATCAGAGCGTAGAGCTCGCGCATTCGGACGGCCAGAATCCAAGCGTTCAAAGTACAGGCTTTGAGCATCCAAGCCAGTGGTTGGGCATTCAAAGCGTAGAGCTTGTGCATTCAAGTGTAGAACTTGAGCATCGAGTACACAGTGGTTGGGCTTGATAATTATTGCTTGATGGCGTAGAGCCTGTTTGAGAGTTATTACGGCTTTGAGCCGCTTGAATTGGTTCTGACTTTGAGCCGGTGAATGGTAGGCTTCGAGCGGTGAGTCGATAACGGTAGCAGAGCCGTTGAGTAATAGGCTTCGAGCCGCATGAGTGGTGCTATGGCGTAGAGCCGGTTGGAGTAGTCGGCTTCGAGCCAGTTGATTACGGCCTAGAGCCAGATAGTTACGGCTTTGAGCCAGTTGAGATGATAACGGGCGTAGAGCCGTTAAAGTGATAATAGGCGTGGAGTCGTTGAGTCATGGGCTTAGAGCCGCTAAGTTGATAACGGTACGGCTTCGAGCCAGTTGAGATGATTACGACTTCGAGCCAGTTGAGAGGTGGAGTCATTTAAAACAACAATCATGGCTTTGAGCCATTGAGTAGTGGGCTTGGAGCCGTTGAAGAGGCATGCAGTTGTTGATGCGGGTGTAAGGCCGTTGAGTAATGGGCTTCGAGCCGTCGGATGAGTTGAACACGGGCTTTGGGCCGCTCGATTGGTGAATACGGGCATTGAGCCTGCTGAAATGATTGACTTCGTTGGGGTGGCATAGAGCCTACTGGGATACTGGGTAAGGAATTGTTAAAGCGGGCGTAGAGCCGTGGAGTTTGATAGTAAGCTTTTGAGCTGCTGAATTGGTAGATATGGGCCTGGAGCCATTGAGCTGATGTTGATTTTGTCCATCAGTGATAAGCTTTGGTCGGCAGTTTGCGGAGAGAGAGCTTTCTTGTGCTTGGGTGTGCCCCCCAAGGCTAGTTTTGATCACTTTGTATTTGCTTGGAGGTGCCCCCAAGGCTGACTCTGTCATTGGTTTTATTGGTCACGGACCCAAAACGTCATATTGGCTTGAGTTGGTGCACTGAACAAAATCCACTGGGGTTAAAGAAAATTGATTGGAGGGCCAGGAGATCGATCCAGCGGCCGAAGTATTGATGTCTCGGCCGAGGAATCAATGTCGCAGCCGTGGGAACGTTAAGAGTCAGAAAATCGATTTAAGTTTGGTTTAATCGATCTCGCGGTTCTTTTTTCTCTTCCCCTTCTTCCTCTCCTGTTCTCCGTTCTTCTCATCCTCCGACGATCACCGCCGTTCCTCCGACCACCATTCGGCCGCCGTCATCACTGTTCACCGCGGGCTGCCATTGTCTCCGGCCGTTTGGTCGTTGCTACTTCCCCTCTTTCTTTTTCTCGTGATGGCTACGCCACCTTCTACAGACGCGGCGGGTTCTTCCTCGCACCCTCCATGTAGGTGCGAGTATCCTTCGTCGGACGAGGAGGCGATCGAGGAGCCGGGTTCGTTCGACGCGGCTGTTTACGTTTTTCCTTTGCGTAGACTGGGTTACGGCAGTTTCTTGCAGTACCGTCCTCCCGTTGGTGGCCCAGGGACCGAGGTAGTTCGCCGAGAGCCTGAGCGGCATTTGAGCATCCTCAATGTTACGGTAAGTTTCCCGAAAAGTAAAAGTTTTACTTTTAGTTCAATATTCAATCTTGCATTATTTGAAGATAAGTCTGATTCTCGGGATAAAATCCCTTTAAGCCAGGGGCGTAGATGATAAGGACTCGTGATTGAGTCGAAATGGCTTTAAAGAAATTAAAATAACTGTGCCCCCTGTTTTTAGGCAATGCATGCTTTAAGATTGTTTTAGTTTGATGCCCCCTAGCTTTCATTAGTTTATGTGATTATGCAGTTAACTCCCTTTTCATCTTTGGCAGAGAAATAGGAGGCTCGAGACTCGCGGTGGAGGTAAGGAGGCGCACAAATGGCTCCTAGTGTTGCCTGAGCAGGCTCGAGAGATAGTGCGTGCTACTGGCTTTGAGGCATTCATCTTAGGCCTCGACCTTCCGAAGGTTGATTGGTCGTTGATGACCTCGCTGGTTGAGAGGTGGTGGGATACCACCAATACATTCCACTTCCCTTCTATTGGCGAGATGACTATCACTCCGGGTGATTTTTCTTTGCTGACCGGTTTGCGAGTAGGCGGGATTCCTCTTCGGGTCGATCCCCGGATCTGGGAGCGGACAGGGGCTTTGGAGTGGTTCTTGGGCAAGGTGCCCCCTCTTCATTCTCGAGGCCACATTGATCTCTCTTGGCTGATCAAGACATACATGAAGGCTAACATTCTGACCCAGGTGAGTGCGGAGCAGCTGACACGGGCCTTTCTTCTCTATGTCCTTGGGCAAACTTTGTTTGCCAACAAGGACAGCTCGGTGCACACGCAGTTTTTAGTCCTTTTACAGCATTTGGGGGATATTCGGGATTGGGGAGCAGCCGCCTTGGCTACTTTGTATGGCAATCTCGGAGCTTGTTCTCGGGACAAAAGTCCCATCCTTGGAGGTCACTACCGGGTGCTCGAGGTACATACATTTCTCTTTTACCTCCTTTCTTGTTTTGCTTTTTTGCTAGTACTGAACTTGTTTGCTAATTTGTCTTTTCCTTTTCAGCTCTGGGCTTTTGAGTATCTCCTCCCATTTCCTACCGGTACCAGGCATGGGAATATGAACACCACTCCTCGCTATGGGCGGTGGTTGGCGGGACAGCGGAAGCCGCGGTCATCAGTTTTGAGCCTTCCTGAGTGGCGGCGAGTCTTGGACCGGTTGACGGTCGATCAGGTACTTCTCCTCTCCTTTCCTTATTCTTAGATTTCCATATCCTTGGGCTATAGCTGATTTGACCTTGTTTTGCAAGTACGGTTTGATCCTTGGGGGTGTGTTCCTGGGGATGCCTTTCTCACGCGTTCTAGAGTCTTGGACCGTACTCGCAGCTTGCTTGAGGGTCCATTTTGCCGAGCTTGGTACCTGGGTGATCGGGTGGCCAGCCAGTGGCGCTCGCGTGCTGAGGCACTCCAGTTCTTTCCTCCCCCTCCGCCAGCGTCGATGAGGTCCACTTCTTCGATGTCTAAAGCTGATTTGAAGAACGCTTGGATCAGAGACTGGGCAGGCTTGCTCCTCTTGGCGGGTGACTACATGGAGTACTGCCGCCTTTTCTTGGCTCCTGTTGCTGCAGCTCCTCCTGTTGCAGCTCCTCTTGCTGTTCCCGTTTGGCCACGGGCCCCTTCTTTTGTCTCCTTCCATTCTGATGATGGAGAGGAGGAGCATCTGGCGCTTACTTCTTGCGCAACCCAGCTTTATACGTTGCCGGCTGGGGTTTCACAGGTATCATCCTTCTTTTGCACTTGCTTATTTGATATCTGCTTTTTCAATGCTTTGAAATATTTGATTTGCCTTTGCAGGTGCCTGCGGAGGTGGTGCAGGAGTGGCTGCATGCCTATCAGAGTGCGGAGGCGTTGGTCCGGAGACAGCGCCGTAGGATCCTTGAGGTATGACTGTCCCACGTTTTCCGTTTGTTTTGCATATCTTCTTGATTCTGAGCGCTTGTATCCTCTTTTGGGTGCAGCTTGAGGCTGAGCGAGCACCAGTTGCTGATAGAGGGGACGTGGAGGCTAGCGGACAGTCCTTGCCTTCTTCCCAGAGATCGCCTAGCTTTTAGGGCTTCTTTTTCTTTTTCCTGTTCATAGTTAGTGGAAGATAGATAGAAACTATATTTGTATAGTGAAAGCAACCACAGCAATGGTTTTGATTTAATGGTTTTATGAAATGCTTTTTGTGTCCCTGAATGCATGTGATAGCCAAAGCATGGCTTTGAACAAGTGTTTACTGATAGACAGTAGTTTGTGAAAAGGAAATACTGACCGAATAATCGATTACTCGGCTGAAAAATTGTTGTTGCGGCCGAGGTATTGATTATTCGGCCGCTATTTCTATTTTCCCAAGGAAGCTCGGTTTTGCTTTAGCCAAGTGGCATTCTTGTTCCACATTCCTTTGTATGCTTAGTCTTTGATTTCTTGTCTTTTGCTTTTGCCATGTTCTATAGTCCGTTTGCCAAACTCGAAAGTTTTCGAAGTTTCTTGCTCATTATATCGATGACCTTTAAGTTAGAAGGGATGAACAGCAATTCTCGTGTTCTTTAGTCGTTGCCAATTCCTTGAAAACAACATACTTATCTTTTGCGAGCTCAATACGCAGGGTTAGCTATACGTATCATTGAGTACAAACACATTGATGTTTTCCTTCTTCCAAATGTTTGGGCCGTATCTCATGGAGAGATTGCCTACGTATCCCGATCAGGGAATCAGGCCATAAACGTAGTTCCTAGATAACCTTTGAGGTTGGGTTTCCACTCGAGGTCTTTTTCCTCACATGCTCTAAGTTTTGCCTAGGTTACCTGATGGAGATTGAGTCCCTAGTGAGCTTTTGAATGCCTTAACTTTTGCCTAGGCTGCATTTTGCGTTTTCTTGCCCTAGCAGGCTTTGCTCTTACTTTTGCTTGGGCTACTTGGTCACCCAACGAGCACTTCCCTCACAAAAATCTCCCTTGTATTTGTACCTTCGTAATGGGCAAGCTAACCTTAAGTGTTCTCCCGGAGATAGCATCTTCTTTCCAAGTTTTGACAAAAACCTAGTTTCTTAAGTAACTAAAGTTCATCCCTTCTTCCTTTTTGACATCGATACAGGGAACTTGATTCCTTGAAATTTCCCTTGCTTGGCAAAGAGATTATAGCATTCCAGCAATTGCAATTTAAAATTTCAAACCATTGAATAAGCATAGTTTTAGAAAATAAAACAGAAATTCACTTAGCAGAAATGAAATGCCCAAACAGGGGCCCAAAAACATATCCTAGCTTGATTTAATAAAAGCAGTGTTTTAATGTTCTTTGCCATGTTGTGACTGCAGCATTCAGGGGTCGCCTTCCTTTGCTTTGATTTCCTCAATTTTATACTCTTGTCCACCCTCTTCTTTGCCAAACAGAGCCTTTGAACTGGGTCCATTCATGATGCTTGCGCAGGGGCTACTTCTTTGGGACATAAGTAGTCCCCAAAGGGAAATGTCAACTTGGACTTTCTCTTCTTCTTCCTCTTTGTCGATTGTGTAGTTATGGAGGAAATTATTTACCCCCTCTTGGCTGAATAGCGATACTAAGGAGATTCCATCGAGTGGATCATCGCATTCTCCTTCCAATTCATTAAAGCTCCCCTCCCCTGTTTGATACGGGTCTACGCATGTGAAATCTAGGTCCTCTTCTTCCTCTATCCACTGGCTGTAGTTGCATTCATCATAAGGATTGACCCATGGCTGCATTTGAAATTCTTCCACCTTTTCTACGAGATTGATTGTTTCTCAGACAATGGGAGGCGTCAGAATTCTAGGGCAGTTAATAGGTACCACTATTTGGGCAGGCTTGAAGCGGGCATGCCTTCTCATCATAATGACCCTTTCTTTCTCCTTCTTTCTATTCTCAAACCAGATACGTTGCCATTCATCATTTTCCACAAACGGGATATCAGGATCCTCTAAATTGTGTTTTGCCCAGGCGTGCTCCCTCCACTTCCTTAGTTCTTCCTCCTTTGCTCATTCTTCCGCGTCACTCATGTCGGGATCAATGACTTCTGATTGATCGGACTCAACATCTTCTTCCTCTTCCATCATGAAACACTCATCCTCCTCTGGGAAGGTTAGGGTTGGTTTGGCTTGGTTGTTTTGGACAATGTACTGGCCAGGATTATACGCGGGGTTGTGGGATAGGTTGATGAGATTGATAGCTCGGGGTGGCTCAGTGTTGGGTGCTTTGGTTTGTGCATCAGGTTGTGGGGGTTTTATGGTGCGGCTATCAATGAGATCTTGGATGTCATGACGAAGCCGTATGCAATTGTCTGTTTCGTGCCCAGCATGTTGATGGTAAGCACATTGCTTGTTTGGATCATGGTTTGGGCCATAGGGTGGTGGAGGAAGTGGTTTGTTCAAGGGTTTGAGATGCCCTTGATGACTTAGAATGGTTAAGGCTTGGGAGGGAGTCATATAGAGAGGACTAAAATTATGGTGGGGCCGGTTCGAGCTTCGGGATGGGCTAGCTTGGAAAGGATCTTGTGGTAAGGCTGAGTTAAGGGCATTGACAGAGGCGTGAGATGTATGAGTTGAAAAGGTTTTCTTAGGTGGAGGAGTTTCTTCTTTCCCAATGAGCCCTAGTTTGAGTCCTTCTTCAATCTGCAGCCCAGTAGCATGCAAGCGCTTGAAATCGGTGATAGCCTGCGTGTAAATGTGCTTGAGATACTTGGGTTGTAGATTCTTGACAACTATCCTCACTTGATCCTCCTCAGAGGGGCAACTCTTCATTTTGGCAGCCTTTTCCCTCCACCTTGCCACGAAGGTGACAAAGTCTTCGTTTGACTCTTGTTTGGTCATTTCTAAATCTCGGGTGGTTAGCTCAACTTGGACATTGTATGCATACTGCTTGATGAAAGCATTGGCGATCTCAGGCCAAGTGTGGTAGTGTTCAAACTCCAAGGTGAGGAACCAATCGAGAGCACTCCCAGTGAGAGTTCTTTGGAATAGTTGAGCGATGAGCTCATCATTCAGTCCCATCGGCTTCAGGGTGTTGATGACATGACGGACATGGCTGGTAGGGTTGCCAGTTCCATTGAACTTCTCGATGTTTGGCATTTTGAACTTTTCAGGAAGTTGGGAATCAGGGAAGAGACAGAGTCCTTCAAAGTCCAAAATTTGGTCTCCTTGGGAACGGGCCAAGGCGTGCTTGATTTCTTTGATTTACTTGGCTAACTCAGGGTTTTCGGGCCTATTCTCATGTGCCATTGATCTCTCTTCATCTTCAGCATCTCTTGCTGCCTTTTCCGCTAGCAAAGTAGCGATTTGAGCCTGAAGTTCAGCGATAGTGGCGTCGTTGTCTACCATGGGAATAGGAGGATTGCTTGACGAAGCTTGGGGTTGGTGTTGCCGAGAAGATGACCGCGAAGTCCCAGGAAGTGATTGGGACCGTTGCGGTGAGGAGTTTTGACAGGTGAAGACGACAGGCAAGATGGCTGCAGTGGCCTCTGTTTGGCGTGGCTTCGGGTGTTGTAAGAGTATAAAATTGGTTGTGGTTGCTTTCTTGATTTACCTATTGTGCCTGCTTGAAAAGTAGAGTACCTGTAAGTCAGTAGTACTTGGCTTGTATAGGGCTAGGATTTGGGCTAAAAATCCCAGCCCTTCTGCACAGAGAGAGTTAATACAATATGATACAGGGTGTGAGGAAGAACTTGGAAGCAAGATGCAAGTAGGTTCCTAACCTGTAGGTTCCTGCCTTAGTTTGATAAGTTCTATGGCTTTCTAATACATGTAAGGTTTTTGGTAGTCTCAGGGTGCTCCGTTGTCAAAGGGCACCAATCCTTTCACCAGCCCATCATAGGCGGCAAGTGGGTGATTCCCTTTTTGATATACCAAAAGGTACAAGTGACTGTGGAGTTTGCTGGAACCCCTAACATAGCCCGTGTCATGCCGGAATATTAGGTGAACTCAACAAGGCTTGCCTGCTCAATGCATATGATAAATGAATTAAATAAGGCACGTATTAGTCTTATGTTGAACTTTTTGGTTATGGCTCTCACGTCCCCAGCAGAGTCGCCAGAAAACTGTAGACACCATACAGTTGTATTCTTTTCTGTGTTTGCTCGATTGGTTGCTCGCTTCATAAACCAAGATCGTGGATACCTCCATGGCTAGAGGTATCGCCACACGATAGCGGTTATCATCAAAACAGAGTCGCCACCTAGTTTGTTAAAGCTAGGAAAACAGATAGAGATTCTGGATACGGAGGCCAGTAAGGGGAAGGTATTAGGCACCTCTTTCTGCTTAGCCGTGAAGCTAGCCCATAATCATTCAACATAAGACATGTAGATGCTTTATCTAACTCATACACGTAGTCCGTGTTTTTACGCCTTAAATAGTTAATAAGGTGAGCCAGGATTGTAAAGAAACATGCATTGAAAGCAAGAAACAAAACAAAATTGTACAGCGGATCGATCACTCGGCCGGCGAATAGATGTCGCGGCCGAGGATCATGCCGATATCAATGTACCGGCCGAGGCATCGAAGCCCCGGTGGTGTTCTTCCTCACACCAGCCGGGGCTTACAGACGATCAGAAAAGCTACGATTACGATTATAAGCAAAAATTAAAACAAACCAGAGGCTGTTGGGCCTCACCACCTTGATCCCTCAGTTGCTGGATTGCTTCGGATCGATCGGGATTGACTGATTGATTGCTTTTTGGACGAAACCTTAGGGTTAGGGTTTGAACTCCGGGGTTGGATCGTTGGATTGATGGCTGCCTATGGAAGGTTGGGACTTTTGTAGAGAGGGTTTTTGTGAGTATAGGGGCAGAGTATCGTGACTGATTTGAGGGTGTAGGTCTATTAATTTCTGTGTGTCTCTTTTCGGATCCGAGGGTCTCTTTATATAGGCAAAAGGGTGACTCACTCGGTCCAATCAAATCACGGGGATGCAATTGCAATTGCATTGCAATACAAAATCTTCGTTGCAATCCCTGAACGTGGCCTGAACGCATCGGAGAGGCGGTGGGATTGGATCAGACGACCGACAGAAGGTTCGAGAGTTTGGAAAAAGGCCGATCTGGCGGCCGAGCAAAGGATGTCGCAGCCGAAGAATGGATGTGGCGGCTGAGCCATTGATCTGGCGGCCGAGGTTTCGATCTCTCATGGAGATTTTGCTAGTAACAGGTTGCTCGGGTGAGGATTGGATGTTAAGGCCATGGAATCAATGTTGCGGCCGATCGATGGATTTTCCTAACACACTATGTTTCTGTCTGAAAGGCTATTTGGCTCTGGATTGGGTCCTCTAAGTGGCTCAGAGTTCGTACCCTAAGTCCATGAGTTTCACAAGAAAGCAATCAGCAATCATCAAATCCGTATCATCATCGGGATGGTCCCAAGGTGGGAGTTGAAATAATCGTTAGGCCAAATTGGGGTGTCTACACGTTGTTAATATTCGAAAATCTTAATTAGGTTTTAATCGTCTTCTAACTGCCGATTTTCCCGTCACTTCTAGTATAAGACTTAAGATTTAACATCTTGGCTGGAAATCCTACTTAACAAGCCTAGTTAGCTTTTAATCAACTAGTTAGTTTAACGATCGTTTAACCTAATTACCATTTGCTTCCTAACCCATGGTGAACCTTGTGCACCTTTGACCCTTGAACCTTTCGAACCCCTTGAGCTTGTAAACCCTAGATGAACCTTTTGAACCCTTTGAACCTTTTAGCTATTTACCGTTGGACGATAAATGTTAGGGTAATCTTTACCCATTGGACAAAAGAGGAAACCTTAGTTTATTCATTAAAGTACATGACTAGGTTGTGTTAGTTCTTAAATATAGTTTTATATGGTGATTTATACACATGATTAAAAGTATATATATATATACTTTATACAAAGTACAATACTTTACCCATTGGTTAATAACCGCTAGGAGAATCATTACCCATTGGATAATAGGTTAAAGTACTTGTTATCCTTACCCATTGGTTAATAACCGCTAGGAGAACCATTATCCATTGGACAATAGTTCATCTTGCCAACCAAGTACTAGGATATAACAAAATACTAGATTTTCCATGTGTTAATTGATTAAATTAGAATTTGTACATAGATTAAAATAGATATAAGGACTTAGTACTTTGAAAGCATGAATTAGTTTATTAGGATATTGGATTTGATATATCTAGTAGGATTTTGGGGTACATACTTTTATATATATATATCATGTGTGTATTACAATTTTTAATTAGGAAAATCATTTTTGCTTGAAAGTCTTAGATTATGTAGTACCCATTGTACACATACATATATTAGTATATATGTATACTTTCCAAAGTACGAGAGAGAGAGAGAGGAATAGAAGAGGAAGAAGCGAGAGATTGTACCTTTGCTTGATCTTCCTTGAGCTTTCATTGTACCTTTGAAAGCATACAATCCATGTGATGCACTTGACCAAGCAAAAATCTATACTTTCAATGCACAATTTGTACATCTTCCATTTTTATACTTGACCAAATCCTCCTTCCTTCTATTCAATCTTCCATAATCACATCCTTGGTACAAATCCATAGCCATGCAAGCTTAGTTTTAGGCTTGATCTTTCAAGGAAAGTACGACATAAAATGATTAAAAAATGGGTTATAGAGAGAGAGAGAAAGTGGCCGGCTAGAGAGAGGGAGAGGGAGAGCCTTGCCTATAAATAGCAAGCTCATTTGTGCTTTGAACTCACACCTCCACTTCTCTCTCTAGAAAGTTAGTGTTCTTGCTTGTTCTTGCTTAGTTCTTCTTTGTTCTTGAAGTTTCTCTCTAGTTCTTTCAAGAAACTCTTCCATAGCCGCCACTAAACCACCACTCGACCATCACCTCGATCCAAAAGTTTTAGTAGTAGTAGTCAAGACTTAGTTCGAGAGAAACCTTTCTCTTTCGAAACTACCAGAAGCTCACCGTAAGCCGTTACTCCGCCCAAATCCTGACGTACTTTCCGTAGCCTTTACTACCGCCAAGAAGAACGGTAGAGTTCTTCGAACCTACTTTCTCTAAGTATAAGAATTATATGTTGTTTATGTTCTTGTAGTTTATCCATACACTCTAACCTTAAGTATAGTGATTGCATCATAATGTAGAGTTCTCCGAACCTACTTCCTCTAAGTATAAGAAGCTATGTGTTGTGTATGATCTCGTAGATATCCCTATCTACTCTTCCTAAGTATACGTAGATTCTCCGATACCTTCTAGCTCTAAGTATAAGTAGTATATTTTAATCTTGAGAATGTTGATTGCATGATTTTGTAGAAACTTCTAAGTTTGATTTTCTCATCAATAAACATATATTGTTTTAAAGTTCCCACAAGAAAGATTGAACGGATTTTTAGAAGTATAAACGTGAATAGGAGTATTCGTATTTTGACCTTTTAGATGATCGTAAACTTGTTTGAATGCTGCTTGCATTACTTGTGGTTATTTGAGCATGTGTTAAGTAAGATAGAGTTGGACGATCTTGCTAGTTTAGTTTCAAGATTTCAATGTATGGTTCTTGATATGAAAAGTTCCGCCGCAGAGTTTATGCATGAATACGAGACACGAAAACCGAGAAGTAGAAACATGACACCTAGGGTGTTGTTGATATGGATAAAAATATTTTTGAGACTACATAATAGCCGGACTTTGTAGCTATTATGTGGTGAAAACCCACGATGTGGCCGGACTTGGTAGCCCATTGTGTGGACTTGCGAAAACCCCAACGTGGCCGGACTTGGTAGCCTGTTGTGAAGATTACCAATGGGGCCGGACGTGTTAGTTTCATTGGTAATATGGCTTGGTTATCCGCGGAGAGGAGCCAATGCAAGTTTTGTGATGTTTTGAAACCACGATGTGGCCAGACTTAGTAGCCCATTGTGAGTGTTGTCAATGGAGCCGGACTTGGTAGCTTCATTGGCAGCGAGAGATGAAAATGACGTTGAAATGATGTTTTTGGTAAAAGTATAAATGGAGAAACGGTCTACGACGAGTCGCGTAGGAGAAACATAGAAAATGTAACGCCCCGAATTTTGGGTACGTTAAATAAACATTTTTATTGAATAAATTAAGGAGAGTCTAGCTCATTATTACAACATAAGTCTCACAAGAGTACTTTTATTCAAAAGAGGGGATAATCTAAGGTTAACTACTGCTCCGCCTCTTCCTCCATCCTTGCAAGCTCCTCGGCTCCAAAGGCCTCCAAGGTGTACTGTTCCTGCTGCTCATCTATGAAATCTGACACATTATACCGGCGTCGCCCCCAATATAATATGTCAGGGTCACCAAAAAGGTAACACCGTGAGCTACAAGAGCTCAATAGAATAATCTAACCCGCTAACCCATAACTTACAACAAGAGTCATATAAATAATTACCCATACTCATTAAACAACATAATTAACAATGATACATCCGCATTCACTATCTTGCTTACGTTGGTGTCATGCCTTTCTTGGTTTCTCCTACGCGACTCATCGTATTGTGTCACCATTTCATTTCAAAAATCATTTCTCATTCAACGGGCTACCAAGTCCGGCCACGTTACAAAATCTTGCACTGGCTCCTCTCCGCGGATAACCAAGCCCAATTACCAATGAAGCTACCACGTCTGGCTCCATTAGCAATCTACACAATGGGCTACCAAGTCCGGCCTCATTGCGGTTTTCGCAAGTCCGCACAAAGGGCTACCAAGTCCGGCCTCATGCGGGTTTTCACAACTCACATAAGGCTACCAAGTCCGGCCATTATGTAGTCTCAAAATTCTTTTATCCATATCAACCACTCCTTAAGTGTCATGTTTCTACTTTTCGATTCTCGTGTCTCGTAATCATGCATAGACTCTCGAGACTAATCACTTTAAAGTAATCTTGAAACTAAACTAGCAAGATCATCCAACTCTATATTACCTAATCGTACTTAAATTATTACTTAAAGCCACTTATGTTTTATCAGCAACAAGTAATGTAAACAAATATACATACATGTTCATAAACATCCTCAAGACAATAATATATTACGAAAAATCCGTTCTTTCTTCCTTTGTGGGATTTTCAAAACAACATATGGTTATTGACGTAGAAATTCATTATTTGACATGCTCATTCTTCTTTAGTACTTTAGTAATACAAGTTTTGCTAACTAGCTTTGATACCTTAACCATTTAACTCATGTTTAGAAATTTACTACGCATACTTAAGGTAAGTATAATCCAAGCAAGTACATAGCATGTCCATAACCATTACTTAAAGCATAACGCCACATGTGCGGACGCCCTTGGGGTGGTAATCCACCATATGCTTTGTTATAATACCACAAGTAATACAAGCAATGGAATATAAGCTTATAGTTAAGTTAAAAGATCAACATGCGATTACTTCTACAGTTATATCTTAAGTCGATTCTAATCATGCTTAATCATCCAATAGCAATATTAAGTTCACTAACTATCATTCATCCAACGTTTTAAGAAATAAACCATCATTATCATGCTTTCATTATAACGACTTAGCTAGGGTTAAAAACTAAGACAAGGAGTAGTGTCTAATATATACTTAGGATTATGGGTTGATTACACTACCTTTCTTCTTGGCGGTAGAAAAGGACTACGAAAAGATCGACGGAAAGAAAGTCGGCGGACGGACGGAGTAACGGCTTACGATAAGCTTCCGGTAGCTTCGAAAGAGAAAGGTTTCTCTCGAAACTAGATCGTGACTTATATTACTACTACTTTAGGATCGAGGTGGTGGTCGTATGGTGGTTTAGTGGCGGAGGTGGAAAGAAAGTTCAAGAACAAGCTAGAACTACTCAAGAACAACAAGAACACTAAGCTTTCTAGAGAGAAGTTGGAGATTGGAATGGTGTGAGTTGAATGAGAAGTGTGAGGCCTATTTATAGGCAATTGGATGGCTCTCTCTCCCTCTCATGGCCGGCTGCCCTCCCCCCTTTATCCATTGGATAAAGCTTTTATCCAAGTGATGTCATGCCTTGAAAGACTATCCAAAGGTCTTCCTTGTTCTTTCTTCCAACCAAGGACAAGGTAAATGCTATTCTATTAGGGTTTTAGTCCAATCAAGTCCTTTGAAAGGTTAGAATATTGGATTTGGTAGTCCTTTGGAGTGAAAGCACAAGCAAGGTTAGATTTGGTTGTACCTTGGATGATGCAATGTGATCTAGGCTAGGATGGAAGCACACAAGTCACATACATCACACTCCCTCTCTCTCCCTCAATCCGGCCTCTCTCTCTCTCTCTCCCTCAATTTCTCTCGGCTCTCTCTCTCTCTCTCTCCTCTTGGTACATTGTACTAAGTACATATATATATAGATAACCATATATACATATATATATATAAGGACAAAATTTGGTGGATTGGAAGAGTAAGGATTTGGCAAGCTAGGGTTTGTACAAGTTTCACCCAATTAAAAAAATGTATTTAGGACATTTAGGTCATAGATTTTGTAGGAGGAAGACTACCAAGAAATCAAGCAAAGGTCAAAGAAAGTCCAAGGAAAATCTAAGGTACAATCTCTCCCTCTCTTTCCTTCTCTTTCTCTCTCTCCCTCCTTCTCTCCCTCTCGGATCTCTCTCCTCCCTCTCTCTCGGCTAACTCTCTCTCTCTCCCTCTCTCTCTCTCTCTCCTACTTGTTTGTACCAAGAAAGAGATACAATATACTATTATATGTACATGTACTTTGGGTCTTTTGAAATATTGTATTTTAAACCAAGTGTAGATTTTCTTATTATAATATTGTAATACACATATGACATATACAACATTATATATATATAGCCTATATATATACATACAAGTACATATATATAATATACAAGCCAAGTACTACTCAATCTAGGCTAGCTATACCTCATGCCAATATATATTAAATTATTCTACTACTTTCAAAGTACTATGTATATTAATACTAACCTAATGTACAAATTGTATTTTAATAAAGTACACACATGGCAAAATCTAGTATTTTAATCAAACAAGTACATGATTGTCAAGACTAACTATTATCCAATGGATAATAGTTTCTCTAATGGTTAATAACCAATGGGTAATAATGGCTAGGATTCTAGTCCATCGTCCAATGGTTAATAAAACTCCTAACGGTTATTATCCAACGGTTAATACCCAAAAGTATAATACTTTGCAATTAAGCACTAAACTAATCTAATCTCGTACTTAGGAAGATTAACCGAGGTTTACCTATTGACCAATGGGTAAAGATTACCCTAGGTCAAACGCCAAGACTAGGCGTGAGGGTGGCCAAGGCAGCCTGGTGGCCAAAGCAGCCTGGTGGCCAAACAAAGGCTAAGCGATCCAGCGATGCCAGCGGTAATGGCGGCGGCCAGCGACCAGCGTACCCGGTGGCCAACCGCAGCCAAGCGGCCAAACAAGCCAACCGGTGGCCAACCGATTGGCGGCCAGCGGCTGGTGGTCAAGCGATGGCGGCGGCAAGCGACACAGGGCGTATGCGATGGCCAAGCGACCGTAGCTGCCAGCGATGGCAAGCGATGCGACGACCGAGGCGTGAGGATGGCCAAGGCGACCCACAAGCGCGGCCAAGCGGCGTGAGCATGGCCAAGCCAGAGCAAGCAAGCGGTGGCCAAGCGGCGTGAGCATGGCAAGGCAGAGCAACCAAGGCCGAGGCGGCGTGAGCATGGCCATGGCAAAAGCAAGGCGTGACTCGATGCCAAGGGAGAACCGCAACAGCGACCGACGCCAAGGCAAGGCGGGCGCGACAATGAGCCGACGCCAAAGGCAAGGCATGACAGTGAGCCGACGCTAAGGCAAGGCGGGTGCGACAGAGGATTTCCAGCCGAGAAAATAAATTCTAGGATTTTTACTACAATTACCAAGTAACTATACCAAGGTCTTAATAGGCATACTCGTCTACTAGAAAATGACCTAAATGCCCGGGCAATGAATTCCAATCTCCAAAGTCATAAACCTAATTATGACGGATTATTAATCGAAAAAAGGGATTTATAAAATAAATAAAGAATTTTTCAAATAAGATGATAAAATTTTATAAGTCGATAACGACCGATTTTTGGGTGTTAAAAATGAAATCCGAGTATTAAACTAAAATTCAAATTTTTTAGCGAAATTTTTATTGACCAAATATCAAGGTCGCTACAGAAAACATGGACACCAACGATAGATAGTGAATGCGGATGTGTCATTGTTGTTATTGTTGTCAAATACTATATGTATTGTTCATGACTTGTATGATTTATGTATGACTTGCTAAGTGTAAATTAAAGGTTAGTGGGTTTGGATTATTCTATTGAGCTTTGTAGCTCACGGTGTTGCATTTGGTGACCCTGACATATTATGTTGGTGGCGACGCTGGTATAATGTGTCAGACCGAATAGATGAGCAAAGAGAACTATACACTTTAGAGGCCTTCGGAGCTTGCTAGAATGGAAGAAGATGTGGAGAAGTAGATAACCTTAGCTGTCCTTTCCTTTTGTGTAATATAAGAACCCTCTGGGAGTTTGTGATGTAATAATGAGCCAGACTCTGCTTAGTTTATTTAATAAAATGTTTAATTAACGTACCCGATTTTGGGGGCGTTACATAAATACAAAGTAAAGCATAAACAATAGGAAACCAATCCCCACGGGGATCCGATCTGGCGCATGCGTGTTGCACTCTGGCGCGCGATGGTGGCGCTCTGGCGCGCGACGGTTGTGCCCTGGCGCGCGAAGGTCCCTACCACAACGGTTTTTGAAACTTTCCCAGATTTTGGATCAAGACTGGTATTGATTACCAGCCTTGGCCCTGCCAGCCCCCTTCAAGGATCAGAACAGAAAACAGAACATAGGTAAGTTATACCTTTGGTTCTCTGGATTTGAAATGTGTTTGAGCTTTGAGTTGAATTGAGGTTGAACAACGTGATAGAGCTTGTAAAATGAGTGTATGGAAGTGGTTTTAGTGAGGGAGTAACAAGTATGTTCAAGGTTGTATAGCCCTTTTTGCTTGAGTTTTGGTACTTTCTTCTTCTTTTTTGAACCCAAGGTGTAAGGATTTTCAAACCCTTTGAATGGAAGACCCATGAGGGGTATTTATCGGAGAAGAGGAGTGCAACCAACCAAGCAAAGGTTGGGTGATGCAAAGATAGGAGCTCAGCCAGTCCACGAGGCTGGCTGAGGGTTACTTGGTGATTAAGCTGCCCAACCCATAAAGGTGATAGGGACAAGCTCTGACCATTGCGAGAGCATTGCGCTCTGGCACGCAATGGTTGTGCTCTGGCGCATGATAGATGCGCCCTGGCACGCGATGGTCAACGGTCAAGCTTTGACTGTTGACCACACCTAGCACTTTGACCCGCGCGTGCGGGTTTGGGAACAGCGCGCACGTGTTCCTGTTGGACTTTTGGCTTTTTGGCTAGGTTGGGTTCAAGAGTTTTGCAAACTCTCAAAGCTCAAACACTCGACATTCCCGAGATGTCCTTGATCCGATTCATCATCAAGGAATCAAATACCGTAAGTAAACTAATCTGGAAGCCCAGATTGGGATGTCTACAGGGTTATTCCACAAAATCTTCCTCATAAACTCCCCTATAGGTATTGAAATCCCCTTGGTTTTCCCTTGGAGGCCTCCCATATGGTGGTTGTTGCATTCCTCTAGTGGCAACACTAGCTTGTGCAGGCCATGGAGTTTCTTTCCTAAGATTTTCTCCATAAATTGGGAGGTGATCTCTAGCAGTGGGCAACATTTGACGAGGGTCTTGTGGGTTATTACCCCTTCTATCTAGCCTATACCCTTGCTCTATCTCTGTGTCATCCTCCCATCCCCCAAGTGTTGGTTCGAAAAGAGGATTCACACTCTGCCTAGTTCTGGTATTCCTTGGAACTCCAATATTGACACAAAAAGATTCTTTTGGGATCTCATGAACAAGTTTTGTTGGTTTCACTGGCTCATACCAGGATTGTGGTACTTTCTCAGGGTACATTTTCTCTTTGCCTAGTCTAGACTTTATCTTTCCCCGTCCAATATCCTCTCCAAACCTTTCTTCGAAGGGGCTTTGGTGAGTGCTTGAGTTAGCATGGTCATTTAGTCCAATATTCCCTGGACTATTCCTTGCTGACTTTGGATGGGGTAATCTATTTTTTATGCTTTTAATCATGGCCCTTTGGGTTTGAACCTGTAACGACCCTGATTTTTAGTAAATAAAAATTTCGTTGAAAATTTGAATTTTGTTATAATTACTTGGATTTTATTTTCATAACCAAAAATCCGTGGTTATTGACTTAAAAAAAAATCTCGTTTGTTATATTCGAAAATCCTTTATGAAGTCTTGGACCGCTTTCCTTTAGAACCGTCATAATTAAATCAAATTTCATCGCCTGACAATCTAGTCATTTTAAAAAGACAAGTGTGCTAGTTTATTTTCTTAATAATTGAAATAAACTTTAAGATTATATTTCTTGGCTAAAAACCCTACATGGCAAGTCTAGCTAACTTCTAATTAACTAGTTAGAGAAACCTAACTACCATTTCATCTAGTTACTTCCTCCTAACCCTTGGTGAACTTCTTGAACTCTTTGAACCTTATGAACCTCTCAACCCTAGATGAACCTTTTAGCTTTTACCTTTGGACGATAAATGCTAGGGAAATCTTTATCCATTGGACAATAGAAAACCTAGATTTTCTACCAATAGTACTTACTAGATTTTGTTAGAAGTACATAGATATAGCTATATATAAGTATATATGGACATGTCTAAGTACATAGGGCATTAATTAAGCATATAGGTACCTCACTTTTTTACCCATTGGTCAATAGATGTTAGGGAAATTATTACCCATTGGATAATAGCTTAACCTTGCCAACAAGTACTAAGGTTTATTAATTCAGTTATTTCCTAGATTTTCCCATGTATTGATCTAATTATATATACATATATATATATGTGTGTGTGTGTGTGTGTGTGTATGTACCTCATAGATTATTACCTTAGATTTCCTAGGTACTTGGGTTCATTATTATAATAAGAATATGTGCCAAATTGAGATATTTTAATAAGAAATTTGATTTGGAAATCTACCTAGATTGTTTGGCAGATCCTCTTATATATATATATATAGGAACTGTTGCCACTTGTGGCCTATTAACCAGACTTAGAAGATAGCACCAATAGTGTAGCAGAGACATTAGTTGTAAGCTACATACTTTTTTCAAACTAATCAACTGTTTCTTGTGCAGCAATGTCAGACAAGAAAAAACAGATAACACTCCCATCATGGGCTGATCAAGCTGATAAAATTGGTTCAAATCGATACCAAGTTCTGGGAAAAATTCCCAAAAAAGTCAAAACCTATATCAAGTCTCTTCTTTGTTTAGGTATTCCTACAGTTAATTCTTCCAAAACAATTCAAACTGATGCTTCTGATATTGGTTATGGTGGTATTCTCCTCCAACGGATTCATCCTACTTCTACTGAACAAATTGTAGACACCCCAATCCGGACCTCGAAGAGTCTTTGTCCACCCCAATGATGAAATAAAGGAAACGATACCTTTGTGAGCTTGAAAAAGGATTCCCCTAAGCTTATGTAAACCAACCAAAAGCCCAAAAGCCCAAAAAGCCCAAAGAGCCCAGATAAAGCCCAAAAAGCCCCTGGACCGAAATAGGAGACGCCGTGCAGAATGGCACTGAAGCGCACGACACGTTGAAATTCAAGGAGCCGTGCGCGACCAACCTACACCGCACGGCACCTTGAGAAAAGTTCGACCGCTCGTAAAGTCGCCACACGCCACGCCAGTTTGAGCCACAGCTAATGAATGGCTCAGCCGAAAATACACTTCTGGCCCGCCCAGAAAATACCTCCACTATTTGAAATTCAAAATCCTTGGCCATTTGCCTATAAATTAACCCTTCCACTCAAGGGAAAGGGGCTCGTCTTTTGGCTCTTCTCTTTGCTTTTGGTCATTCTTACTCCATAAGCTTTCTCTCTCTAGTTTTCATACCCACTTTCCCATTTCCATTTCTATTTCCAAGTCTTAAAGAATGTCATTCCCAAAAGACATTCTTTAAGCACTTTCACTCACTCCCTTTTCATTATTGAAGTTGATTTCTCATTAACTCCAAAGTCTCACCCCCCAAAATACCTAACCTTCCCTCACACTCATACTCCCTTTGTCTCATTCAACCTCCTCCATTTACATCCGGCACGATCCATCCTCGTTTTCGCATCAACCATCCTTGATCAAGCTCAACACCAAAGGTAAAAATAAGTTTCCTTGGACTAGACTCAGTTCTGGTCCTGAGGGGACATTTCTGTCAGAAGGTCTAATCCCTTTTGGTTAGATCCTGAGTTAAAACCCATTTTCATAAAATAAGGCCAGTATTGTGCTAAGGTTGACGGACCGCGTGGCTAGATCACCAGGCGTGCGGCACCTTGATCTGCAACGCACGGCATCGTATGTGTTGATATCATCGTAGGCAGGCTGTCCGGATCTGAGTTATCTTCTGTTGTGGCTGTCTGCATCTGCTGTTTACTGTTTCTATTTATTTCAAAACAAGACCATATCTACAAGCCATGTTTTGGCTCTTTAAAAAGGTTTTCTAGATCATCCCAAATGATCAAGTGCGTTAAAAGTTGCTTTGGGCCAATGTTTTGAGAAAATAACGACACCTTTGGGATGATCTGACTGTCATGAGGTTCCTGACGAGCTTTTCAAAAAGATGTACGGAGAAAATAAGGAGCTAGATGACGTTTTGATAGTCTGTGACAGCCTGACAGTAGGGAAGACGCCCCACACGGCATGGTGAAGTGCCGTGCGCGGCACCTCACCGTGCCGTGTACAGTATGACTGGGGTCCAGACAGTTTGCTGAATGCTATTTATTCTATCTGTTCACATCATTTTATCACTACTGTACAGACAGCACCACGTGCACGCTAACGTGACGTATTTCCTATGTCCCTTCCCTGCTATTTTGCTTTTAATGAAGAGCTTGATATTCCAAACGATATTCGAGATTTCCCCTTTTGAAAACATAAGCAGAGACCGGTTTTACCGGGCGAGTGGGGTGCTTTTTAAAGAAAAACCTTCCCTATTCGTAATGTGGTTCCCGAACCCAAAATCTCAACGTTTTCGCTAGATTAAAAACCTTTTACAAACGAGTTCTCGGTTCCTCGGATGATCCATTTCAAAAATCTGGGTGGCGACTCTTCGAACCGAAAGGGCGCGGGAGCCCACAGTGGCGACTCTGCTGGGGATCGAACTTTATTCAATACTTTTTTTTTAAATGTACAAAAGTATTGGATGATCAAGAGGGCCAAACTTGAAAGGTGTTTTCAAGAAGGGGAATTTTCAAATATTTTTCGGAAGATTAAGCTCTTTTATCCTGTACATTTTGCACTGCACAAGCCTCGCTAGCGTGTTTTGGCTACCTTGCCCGGTTTACCGGTGACAAGCTCTCCCGGAACGCTTAGCAACCCTCGACTATGATGAGCCATCGTGTTGTTCGACCATTATCTTGCAATACCCTTGACATGGGGTAGTACATCTTGGCTCTAGTCCGGGGAACCCTTCTGAGACCAAAACCAGCCTTTGCACTTATACATAGCTATAAAACCATCCCAACTAGGACAGGAACCCATGGCTTGGACTTATGTGTTATATCCTGTTTACGTGCCTTTTATTCCTGTACACACACATCATTCATGCATCATTGCATCCCGCAGGCTAGAGGATTAGGCTCCTTTAAAATTCTTTAGGGCCCTCCGGTCGGTCTAGGAGACCTTAAATCAATGGAGTTTGCGATACCTCCGGTGTTTGTCGTGCCCGAACGGCTCCCTTGGTTTGAATCTAGCCTTAAGTACGTGCGTATCTGGATTCCGATGGTCACATTGCTTTGTCTCGGATGGTCACGGAAAGGAGATTGGCTCTGGTTCCGACCCGCTCGGAATTCAACCTGCCTGACAGCACCTACCCAGACTATTGGAAATCTTCTGTACAAACGTCTTAAGTGAAATGCAAACCATGGTAGGTCCTAGGCCTTGTTTCTAGGAGGTGCGTAGAAGGTAGGGCGAGCATTCGGATCAGTTATGAGTTGCTCCCTTTTAACTTGTTACCAGTGCTGCCAACATTGATCGCCTGCGAAGAAAAGAGGCTGTACCCAATTGGTTTCGTCCATCCCAAAGACTAGTTCGCCTAGACACCCTGGAAGAAACTCCACTGTTTGAAGTCCAAGTTGAGCAAGAGGAACAACAGTTGTTAGAAGAACCCGTAGTAGAAGAACCCATAGTCTCAATCCCGCCCGAAAATCCTTTACCCATGGCTGATCTAGGAGACGGAATAGAAGAACTCAGGCAGAACATGGCTAACATGGATATTCAGTTTAAGCAGTCCCTCGCCGGTGTCGATGCACAACTCAAGGCTACCGTAGTATCTATGAAAAACGACATGAACATGATAATGGAAAGTATGCGGGAAATCAGCGATAAACTTCAAGCTAGGCCATAGCCTGAGCGACTCAAAGAAAAAACACCAGCAACTGATCCCAACCTGGCTGCCCTCACTGCTAAGATTGGTAAGCTGCAGGAATCCGTCCAGGAGACTAAGCGACTTGGGAAGGGAGAAATTGACATGGGCAAAGCCATGCCTCTTTCCAAATGCCAAGTTGCCGGAAAAATTCAAGGGAGTGGATTTTGCGAAGCTCGATGGTACCGGCAATCCAAGGGCCCATCTCCAAGGATACGTTGGTTCCCTCACTATGCGTGGCATCGAAAATGAAGCTATGGCCCAATTGTTCCACGAGTCCTTGTCTAGTCCAGCGCTACAACGGTTCCTCACTCTTGAACCATCTAAGAAGAGGACTTGGGAAGACATCGGGACAGCTTTCGTGGCCCAGTATGACTTTAATGTTGACCTGAAAATGACCACGAGAGAATTGGAAAGCACTAAGATGAGTGAGAAGGAAAGTTTCGCCGACTTTGTGAAGCGTTGGAGGGCTAAGGCTGCCCAAATGCAAAATAAGCCTGATTTTGAAAGAACAGATAATCATAACCAAGAACCTGCCAAGCTCCTTCGCTCCTTACATGGTTCTTTCTCAGACTGCCCCAAATTTCGAAACCTTTTATGATTCTAGACTGGCTGTAGAGGAGGCTTTGCGAGATGGAACTTTGGAGATGAAAGAATCAGGATCGGGATCAAAATCCAAAAGGGCATACTCAGGAAATAACAATGTTCTTTTCGGGAATGCTAATCAGGCGGGAACCACATCCACCAAACCCATAGAAGTCAACCAGATTTCCGAAAAACCAAAGTCCCAGAGCCGAACCTTCACCCAATTCAGCACTCCCAGATCTGCCTTTCTTAAGAAACTCACAGAAATCGGAGTGTTGAAACCTCTTCCGCCACCACAAACCATTCCACCAAACCTAAACCAGAATGTCTATTGTGACTTCCACTAGATGCCTGGCCATACCACCGATAACTGTATCCGCCTCCGTCATGAAATTCAAAACCTCATCGACAACAAGGTTGTCGACGCCCCACCCTCTGATAAACCAAACACTGTTTCAAACCCTTTACCGCAACACAACGCTCCCTTCTGTATTAACCAAATCACCCTAGCCGAAAACCAAAACATCCCAGAGTTTGACCCTACCCTGTTCATTGTCCCTGATACCAAACCGAGGCCTGTTGGTGAAATTCCCGAAGAGACTGCCCTTTGTACTATATGGTAAGGGGAAGACACGTGGGGAGAATTGATTGCTGATTGGGAAGAGTTTGAAGCCGCCAATTTTCAAAGAAATGATGAACTCTTAATCGAGGTCGGATGGGAGGTTGATTGGCAAAACATCCATGCAGATCCTCTTGATGGATTCTCTTTGTATGCGCTGTTTGAAAACCAAGGGGAAGAATACCAAGTTTTCCAAGACATGCCTGAGTGGGGATGGGACCCAGTGCCGGATGAGTACTAGCTTTTGGCTTGGAATGACCCTCTGGACACTTTCTCCTTGCCGGCACTATTCGCCGAAGAATATCAGCCAGGGTATCAACCTGAGATGATGACGTACGACTGGCCAGAGCTCGCTCCGCTTCACCCGAATTTCTCTCATTTTAATGATCTTGTATAGCAACTTGAACCTCACCCCATACCCAAAACTTCCTGGATTCGAAGAAGAAGTCGCTAGTAATGGGTGTGACCTGATGGATTACCTTATCGACGAAACTGAATCTGAACCATCAGCCACTTTTCCAAAGGACGCTGATGTTGCCATGACGAACTTGTGGGAAGATGAACCAGGGGCTGGAACAAACTTGTGGGCGAACACCGAGGTGGTCAACATAAAAGTGGGAAACGAGGAATGGACTGTCAACAAGACAGTGATGGAGGCTGAAAGATGGAAACCCGAAGATCTGCGGGATGACTTGGTCATTGCCGATTTGGCCGCCAATCTGCAAGATACGACCATCGGAAACAAGCGTAAAGCCTTAGCCAACCTATGGAGCGAAGAATCAAAGTACCGTCAGATTGATCATTTGACCAAAAGTAGCCGTGTTTACCAACCTCCGAACCTTCAAGTCGGAGAATCTTCCAACCCTGCAGCCCCAGGGCCCACTGATCCCTTTACCACCCCAGTTAAAAACACCTTTCGGCCCTTTGACCCACTGGCCAAGGAGCCTTCCCAACCAGATAAGAACCCTGAAGGAATGGTTAAGCGCCAATTTGAGCAAACTCAGGCCAAGATGTCCGTTTAGGATGTGCTGGTTCATTCCACATGCCATTGTGAAGGGCTCATTCAAGCACTCTCTCAACTGAAAGTTCCCTCCGCCATAACCCCCGATGAGCTTGTGGCACTAATCAAAACCATACCTATCAAGCATGCCATTACCTTTACTGATCGAGCCCTACCTACCGAAGGAACTAATCACAATCGGCCGTTGCACATCACCCTGAAATGCCATGGCAAGTCAGTTCCAGTGATCCTGGTTGACAATGGTTCAGCAGTTAATGTTTCCCCACTCCGTGTCGCCTACTGCTTAGGGTACAAAAATAAGGACTTCTCTCCATCAGAAGTCAAGGTCCGAGCATATAAAAAACTCGGAGAGATGTGGTTGGGACTCTTATGCTTCCTATGACTTTCGGGCCATATGAGACAGAGGTGGAATTTCATGTGGTGAACATTCCCGCCTCTTTCAACCTGCTATTGGGAAGACCCTAGCTGCACCGACCAGATACCATGGCTGTCCCCTCAACACTCCATCAGAAAATTCGGCTGGAACTGGAAACGGGTATGCCCACTATCCACTGGGACTCTGGGATCCATGCCCTTGTTGAAGACAATGCCCCACTCCTGGAAATTCAACACGGAGAAGAAGATATCGCCTTGGGAGACTTCTCTCTGGATATCTCCCGATCTGTCTACTCGGTTAGAATTGATGATGACTTTATTGTCAGTAATGTTGCCATCAAGATAATGAAGAAGATGTCTTACATGCCAGGATTGGGACTGGGAAAGAATCTCCAAGGCCCCGCAAAGTTCGAAGCCCAAGGCACTCTGATGCGCAAGATGGAAAAGGGAAACAGGCTAGAAAACTACTTTGTCAGGGAGAAAGCAAAGCAGGTTTACCAAGGCCAACCAGAGCCGTTTTGGGATGAAGAAACCAACACCTTTTTACCAGGATTTGAGATATTCGCAAACGATGTCTGGCAGGATAGTGATGAGGAAGTCGAAGTTGTGAAAGAACAGAAAGAGCCCGCCAACTGGATTGAGGTTTTTGCTATGGGTAGTCTCGCAACTCTGTTCAGGGAGGACGAACCAATGGGTACAGCTGTGGAAGCAGAAGTGCTGATGATGGAACAAGATACTCCTGAGGATCCAACTTTGCTCATCATGGATGCCGCTGGGGAGTACAAGAACTGGACCATCATACCGAGTGCAACTCTCTATGGATCTGAGTCTGAGTCTGAGCCCTCTGAGTCTTCTGAGTCCGTCAAGTCCGAGTTGGTGCCTCTCGGCCCAAACTCTCAGAGTCTGTATTTCGAGTTCGAGTCCACCCGGGTGTATGGTGCCCCCGAGGCCTCCGTTAGCAATGAAATGAATGAATCTGATTCCGCTTACTTCCCCGACTTTGAAATAAATTGCATCGACCCTGATGATGAAGAGATTGATTTCGACGGGGACATCCCCAAAGAAATTTGATCCCTAATCGAAAGGGAAGATGAAAGGCATGCTCAACCTATAAAAGAAGAAATTGTTTTAATAAACTTGAGAGATGAAGGGGATCCCCGAATGACCCAAATCAGTTCCGCGCTATCTGCCAAAGAACGCGAAGCCCTTGTAAACTTGCTCAAGAAGTTCGAAGATGTGTTTGCATGGTCACACGCAGATATGCCCGGAATTGATCCCGAAATCGTGGAACACCGGATCCCCATTTATCCCGATGCAAAACCAGTGAAACAGAAATTAAGACGAATGAGACCTGACTAGGTGCTTAAGATGAAGGGAGAAGTCACCAAACAGATCAACGGTGGGTTTTTAATGGTAACCGAGTACCCTCAGTGGGTCACAAACATCGTCCCTATGCCAAAGAAGGATGGTAAAATAAGAGTATGTGTTGATTTCAGGGATCTTAACAAAGCCAGCCCTAAAGATGACTTCCCGTTACCGCACATTGATGTGCTGGTTGATAATACCGCCGGCCACGCCCTGCTCTCTTTCATGGATGGCTTTTCGGGATACAACCAAATCCTCATGGCTCCGGAAGATCGGGAAAAGGCTACGTTCGTCACTGAATGGGGGACGTACTGTTATCGAGTCATGCCCTTTGGACTGAAGAACACAGGATCTACTTACCAGCGAGCTGCCACAGCATTGCTACACGACATGATTCACAAAGAGGTAGAAGTCTACGTTGATGATATGATTGTTAAAGCCAAAGAGCGAGAAGGACATCTCCCCGCACTCAAGAAGTTCTTCGAAAGAATCAGGAAGTACAAAATGCACTTTAATCCGGCCAAATGCACGTTTGGAGTCACTGCAGGGAAAATGCTTGGGTTCATGGTCACCACTCACGGTATCGAAGTCAATCCATCAAAGATCAAAGCTATTCTTGTAACGACCCTGATTTTTGATCAATAAAAAAAATTCGCTAAAAAATTTGAATTTTAGTTTAATACTCGGATTTCATTTTTAACACCCAAATAAATCGGTCGTTATCGACTTATAAAATTTTATCATCTTATTTGAAAAATTCTTTATTTATTTTATAAATCCCTTTTTGCGATTAATAATCCGTCATAATTAGGTTTATGACTTAGGAGATTGGAATTCATCGCCCGGGCAAGAAGGTCATTTTCTAGTAGACGAGTATGCCTTTTAAGACCTTGGTATAGTTACTTGGTAATTGTAGTAAAAATCCTAGAATTTATTTTCTCGGCTGGAAATCCTACTTGGCTGGACCTGCCTTGCCTTGGCGTCGGCTCATTGTCAGGTCTCGCCTTGCCTTGGCGTCGGCTCATTGTCGCGCCTGCCTCGCCTAGGCGTCGGTCGCCGTCGGGTTACGCCTTGGCATCGAGTCACGCCTTGCTTTTGCCTTGGCCATGCTCACGCCGCCGCGGCCGTCGCGCTAGCGGGTCGCCTTGGCCATGCTCACGCCGCCTTGGCCGCCGCTTGCTAGCGGGTCGCCTTGGCCATGCTCACGCCGCCTCGGCCGTCGTCGCCTTGCAGGCCGCCTGGCCACCGCTGCAGCCAGCTGCAGCGGTCGCCTTGGCCATGCTTAGGCCGCCTTGGCCGTTGCTTTGGCCACCGCTTTGGCCGCAGCCTTTTGCCAGCCACTGGCCAGCTTTGTTCCATGCCGGTGCTTTGGCGCCGCAGCCTTCTTGCTGAACCACTGCTTTGGCCGCGCTGCCCTTGTTGTACCGTGCGCCAGCCTTGTTTGGCCACCGGCTGCTTTGGCCGCCGCCTGGCCACTGTAGGCTACCGGGCTGCCTTGGCCTTTGTTTGGCCACCAGTGCTGGCCGCCACCGCCTCGCCACCAGGCTGCCTTGGCCACGCTCACGCCTAGTCTTGGCGTTTGACCTAGGGTAATCTTTACCCATTGGTCAATAGGTAAACCTCGGTTAATCTTCCTAAGTACAAGATTAGATTAGTTTAGTGCTTAATTACAAAGTATTATACTTTTGGGTATTAACCGTTGGATAATAACCGTTAGGAGTTTTATTAACCATTGGACGATGGACTAGAATCCTAGCCATTATTACCCATTGGTTATTAACCATTAGAGAAACTATTATCCATTGGATAATAGTTAGTCTTGACAATCATGTACTTGTTTGATTAAAATACTAGATTTTGCCATGTGTGTACTTTATTAAAATACAATTTGTACATTAGGTTAGTATTAATATACATAGTACTTTGAAAGTAGTAGAATAATTTAATAGATATTGGCATGAGGTATAGCTAGCCTAGATTGAGTAGTACTTGGCTTGTATATTATATATATGTACTTGTATGTATATATATATAGGCTATATATATATAATGTTGTATATGTCATATGTGTATTACAATATTATAATAAGAAAATCTACACTTGGTTTAAAATACAATATTTCAAAAGACCCAAAGTACATGTACATATAATAGTATATTGTATCTCTTTCTTGGTACAAACAAGTGGGAGAGAGAGAGGGAGAGAGAGAGAGTTAGCCGAGAGAGAGGGAGGAGAGAGATCCGAGAGGGAGAGAAGGAGGGAGAGAGAGAAAGAGAAGGAAAGAGAGGGAGAGATTGTACCTTAGATTTTCCTTGGACTTTCTTTGACCTTTGCTTGATTTCTTGGTAGTCTTCCTCCTACAAAATCTATGACCTAAATGTCCTAAATACATTTTTTTAATTGGGTGAAACTTGTACAAACCCTAGCTTGCCAAATCCTTACTCTTCCAATCCACCAAATTTTGTCCTTATATATATATATATGTATATATGGTTATCTATATATATATGTACTTAGTACAACGTACCAAGAGGAGAGAGAGAGAGAGAGCCGAGAGAAATTGAGGGAGAGAGAGAGAGAGAGGCCGGATTGAGGGAGAGAGAGGGAGTGTGATGTATGTGACTTGTGTGCTTCCATCCTAGCCTAGATCACATTGCATCATCCAAGGTACAACCAAATCTAACCTTGCTTGTGCTTTCACTCCAAAGGACTACCAAATCCAATATTCTAACCGTTCAAAGGACTTGATTGGACTAAAACCCTAATAGAATAGCATTTACCTTGTCCTTGGTTGGAAGAAAGAACAAGGAAGACCTTTGGATAGTCTTTCAAGGCATGACATCACTTGGATAAAGGGGGGAGAGGGCAGCCGGCCATGAGAGGGAGAGAGAGCCATCCAATTGCCTATAAATAGGCCTCACACTTCTCATTCAACTCACACCATTCCAATCTCCAACTTCTCTCTCTAGAAAGCTTAGTGTTCTTGTTGTTCTTGAGTAGTTCTAGCTTGTTCTTGAACTTTCTTTCCACCTCCGCCACTAAACCACCATACGACCACCACCTCGATCCTAAAGTAGTAGTAATATAAGTCACGATCTAGTTTCGAGAGAAACCTTTCTCTTTCGAAGCTACCGGAAGCTTATCGTAAGCCGTTACTCCGTCCGTCCGCCGACTTTCTTTCCGTCGATGTTTTCGTAGTCCTTTTCTACCGCCAAGAAGAAAGGTAGTGTAATCAACCCATAATCCTAAGTATATATTAGACACTACTCCTTGTCTTAGTTTTTAACCCTAGCTAAGTCGTTATAATGAAAGCATGATAATGATGGTTTATTTCTTAAAACGTTGGATGCATGATAGTTAGTGAACTTAATATTGCTATTGGATGATTAAGCATGATTAGAATCGACTTAAGATATAACTTCGTGTAGAAGTAATCGCATGTTGATCTTTTAACTTAACTATAAGCTTATATTCCATTGCTTGTATTACTTGTGGTATTATAACAAAGCATATGGTGGATTACCACCCCAAGGGCGTCCGCGCATGTGGCGTTATGCTTTAAGTAATGGTTATGGACATGCTATGTACTTGCTTGGATTATACTTACCTTAAGTATGCGTAGTAAATTTCTAAACATGAGTTAAATGGTTAAGGTATCAAAGCTAGTTAGCAAAACTTGTTTTACTAAAGTACTAAAGAAGAATGAGCATGTCAAATAATGAATTTCTACGTCAATAACCATATGTTGTTTTGAAAATCCCACAAAGGAAGAAAGAACGGATTTTTCGTAATATATTATTGTCTTGAGGATGATTATGAACATGTATGTATATTTGTTTACATTACTTGTTGCTGATAAAACATAAGTGGCTTAAGTAATAATTTGAGTACGATTAGGTAATATAGAGTTGGATGATCTTGCTAGTTTAGTTTCAAGATTACTTTAAAGTGATTAGTCCCGCCGCGGAGTCTATGCATGATTACGAGACACGAGAACCGAAAAGTAGAAACATGACACTTAAGGAGTGGTTGATATGGATAAAAAGAATTTTTGAGACTACATAATGGCCGGACTTGGTAGCCTTATGTGAGTTGTGAAAACCCGCAAGGTGGCCGGACTTGGTAGCCCTTTGTGCGGACTTGCGAAAACCGCAATGAGGCCGGACTTGGTAGCCCATTGTGTAGATTGCTAATGGAGCCGAACGTGGTAGCTTCATTGGTAATTGGGCTTGGTTATCCGCGGAGAGGAGCCAGTGCAAGATTTTGTAACGTGGCCGGACTTGGTAGCCCGTTGAATGAGAAATGATTTTTGAAATGAAATGGTGACACAATACGATGAGTCGCGTAGGAGAAACCAAGAAAGGCATGACACCAACGTAAGCAAGATAGTGAATGCGGATGTATCATTGTTAATTATGTTGTTTAATGAGTATGGGTAATTATTTATATGACTCTTGTTGTAAGTTATGGGTTAGCGGGTTGGATTATTCTATTGAGCTTACAGCTCACGGTGTTACCTTTTGGTGACCATGACATATTATATTGGTGGCGGCGCCGGTATAATGTGTCAGATTTCATAGATGAGCAGCAGGAACAGTACACCTTGGAGGCCTTTGGAGCCGAGGAGCTTGCAAGGATGGAGGAAGAGGCGGAGCAGTAGTTAACCTTAGATTATCCCCTCTTTTGAATAAAAGTACTCTTGTGAGACTTATGTTGTAATAATGAGCTAGACTCTCCTTAATTTATTCAATAAAAATGTTTATTTAACGTACCCAAAATTCGGGGCGTTACAATTCTAGAAATGGAGCCGCCGCGATCTGAAAAGGATGTAAGGAGTTTTCTTGGAAAAGTGCAGTTCATCAGTAGATTCATCGCAAAGTTGACTTCGACTTGCGAACCCCTATTCTACTTACTCAAGAAAGGAGCGCCGTTCACTTGGGATGATAGGTGCCAGAAAGCTTTTGAAGGCATTAAGGCCTACCTGCACAAGCCGCCAGTACTAACACCGCTCGTAACAGGAAAGCCTTTGATCCTATACCTGTCAGTCGCTCCATCTTCGATGGGGTGTATGTTAGCGCAGGAAGGAGACGATGGGGTTGAAAGGTAGTTTACTACCTCGGTAAAAAGATGGTTGGACCCGAAGAACGTTATACCCCTTTAGAAAAGACATGTTGGGCACTTGTATGGGCTTCCAGGAAGTTAAGGCAATATATGCTGGCCTACCCGGTAAAGCTGATCTCCCGAATGGATCCCCTAAAATATCTATTCGAGAAACCGGCTCTCACCGGTAGGATGGCATGATGGTTGCTGATGTTGGCCAAATTTGAGTTAAAATATGTCACCCGAAAGTCGATAAAAGGAAGAGCAGTTGCAGAATTCCTAACCGATTGTCCAATCGAGGAAGGAGAAGATGCCGAATTCCATTTCCCTGACGAAGACATAATGGCAGTGGCCGAAGATGTTTGGCAGTTGTACTTTGATGGAGCAGCCAACCAGAAAGGGTTCGGAATCGGTGTGTTGCTAATTTCGCCCGATGGATTACACATCCCGTTGGCCTTCAAGCTTAACTTTGAAGTCACCAATAATCAGGCAGAATACGAAGCTTGTATCGTGGGCATGCAGGCAGCCATCGAGATTGGCATAGAAAAGCTGGAAGTTGTGGGGACTCGAACCTGGTTGTATCCCAAGCGAATGGTGACTGGAAGGTCAAGGAAGAAAAGCTGAAACTGTATCATCAGGACCTCGAAGACCTTATCCCTCACTTCAGCAAGGTGACATTCACTCATGCCCAGAGGCTCAAAAATCAATTTGCTGATGCTTTAGCAACACTGGCATCAATGGTTGAGATCCCTGTTGGCTAAAGTTAAGACTGATTGTGATAGAACAAAGGGACACGGCCGTATACCAACACGTCATGGTGATCGACGAGCCCGATGATGGCCACCCATGGTATTATGACATTTGGAGATATGTGGAAAAAGGAGAGTACCCCATGGGAGCAAGTAAGAAGGACCGAATCGCTCTTCAAAGGATGGCAGCTCAATACATTATCTGCGGAGGAAACCTATACCGAACATCGCACTATGGCACACACAAGCTGTGCATCCATGGAAAAGATGCAAAAAGGGTAATGGAAGAAGTTCACGAAGGTGTATACGGCCCCCACATGAATGGAATAATGCTCGCCAAGAAGATCCTCAGGCAAGGATACTTCTGGACCACCATGGAAACGGAATGTGTAGAGTACGTGCGAAGGTGCCAAAAATGCCAAATTCATGCCAATCTCACGCATGTTCTGCTGCACGAGCTACAACAAATGACCTCACCATGGGCTTTCTCAACATGGGGAATTGACGTCATTGAGAGAATTGTGCCAGCGGCTTCCAACGGTCACAAGTTCATTTTGGTGGCCATCGATTATTTCACAAAATGGGTAGAAGCTGCCTCTTACACCACTTTGACTGCAGTTCAAGTTGCACATTTCATCAAGTAACATGTCATTTATCGGTATGGGGTTCCTCAGGCTTTTGTGTCCGATAATGGGGTTCATTTCAAAAGGCGAGCTCGAGAAGTGTTAGATGAGTTCCAAATCCAAGTGCATAAGTCAACGACCTACCGGCCGCAGACTAATGGCGCTGTAGAAGTAGCTAACAAAACGATCAAAGCCATTCTGGAGAAGACTATTCAATCTGCAAGGGACTGGCATGAACAACTACCCCTAGCTTTGTGGGGGTATCGCACATCTGTGGGAACACCAACGGGAGCAACCCCCTACTCTTTGGTTTATGGAATGGAAGCAGTGCTTCCTATCGAGTTGGAAGTCCCATCTCTTCGGGCTATGATTGAGTGTGAAGTCCAAGAGGCGAAATGGTTGAGTAATCGATTCGAAGAACTTATGCTGTTCGATGAACGCCGGTTAAGGGCCCTTTACCACATTCAAGGGTATCAACGAAGGATTGCACAAGCATTTAACAAAAAAAGTGAGACCCAGGGACTTGGCAGAAGGTGACATGGTTTTGAAGGAAATTCGGGCTCCAATTTACGACCCACGAGAAAAGTTTCGACCAAAGTGGTCCGGGCCATACAATATCAAAACTATCCTCTCTGGAGGAGCTACACAGCTCATCGACTTGGACGGAAATGAATTCTCAACCTTGGTTAACTTGGATCAACTCAAGCGCTATTACCCCTGAGAGAAGCTCGCTGGGCTGAAAACCACAAGGGCGGGCAGTCCCATGCAAAAATTAGAGCAAAATCCTGCTAGGATGAAAACCCGTCAGGGCATCCTAGGAAAAAGTTAAGGCATACAATAAATGAGCTCGCTAGACCGAAAATCCGAAAGGGCGGTTCTAGGCAAAAATTAGAGCGCAAAAGGAGAGTGTCAAAACCAGAGCGAACCCTACCCTAAACTACGTCATGACCTGATTCCTTCGCCAGGAGGATACGTAGGCAATCTCACACCGAGACCCAGTCACAATCTATCAAAATAAAAATCCAGGTTGAGAAGATTCGAAGAACAAAGTCAAGGAAGGGGAAACCCTCCAAATCTCATTTTTATTAACACAATTACTTCTACTACATAAGGTTGAGCAAAGCTTTCGAAAATAAAAAGAAGTACGACATAATGATAATGGGTCCACAATTTATTCAACAAGCAGGGTGGTAAGTTCGAGTCAGTTTCCTTGAGCTCCAGCCCTTGCAACAATGTCCCTCCTAAGCCACTTCCGGTAACTCCCACGTACCGCCACAGAGGGGTAAGGATGTGCATCGGTCACCTCGCGCGTCCTCCAGAAGCGTTGGTAATGGCAAAGAACTAAATGGCTAAAAAGAGGCAGAACCACGTCCACGAGAACCTCTGCAGGGGCCTCCTGCCTCTAACCTAGCTGACGCTAGATACGGTAAGGGATGTAGAAGGTGAAGGCTCCCAAACCAGCAAGAACGACCCACTAAGGGCCCATATAGTGCACTGTCATAGGAGGAAGATCCAGCCATCAACACCTCCAAGAAATGGTCTCAGCCCGCCGGCGCCTGAAGAAGTCAACCCACTCGGCCCTGCTCCTATCAGCAAACTCGAAACATTGCTAAGAAAGTAACCTAGCCTCATATGACCAGTTGCCAAGAGGAATGGTCAGCACACTCACCTTGTCGCACAGCCAAATCTGTGGGAAGAGAGAAAACAAGTAAGAAACCGTAGGAAACCAAGCCGAGTGTTGAGGTAAAATGAGAACATGGGAGAAACCTGAAAAAGGAGAGCTGAGTGAGAAGCCAATCTGTAGGAGGAGAGGGCTGCCCCCAAAAGTCTCGGTCTCTCCAGAACGAATTTTGTCCAAACCTATCAGCATCTCGGCTAGAACCATCGGGATCACATCCTTTCGGGCCTCAACCTGAACGGCAACACTGACCAGTGCCGAGCTAGCATGACCGGTAGAAAGGACCAAGAGGTAGGACGCTAGCAAGCACATACAGAGAGCAGTCATACGCCGAGTCTGATAAGCCATATCCGCGAGCTCACCGGGAGGAGAAAACAGCTCAATAAGGCGCATGACATTAAGATGGCCATTCCTAACCAAGTAGCGAGCAGCGCCGTCACCTAATCCAAGGGCCGTGGCCAAGACTCTATAAGCGCTCTCGCGCACATGAGGAATGATGACCTCCCCTGAATCAAAACCCTCGAGGTACGCACGGAACTCCTCGACAGTTGGACAAACCTCCTGATCGCCGAAACGGAACACATGAACCTCCGGATCCCAGAAGCTCGCAGCTGCCTTCAAAAGCTCAGGAGGTAGACGAATGTTGCGGAGGTACCGCATGAAATAAAGACCGTGGGCTCGGAAGTTGAGCCAATGCCTTCCATGGAAGCCAACCACGGACGGAGCGAACCGGTAAGAGAAAGAGCCATTTCAAGGAGTAAAGAGGGAGATAGGAGTTGAATGGGGTGAGGAGAATGTGGTATGAGGAAGCTTGAATTTATAGGAAGGGTGGAGAAGACAACTTCAACTTTCAAAAAGCCTTTGGTTCCAAAAGTGCATGTTTTCCATAAGTCCTACATGGGGAAGAGCTTAGTCAAGCCCTAAAAGGTTCAAAACAGACATGCACTGGTCCAGAAATGCCATTACAAGGGTCAAACCTCAACCCTCGAGCAAAATGCCTTGGGAAATAGCAAAACTGGAACCTATCAGGAAAATAGCCACGCACGGCACCTTGTGGTGTCGCACGGCATGTTGAAGGCAGAGAACTCCCACGGCACCTCGATTGTCATACCGTATGCTGCATCTAGCCCCGCGCGGTACCTTGGAGCATCCGGGCGGCACCCTAAATCTGTATTTCTGTAGTTTTTGACAGATGAACATCAAAATGGGATTGAGGCACTACGAAGCACCAATAACCACCAAAACACACTCCAACGAGTATTTGGGACTTCAGGGATGTTTCGTCTCGAGACAACTCTCGGGATTCTTTGCCATAATACGAAAACTCGTTAAAAATCCGTTTCTTAAGCCATGTCGAGTTGTCAAAACTTGTTTCGAGTCGTTCCAAGTTGATTTTCCGAGTCCCACAGGTCATAATGGTCAAAAGTGACTTAGTCCAAGTTCTGGTTCGTGTCCAGAGTCAAAACTCGAGAATATCGTATGTTAAAGTCAATCTTTCAAATGAAGAGTCGAGCTTCCAAGCCTCATGTCAGGATTCAGAGGTCATTATTGTCTCATAGCTGTGTCCGAAGTTGGTCACGAAAATGTCTGTATAAATTCTTGTACGCAGAGTCAATCTTACAAAGGTTTATCTAATTACTTTCTTTGATTTCTATTCCACTATCAAAATGCTTTGATTGTTAATGTGTCACTCATCGTAAGCCTTACACTCAGCTCAATCTCTTGAATCAATGGCTAGTTGCACGCTCCGGTCAATGTTTTAGTTATTCAATTTTCTTCATGCAAACAAAGGAAGATTGCATGACATAAACAATGAAAGAATAAATCTTTGTATATAGATTCGCAAAGCATCCATGAGTCGAAGTACAAAAGGAGCATAATGGGCCGACGGTCAAAATCCTATCTACCAAAGGCAAACAGGAGCCCTACAAAAGAAGCACGCAAGCTCCATCAAAAGAACAAAACAAAAGAAGGAGCTCAACTCTCATCATCCCCATCCTCGTCCTCCTCCTCGTCCTCCTCAGAGACCTCCTCGTCTCCTACCGGTCGCCCTAGGCACGGTGCTCCCTAAGGTAGCCTCCAGGTCAACGTCCGTGGGCTCGGCAGTCTCGTCCTCAAAGATGTCGATAGGCTCATCCTCGGTCCCTGCCGAGTGTCGTGCCCTCTTCGATGGCGGCTCCTCCCGTAAGCCGGTAGAGGAGACTTGTCGTGCTGGAAAACGGACGGACTTCCGCCATAACCCCAGTGAAGCCCCTCCTCTAGGCTGAAAGGGTATAGCATCCATATAACATTTGCATCATAATCATGATATAAGCAATAGAAGTAAAGTAAATAACTAAGGTTCGAGAGTTTACCATCGTCCCGCCAGCACGAGGTAGCACCTCAGGGGAGTGGCCCATGGCGTACTGCCGCACTAACTACTCCAGGCCCATCATGGCCTCCACCATCTCCTTCACGTACCCTGGAGGAGCTTGCAATGGAGGAGTTGATCAGAACATGCAAACGAGCGAATTTATGAAAGAAGGAAGGCACGTTATACCTGAGCAAGGAACTCTAAGACCCCGGCTGAAGGGCGTGGCACCACGACCAGGCCAGGGGCTCCCTGAGGAGTCGTCACGTCCACTGTCCAAGAAAGGACAGGGAAGCTAGTCCCACTCGGGCCCGCACTCTCGCTGCGACCTCCGTCTCCGTGGCCTCCGCCTCCACTGCCTCCATCACCTCCACCTCGTCTCCGTCCCCTTCTTCCTCCAATGTCGCCTCGTGCCGCCTGCGCCGCTTCCCAAGCGATGCATATCCCTAGACTCGGCATCAAGTACCGAGCACAATACTCCGTGTAGCCAGCAGCCAGGCTAGCGCCCGCCTAGAAGAACGGCTCTAACTCGAGGTCTGGCTGTGTGAACTGCTTGACCTCCCTCCGCGTATACTGGCCCATCCTCTGCACCATAGCAGGAAGAGGCCCAGGGACTCGAAAGGCGTCTAGCCTCAGTGACTGACGTGACACTCGGTCGCCCAAGTCCCACTGCCAGCCGTAAAGGGACTCGAAAAGCACCCATCCCCTGGAAACCTCCCTACTCTGGGCGACATAGGGGATCTCGAAGCGGTCCCACACCCGTCAGCGAACCTGTCAGCAAAAGATGAGCGATATCAAGCTGTTTGAATGGAAGTAAACAAGAAAGCTATGGAACAGATATGGAAGTGCATTAGTACCTGGCCAGGACGCAGCTCGTCTAGATAGAGGCGGAAGGCATCAAGTTTGCCCCTTCCCTTCTTCACTCCCTTATACTCCTTCGACCAGCGCAAGGCTCGCGGGAGTATCGTGTCGTCAGGACACGTGGTCTCGGGAGGGTACATCCCTATCACCTCATATGTCCAAAGCTGCAATTCAAGACATTGAAAGTTAGCACAAGATATACATTAAATGAATACGGATGGAAAGCTAACTATTCAAAAGAAAGGAACCGAGATATACCTCTCAGACCCTCCTGTAGCCTCTGAGGCTCACGCCTGCTCCGCAAGAAAGAGACCCCATGAAGGCGTAGCACGTCCCCAGTACCGCACCTCCACAGTCGAAATGGGCAATCTCCCCGACGTCCCTCAAGGCTGGGAGAAGCGAAACTCGGTTGCGCCTGTTGGGAAATAGGGACGCACCAAGCAAGTACAACAGAAAGCACCTCGCCATCTGCTCCTCCTCTGCCCTGTCAGTCAGAAGCCTCTCCGTCCAAAACCCAAGTAGCTGAGCATACTTAGCATCGTTAGCCTCCGCCTTTAGCTCATACCCCAGCATCGCCCGCTGGAACACCGCCTGCCTCCCTGTGGCAGCGTCAAAAGGGATAGGGTCACCTTCGACCCTGAGACCAGTGATTGCTGCGAAGTCCAACGGCGTCACGGTCAGCTCACCAAAGGAGAAGTGGAGGGTATTCGTCGTGTCCCACCACCTCTCAACCAGGCCCTCACCACTGGGCGGTCATTGCACACGCCCCTCGTCAATACCCCAACAAACTCCCCAAAACCTGTCTGCCTCACAATCTCCCGCGCCACCTCGGGCAACCTCTCCCAGAAAGCGGGCACGTCCGCCGAACCACCGTAGCACGAAAGCGAGATCGGCTGTTGCAACAATTCAGCAATATTTAATACACAGGCATAACACGCGATACGAATGGTATACTTAGGGGCAAGGAAATGGAAATGCAATGCATTAGAATTTGAAATACAAATATTTAAAGTATACCTCGTCTCGGCGCAAGGAAAGGTGCTGCTGAGGGTCCCTCAAAACCAAAGCCTCGTCGTACGTAGGCCTCCTTGGTACGTAAGGGTCTAGAAGCGAAGGCACCACCATGTGCTGAAAGGGCACGTAGGTCGCCTCGTCATAGGCTCCCCGCCTCTGTAAGGCTAGCGTCGCCTCGTCAACCACCCTGCTGCGAGGGGCCACACCTCTCCGGCCTCCTCGTCAACTCGCTTCTCCGCAGCCTCCGGCTCCCTAGCACCCCCAGTCCTAAGCTCGGCCTGTAGCTCCGCCTCGCAGGACGCGAGTAGAGCCTTCGCCAACCCAGGGAACCCCCGCACAACCTCAAGTACGTCCTCCATGGACGTCATCGCTAAGTAGTCGCCCTTGCCTATGTGGCTGCACCTACGCCGCTGCCCACAAATATGAGCGGTATATCCCTCTCCACCGATTCCACCACCGGCTCGTCCTCGACGATGGGGGCCTTTCCCAAGTCAGCCCGGGGCTCTCTCACAGGAGAGGTCTCTGCCTCCTCTACCGCCTGGTCTAAATCACCACCACCGGGACCCTCCGTGGTCCTCTCCTTTAAACCCGCCGCTGCCTCCAATTTGCCCAAGGCCTTAGTGTCACCCCTCGACTCCACTGCACCCGGAGTCTCCGTCCCCTGGCCCTACCTGGCCAATATCACACTGTCACCATCGCCACCACCACTGCCGTCCACCGCAGCAGCCTCGGCCACGGCCCTCTCGGCCAATGCCGGCTGAACCGAGACCTTTGTGGTCTCCGGTACGCCCCCAACTGTCATAATATCCCCGGAGGAATGGGAGATAATGTAGCCTCAACCCGGAGTGACGTATCGTCACCAGGTATATCGCCCCGCTCCATGATCGCAATATAGGAGAGAGGGAGAGAGAGCAGTCGAGAGAGAGAGTAACAAGAGAAAGAGAGAGAGAGCAGTCGAGGGAGAAAGAAAGAGTAACGAGAGAGAGAGATGATCGAAAGAGAAGGAGAGAGGGAAATTTGAAGGTGTGAGGTGTGCTGTATACACCTCGTATATATATATAATCCCCTGAACCGGTTCACCTGGGAACCAACTTTGGACTGGGTTTGCAACCTAATTAGCCGCACGGCATCCTATAGCAGGCGCGCGGAACCTTGAGCGGGCATACGGTGCTTTCGGTCTGAGGCACCGTGCGTTCCTAGACTGCTACGCATGGCACGTTACTCTGTCTCAACTATCCTGACTTCTGAAAGCAGTTCGTAATGTTTGAGGAGACTGTACTCAGTTCAAATCAGTAAATGGAGGCAAGAAAGCAGAAGAAGGAAGGGATTTTTCATTATTAAAAACCCGGGGTCTTTTCATTACATTCAAAAAAAAAAAGAGAAGAGAACAACGAAAAAAAAAAAACAGAAAACGGGCCTACTGCCCTCTTCTTCTTCTTCTTCTTCTTCTTCCCCGCTTCCCCTCAATCGCTTCCCCCATCGGAAGCGTCATTCGCACCATCCGAATGGTCATCTGAACCATTCAGATTCCCCTCAGAATCCTCCACAGAGTCATTAGACCCACGCTCTGGCGCGTACTCGGGGTCGTGCTTGTCGTCCAGTTGGTCGAAAGCGAAGTCCTGAAGGTTGGAGACGGCACGACGAAGAGTCCGGATGGTAGAGATAAGCCTCGCGATCTGCGCGTTCAATTGCTTGATCTCCCCCCGGTAAAAACCCATCTCGACTTCCAGAGAGGCCCGCCAAATCGCTGTCTGCCATGCCGGAGTTCGAAAAACAGCCTGCCTCAGAAAATGTAGAGGGAAAACGAAGAGTTTAAGAGAAGTTTTTGGTGCATAGAGGGTGACACCCCCCATGCTTATAAAGAAGCCCCGGCCTTCGAAAGGGCACGCCCGAATTAATGGCACCCGTAAACCTGTCAACTGTTCTTGGAAATCGAAGGGGTGCCTGGGAAAAAGAAGTGTCATGCACCACTAAAAAGGCCCGCGTAGCATGTTGACTTCAGAAGGTTGAATGCTTTTCTTGGGAATTAATCCACTCAGCTACCAAAATCCTCTTGGAAACTCAGTTTTCCAGCCGTTTTGCAGCAAAATCTCTTAGTATGTTGTGCATTGATTATTGCACCATTTGATTCTCATCCCCTGGACTTGAGGGATTTCGCATACCCTGAAAATCCGCCGGCTCGTCTCAATTTCAAATTTGCCTCTCCGTAGGCTCGTCTCGATTTTGCCTCTCCGTAGGCTCGTCTCGATTTCAAATTCGCCTCTCCGTAGGCTCGTCTCGATTTTGCCTCTGCGTAGGCTCGTCTCAATTTCAAATTCGCCTCTCCGTAGGCTCGTCTTGATTTCAAATTTGCCTCTCCGTAGGCTCGTCTCGAATTTGCCTCTCCGTAGGGTCGTCTCAATTTCAAATTCACCTTTCCGTAGGCTCGTCTCGATCTCAAATTTGCCTCTCTGTAGGCTCGTCTCGATTTTGCCTCTCCGTAGGCTCGTCTCAATTTCAAATTTGCCTCTCCATAGGCTTGTCTCAATTTCAAAATCGCCTCTCCTTAGGCTCGTCTCGAATTCACCTCTCCGTAGGCTCGTCTCAATTTCAAATTTGCCTCCCCGTAGGCCCGTCTCGAATTTTTCGCACAACGCATGGCACCGCAAGCACTCAATTGTTTTCTTGGCACGATTTTCATCCCCCGGGACTTGTTTTCTTGCATTTCACTGTCCCAATCGAACTACGCTGGTCTGATCCGTACAACGGGGTACGTAGGCAGCTCCCTGAGAGCGACCACCACTATTATTTACTCACGTTTTCATTTTGTCTCTGTTCAAAGGCCCTAGAGCAACGGATTGGGATGCCTATTCTTTAAGCGTCACTGGTACCAACCAATGGTATCCGAGTCACGTTAAAAAGGGACTACTGTAGACATCCCAATCCGGACCTCAGAGAGTCTTTGTCCACCCCAATGATGAAATAAAGGAAATGATACCTTTGTGAGCTTGAAAAAGGATTCCCCTAAGCTTATGTAAACCAACCAAAAGCCCAAAAATCCAAAAAGCCCAAAGAGCCCAGATAAAGCCCAAAAAGCCCTTGGACCGAAACAGGAGACGCCGTGCGGAATGGCACTGAAGCGCACGGCACGTTGAAATTCAAGGAGCCCTGCGCGACCAACCTACACCGCACGGCACCTTGAGAAAAGTTCTGACTGTCTCAGAAAGCTGTCGGCCACGCCAGTTTGAGCCACAGCTAATGAATGGCTCAGCCGAAAATACACTTCTAGCCCGCCCAGAAAATACCTCCACTATTTGAAATTCAAAATCCTTGGCCATTTGCCTATAAATTAACTCCAAAGTCTCACCCCCCCCCCCCCAAATACCTAACCTTCCCTCACACCCATACTCCCTTTGTCTCATTCAACCTCCTCCATCTACATCCGGCACGGTCCACCCTCGTTTTTGCATCAACCATCCTTGATCAAGCTCAACACCAAAGGTAAAAATAAGTTTCCTTGGACTAGACTCAGTTCTGGTCCTGAGGGGACATTTCTGTCAGAAGGTCTAATCCCTTTTGGTTAGATCCTGACTTAAAACCCATTTTCTTAAAATAAGGCCAGTACTGTGCTGAGGTTGAGGCACCGCGCGGCTGGTTCACCAGGCGCGCAGCACCTTGATCTGCAGTGCACGGCATCATATATGTTGATATCATCATAGGCAGGCTGTCCGGATCTGAGTTATCTTCTGTTGTGGCTGTCTGCATCTGCTGTTTACTGTTTCTGTTTATTTCAAAACAAGACCATATCTACAAGCCATGTTTTGGCTCTTTAAAAAGGTTTTCTAGATCATCCCAAATGATCAAGTGTGTTAAAAGTTGCTTTGGGCCAATGTTTTGGGAAAATAACGACACCTTTGGGATGATTTGACTGTCATGAGCTTCCTGACGAGCTTTTCAAAAAGATGTACGGAGAAAATAAGGAGCTAGATGACGTTTTGATAGTTTGTGACAGCCTGACAGCAGGGAAGACACCCCGCACGGCATGTTGAGGTGCCGCACCGTGCCGTGTATAGTATGACTGGGGTCCAGACAGTTTGCTGAATGCTATTTATTCTATCTGTTCACATCATTTTATCACTATTGTACAGACAGCACCACGTGCACGCTAACGTGACGTATTTCCCATGTCCCTTCCCTGCTATTTGCTTTTAAGGAAGAGCTTGATATTCCAAACGATATTCGAGATTTCCGCTTTTGAAAACATAAGTAGAGACCGATTTTACCAGGCGAGTGGGGTGCTTTTTAAAGAAAAACCTTCCCCATTCGTAATGTGGCTCCCGAACCCAAAATCTCAACGTTTTCGCTAGACTAAAAGCCTTTTACAAACGAGTTCTCGGTTCCTCGGATGATTCATTTCAAAAATCCGGGTGGCGACTCTTCGAACCGAAAGGGCGGGGGAGCCCACACAAATTGTTTGCTTTCATTCCGGAAAATGGAATAAAGCACAAAGTAATTATAGTACTATTAAAAAAGAGATTTTATCTATGGTCTTGTGTATTTCAAAATTCCAAGACGATATATTAAACCAAAAATTTTTGGTCAGAATTGATTACAAAAGTGCTAAATATATTTTGGAAATATATATATATATATATATAGTACACATGTGCACAATTGAATATTTTAGTCGGAAAATCTTACTACTTAAAATTTATTAGATTACTTAGTACTTTGTGTACTGATAAGTGCCAAAATATACATATTTCGGCCCTCCAAACTACATTTGTTAGTTGTTTATTTTTGCTAATTTATATTTATTTTTTCTTTTGTGTTTATAGGTTGCTCGAGACTGTTGTCCGCAATATTGAGTAAAAACAGAAATTAAAAGAAAATGCAACATTGACTTCGGCAGCAGCTTTTGAACGAGGGCGGCAGCCTTGAAACGGGAATTGGAACGGAGGAAAAGACAGCGGCTTTGGTCGTGTGACAGAGGCAGTGGTGATCATGGAGATTACATCAGCATCTTCTTATTCTCATCTCTTCATGGGCAACTAATCATCTTTCTTAGGGTGTAGATGAAACCATAACCAAGTAACTATGTTTTTACATTAATTTGGGATTTCGATTTCCGAAGGACGGTTGCATAACGTTGAGACTTGTTTTTATGATTCGATATTATTCTTTCAATCTAGTATTATGTGTTTGTTTTCTGTGATTACAAATACATAGTTATGTAACGATATTCTTGTGTATGGAATTGAGAATTGAGATAATCTATGCCTAGGAAAGACGAGTCGTGCCTAGATTAATTAATTATAGAATCGAAGACGATTCGTGCCAACCGAAGATAGGTTATGCCCGGTTTTCAATTACATGTTATTTCCTTGGCGATATCGTTAGGGCTTGTAGCTTTGTGGGCTAGCACAGCCCCGGGTGGAATCGAGGCGGCCCGAAAAGAAATGCCTCGTTTTAGAATCGATTTAAAAAATTTTGAAGAGTCACCACCCGGATTTATGGTTCGCCACCTGAGAAACCGTTTTGATTGAAAATTGATTGATTGAATTTGAAAACCAGAGATTTAGGAAAAGGGTTCGGGAGCCACGTTACGAGGGGGAAGGGTTTTACGGCACCCCCCTCGCCCGATTTGAAATCGGTCTCTACTAAACATTTGTGGGATTTTTCAAAAGATTTTATTTCATTAGACAGCTAGCATTTATTTACAGATACATCAGGTACAGAGGAGTGCGTGCATGTGTACAGTGAGTAAATGAGGAATGGTAATGAAATGCAAAGATGTTAGAAGCTGGGAGACCCTGTCACTGATTCACTCTCGAGCGCTCGGAAGCACTCCCGAGCGCTTGGGAGTGTTGTATGTTCCTGCCTGCAGATCATGTTAGCACAACAGAATATAGCAGAGTACAATACTGGAAATACAAACAGGAGTAACATCAAACGCATTATAAGCTTGGCAAATGACTCAGTAGACTGAGGTCGAACCCCATTCTCCTAAGCCATGTAACCCTGCTTTTCTGGAAAGTGGTTTAACAGTTACGAGAGACAAAGAGGGACACATGCATGGCCATGCAAGGGCAGTAAAGGGGGGGGGGGTCAAACTGGAAGAAAAATAGACCAAGCTTGCATGCAAACACTCTCGAGCGCTTGGGAGTAAACTCGAGCGCTCGGGAGTGTTCCACACCCCAGGACTGATGTCAACCAACTAATCCATTAAATGCAGTATGCTGGTACACTGGATTTTACATTTCAAAGTGTGAAAAAGAATTTTCCTTTTTAGATCCAGACCAAAACTCTTTTGCATGCCTTAAATGCGAATGATTTATTTTATTTTTCTCTGAAAACAGCAGATCATTTGTACCAACACACCTTAAAAAGAGTCAAAAATAGTTTTAAAACACACCCTACCCATGCATGTCCATTTAGACACTCAAAAGAAGGAAGCAGAACTGGAGTCACTCTCGAGCGCTTAGGAGCAGTTCCGAGCGCTTGGGAGTGTTTCCAGTAGGCTGAACACAGAAAACACATCTGTACCCCTTTGCTCTTGCTTTTACGCCAAAGTCTCTCTACCCATACTCAGTATTAAAGATTGAGAGGGCTGAGAGGTCTCCCTCAGAAAGGAAATGACAGCCCTGTTTTTGTTGCTTTTTGACACTAAGGTAGAGAACTTCTACCTTTGGTTGAGGAGTTTGCCTCTTGGAAGACTTTGAGATATGAAAGAGGAAGGGAGACCAGGAAGATCAGAGCTTTAGGGTACTCTGAACTCCTTGCATTCTTTGATGCCTTGAGTTTTTGGTGGCTTTGCCTTTGAAATCAAACTTTTGAAAGAGATAGAGAATAGTCTGGTTTTGAACAGTCAAAGGGGATTCTAGAGAGAGGGAGTTCGTCCTAGTTTGAGCTGGGATGAGGCCTTATATAGGCAATATAGCATATAGTCTCATTTTAGAAAATATAATATGGAATCTTTGAAAATCCATCAGGCCTGACTCACCTCTGACTGAGGTGGAGTGTTGCCTGAGGTTTGAACCGGCCAGAACGGCTGCAATGATGGCCTGCATGGCGCTCGGGAGCACTTTCGAGCGCTTGGGACTTTACTCTCGAGCGCTCGAGAGTCTGTCAAATCCCAGGTTTTGAAAATGGTTTGGAGCGCTTGGGAGTGATCCAGAGCACTTGGGACTGATTTTTGACATTTTATTTTCCCTTTCAAAATCTTCCAAGAAGCATGGTCCTGACTAGTCTAGGGCTCGTTTTAATCCAAATTCATCATCGGGGAGCCTCCGGGCCACAAATTAAGGAAATTCGAAATGTCCAAATTGGGGTGTCTACAGTTGCCCCTCTTTGGATGGCGCTCGACATCATGTCTGGATGCGAGTGACATTCAAAGATTGAGATAGCCCAATTCGAGCCACGTCAAACCCTTAATTTAAATCACAAATGCAAGTGAAAGTGCTTGATGCATGCGGTCGCGTCCTTTCAGACTGCCTACGTACCCTTTTCTGCAGGGATCAAACCAGCGTAGTTCTTTGGGGTAGGTGCAAACACATGTAATGCATGCACTAAAAAGATTGACAGGACCTTGACAAGGTAAATATGTAAAAGGGGTCCACCTGTTACTCTATTTGGCGAACGGAAAGTGCAGGCATGTGTGACGCATGCACGAGAAACGATCGACACAATTTTGATAAAATGCATAAAAGGGCCCACCTGTTGCTCTATTTGGCGGACAGCAAATGCAAGCACGTGTGATGCATGCACGAAAAAGATTGACAGGACTTTGATAAAATGCATAAAGGGTCCACCTGTTGCTCCGTTTAGCGGACAACAAATGCAAGCACGTGTGATGCATGCACGAAAAAGATTGACAAGACTTTGATAAAATGCATAAAGGGTCCACCTGTTGCTCCGTTTAGCGGACAGCAAATGCAAGCACGTGTGATGCATGCACGAAAAGTGATCGACACGACTTTGATAAAATGCATAAAGGGTCCACCTGTTGCTCTGCTTGGCGGACAGCAAATGCAAGCACGTGTGATGCATGCACGAAAAGTGATCGACACGAGTTTGATAAAATACGTGCAGGGGTCCACCTGTTACTCTATTTGGCGGACATAACGAGGATAAAATAGCACCTGTAGGGTAGAAATAACTGCAAACCTGTTGAAATTAGTATAAATAGACAAATTTTCAATCGACTATTAACCAAGTAAGATACAAAATCGCGGAGCGTGAACCCAAAAACACATTTATCGACCAAAGATTGCCTCCCACAGTCTCGTTCGGTGCGGACGAAGCCAGGACTGAGATTGATTCTATAAAAAGCAAAGGGGAAAGCCAAGGAAGTCTCGGAAGTGGGAAATGCACGGGACGACGGAGGATTGGCTCGGGGGCTGAGGATAGACCTCAGCGCTCAGAACCACTCCCAAGCGCTCGGGAGTGGTCTCGAGTGCTCGAGACTGCGGCGGGGTCCACTGTCCTTTTCATCTTCTCTAGCTAATTTTGGGGTTTAAACCCATTCTTGAGCGCTCAAGAACCAGAGCGACCGTACACCTCTGAAACTCGATCGCACTCACTCTCTTTCTCAGGCAAACTCTCTCTCACTCACTTGACTGATCTCTCTCTCTTCTCTCCATCTCAGACTCTCTCATTCCCCCAAAACGGATCGGGCTCGAGACCTTGAGATCTCTACGATCTTCCACTGGGCTGTTGTGTGCCAGGAGGTGCGGATAAAGAGAAGAAGAAAGGGTTGGGGATTGGAAGAAATAGCGATGGCAAGCGGTGGTGACAGAGAGACGCCCAGCCGCGAGGCGGCGGCGATCGAGGAGGTGAGTAGGGTCAGGGGCAAGGACGCGGCGGCGGTGGTTGATGCTGGTGAGGTTCGAGAGGCGAGGGATGACGCTGGTGGAGGCGATGAGGGGCTGCCCAGCCGCGAGGAGGCAGCGGCTGCGGTGGCGACTGAGGTGACCAGTAGCAAAGCTGCTACACCCGCTCAGGAGGGGGTGGTCAGTGAGGATTTGACGGCGGTGAGGTGTGCTGGGGAGGGTCTTGCTGTAGTAGAGAGTACTAGTGGGGGTTTGGCGGCGGCAGAGGACATCAGTGATAGTGGGACCGTACGAGGAGAGGGAGGTGAGCTGGCCACGAGTAGCAGAGGTGCGTTGGGTGGTGGAGGAGATGGGACGAGTAGCGGGGGAGGCGATACGAGTAGTGGGGGAGGTGCTACGGGCACTCCTCATACTCCTACAGTAGAGGATCTGCTTGTGGCCACAGAGCGGGCCAAGGATGAGGTGGTGATAGCCGGGCGAGTCATCGCGACGCCGGTACTGAGGGCGACAGCTACTGAGCCGAGGGTCGGAGATAGCGGGATCGATGCTTCACATCCAGTCCCATTCACGGAGGGGGATTTCTTGGACACAGCGAGGCCGCAGGATATTCTAGATGCACTTGGCCTCGATGCTGGGGTGAGAGAGGTGCTGAGGGGTGCAACGACCTCTAAGGATCAGACTTCAGCACTGCTGCTAGGAGCGATGCTCAGCGGTGCGGGGATGGCGGCAGATACGGGGTCGCCAGAGATGGCTGATTTGGGACAGGAGGAGGAGGTGGTGATCGAGGAGCGCGTTACAGCGGCCGACGAAGCGAAGGCCTACCTGGCCAGCGCACGTCCTGGGTTTGAGTCGGGAACTTACACTCCACGGTCGCACTTCTTTGAGCCGACGGGGATGACCGGCTACGTTCCAGCCCAGGATGACTATCCTGAGGACTTGCTTCTTCGAGATCAGGCCACACACATTTCTTTTGGATGGACCACGGTATGATTTCAATGTTTTACTTTCTGCATTAGACTTGCTTCCTTGAATTATTGTGTTGCTTACTGATGCTATTTCTTTGCTCTGTTGAAACAGCGTACCAAAGATATTTACGGCCACGGAGGCTCAGGCCACTCATTGAAGTATTCAGAGAGCTACCTCGGAGGGTGCGCGAGTTGGTAGAGGAGGCTGGTTTTGGGCCATTCATTCAGCTGCTGACGTCGGTGAGGGTGGATCGTGCCGTTATGACAGCACTAGCAGAGCGGTGGTGGGACACCACCAACACGTTCCACTTCCGCTTCAGGGAGATGACAGTGACGCCTCTTGACTTCGCAGCGATCATGGGGCTTCGGGTTGGAGGTGAGCCAATTCCATACGACCCGATCTAGACGATGCGGCTTTGAGGTGGTTCCTTGGACGGGTCCCACGCCACAGCGGAGGGGTAGCAGAGTACGGGCAGTTTACGATGTACTGGGATCATGAGCCAGCAGACGATGTTGAGGCGGCCCAGATGGCCAGGGCTTACTTGTCGTATGCAGCCGGGCTTCGCCTCGCTAGACGATCCCGGTTCACCTCGCCTACCTGGCAGCTTGGTGGATCTCGAGACAGCCTGACAGTTCGACCGCGGTCTTTGCTGCACGCCCATCGCTTCGAGCCGCCACGCGGAGTGGGGGACACCATAGGCGGATACTGGAGGGTGATTGAGGTATGACTCGAACCATTGCTTTGAATTGCTTTGATTGATTGAATTGAATTGAATTGAACATGTGTCTGAGTTGAATTGAATCGACTTCCAAAATATGCAGCTTTGGGCTTACGAGGTCTTGGGCATGTTCCCGCCCGAGAACACTTGCACGAATCCACACCTGCTTCCACGTGCACTTGCATGGGGCAAGGTCTACAGGAGAGCCAAAGAGCGACGGGGGCAAGTGATGACTTTCCGGCGCTGGCTGGATAACATCACTGGGGTTACGGTACAAACATCGACCTTTCTTTCTTTTCATGCCTGTGCTTTCCTTTATGAAATTTGATCATTAATGTATAATCGACCGGATGCAGGTTCACTGGGATTGATGGGCGAGGCTGGAGGCTGACTTCCTTCCGAGGAGCCGGGAGGTGACTAGGAGCCGAGTCCTGCTGGAGTGCCCGCTGGACTGGCAGTGGTACCTGGGGGATCGGGTGACGCGACAGTCACTCGGTCTTCCAGAGTTCGTCGTGCCGGGGCCACTCCCTCCACGGGTGCAGCGGACCGAGACTTATACACGAGCTAAGCTGGGGCGGTATACGGTGTCTGACATTGATCTGGAGCGGCATCTGCGGCGCACGCTGGACTACGTGGCCTACAGAGACAGGTACCTGGCCACCAGCTTGGGCGTGGAGAGGGAGCTGGAGCGGCGCATAGCAGAGTCTGAGGCCAGGAGGGCCAGGGGCCAAACTGTCGGTGAAGTTGGAGATGAGGCTGGAGTCGAGACCGGAGGGAGGGGTCGCGGCGGTCGCCCTCCACATGGTAGAGGTCGGGGTGCCAGGCCTCCTGCTGGTGGGAGAGGTGCTAGCTCCTCGGGCCGAGGTGAGGGTGGATCGTGGGTTCCGGAGACAGTTGAGGCGTCTATTCGCGCTGGGCTGCCTACGTTGGACTGGGTGATAGGGGTGAGGGATCCCTCTGGAGCACGTGCGTTGTTGGACATTCCACGCCTTCCGCAGCCGCGGATGCAGCTTCCTGCGCAGGTATACCACAACTTTGTTTCTTTCCATGCTTCAAATGTTTCTTGTCCCTGCATTTGTTGTTCTTGATTCTTGAATTATTGTGCAGGTGCCACGAGAATGGGCGGAGAAGGCCATTATGCTGATGGTGGGGATGCGGCAGTTGCTGAAGGACTGCGCAAAGGGGAGGATGCTCCAGACTAGACCTGTCCCTGAGCCTGCTTTACCTGTTGCTTCTCGAAAATGCATGCATGTTCTTTTTGTTGGATTTAAAATATAAATGGAATGAATGAATGTTTATGATGTGCAGGTGCAGCCACGACGCTTGGCCAGGACACAGCCACGGGGTACCACAAGCCTGCCAGCTTCTGCCAGCACGAGAGGCCGGGGTAAACAGATGGTGTCACGGTCCGCTATAGGGGCTCGGCAGTTTGAGGTGGTTCCTAAGGCAGCGCCCCGGCGGAGGCCCGCTCCTGAGGAGTAGGAGGAGGAGACGGAGGAGTCACTCGAGTCACGAGCTTTAGGGTCTACGGACTCGAGTACTGCATCAAGCCCTTCCGATGATGACGATGACGGTGACGGCGGCAATGAAGTTGAGAGCAGCGAGTCTGAGGGACACCAGCAGAAGAGGATCCGCCTGGGCTGAGCTTTAGGTTTTTGCTTTGTTAGTCTTTTCTTTTGCATGGGCCTGCGTGCCAACACAGTTGTAGTTCCCAGGCCTGCGTGCCTTGGTTTTGTTTGGTTTGGGCCTGCGTGCCCCGGGTAGATAGGATTAGGCGTGTGTTTACCCCAGCTCATGCACTTCCCTCTTTATTCATTGTAGATGCTGTATTTGTTTTATGAAAATTTGCGCTTTTCTCCATTTGCATTCGTTTGCACTCCCTTCAAGAATTGTATTTTATGAAATATGTCCGTCTAGCTTTGAAAGAAAGCAAAGAGCATGCGGATTTCAACCGATACTCTCAAAGTAAGAACGCAAACTTGACATCGACACACAACCGCCAATTCTTGAGCTTTTGATTGTAAACCAGTGCATCGTATAGTTGGCGGTGAGCGCCGTGACTTGCGAGGATTGCTAGAATTACGAAAATGGTCTTGACACGATGGTTGACATACACATACACCTGAAAACGATGATTTCGGGCCAATTGGATGACAAAAATTTGAACTAAGATCGCCAATGCGCGTTTGAATACGCCAAACAGTCACTAATGCACATTGTGACTTACACGTGTCGCTGGATCCAATAAAACACACGCTACATGGAATTCGACATACCCGAGGGTCAAAAACGTTGGGAATCTTGGTATTATTCGAAGAATCAAGGACAAATACACGAGAGAATCCGCGTTGAAAACCGTTGTATCCCCTAGAAACATGTTAGGAGCCTTCTGATTTGAGCTGAAGGTGTTTGTGGCATTGAACTGAGGCTGGAATGCTGAGAATTAGAAACTGCAGAAAACAGCAGCACTCCCGAGCGCTCAAGAGCGGTCTCGAGCGCTTGGGACTTCACTCCCGAGCGCTCGGGACTTCTGTCATTGGCAGATCAGTGTTGCTTCCCCATGCCACTCACTAGCTACCCTTATGTCCTTTTCTTACGCCTGTATGTTTTCAAGGTGTCCCAGTGGCCTTACACGAGCTGCTTCCCCAGGGAAAACAATTTCCCAAGGCTAGACTTGGGCCTTTCCAATGCTTTTCCAAATTTCCAAAGTTTAAAACGTTGAAAATACAAGAGAATGGCTTTGAAAATGTCAAGTTGCTGAGTTTCAAGGCTGGTTTTTCTTACGCCTGGTCCAGCCCTCTATAAATACCAAGAGTTGCTTTGTCACTTCATTCCCATCTCATCCATCACTTTTCTTTCCAAAACTTCCTTTCTCATGGCTTTGTTGAACCAAGCTTTGCTCCGGCCTTGGTTGGACAGCCTTGAAGGCATCGATTGGCTGAACTTCCGAGGGCATTGCCTTCATGCCTTGAAGTACCTCCGTGAAATCGCCATCCGTCCTGTCCTGCTGCACGCAGCTGTACGCTTTTGGGATCCCGAAGTGCATGCCTTTCGCTTTGGTTCTCAAGAGCTATGTCCCACAGTCGAGGAGTTCCATGCCTACCTGGGGAGCCACGACTCCACCGAGCCAATTGTTCCAATGCTTAGGGAGAGCATGAAGAATATCGTAAAAACCAAGCTGGGCGTTAGCGGGAACGTTGCTGAGTTCTTGACCCGGGGCAACGCTATCAACATCGTGCAGCTGTATGAGAGATTCAGTCCACCTGGAGACTTAACAAACTTCGAGTATCAAGGTTGCCGGATGATGGCCTGCTGTATCTGCCTCTTAGCGGCCTTCCTGCTGATTCCACCTGTTGGTCAACCTAGCCCTTTGCTGGTAGGAGTCGCTGTTCAGATTGAGGCTCGCAAGGATGTTGCGCCTTTGGTCCTTGCAGAAACCTTGATGGGGTTGGATGATGTCCATGCCGGTCGCACGAGGGTTTTTGGTGGTAGCCCGCTATTGCTGCAGGTTAGGGACCTCACTCAGCTCTCCTTTTTCTATTTCTCACATTCATTTTACCTCGACACTCGGTTTAGGTTTTATCTGGCTCCTTACTTGTTTTCTCTCTCTTCTTCTTTTTCACAGGTGTGGCTTTGTGATAAGCTGAACCTGCTGACTCCTTCGGCCAATGATTGGTGGTACCGTGCTAGCGGATGGAATCGTCCTTTCCAAGTGATGTACGGCAGTGAAGATGACTGGGCTGATTTCTTCGCTTCCATGGATGATGATGACATTGCTTGGCGATGTCACTAGCTGAGGCTTCCTATAATGACTGTGAGCAACATGGGCTCGTCACAGGTGTTCGTGGCAGGCTTGGCTGGGTTCACTTTCTATTCACCATTCCGCATTCTACGTCAGCTTGGACTCAGCCAGAAGGTGCCGCCCCCGGGTTCAGAAGTGCTTCGTCTCCCTCCCTTCACCATTCCGGGCCTTCGGAACTATGTTCAAACGTGGGAGGCCCGCAGGACTGAGCCAAGCGATCCTCTTTATTCCATTGCTTTGACCGGCAGGTACCGGAAGTGGCTGAGGAGAGATGTGGAAGCAAGGAGGGGTTAAAAGCTTACTTTGCCGTTTTTTTTTTAAAATAAAAGTTAGGTCTCGCTACACGTTTTTCTTCTTCATGCTCAGCTTGTAATAAAGAAGTAATCTGAATAAAATCGACTGATTAAGGGTTTCCCCCTTTCGGTTCGTTAATCGCATGCGCCTTGAAAGAAAGTACCTTGATTTGTCAATTTGGATTTGATTTTTGAGATTTAGGACCGAACCTCAAAGTGAGATTGCCTACGTATCCCTTAAGAAAGGGAATCAGGCCCATACGTAGTTCGGGCTAGGGTTCGCTCGTGTATTAACACTCTCCTTTTTACGCTCTGAATTTTGCCTAGTACCGCCCTTTCGGGTCCTCGGCCTAGCGAGCTCTTTTTCGACTTTTTGCCTGAACTGTTGCCTAGGCCGCCCTTGCGGGTTTTCGACCTACCAGGCTTGCTCTAATTTTTGCCTGGGACCGCCCGCCCTTGCGGTTTTCGACCTAGCGAGCTCTCTCAAGGGTAATACCGTTTAAGCTGATCCAAATTGACAAGGTTCGAAAATTCGTTGCCATCGAGGTCGATGATCGATGCTGCTCCTCCGGAAAGGATAGACTTGATGATGTACGGTCCCGCCCACTTTGGTCGGAACTTCCCTCGCAAATCGAAAATCGGAGCACGGATTTCCTTGACTACCATATCCCCCTCTTGCAGGTCCCTCGACTTCACCTTCTTGTTGAATGCTCGGGTGATTCTCCGCTGATAACCCTGAATGTGGTACAATGCTCGCAGTCTCCTTTCGTCAAACAACATGAGCTCTTCGAACCTTCCACTGACCCAATCGGCCTCATCTATTCCTTGTTCAGCCATGACTCTGAGCGATGGATCTTCTAGCTCGATGGGGAGAACGGCTTCCATACCATACACCAAAGAATAGGGTGTTGCCCCTATCGGTGTGCAGATAGACGTCCAGTATCCCCACAAAGCTAGCGGTAGCTGTTCGTGCCAATTCCTAGCTGATTCGACAGTCCTCTCGAGAATTGACTTGATAGTCTTATTGGCTGCTTCGACTGCCCCATTCGTTTGCGGTCGATAAGTGGTCGAATGATGCACTTGAATCTTAAATTTGTCAAAGAGTTCTAAAACTTTCCCCTTGAAGTGGACACCATTATCAGATACGAAGGCTTGAGGGACTCCATACCGATAAATGATGTTTTGCCCGATAAAGTGAGCCACTTGAACTACCATCAAAGTCTTGTAGGAAGCTGCTTCGACCCACTTGGTGAAATAATCGACCGCTACCAAGATGAACCTGTGACCGTTAGAAGCCGCAGGCGTGATCCTTCCGATGACGTCGATGCCCCAGGCGGAGAATGGCCATGGCGTCGCCATTGAATGTAATTCCGAAGGCGGGATGTGGATAAGATTAGCATGACTCTGGCACTTATGACACTGGTGCACATACTCGATGCAATCTATCTCCATAGTCGACCAATAGTAGCCCAACCTCAAAACTTTCTTAGCCAGCATCATCCCATTCATGTGCGGCCCACAGACTCCTTCATGCACCTCTTCCATTACAGCTCTCGTGTTGTTACCATGAATACACAACTTGTGAACTCCGTACGGAGATCGTCGGTACAATTGTCCACCACAAATAATGTACTGAGACGCCAGTCATTGTAAAGCGATCCGATCCTTCTTGGTAGAATCTGCAGGGAACTCTCCCTTTTCGACGAGATTCCAAATATCGTGAAACCAAGGGAGTCCATCATCAGGCTCGTCGATGTTCATGACGTAGTCGTACACCTGCTTGCCTCTTTGCTCAATCATGATAGGCCTCAATTTCACCCCAATCGGAAGTTCCAGCATGGATGCCAAGGTAGCGAGTGCATCGGCGAAGCGATTCTTCATCCTCGGGACGTGCGTCAAAGTCACCTTTTGAAAATTCGGGATAAGCTCATCGAGCTGCTGATGATACGGCTTCATCTTCTCGTCTTTAAACCTCCATTCCCCGTTTGCTTGTGATACAACCAAGTTGGAGTCCCCCACAACTTCTAGTACTTTGACTCCAATTTCCAGTGCGGCTTCCATTCCCACGATACACGCTTCGTACTCTGCCTCATTATTCGTGACCTCGAAGTTCAGCTTGAAAGCAAGGGGAATATGCGACCCCTCGGGCGAGACCAGCAGTATGCCAATCCCGAAGCCCTTCTGGTTAGCAGCTCCGTCGAAGTACAACATCCATGTTTCGTCGATAGCAGTCATTACATCTTCGTCAGGGAATTGAAACTCAGTGTGTTCTGGCCCCTCGATCGGACGATCTGCCAAAAACTCTGCTACTGCTCTCCCTTTCACTGACTTGCGGGTGACGTACATGATTTTAAACTCGGCCAACAAGTGCAACCAACGTGCTAACTTACCGGTAAGTGCTGGCTTCTCAAATAGATATTTGAGGGGGTCCATTCGAGAAATCAGTATCACCGAATAAGACAGCATGTAGTGTCTCAATTTCTTTGTGGCCCAAACGAGCGCCCAGCACGTCTTCTCCAATGAAGTGTACCGTTCTTCGCTTCCTACCATCTTCTTGCTCAGGTAGTAGATCGCCCTTTCAACCCCATCATCTCCTTCTTGCGCGAGCATGCACCCCATTGATGAGGGCGTGACAGACAAGTATAGGATCAAAGGTTTTCCCGGAATGGGTGGCATCAAGATTGGCAGATTTTGAAGGTAAGTTCGTACTGCTTCAAAAGCCTTTTGACACTTGTCATTCCACTCGAATTTCACATCCTTCTTGAGCAGACGAAACAACAGTTCACAGGTCAGAGTCAGCTTGGCAATGAATCGACTGATAAACTGAATCTTTCCTAAGAAACACCGGACTTCCTTCTCGGATTGAGGTGGCTTCATCTCAAGAATGGCTTTAATCTTAGAAGGATCCACCTCGATCCCCCTGGTTGTGATCATGAACCCGAGCATTTTGCCAGCAGTGACCCCGAAAGTGCACTTTTGCGGATTAAGATGCATCTTGTACTTCTGAATTCTCTCAAAGAACTTTCTCAGTGCTGGGAGATGGTTCTTCCTTTCCTTTCCTTTCACTATCATGTCATCGACGTATACCTCAACCTCCTTGTGAATCATGTCATGCAACAGTGTGGTGGCACCCCTCTGATACGTAGGACCAGCATTTTTCAACCCAAAAGGCATAACCCGATAGCAATATGTCCCCCACTCAGTGATGAACGTGGTCTTTTCCCTGTCTTTCGGAGCTAGGAGAATCTGATTGTACCCCGAGAAGCCGTCCATGAAGGATAGTATGGCGTGTCCTGTAGTGTTATCAACAAGCACGTCTATATGCGGCAATGGAAAATCGTCCTTAGGGCTCGCTTTGTTCAAATCTCTGAAATCGACACACACTCTGATTTTTCCGTCCTTTTTGGGGACGGGAACGATGTTGGCTACCCAAGTGGGGTACTCCGTTACGATTAGAAAACCAGCGTCGATTTGCTTCGTGAGTTCTTCTTTTATTTTCAGTATCCAATCAGGCCGCATTTATCTTAGTTTTTGCTTAACAGGTTTGGCGTCAGGGTAGAGAGGGATTCTGTGCTCGACTATCTCCGGGTCGATTCCGGGCATGTCTGCGTGGGACCAAGCGAAAACTTCCTTGAATTCTTTTAGTAAATCTGTGAGCTCTTGAAGCTCAGTGGGAGATAGCCCGGAACCTACCTGAACCAATCGAGGGTTCTCTTTATCACCCAAGTTTATGGAGATTATTTCTTCTTTTAAAGGCTGAGCATGCCTTTCATTTTCGCGATCGATGAGGGAACGGATCTCCTTGGGAATTCCCCATCGAGATCTATTCCTTCATCGTCGGGATCCAAACAATTTATTTCAAAAATTGACAAGTAAGCGAAAACATCATCCATTCCATTAACCAGTTCATCAGACGGGGGGAATACAGCGGTTGACTCGAATTCAAAGTAAAAGCTACGATGTGGAGGGCCGATGGGCACGAACTCCGACTCGGTACTAGACGACGAGTCAGTGTCGGACTCGGACTCAGACTGAGACTCAGTGCAGGTGCTGTGAGTGCGAGTTACATGTGGTACAAAAGTGCAATTATCATAAATGCCTACAGCCTCCACAATGAGTTTGGAAGGGTCTTCAATTTCTTCTTCATCTCCGAGCATCAGCACAGCAGGATCTTCCATCATACCCCCTGATTCCTCGCCCTCGAACAGGAATTGGAGACCGCCCAAACTAAAAGCCTCCAGCCAGTCAAATGCCTCAGATAGCTCCTCTACCTTTGCAGCCTCTTCATCACTCTCCCATGTATCATTGGCGAAGATCTCGAAGCCAGGATACTTCATTTTCGTTTCGAGGTCCACAAAGGGCTCAGGTTCTCCTTGGTACAGCGCCTCCTTCTCTTTCAATTTCATCTCCGTTGCACGGCCCCGGGCGCGATTGCGCCATTTCTTTGCTGAGTCGCTTTTCTTGGCCTCATATTCTAGACCAAAACGTTCGTTACTTCCAGGGAAGTCAGGGACTCCTTGAGCATAAAGTCCCAAGCCCATGCCTGGCAGATACTTCATCCGTTTCATAATTTCCAACGCCGCGGAAGTCACCAAGAAACCGTCTTCGGCTCGAATGGTGCACACTTTCGAGGTCATAACTGCAAAGCCTCCCATGGCGATATCTTCCTCTCCATGCATAATCTCTAGCAGCGGGGAATTGTCCTCGGAGTGCGGACGGATACTTGAGTCTCCATAGATGATAAGGGTTCCAGATTCCAAACCTAAAATGAGTTTCTGATGCAACGTCGAAGCCACACCCATGACGTCCGGACGATGTAGCCAAGGCCTTCCTAACAGGAGATTGAATGATGCAGGTATTTCCAACACACAGAATTCGACGGTGGTCTTAAACTTGCCAGTTGCGAGTTCCAAGTTGATTGTCCCCAAAACATCACGGCGCGTATTATCATAAGCACGGACGCCCAAATTCGACGGCGTAAAGTCCTTGTTCTTGAGGCCCAAGCAATAAGCAGTGCGGAGTGGACACACGTTAATGGCGGAGCCATTATCAACAAGGATTGCTGGGACCCATTTTCCCAGGCACTTCATGGTGATGTGAAGGGGCTTGTTGTGGTCATTTCCTTCAGGCGGCAGATCTTTCTCGGTGAAGGATAAGGTGTGCTGGGTGAAATTCGGGGTTATAAGGGCGATGAGGGCTTCTGGAGCAATATCGGAAGGGACTTCGAATCTGGAAAGGGTGTTCACAAGCCTGCAATGGTGCTCGCGGGAGGCAGCTAACACTCCCCACATAGACATGCGAGCGGGGGTTTCCTGGAGTTGTCGGATAATGGGGTCAGTGAAGGCTTCAGGGTCAGATTCAAGGAGGGAGTTGAGGTCGATGGACAGTTTGGGCTGAGAAGGCGGGTTAGGTTTAGTGGAGCTAGGAGGGTTGTTTTGTGGAGCTTGCGGGACGGGGGTGTTCAGGTTTGTAGGGTTAACAGGGGCATTCTGCTGCGGCGAAGGGGCTCGGGATGAGCTACCCTGTTGGAGATTGGTAGGCTGGTAGACTCTTCCACTCCTGGTAAGGTTGCTAACTGTTTCGGGAATGGGTTCCCACCAAGTACCTTCCCAGAAATCGGAGAAGTCAAAGTCACAGTCGTCCGCCTTACGTTTCCCTTTGTCAAGTGCCGTCTTCTCGAAAGTTTCATTGAGAGTTTCCATTTCCAGGGCGTGCTAGATGCTGTCCTCTTCCAAAGAATTCCAGAAGTTGGCATTGTTGCTGCTGTTGCCATTGCTAATCTGCAGAGATCCTTCATCCAACATGGCCTTATTGTGTCAGTTCCTCACCGCTCATCCATACATTCACCAATTCGGACTTTCCCCACGGATCTTCTCGATCTAATACGCAGATCTTTGGGCTTATCGAGGATTTGAATCATGGGTTGGGGGAAGAACTCCTCAATAATGTATTCCTACGGGAGGAAAAGATAGTCCATGGCACGTTCCAGAGCATCGGAATCTCGAGTGAGGTTAACAATGGTTCTGACGGTGAGCCCTGAGAACATACGGGGATTCATCAGATCCATTTCTTCTACCACTTCCTCTTCTTGAAAAAGGTACGCCAAAGATGTTTCATCCAGAGGATCAGAATCATCCATCCAGTGCCATCCGTTGGGCTCGGGCTCCCATTCCCATTCATCTTCCTTCTCGACAGGTTCAGGTTCAGTGAACAGTGGAAACAGGGAATACCCATCCAAGGGATCGGCCATCATCTCTTCCCAGTCCTGCCTCCATTCTCCATGTTCCAATTCCTCAACTTGGCTGGGGTTAAGTGCCACGGGCCATACTCTAGTGATAAGAGCCCTGTCTTCCACTACCAAGAAATCTTGCACCAGGTCTTCCCACCTTCTTTGAAAGTCCCATTCCACGGTCTCAAGCGCGCAGACTGTATCCTCAACTGGTAGCTCGACGGTTGGCTTGGGTTGGGTGGCATGAATGATGTAAAGGCTGGGGTTAAAAGGTTAGCTTATGGAGATAAGGTTGGTGCAGGCATTGGAGTGCTTTGGGAGTGGGTTTGAGACGGTGTTTGGCTTTTGTGGTGGCATAGGGAGGGTTTTGTTATCAATCAGATCTTGGATTGCATGGCGGAGATGGAAGGAGTTGTCGGTTAGGTGGCCCACATTCTGATGATAGGCACAATAGGCATTAGGGTTGTGGGATGCGTGTAGCTTTTGAGGTAATGGAGTAGGGGTAAGTGGCTTGAGGGTGCCGCTTTCGACCAATTTCTCGAGCACGGCGGAAAGAGGTGCTGAGAATTGCACAAAAGTGCGGGGTTGGGTACGCGGTTGACTGGTTTGGGTGGCTATTTGGTTCACCGGCTCGGCTTGGGCTGTGTTTGTGGAGGTGTTAGGCAGGTTGGTGTAATTTGAGTTGCCAAATAAAGCGTTGCTGTTTCCGGAGTAAACCTTCTTGGGCTTGGGAGTAGGCTCGGGCTTGTCGAGGATCCCCAATTGAACTGCTTCTTCGACGGCTAAGCCTGTGTCGAAGAATGTTTTAAAGTCTGAGCATGCTTGGGCCATGACCATGTGCCTCGCAAGAGTGGGTTGAAGGTTACGGACAATCATCCGGATTTGGTCCCTGTCGCTCGGTCTATCTTTCATCTGTGCCGCCTTTGCCCTCCATCTCTTCACGAAATCGGCGAAGGCCTCCTTTGCTTCCATCTTCGTTGATTTCAATTCACGAGTGGTTACCTCCAACTGAATGTTGTAGTCGTACTGCGCCACAAAAGCCGCGCATATATCCTCCCAAGAATGCTTCTTTCTCTCATCCAGTGAAGTGAACCAGTGCAGAGCATGTCCTACCAAAGTCTGCGAGAACATCTATGCCATAGCATCCTTCTCGACTCCCCACATGGAAAGTGCCCCAATGTATCCCGTCAGGTGTGCTTTTTTGGATCTCCTATTCCGTCAAACTTAGCGAAGTCGATTGGCCTGAACTTATCCGGAAGCTTTGCGTTAGGAAACAGGCAAAGCTGATTGATGTCAAAACCCGTCGACGCTATCTTCTCATTTCTTGCGACGGATTCCTCTAGTTGGGTGAGCTTTGCCAACACCGCTGCCATCTCGGGGTTTTGCAAAGTTTCCAAATCAAATACCAGCTGCTCTTGGTTCGGATTCGGGTTAGGGTTAGGATTGAAGTTTAAGTTGGGAATTGGGTTTGGATTTGGAATTGGATTCGGGTTAGGAACTGGAATTGGATTAAGGATTGGGTTAGGGTTTGGGATCGGATTTGGATTTTGAGGTGGAAGGCGTCTTGCAACTCCAGTAATCATCATCATAAGTTGGGCAATTTGGTTGTCGGTGCGTTCGCCCAGGCGTTGGATACCCTCTCTGATCTGTCCCATTTCTTCGTACAGATTTCCCGGGTTCGGGTTAGGATTTGGATGAGGGTTGGGAACGGGATTTGGATCCGGATTTGGCTCGCCTCCGTTTGGATTTGGGTTACCTCCGTTTAGGTTGACACTTAGGTTAGGATTCGGGTTTAGGTTACCTCCGTTTGGGTTTAGCGTGGGGTTCGGGCTTGGGTTTAAGCCTCCAATCAATAGATCCATTTCCACCCCCAAATCTGATGCACTAACGGAGTCTGCTTGCAGTTGGAGCCGTTCCAATCTCTGCCCCAAGGGTCTGGTCCAGGCGGGTATGATGTTCTTCTTTTTCGGCCCAATTGCTTAGAACTGACAGCAAAGCAAAAACTTATGCTCAGACGCGGTTCCTGCTTGCATTTTTATGAAATCTGTGCATGATTTTTGAAAAATGAGTGCCTCATCATCACCGTCATCAACTCCGATTTGTTTGAACAATCGACTTACGGGAGGTTGCCTTGATCCTCGGATTTTTGCGGTGTATCCTCATTTAGGAACGGTCGATTCCCAAAAGATGCTAAAATAAGCTAAGTATTTGGCTAATATTTCATCGACAATTTGACCGTTGGTTCAAAATGGCTCGGGGTGAACGATGTGATACGATAACCGAAGTGGCGTAAGCGGTACACTTGCTTTTAGCCTGGATGGTGTTGGCATCACAATGTTTTGCTCCCCTATCATTCCTTTCCTTTGGTTAAATCTCGATTAAACACTAGTCAAGGACTTAGCAAAATTTTAGTTTCCTCTAGGTTCGAGTTCGAGGACTCATGTGATTTAGCAACACGCATTAGGGTGCGTGACTCTTCATCGGGTCTTGGCAACCTTCCGAAGACCGCGCGAGCGAGTCTCGAGAATCGTGGCTGACAGCACGACAATGCAAAATGCAATGCAGCATGTAAACAGAATATAGCACGTAATCCTACCCTGTAGGTTCCTGTCCTAGTTTGGAAGGTTCTACGGCTTGCTAAACATGTACAAAGGCCGGGTTTTGGCTTGAAGAGGGTTCCCCGGACTAGAGTCAAAGTATACCTCCCGTTATTGAGCGTACACCCAGTAACGGTACAAACGGTAGGGATGACTCATCACGGTCGAGGGTTGCTGAGCATTCCGGGATTCCCTATCACCGGCAAGCCGGGTAGGATTGCCGAAACACAACAGCGGGGCTGCACAAGATATATATAAGAAATAAAAAGTGAAATAAAATCCTTTGAAAATCCCACAAATGTTTTTCAAGCTTGGCTCACTAATTTAATCAATGCTTAAGGAAATCAGGCCATTTTGTCAACGTACTGATTTTTCTCAAGTATTAATTAAACCATAATCCCCAGCAGAGTCGCCACTGTGGGCTACCACAGCCCCGGGTGGAATCGGGGCGGCCCGAAAAGAAACGCCTCGTTTTAGAATCGATTTGAAAAATTTTGAAGAGTCGCCACCCGGATTTATGGTTCGCCACCCGAGAAACCATTTTGATTGAAAATTGATTGATTGAATTTGAAAACCAGAGATTTAGAAAAAGGGTTTGGGAGCCACGTTACAAGGGGGAAGGGTTTTACGGCACCCCCCTCACCCGATTTGAAATCGGTCTTTACTAAACATTTGTGGGATTTTTCAAAAGATTTTATTTCATTAGACAGCTAGCATTTATTTACAGATACATCAGGTACAGAGGAGTGTGTGCATGTGTACAGTGAGTAAATGAGGAATTGTAATGAAATGCAAAGATGTTAGAAGCTGGGAGACCCTGTCACTGATTCACTCTCGAGCGCTCGGAAGCACTCCCAAGCGCTTGGGAGTGTTGTATGTTCCTGCCTGCAGATCATGTTAGCACAACAGAATATAGCAGAGTACAATACTGGAAATACAAACAGGAGTAACATCAAACGCATTATAATCTTGGCAAATGACTCAGTAGACTGAGGTCAAGCCCCATTCTCCTAAGCCATGTAACCCTGCTTTTCTGGAAAGTGGTTTAACAGTTACGAGAGACAAAGAGGGACACATGCATGGCCATGCAAGGGCAGTAGGGAGGTGAAACTGGAAGAAAAATAGACCAAGCTTGCATGCAAACACTCTCGAGCGCTTGGGAGTAAACTCGAGCGCTCGGGAGTGTTCCACACCCCAGGACTGATGTCAACCAACTAATCCATTAAATGCAGTATGCTGGTACACTGGATTTTACATTTCAAAGTGTGAAAAAGGATTTTCCTTTTTAGATCCAGACCAAAACTCTTTTGCATGCCTTAAATGCAAATGATTTATTTTATTTTTCTCTGAAAACAGCAGATCATTTGTTCCAACACACCTTAAAAAGAGTCAAAAACTGTTTTAAAACACACCCTACCCATGCATGTCCATTTAGACACTCAAAAGAAAGGAAGCAGAACTGGAGTCACTCTCGAGCGCTTAGGAGCAGTCCCGAGCGCTTGGGAGTGTTTCCAGTAGGCTGAACACAGAAAACACATCTGTACCCCTTTGCTCTTGCTTTTACGCCAAAGTCTCTCAACCCATACTCAGTATTAAAGACTGAGAGGGCTGAGAGGTCTCCCTCAGAAAGGAAATGACAGCCCTGTTTTTGTTGCTTTTTGACACTAAGGTAGAGAACTTCTACCTTTGGTTGAGGAGTTTGCCTCTTGGAAGACTTTGAGAGATGAAAGAGGAAGAGAGACCAGGAAGATCAGAGCTTTAGGGTACTGTGAACTCCTTGCATTCTTTGATGCCTTGAGTTTTTGGTGGCTTTGCCTTTGAAAATCAGACTTTTGAAAGAGATAGAGAATAGTCTGGTTTTGAACAGTCAAAGGGGATTCTAGAAAGAGGGAGTTCGTCCTGGTTTGAGCTGGGATGAGGCCTTATATAGGCAATATTGCATATAGTCTCATTTTAGAAAATATAATATGGAATCTTTGAAAATCCATCAGGCCTGACTCACCTCTGACTGAGGTGGAGTGTTGCCTGAGGTTTGAACCGGCCGTAACAGGCTGCAATGATGGCTGCATGGGAAGTGGGAAGCCTCAAAGATCCATTGGGCAGTACAGAAGTCTCGAGCGCTCGAGAGCACTCTCGAGCGCTTGGGACTTTACTCTCGAGCGCTCGAGAGTCTGTCAAATCCTAGGTTTTGAAAATGGTTTGGAGCGCTTGGGAGTGATTCAGAGCACTTGGGACTGATTTTTGACATTTTTTTTTTCCTTTCAAAATCTTCCAAGAAGCATGGTCCTAACTAGTCTAGGGCTCGTTTTAATCCAAATTCATCATCGGGGAGCCTCCGGGCCACAAATTAAGGAAATTCGAAATGTCCAAATTGGGGTGTCTACAAGCTTCTAGTGAATCATTGTCGTTCGGTAATTGGTTTCCTAAAATCGATATAATCACATTGTTACAAAGTTATGGTGGATTCGAAACCCCAAGACCTTTTCCATATTTGAATTCAACATCTCTCTTGCTTTTAATTACTTAGATTATTTTAGTTAACCAAACTCAAATCACTCTTTCTTGAATTGAAGTAGGAATTAATTTTAGAAATACAACAACTTAGCCTCTTGATCTCTGTGATACGATACCTGGACTTAAACCACTATTCTATTTGAGTTGAGGTTTAGCTCAGTTTTAATTATTTATTTTTGGTGTGAAAAACGACCTACCAAATTTTGGCGCCGTTGCCGGGGATCAAAAGCACGGTTGTTTATTTTGAAAATTGGTTCTTATTTTAATTCCTAGCTTAGTTTTTTTTTCTTACTATTATTTTATTTATTTATTTATTTTTGTTATTCTTTTCGTTCGTTTAATTGTTCCATCTAGTTCTTCTAGTGCAGGTTACTTGCTTTCACATTAGAAATTTTAACTTATAGCTGCAAAGGAGACTTAAAGAGCTTGGCTTTGCTACCTTAGCTTCCAGGAAAAAACAATTACTCAAATGAGCACTGTGAGTTTTAATCACCGCATTAGCACTATTAGAGTTACTAAGTGTGCATTAGTTTAATACTGTTATTGCAGTAGTTGGTTTATATTGCTATTCCCTTTAAAAAAAAAAATACTAATAATTTTCCAGTTGCTATACTATTTGCATGTAGAGTGGTGTTAATTTTATATGCAAGGGCGTCGGTCTTGTCATCCAGATTTAATCCCTGTTGATCCTGAGTTAGAGAGGACCCTTAAGGCTCTTCGAGCAGTTAAACGTCCCAATAGACCTCGCGACTCACTTTCAATCATGGCGTTACGCAATAATCAAGATGACCAGACTAGGCAATTGAAGGAGTACTTTGCTCCCCCAGCACACACATCACCTTCTTGCATCTTGCTGCCCACTATCACAGCAGCTCAATATGAGATCAAGTCTCACACTCTTCAGAGGCTCCCATTCTTTCATGGGCTTGACAATGAGGATCCTTTTAAGCATATGGATGAATTTGTAGAGAAAAGCTCCACAATAAAAATTCAAAACTTTTCTGATGATGCCCTTAAGCTAAAACTTTTTTCCTTTTCCCTTAAGGATAGAGCCAAAGATTGGCTTACTTCCTTGGCAACTGGGTCTATCACCACTTGGGCCCAATTATAGCAGGAATTCCTCACAAAGTACTTTCCCATAGGTAAGACAATTCTCTTTAGGCAAGCTATCACAACTTTCTCTCAGCTTGATGGCGAGCAATTTCATGAGACATGGGAAAGACTTAGACAACTTACTCGAAAGTGTCCCCACCATGAAGTTCCTAAGTGGCAGTTAGTTCGTATTTTTTATGACGGTTTGTCTGAACGACAAGTCGATGCCTCTTGCGGTGGGACTTTTATGCTTAAGACCCCGGATGAGGCATGGTTGTTATTTGATAACCTGAGTAACAATTCCCAACAACATGCCACGGCCGCTAGAAGAGTTAATATGGTGGCTTCAAATTCACAACAGCAAATAGGGATCTATGAGGTTGGGCACTCCAACGATCTTTCTTACCAAGTGGCAACTTTGAATAAAAAATTTGACCATCTTCTATCCCTTGGTCAAGTTCCTTCTCAGCCTTCATATTTTCAAGAGGCCTGTGCAATTTGTTCGAGTCCTACTCACTTTGTGAGTGAGTGCCATATGGCTTCCCAATACCCCGAGTTTGTTCAAGAGCAAGTTAGTGCTGCTTAAGGGTTTGCCAAACCCGGTAACGATCCTTATTCTAATACATACAACCCGGGATGGAGAAATCACCCAAATTTCTCTTGGAAACAACAAGCTCCTAGCAATTCTTCTGTTCCACCCCAAATTCCCATGTTCACCAACTCTACCAATCCTTCAGTTTACCATTCGACTCCACCACAACAGCTATATCAGTGCCCTAATCCCATTCCACCTCAAAGAACCTCCGATTTTGAGGATAGGGTGTTGCAAGCTCTCCAAGGGCTTGAGGTTACTTCGCGTAAACTTGAAGTGAACACACAAACCCTCAACTCTCACACACAATCCATTTCAAAGATAGAAGCCCAAATGAGGCAACTAGCTAATACACTTAGTCGACAAGAGGAGGGCAAGTTACCAAGTCAGCCTATTGTTAATCCAAGGGGTTAATATGGAGTTGAGATGTCGCGAGCAAATGATGTTTATCATGAGCAAGCCAATGTGTTAGTCACCCTTCGAAATGGAAGGGAAATAGAAACTAGACTGGATGATGAAAGACACAAGGATAAACATGCAAGAATAGAGCGAGTTCCTAAAAATACGGAGGACATCTCTCCTATCATTTCCACTTCGAATCATCCGATAACACCTCCTTACATACCAAAAGCACCTTTCCCAACTTGTCTTGAAGCACCTTCACCCTTTGGCAAGAAGAGAACAAAACAAGAAGAAATGATGGAGGTGTTTAAGCAAGTGAAAGTCAACCTCCCTCTACTGGAGGCAATCCAACAAGTTCCCGCTTATGCTAAATTTTTGAAAGACCTCTGTACTCAAAAGCATAAGTCTAGGACACATGTGCCTAAAAGGGTGCATCTTACTGAGCAAGTGAGCTGCATTCTTACACGCCACACACCTCTTAAACGCAAAGACCCTGGTGCTCCTACCATTTCGCGTGTTATAGGCAATCATGTCATAGATAGAGCACTCCTAGATTTAGGGGCTAGTGTCAATTTGCTCCCTTTTTGTGTGTATGAGCAACTTGGGTTAGGAGAGTTAAAACCTATGTCGGTTACCTTGCAGTTAGCTGATCGATCCACTAAGGTGCCACGTGGCGTCATAGAGGATGTCCTTGTCAAGGTAGATAAATTTTACTTTCCTGTTGATTTTACAGTTCTTGACATGGAACCCGTGCATAGTCCTAACAAGCAGATTCCCCTTATTCTTGGTCGACCTTTCTTAGCTACAGCTAATGCCTCTATCCACTGTAGGACTGGGGTGATGGATTTATCTTTTGGGAACATGACGGTGCAATTAAATGTTTTTTATGCTAATCCATATCCCTCTGAAGAGAGCGATCGCTTTGTAGTTAATATGATTGATGATATGGAAAATACGTCTCCTCCAGACCTGGGCGTTAGTGACTCTGTCGATTTAAGCGGGGACGATCCCTTGGAGACTTACTTAGCTCATTGTGGTTATGATTTTGAACTTAATGAGTTGAGTGAGCAAGCTAGTTCATTGCTAGATTCTGCTCCTTGGTCAACTATTGATGAGTGGATATCTAATGGGGAGCCCATTCATCCTTCTGCATTATCTCCACTCCCGTTTGCCATAAGGTCACCCGACTATGAATTGGAACCTTCGTCACCCGATCCTAGTGGTGAACTTTTGGGGCCAATAGAAATTATGTCAGTCGTCACTTGTCCACATAGTGATCAATCTGGAAAGGATAAAATAATTGATGACAATGGACCATTTTTTGAAGAATTGGTGTGTAATTTTATCATTGAGGTAGAATCATTCGGTCCAACTCATAGCAGTTTGTTAGGGGTAATTCTTTTCAAGAAAGCATTCCCGTGGTATGCGGATCATGTCCACATTCTGAGTATGAATAAAATATTGACTCACTTGTTTGAACAACTCATTAAACAACTTTTATTTGAGTCAAATAATTTTTTCTGGCATGATTCCTATATTATTAATTATATAAAGAGACTTAAATTGATTTGAGCTTCACGAATGCTTGGTTGAAAATGCTAACCTTAGCACTTATTGGGAAGTAACCCAAGTGTTATTGTTTAGTGTTTCTGTTGGTGCCTAACATTTTGCAGGTTGTCATACTTCAAGTTGGGGGGCTTGTTCCTCTTTGCTCTCTTTTACCTGCTATGTTCATATGGCCATTGAGGTGATCTCTTTCCTTCTTTTATTTTGCATGTCTAATATTTTTGGTGAGTATGTGTCAATGGGGACATTGCATGGTTTAAGTTGGGGGGAGGAATCACCCACTGCAAAGTTAGAGTCATGAAAATTGAAAAAAAAATTGAAAATTTTGAAAAAATAAAATAAAATAATTATTGGATTATTTTTGTATGAGACTTGTTGAGATTGGCTCTTGGTTGATTGAGTTTGAGATGTGATGATCGTTGCTTGAAATTTGGATATCTCTGTGGCATTGTAGTTCTTTTTGCTAGCTTTTTGTGAGAAATTTGTCATGGCACTTATTCTTAGCATTTTTGCACTTCACGTTCATTTGGGCTTTGGTCGCTTTGTGAGTTGCATGCTGATTGTTCTTAATGGCTTGTTTAGTGGAGACTTATGCCCATGTGAGTTTAAAGCCTTATCTTTTCTTGGAGTGGTGTCACATAAACTCTCGTCACAGAAGAACATATTTGTAGTTGATCTCATTATCTTTGTTGTCAAGCATTGGGAACTTAATGTGATGCGTATTTATCTCTTGGGTTTGGAAATTTGCTTGGTTGTGTTGCCCCTAGGAGAGGATCATAGGCCATTTTTGAAACTTTTGGGCCAGTTCGTTTCTTTCTTTCATACACTTATCCTTTGTGAGCCCATTTAAGCCTTTTGCATGATAACCTTTTCTTATTGAGCTCCACCATCTATATTGTGTCTTGAGAAGGCTTAAGTAATCATGTGGAGGTGATTTATTGAAAAAAGATGGGGTAAGCGAAGTTGGTAATAGAGCTTTGTTTATGGTAGTCCTTAAAAAAAAGTATCAAAAGAAAAAAAAAAGAGAAGAAAGATATGAAAAAGAAAAAGAATTGAAATTGATTTGAAAAAAAAAAGGACTCCAAGCTTAATGAAAGAAGGAATAACTGATCTTATTTTGGGAGGGTGTTGAAGGATAGAAAGAGAGATGTGGCGAAGTATCAAAAGAAAAAAGAATGAGAAAAGGGCACATTTTGTGAAACTTGTCCTATATAAGTTGCTGTGAGCCTATTCTCAGACACTTGAATATTTTATCCTACCCTTGAAATACTTTCCCTTACCTAACACTACAACCAGAATTGAAAGTCCTATTTGATCCTAGGGGCAATGGGATGTGGATTGATGGAAAGAGAGGGTTCTCAATGCTTGCATTCCGTTCATGAGATCATGTGTCCACTTTATAAAGTGTTCTTTCGTGTCTTTGTGTGCGGAATACTTTGTTTTCATGTTGCATAACTTCCACCCGCACATGTTGAGAGTACATAATAAGCACCTTGTTTCGAGTGAATTCATTTGTTGAGTGCATGACACGGTGAGATTTGAAGTCGAGACTCGGTCCGAAAAGAATTTTTAGTTGTTACTCACCTTGTGACCGAGGCCCTTATTCACACACGTTAAGTGTAGGTACCATGGCTTATTTTTATGACTTGATAGCCTCTAGAACTACTCTTGCCCGATATGTTCTTGCGATGGTTTCATTTTCTTTGCTTGAGATATCGATGAGTTGTCTTACATGTTCTTGGGTCTCATGTGAAAAAGATTCACAGTGTTTGTGGGAGTTCATTGCTGTAAACCCTCACGAGACTACACTCGTCCTCTAGGGATCGCTTAGGGGTTTAAAAGGCTTGTTGCACAGGCTAAGTGCAATCGTGAGTCCTACGAAAGTGGCATAGTTAGAATTTCTCTTATTTTATTTTTGCTCGGGACTAGCAAAGTGTAAGTTGGGGGGCGTGATAAGTGCCAAAATATACATATTTTGGCCCTCCAAACTACATTTGTTAGTTGTTTATTTTTGCTTATTTATATTTATTTTTTCTTTTTTGTGTTTATAGGTTGCTCGAGACTGTTGTCCGAAATATTGAGTAAAAACAGAAATTAAAAGAAAATGCAACATTGACTTCGGCAGCAGCTTTTGAACGAGGGCGGCAGCCTTGAAACGGGAATTGGAATGGAGAAAAAGACGGCGGCTTTGGTCGTGCGACAGAGGCAGTGGTGATCATGGAGATTACATCAGCATCTTCCTATTCTCATCTCTTCATGGGCAACTAATCATCTTTCTTAGGGTGTAGATGAAACCCTAACCAAGTAACTATGTTTTTACATTAATTTGGGATTTCGATTACCGAAGGACGGTTGCATAACGTTGAGACTTGTTTTTATGATTCGATATTATTCTTTCAATCTAGTATTATGTGTTTGTTTTCTGTGATTATAAATACATAGTTATGTAACGATATTCTTGTGTATGGAATTGAGAATTGAGATAATCTATGCCTAGGAAAGACGAGTCGTGCCTAGATTAATTAATTATAGAATCGAAGACGATTCGTGCCAACCGAAGATAGGTTATGCCCGGTTTTCAATTACATGTTATTTTCTTGGTGATATCGTTAGGGCTTGTAGCTTCTAGCGAATCATTGTCGTTTGGTAATTGGTTTCCTAAAATCGATATAATCACATTGTTACAAAGTTATGGTGGATTCAAAACCCTAAGACCTTTTCCATATTTGAATTCAACATCTCTCTTGCTTTTAATTACTCAGATTATTTTAGTTAACCAAACTCAAATCACTCTTTCTTGAATTGAAGTAGGAATTAATTTTAGAAATACAACAACTTAGCCTCTTGATCTCTTTGGTACGATACTTGGACTTAAACCACTATTCTATTTGAGTTAAGGTTTAGCTTAGTTTTAATTATTTATTTTTTGTGTGAAAAATGACCTACCATGTACCTATATATATACTTGGACTTATAAGATGTATACATATATAATAGTACAAGGGGGGAGAGAGAGAGAGAGAGAGAGAGAGAGAGAGAGAGGGAGAGAAGAAAGGGAGAGATTGCATTGTACCTTGACTTGATCTTCTTGCATTGTACTTTGATTTGAATACCATCCATGGTTGTATACTTCCAAGCAAAATCCATGTCAAATGCCCTTATTTGTACATTTACCAATTTTAAACTTTGTACTACCACTCCTTTCTTCCACCAATCTTTCCATAATCCAATCCAAAGTACTAAATCCAGCCTTTCATGCCTAGAATTAGGTAGAAGATATACAAACAAGATCTTCTAGTACAAGACAAGGCCATACCTATCATAATTTACCCATTGAACAATAATTGTTAGGGAAAAATTTATCCCTTGGATAATAGCCAAGATTTTTGCTATAAATAGGACCCAATTCTCACCCTTCAACTCACACCTTCCATTCTTCAACTTCTCTTTCTAGAAAGTCTTGTATTCTTGCCTTGTTCTTCCTTGTTCTTCTTCGTTCTTGAGTTCTTCTTGTGTTCTTCAAGAAACTCAATCAAAGTCGCCACTAAACCGCCACCCGACCACCCTCTCGATCAAAAAGCTTAAGTAGTTTAGTCAAGATCTAGTTTCAAGAGAAACCTTTCTCTTTCGAAGCTACCGCGAGCATTCCGTAGGAAGTTACTCCGCCCGATCACCGACGTATTTTATGTAGCCACCCTACCGCCAAGAAGAACGGTAGATTTTACTATACACCCTACCTCTAAGTATATGTAGACTAATCTCTACTCATTTTCCCTAGTATAACTTTAGTTATGTTTACTTATGATAAGGCAAGTTAAAGTATTAGTAATAACGTGTTGAATAAACGGATTTTGAAATATAAGAATGTCGCTTGAATGGAAATATTCGTGTTTTGATCCTAAGGATGGTGATGAGCTTGTTTATATGTTTGCCTGCATTACTTGTGGTTGTTTGATAAAGCATAAGTGGTATCCACTCCAAAGGCGTCCGTACATGTGGCGTTATGCTTTATGTGTTGATTGAGTATGATTGAGTAATATAGAGTTGGATGATCTTGCTAGTTTAGTTTCAAGATTACAATGAATGATTTATGAGTACTTATGTGAAAAGTCCTACCACGGAGTCTATGCGTGAAAGTGAGACACGAAAATCGAGAAAGTAGAAACATGACACCTAGGGTGTGGTTAACAAAAGGGAAGTGTTTTGACATGGACAAAATATTTTTGAAACTAAATAATGGCTGGACGTGGTAGCCATTGGGTGGTGTGCGTGTGTGTGTATGCCAATGGGAACCCAGAGCAGCAGAACCATTGTGAGGTTGTGTGCGTTCCCATGGGAACTCGGAGCGGCGGAACCATGGTGAGGATACTCGGGAACCCGGAGCGGCGGAACCGAGGTATGGCTTGGTCATTCATGGAGAGGAGCCAATGCAAACTTTTGTGTGCCAATGGGAACCCGGAGCGGCGGAACCATTATACGGATACTCGGGAACCCAGAGCGACGGAACCGAGGTTGGGTGTGTTAAAGATGTTTTTTTTTAAATGTTGACTTGGTAAATAAAGGATGAAAATGGTGACACAGTCTACGACAAGTCGCGTAGGAGAAACTCAAAAAATCATGGACACCAACGTTTGAATAATGATTGTGGATATGTCATTGTTATTGTTTCTATTGAATACATATGTGCTATGTGATCTGCTACTTGTAAGTTAAGGGTTAGTGGGTATAGGTCTATTCTACTGAGCTCTTGTAGCTCATGGTGTTACCTTTGGTGACCCTGACATATTATACTGATGGTGATGCTGCTATAATGTGTCAGACTTTGTAGATGATCAAGGAGAGCTGTTCACCTTGGAGGCCTTTGGAGCTGGCGAGGATGGAGGAGCAGGCGGAGCTGTAGATAGGAACCTTAGTTTTCCTTTCCTTGTGTAAATATTGAACCCTTATGGGGGTTATGATGTAATAATGAGCCAGACTCCATTTAGTTTTATCAATAAAATGTTTATTTAACGTACCCAAAATTGGGGGCGTTACAGAGCCATTTCTCTAAAAGCCACCATCATTTCTCTAAGTATCTCCTCCTAATCGTGGTCTTTACCGCTGGCCTGTCCCTCTTGGAAATTTGGAGGCGCTTTGTAAGGAGGCCCTTCATAAGGAGGCTCTTCCATTCCTAAAGCCAATTGAGGAAAACCAAGGTCAATAGGTGTATCTGGTTCTGCAACCTGCTCTGGCACAGCTTGTTCCTCTGGCTCTGGACCACCAATGGGTGTCCCTATCTGTTTTCTAAGCCTTGGCATTTTTGACACCTTCGGGTCCCACCAGGCGTGCCAAAAAATTGTTTGGGCTGAATTAGCTCAATCTAATGGCAAATAATTGTATGCGGGCATGCCAAAAAAGAACTAACTTTAGAAAAGAAATTATCCTTTTCAGATTGATTGAAAACAACTAATTTAAATCAGGTAACTGTGTTATCTGTTCGCTTACCTCAACTAAGAGGATTTTTCCTTAAGGTATCAATCAAACAATAGATTAACGCTCTTCAATCAAAAAAGATAATTGAACATAAACAAACCTGAATTTAATCAAAGGTAAGTTTATATACAAATACTCTTAAGATTTCAACAAGAATAATGCAGAAATATAAGCATACTGAATTTAATCAAAAGTGGACCTATAAAGGACTACTCTTTGGCAAGAAAAGACTAAATGAAATAAGATAACTTGAATTTAATCAAAAGTAGTTTTACATGCAAATAAGCCTTCAACTTACAAAAATCCTAAGCTAATCTAATCTAAGTCCTAAGCTATGATAGATCCCTGAGCAATCATTTTGTATGAGTTGTCAGATGATGTAATTTTGTCCGGGGTTTTCTCTTCACTTGCTTATTCTATTTATAGACAATGAGTCTGCCTTCGACCCTCATTCTCCACGTTCTCAACTGATGCCCACGTCTTCGTTTTAACTGCTCATCGTTCCCTATAAAAACGGTTGAAAGGGTCCTTCGAACAGTTGGTTGAATTGGTCTCCTCAAAATTCTTCTCCCTCCACGTTTGTTGATGTTGTTCATGGCTGATTTCTAGGTAATGGGATTCCTATTTTCACGCAACGTGGTTTAGTGCTATAAAACTTGCTATTTAGATCATTTACTGTAATCATGATTGATTTCCCTCATAAAATGGGAAACTAATGACACCGTTGGATGGTTTTAAGAATTAATCAATGGCTAAGTTTAATTACCATCTTAATTAAACTTGCTCGGCGTCCAAACGTTGTCATTTCCAATCAAAACGATACCGTTTAGTACTAAAACAACATCGTTATTAAACCTTATGATCCTCTGAATCTCAGGTCTAAATGAGACATGTTCTGATTGGGCAACACACTGTTTGGTGCCACGTGAAATGTTCTTATTGGGTGGCATATTTTAGGATGTAAACACTACCGGGGACGCTTGATAGACATGAAATGAATAGAGGATGTGCATTACTATGTTATGTTGCTATGAAATGTGATTCATTTTCAAATAATTTTATCATTGTCCATGGAAAGCATGTGAATTGCGTATTAATCATTCATACGAGTTTTGGCTTATGAATTTTTTCACCTTTCGGGCAACGGAATGTTGAGTGGTGACGTGCTATGTAGATGTGGATTTATAGATAGGGAGTTGCTCTTGGTGAATTTTGACATGTAAATATGCACTGCTCTGAGTGGTTTGCAATGTAGAGATCCTTGTAAAGACTTCTAGTTTTGACGTATGTAAATAAATTAAGGTTTTGCTTCCGCTATTCGTATTTGTGTCCCTTTAGTCATTTGCTAATTAGATGTTATACTTTGATATGGCCTTAGTGATTGGATCACTGGCGCTTTGTTGTGCCTAGAGCCTTTAGGGGCGGGTTAGGGTTGTGATAGGTATCACTTTTGAATAACATAAATCCCCATCAATGTAGTTGTGGAATGGATTTCCTTCAAATTTTTTACCAAATTTAATATTCAATTGAATCTTTCCATCCCCCATCTTCAATTATTAAATGTAGGGGTGCTCAAGAAAACCGTCTGAATCATAAAATCGATCTGATCCGAACCGGACCATTCTATTTGGTCCGGTTCTGCGGTTCTGTGGTCAGGTTATGATTCCAAAAAAATAAGAACCGTTAATTTTGGTTTGGTTACTGGTTTTCAATTAAAGAACCATGGTTAGAACCGGACTAGACCGTTTAGAACTAATATATATAATTATATAAAAATAAATATATGTGTAGAGATTGGTCTACTTTTTGAAATGGAAGAAGTTAGTACTGTTGATTTAAGTGATGTTTTGGGCATTGGAGCTGTTGTTCTTTATTTCAAGATGTGCTGCTATATTTTATAGTTTATGATATAGGTTTAATTTTAGTCCTAAATATAATGGGTCATTAATGTTTTTCTGTCGCTGAATTTAATTATTCCATAAGTAGTTTTGGCTACTTTATTGGTGGTTTTCATCAATGTTTTTCGGTCGAGTATCAAGTATTTCGTGGACCATATTGGTTTTTGATTCTTAATAAGATGTCTACTATTATTTTATGAGTTATTTGATGCTTTAAATTTTAAATTTTAAATTTTATGAGTTTATATTCTGTGAATAAGTGTTTGGATGCTAATTGGATAGAAGTGGAACAAAACCAAAATCGGACCGATTTTGCGATTTGGTTCTGGTTAGGTTCCACGCATATATTGGTTAGGTTCTAGTTCCAAATTTTCTAGAACCGTTGGAAATGATTCGGTTACTGATTTTCTAAAGAACCGGACAAATCCGAACCGTGTACACCCCTAATTAAATGCAAGAAGCCCAATAAGCCGAAGCAAAGGAAAAAAAAAACCAAATCAGTGCCTTGTATGGCTGTACATAACTAATAACAAGTATGGGAACCACAAATTCATAAATCCATAACATTATTGCAGGAGCACCACAAATCCAGAACATGTGAAAAAAGTTTAAAAAAATTCCCTTTACAAGGGCTACAAACCCACATGACAAAATAAATTGTATAAAGGAAAAGCCCTAATTTTTTTGACATTGCAAAGAGAGAGAGAGAGTGTAGAGACCCGTATTTTTGGAAATCGTTCAAAAGTTTTATTAATATAGAATATAGAATAAATATAAAATTTGTTAGATTTATTTGATATTGAGGCTTAAATGATAGAGATTGCAAGTGGAGGGAGTGCAAGTGTGATTAGTGTGTGTGCTAGTATATATATTTGTGTGTGGGGGGTGCAGGGGATTAAATTCTCCAATCCCACTCTCTCTCTAACTCCCGATCTCTCTCCCTCTCTCGGCTCTTTTTCTCTCCCTCACTTTTTCACCCAAATTTCACCAAAACAACTCAAAGCCCATTCAAACCGACCTTCAATCCTTCTTCTATACGCATTTTATAGCATGGGGTGTGCCCGATTGAGCTCAAAGGAGGTGTATTGCTCTCGGTCTCGATTTTGGAAGCTAGAGCTCGTTCAAATTGCTTAGGTTTCGCCTTCCGACTTGAGGTAGGGAATTCTACCTCTCTTTATATGTTATTTGAGTGTTCTTGTGCCTTAGTTGAGTGTGTATTGGTTGTTATTGAGTTTGGACCGAAATCTGAAATTCCTATCAAGTCGTCTGATAGATACTCTTCCTACCGGTAGGAACTCCCTATCTACCGATAGAACAAGTTTTCATAACCAGCTCAAACGTACAGTAGCAGCTCAAAAGCTGCTCAACGTATTCATCCTCTACCGGTAGGAACTTTTCACCTACCGGTAGGTCAAGTGCAAAGTTGTTCTGTTGGCCTTTCTTTTCTAGTTTCTACCAATAGAAGCTTTAACTTGTCTGTTTCTAGTTTCTACCGGTAGAACTTGACCTATCTTTATCAGTAGAAACTTTTCACCCACCGGTAGGTCAAGTGCAAAATTGTTCTGTTGGCCTTTCTGTTTCTAGTTTCTACCGGTAGGAGATTTAACCTACCGGTACGACTCGTTCATCCACTAGTAGGAGATTGAGCTGCTTTCAACTGCTTGATTGAGATGCTGCAGTGTCTTTCAGCTGCTTTTCTATATTTTCCAAATCACATTTTAAAGCTTCTTATCGACACTAATGGGCTTATTTGCGCATTCTTTCAAGTGTTTTGGAGAGCATTACTTACTTCACACTTAGGCTCAGTTTGGATGGTAGGAATCTTGAGGAGGAATAGGAATGTGATATCATACTTACATGATTCCGACGTTTGGAAGGAACATGAATAGGAATGTGATGCCGCACTCTCAGGATTCCCATGTTTGGGAGAGACAAGAATAGGATTGTGATTCTTGACGACACATCCGACCAGGAATCACATTACCAGATAGAGTGGGAATTTGATTCCTCCCTTACCCCATGAGAATTTTAGATTCCTGACTCAATCAATAAAAAAAAAAAAGAAAATATTGACTTTGATAATTTCCAAAAAAAATTGATTCCTGCGAAGATTACTGAACTAATCCAAACACTGGAATGAAATTACTTCAGGAATCGTATTCCTAGGAATTTCATTCCTAGCAATCATATTCATATTCCCACTCAATAAAATTCCTAGGAATTTTATTCCTAATAATCACATTCCTATTCCTATTGAAGATTCCGGTCATCCAAACTGAGCCTTAGAGTGGTATCCAGTGAACTAGAATGAACTTGTTGTGTTAAGAAATGAAAAACGGATGTTATTGCACATTGAAGTACGACGATTCACCTGAGCATGTCTAGGGTTCCGATGAGTAGTATTGCAATTTGTTTTCTCTCGACTTGTAGAATCCTTTAGATTCTTTTCGCATACGTTTTACGGACTCCAAGTATAGAAACTAGAAGATCGGGCATCACAGAGTCTAGTCGTGGGTTGATACGTGGTATGTGAAGGTACAGGGGTGTACTTAGAGGTACGGTAAGGACGTGTGTATTTAATTATATGTGATATGGTGAATTGTTGACCTTGTAATACCATGAGATTGATTAGATGGCTTTTGGATTTGATTGAACGACATGATGTTTGTGAATGAGAAGTGGAATGATAATGGATAAGAAATGGACACAAAGAGAACTTTCAAGGCTCTTGAGTGAGTAAATGCCTGGCAGGAGCTAAATGCTCATATCATATACTTTCAGGGCTCTTGAATGAGTAAATGCCTGACAGGAGCTAAATGCTCATATCATATACTTTCAAGGCTCTTGAATGAGTAAATGTCTGGCAAGAGCTAAATGCTCATATCATATACTTTCAGGGCTCTTGAATGAGTAAATACTTGGCAAGAGCTAAATGCTCATATTGTTTGTTTTCAGGGCTCGTTATCGAGTATGTGCCTGGTAGGAGCATCGGCTCAGACTCTTAATGACACGTAATATGTTTTTGAAGTTAATGAAAGGATTTTGGTTTTGGTTAAAGGATTTTGATGAAAATCCTCCGGTATTCTTGAGCGAATCAACAGTTTCCGGTAATTGGCACAAATCAACAGACTCCGGTAGTCGGCCCGAATCAATGGAGCTCAGCCTACAGTGGTCTTGAGTTTTTCTTAACTTGTTTTGAAATCGAAAGAAAAGAGTTGGTCATAAAAGGGGTACGATGATGAAAAATGTGGTGACAAGAAATTGTGGTATTGTACGAAGAGTAATAAGATGATTTTGAATTGATTGCAGACTAATGTAGAATGACGTGAGTTTATTAATGTATCTAGTCTGAGAGGTAAACGGTTAGTGATATTTAAGTGAAACCTAAAACCCTTCGATTATAACTTGCGGCTCATTGGTAATCATTCATACTCTGAGCGTATCTATCAGTATTCACTCACTCTTGGTGCATGATTCATCTCATTTGCATATAGTTTGAGCATAGAATTCTCTACTGGGCAAGTGTAGCTCAATCTATCATTTTCAGGTATTTTGCAGGTCACCATCGTGGAGTGCTTGGAGTGCGTGCTATTGTTATTGATTAAAGCTATGTTGGCGAGTACTTTATTATCTTTGTAAAATAAATTGCATTGTATTATTTTTATCTACCTTAGACCTCTGTAATTTATTGGGCAAGTTTTTGAATTTGGAGATTGAACTACCTTTTGGGCTATTAATTGTAACTCCGATGAAAATTTAAATTATCAAATGTTATTAGTATTTAAGTTTAAAATCGAGGGCGTGACAGAGAGAGACCATGCAGAACCCGACATAGAAAACCCATTTTTTAACTCATTACCTATTTTATATTTCTCGTTAGATCCGAAACCATTTTTAAATTATGAAACTCCCTAAATTTCATCATCAAGTAAAACCCTAAGTTACGATATACGAAGAGAATATGTATGTATTTACCTCGCCTACTTCAGAATCTTCCTCAAAATCGCTATCAAATTCGTTTTCGAAATCGTACTTAAATCAAATCAAAATCAAACCCTAATATGTTGGTTTTCTTGTGGTGTCGATCGATCGCGTAGGATGCTACATGGCTTTGCTAAGATTACGATGTTAGGGATTGTGGGAATACGATGGGGGATTATGGTTTTTAGAGTTACGGGTTGGTTATGGTAAAGAGTAGAGAGAGAAGTTGTTGTGTGGGGTGGAGAGAATGAGGTGTGGGAAGAAAAAGAATAAGTATTGACTATATATAAGAGAGGGTAAATTGGTCTTTCGTGGAGGGAGTGTCCCTAAAAAATAGGTAAACGTTGAGGGGTGTCTAGTTAAATAACCCTATAATTAATTGTTTTTTTTTTGAATATGTCGATAATTAATTGTTAATAATGTTTAAAACTTTTTTCTATCAATTTTAATATTTTATCTTAATAATGAGATATAATGTAGATGTACATAAAATATAGAGGTAAATCATAGTTTTTTATGTAAGTTACATGTAACTCTAATTCAGTTTTAATAGTTCGTTTCTATTCCATTTTTTTTATGTTATGTACTATAATGGTACAATCTATTAGTGTTTAGAGTATTTCTCAGTGGTGTTAAACATAATTCTGAATGTAACTTTCTTCTCTTTTATTGTGAGATATATGCTTGAGTTTTATTTTTAATAAAATCTATAGACAAAACGGTAACTGATTCGTGAGTCGCAGATTAAATTGGAATCAAACTGTATAACTTTTAGTCTCCACACAAATTTCATCATTTTATAAAAACAATCACTAGCGATTCAATGCTCAAATTCCTGACATTTCGAACCCAACCAGCCCGCTAGCAGTAATTATAGAATGGGACACGGCGACTCCTAGTTCAGGCTGCAAGTGAAACTCTCTCTCTCTCTCTCTCTCTCTCTCTCTCTCCTCCGGCCAATAGCGACGGACGTGAAGATGCTGACTCTCTCTCTCTCCTCGCCACGGCCTCTCTTTCTCCACAATAAACAATTGCCCCGTCTGAGATCATCTCTGCCTCAGGAGACCAGGCTTCTCCACTACACTCAACAACACTCCACTTCCTTCCTCTTCAACCCCCTCAGGTACGTACTCATTCAAACATATTCAAACCTAAATTCCTGCAACTCTACGATTACACGTGTTATAGTATACGTCATATGTATTTGCAGTGTTTCGAGTAATCGGGAGACGATGACGATGATAAAGAAGAACAAAGGCAGAGGGTTTGGGGCTGTTTGTTACTCTGCGCCTCTCACTCCTCGGAACCTTCAGTTGATCTCCACAGTTTCTACCGCGTAATGATCTCTCTCTCTCTCTCTCTCTCTCTCTCATTTGATTGATATTGCCGTAGGAGCCCATGGCGGGCTGAATCACATGTATTTTTAGATTACTAGCAATTAATATAGCTTATAATATACATATTGTTACTTACTAGTTTTGAGATGAAGACGAGATTACGTATATATACATAATTGCATATAAGTTTATAAACACAATTGGGTAATGACCTCTCTCTTTTTTCTTTTTCTTTTTTGGTAATGATCTCTCTCTCTCGCTAATTACATTGATATTGCCGTAGGAGCTGCGTAGAAATAAAATACTCCATTTATTATTCCGTGTTGGAATGATGAAAACGATTGCGAAGCCTGTCATAGTATAAATAAATAATCATTTGGGATAACCGAGTCTCTTGTATAGGATAAATTTGCTGCGTAGTTTGTGGTTAGGAAATTCGGACCACGTATTTATTGGTATCCAATTAACATGATATTAAACCGCAGTTAAGCTTTTCAACGAGATCTACGATATGAACGGAACCGGGATCCACAGTTAAGTGTTTGATGACTATAATATGAACCAGTTATTGAATTCAGTCCAGCTAGGAGCGGAAAATGCGGAACTGCACGAGGTGCAGTTTTGCTGGAAACTGGTGACGATGGATTTCCTTTGAAATTGGTTACCAAACCAAACCAAACCGAGTCTTATGTCCCAATCACTTGAGGTCGGCTACATGAATCATTTTCCTCCATTGGGCTCTGTTAAGGGCCACTTTGTTCACACAGACTTAATACACTCATATCTTTGCGCACCACAGCATCTAATGTCAATTTCGGTCTACCTCTCCCCGTAGCATTGCTATCTAAAACTATTCTATTCGCTCTCTTAACTACCGCATCTTCTGGTCTACAGTAGACATGCCCAAACCACCTTAGCCTATTTTCCCTCAACTTTTCTTCTATAGGTGCTACACATACCATCTCACGAACCGTTTCATTTCTAATTCTGTCTTGTCTAGTCTAACTACACATCCACCTTAACATTCTCATTTCTACTACACTCATTTTGTTCACCTGTTGTTTCTTAATAGGCCAACATTCCGTCCCGTTAAACATCGCTGGTCTGATGGCAGTTCCATAAAATTTTTCCTTCAATTTTGTGGGTACCCTCTTGTCACACAGTACACCCGTGGCGCTCTTCCACTTCAGCCACCCCACTTGGATCTTATGGGTCACATCATCGACAATCTCCCCATCACTACTAATAATAGAACCTAAGTACTTAAAGTAATCACTCTTAGGTATCTCCTGGTCTTGGATCATCACTCTTTCTTCCTTTGAAATTGGTTAATGAATAAAAAATAATTGAAGTCACGTTGGCCCATTGATCGGATTGAATTGGTTTTTGGCAAAGTAACTAACAAAAATGAGGAAATTGGGTCTTGAAAGGATTGACAGATTGCTTCTTGAAATTTGTTGTGTAGAATCTAGTAATTGGTGTAATGGGTGATGGAGTTAATAGTATATTGGATATGATCTACTTCTTTCATTTTATCATTCATTCATTTCTTATGTTTGTTGATATTGTTCACCCATTACGCTATAAGTGGGCAGAAAACTGGAGGGAAAGAAAACAGAAATTGAACGCAAGCAACTCCCGGTCTCTCTTGTTTCTTTCATATTGCTTTATCTGCAGCAGTATTTCTTTTGTTCAACCATTGACTATATTTTGGAACACCTTTCTTTCTTTGGCCTACACACAGAGAGAGTTAGAGAGAGAATCTTCTCCACTTTCACCTAAAAAAATATGTTAGCAGATAATCTGTATCCAAATTTGGATCTGTATCGGGTACCCTCCATTTTTAGGTTGGAAATGCTGGTCAGTTAGATATAGACCCGTATCAGATACCTACACCCAAATCCGTGTGACACAGCTCACGTGTACAATTTATCTTACGAGCTTTACATTCAAATTGGTGTCTCTTTACATTTATCTTTACAAGTTTTACAATTTTTTACCTTGCAATATACTCTGATGTTAATCCAATCTTCTTCTCTAGGGTCTTAATGCTTGCAAAGGGAACTGCGATCCGCAAATCCTTTCTTGTTCCTTTATTTGCTCTGCAAGCACCTCCAATCATCATTTCATGGATCAAGTAAGCCTTTGAGCATTATTCTGTCTTTTTTGCTAGGTAAATTATGTGTACTTCATTTCCCTTGACATTGTAGTTCTTATTCATCAAGCATAAAATTTTCAGATCATGACTCATCAAGCTTGTTAATATTGCCGTGCAGGGGTGAATATGGTATTTGGACTGCATTCTTGGCTCTTATTGTTCGTCTCTTCTTCTTTATTCCTGGTAGGTTCTTTAGGTACCACAGTGATAGGAATGTACACTTGTGCAATCATTCTGAGCATAGTCTGGTACCTTTTATTTACTCATTTTTAATAGCTTAATTTGTGCAATTCTCAGCAATCAATCTCCATACTGGTATTCCTTTGAGTTTCCTTGTATGTGTTTTTGGGAAAAATACAAGAACTTGCCCGAAGGCTTTGGAAGTTAATCCTTATAGATACTTTTTGGGACTACTTTGATATGCATGAAATGAATTTAATTGCTTTGTTAACCAGTGTTGGTCAACTTGATCAACCCGCAAAGATAAGTTTACTTTTCAAAAACCTCAAACTAGGCATGATAGGATTTAGCTTTAGATGGTGTCGGCAATTTCCCATGGGAGCAAATCCTTGGTCTTGTAATTGGCTTGTGTATAATACTAGAATGGGCTTGATAGATTAGAAGACAGTATCAGTCACTTCTCCGTGACACTCCAAGATATCATTGCCTGACACGTTGACGACAAGTTTTCAAAGTGCTCTATGTGTCCTTATTCATGCTGTTTTTTAGTCTTATTTCGTGTTGACCTTGCCATAACAAGTCTTAGTGCATTGTTCTGGAGACCCCGCTCAATGGGCTCTCAAGTGGGTCCTAAACAATACTAATTTCAAACTCAGTAGCTGCCCCTGCCCTGCTCCTGATTTGGTTTCGATTCCAGCTTTTTTGTTGAGGTGTGTATCGGTTTTCTGAAGACCAACCAGTTCCCTTTGCCAACCACCATACATCAAAGCCCGCCCAAAGGCGCCCAATGGGCTAAAAAGTGATAGATTTGGGTTACGGTTTTTTATTCCCCTATTAGCAGAAGCCTAGTCACGTTTGCGATAGACTAGACCACAATTCTCATTGAGTACATACGGCTAGCATATGTATGCTTTCATGAAATCAATTTGTCAGTCTTCATGAGCTGGAGTTTAAAGAGTGTAAACATTTGGAGACATCTAACCCAAGATCAGGAATCTCTGGAATGCTTGAGCCTTGCTTGAATAACTAGGAAAACCAAATTTGGACAAGCCCCTAACCCTCCCACACAAATGTGGCCCCGTTCACACATGGTGTTGATGGACAGATTTGAGACAAATGAAAGGCTTGGGATGGAGACTTGGCCGAGGCTGCCACAAAGACCCAACTCTATAACATTATCAAAAAAGGGCGTCATCCAACCAAGATCCAATTGTCTGGGAGTGTTGTCCTGATATATATATATATATATATGGTAGGCCAATTGTCCAAAAACCTATATTTGTGGTAGAATTGGTTGATAACAGAGAGAAACTTTGTCATAGCTACATTACCATAAACTCTGGTTTGTTTTGTAAATGGGTTGCATCCCCTTGATGCCATTTCAATAAAGTACTTATCAAAAAAAAAAAAAAATTTCATAAACTCTATAGTCTGGATGGATCTTGTTCAAGTGAGTGGGTAATCTATTCTCCTTGTCCCATTTATCGATTGAATGTTTGGATTCCTTATGGTTTCATCAGGCAATTAAACCACTTGGTAATCTAACTGAGAGAAACTTCACCTTGCACAAGTCAATGTTTTGCCTCCCCTAATGCGGGGGTTTGAAGTTGGTGTAGATTCTTGGCCCATTGCCAAAAGCTTTAGTTTACCATAGCTCCATCACCATGTCCTCTGGTTGGGTCTTGTTCGAGTGAGTGCATAAGCTATTCTCCTTTTCCTATTTATGAGATTGAATGTATTGATGCTTTATGGTTTATCAATGCTTATTTCAATCAGCAACTAATCCTGTAATCATCCTTCAGGATTTTGTAATTTTCTCCGTAGTCTAAAACCCATCCGCCATCAGTATTTCAGGTGGTTTCTGTCATTTGCCATGTATTAGGAAATCTGTAAACTTCATTTGCTACAAAGAGCAAAGGAAGTAAAGAAATGAAACGGACTATGAAGCAGGATTAAACAATTACTTTGCTTGTATTTCAATGTCATTATTTTCTGTATTCTAATTTGTGCAGCAATTTGATCTGGAAATACATTCTAACAGATCCTGTTTTGGCTTTATTTGTTTGTAGGTGAACTGGAATTACCTTTTGTAGCGCTACTACTTGTAATTGTGGCTCCTTATCAGGTGATGAACCTAAGGTACGTGACTGCCTATTTCTAGAGAGCTGAGACCTATAAGCACTGATACGTCAAAGTAGGTCCCTTATGCTCATTGAAGACTAATCGGGTGCAGATACACGCTGAGACATAATCGATATGCCAAATAAGAATCCAATAGTTACTTAAAGAAGTTTCTTGAATTTTGGATACGAGAGGGATACTCGCGGCTCCATTTTCTTAAGTTTACTAATATTGGGGGGTATTTTTGCTTTTATTTTTAAATTCATTACATGTCCTACTATGTTAACTCTAATAGGGGATAAGGTTGTAGTTTATTCTTGTTTTCTGGTTGCTTCCACATTCCATCATATTGGTTTCATTACTTTTCTTGCATTAAATTTGAATGTTCAATTGTAACGATTGAAATGAATTAACTCCCACTTGTGGTTTTATTTTCCTAGATAAACAATTAAAAAATCATTAAAAAAAAACATGATCGTATCCTAGGCCATATTGTATCCTACCTTTTTTTATTTCAGCCGTATCAATGTATCCGGATCGTATCGTACCCATATTCTGTCTTTACATCTGTATCCGTCCTTCCTAGGCTGAGACTTCTTTTCATTGTCTTTCAATTAATGGTCTGTTTCTTTCTTATCATTCATGGCAGGGGAACACAAGAAGGTGTCATTCTTTCTTTGGTCCTAGCAGGTTATTTAGCATTCCAGCATTTCTGGGGAGCTGGCAGTTTCAGAAGGGCATTTGACCAAGGTTCAATTGTTGCCACCTTAGCCACCATATGTATATTCGCTGTGCCATGCTTGCTTTTGATCTGACTTTGATGTGTAATGTAGAAGCATCCTTTCAACTCTCTGTAAATTATTGTATTCGTAGAGAAGATAATGTTGGAGAATGACTGTAATATCTGAACCTTTCTTCTCTAGCATAAGAGTTCAGATGAATGTTTGGTTTCTTCTCTCGTCACAATAAATTATGTTAAATGTTCCTGCATTCATTCAACAAATATAGCTGAAAGACCAATTTATTATTCAATTGCTTGCTCTTCTCCGTTTGGTTAATTATTTTTATATGCTTATGTAGAAATCATGTTATGATTTGGTTCCCATGTGATCAAAGCCTCATCTCTGCTGCACTGGGAGTTATTCATATTTGTAATCAGTTTAGTTTAAAGAACACAGTTTTTGATACTTAAATATTTGCTTTCGTTTGAGGTCCATGGTTTCTGGACTACATTAGAAGTCCTGTGACCACTCACTTTGATTTCAGGTACACCATTGTAAAATTCAGTCGCTTTGAACTTTTTGGTTGAACTTACTGTGCTGTGCCGTTTAGTGGTGCAAGTTGTGGTTTGGTTTATAAGATGGACTCTTCAAATATAGGGATTGGTCTGTGGGGAATTTGTACACTACTGAAAAATGAGATTACTGCATTTAAGGAAACAAAATATACCCAATGGTCAGATTGGTTAAATTTCTTTTACTGGCATCTCAAGTGATCTTCACTTCAATATATGCATGAAAGTTGGTGCGTAGGCTCTGGATGGGATTCTTCATTTGAGCTTTTCTTGCAAAAGCTATTTAGTAGTCATATCACATATCCCCAAGGTGTTATAGAGGTCGTGACCTGGGCAAAAATATGTACCCTGGAAACCAGGCTTTCCCCAAAAAAGTGGTTGGAAGGCTCCCCACCGACAGTCTCCTCTTGTCCCAAACCAGGATCTGAGCAGGGAACTTGGGCGTCGGGTAGGACCTTTTCGGAAATACCACCAAGTTTCATGAGACTTGGTGGGTTTGCCTAATTAAATGGCACCTTGACACAGCAACTGCATTTTCAGGTTTCGTACAACATATATTTGAAAGCATCTTTGATTGTTACCCATACCTTGTCTGACTATGTAGGATACGATGTTCCGTATTAGGCAAAAACATAGTACATACCATGTTCCGTATCTTTGCAAAAGAGGTTACTTGGGTTTAGTTCTGAATTCAGTAGCTTATTAATCATCTTATCATTGAGTCAGCTGATGGCTATTGTACATCGTCTCTGCGCTAAAGCAGTCCTAAAACCAACTTGTGTAGACTATAAATACTTATCTGTTAACTCCAGAAAGAGTAGCTGAAAATAACCTATCTTACTTGGCTCTTCCTGTCTACATGCTTCTTAGTTGAACTCCGACACAGAAGTAAAACTTTAGGCTAGCAATGATCTAGATGTAAAAGAACAGGCCTTGAGATTAATATCTGGTATGCGATGGAAAATTCACACCACCCTCGTCTGAATCACCTTCTCAATGTGATGAGAGAGAAAACAACACAATTTCTTTGTCAACTGTCTAGAGATGATTTGCTGCTAGAAGTGAGAAACAAGCCATGGTGAAGAGCAGCATTAGGTTTTGCGACACTGAATCTGCTGAGCTGGGAGATGATGTCGGTTCTGAGCCGTAGACCGTTGGTGCAGAGGGGGTGGTGTAAGGATTAATCGGTGTGGTTGTGCTGTAACTGAAAACAAGGATACTTTATCAGTTAGCTTGAATTCTAACCAGAAAACTAATACTAAAAGTGGTTTGTAGAAGTAACCTGGGTGGTGGCGGTGACGAAGGAATCGTTGTTGGCGGTGTTGGCGTCGAAGTAGTTGCTCTCGGTGTTGCATAATGACAGTTTCCAGAACCTGCAACAGTGCCGAGACCAACTTTCAGAAATTAAAGCTAAATCATATTATTGATGCTTAGTACATGCAAGAAGTCATATGCGCATGTATGAAGTAGGAATTTTGAAATTGTGTATGGCATGATAGACAATTTTGAAATCAAGTTAATGTGAAAATCTTGGTAAAAATGCAGAGAGGCTAAAGCCCAATTGCACAATTTAGGTAGAACTCTTCATTACCTGTTTTCTGCTTCGAGTGTTCAGAGAACACAGAAAACTAATTTTGATGATTTGTTACCTATTTCAGCAAACATCAACAATACATTTTTAGTTGTCTGTTACTTCACTATTTCAGGAAACGCTACCTACTTGTTTGGCGAACAGTAATGTACTCCTGTTCTCCTGTTTTCATTTTGCAGAGAACACAAAAGTACTGTTTTGCGAAAATTGTTTCTGCACAAAAGCTAAAACAGTAAACACTGAGTGCTTCTGAACTTCTCATTGGTTTTCCTTCCGAAACAACAAAAATGAAGAAAATAATAGGACATAGATGTTTGGCTGGAATTTTTGTGGATATGCATATCTTACTTGGATCAGTGTAGGTGAGCTGTGCTACCCCACCGAAAACGCAGCTAGTTGGAACCGGATTCTTCTGGTAGTAATCATTGAATGCATACGAAGCATGATTTCGGATAGTGTTTGGATTGTAACAGCTTTGCCCTGCCTGAATTGCTGAACAATCTGCACCTCCATAGCCACAAGCATAGTCAAGACCCACCTGCAAAGCAGTTTCCGAAGCAGTAGGGCTTGCGACACACCAAGCCCCTCCTGATGTTGTAGGTGTGGTGGTGGTGGTGGTGGTCGGAGGCGGTGGAGCCATGGTTGGTATGGTAGTGGTTGGTGGAGGCAATGTGGTGATTAATGGCGGTGGTGGACTTGCCGGAAGTATTATGGGTGTTGCTGTAGTTGGAGGAGTTGGGTTGATAATGGGTATAGTGTCCAGTTGGGTAGAAGCAGATATTGAAGGTGAGAATATTACTGGAAGTTGTTCATACTCTAGCTTTTTGCTTTGATGAATTGCTTCAAGGGGTGGTTTTACTGCAATGCTTGGATCTGAAGACATTCCAAAATCAGGGTAAGTTATTCATTCCTTTCTGTACATGCAAAGGTTTGCATTGATTCCATTTTATCATGCCAATGCCTTATATATTTAACAAGTTGAACTTTTCATATTTATCATATCGATTTACAGTTTAGAAAGGAAATTCGAAATCGGAGTTAGATATTCTTTCCTTTCTTGACATGCAAAGTTTGCTTGATCCCTTTAACAAATAGCACTTTACAGATTCATGCTATGTTTGGATCTTGGATTTGTTGAAAGGAGAGGAAGATGGAAAAAACAAAATATGCCTATTCTTCCTTTTCATTTTATGAACACAACCAAGCGGCGGAAAAAATTTCTAAAAAAAATCTAAACCCTTTCACTTAATGTTCTTTTCCCTTTGTAACACACATCCTATTTTCAAATTTCATTCAGTGTTAGTTGTTAGCTGTATTGGCTTGTTAGGTAGAAAGATATAGAGTCTGGATATGGGCAATGGCCACATATAAATATCCAGGTGATGTATATCTTTTGTTTGTTTGCATAAGTTTTTGACCCGCTAACAAACGAGCCGTATAAGTTTATAGTATCAACAGAGAAGTCATGGGAAGTAAGTGTGGATATGTTTCAGGTTTATAATAAAAATGCTTTCATACTAATCTGTAATGTACCTCCACATCATTGATATAGGGGAAAGCATTTAGAAACCATTGGATAGAATGAAAATGCAAAATTGTCATGTGAAAGATTAAAGAAACTCAATTTAGCCCATGGAAACTGATCACTCATGAAAAATGTACGTGCAAGAAATGTTTAGGTAAGAAAAAAGACTTTCTGGGAGGATTGTAAAACGAATCAAGCTATTCGAGCTTGAATTTTGTTCAACTCATGAAAAGCTGGTTTGAAATTTGAACACATTTTCAACTTCATGAATTCAAGAGTTTGGTTCGAATAAGCTTGCTAAGCTCTTATGCACGTAAAAATAACAAGCTAAGCTCAAACACAACTTGTTAAGTTTTTCCAAGTTAAAGCTTGAATTGTGCTTCGGAGCTCAGTTCTAGTCTTTCACATCTGTACGTAGTGTTTATCTTAGGGAGCAAGAATTGCAAGATCGACTTATTTTAGAATAAAATAGTAGATATAATAGTTGATTCATTTAATATGAAGAATAGCAAATATTTTTGGGCTGGTTAGCCTTCAAACGTGATCAAGAAATTACCTGAACTAAGGAAAATAGACAAGAGGAAGAAGAATGTAAAACTCTGAAGAACTCTATCACCCATCTCCAAGAGCCACTTCAAGATCTAGTCCTGCAGTTTCTCAATCTAGCTAGAGCAATAGTAGACCTTGGGGTGGGGGGGTTTCTCAATCAAGAGAAGCACCAATTGTTTTGCTTCAAAGAAGTTGTTTCAACTTTCAATAAAATGTGTATATATACATGCATATAGAAAACGATTGAAGAATCAGAGCTTTCTTGGGTTGAAGATGGAAGGAACAGACAGAAGGAATATGAGAAAACTTGAGAAAAGAGGCAGCGGGTTAGTTGAAAACTACAAGCAAGAGGAGGTACCAAAACAGACGGAGGGGGAAAAAGTGCATGAAGAGGAAAAGGGAAAAGATTTAGTGATGTTTGGAATCTAAATCTGGTGCTTGCTCTCATCAACTGATAGTTAATTTAAACAGTCATGTTGTGGCATTTTCCTTTCTCTTTTTCGCTTACCTTTTCCCTATTCATATACTTAACTCAAAAATAGAAGTTGGAGAGAGAGAGAGAGAGAGAGAGAGAGAGATGGATTTTGTTCCTAGTACTTTCATGGTCTGAAACCAAAAGTTAAAAGTTACTAGTTGGGGATGCCATGTTGAAGTCATCACCGTCTCTCTGGATGATTCCAGAAATTTTGATTATGTCATTGTGTATATCTACATTACTAACCTTAATAACCTCTTAAATGGATAATTAAAAGATGATGTGACAATTTTTGATTATTCTACTGTGGATGCTTACAATGGTATAATCAAACTTAATAACCTCCTTAGAAATAATCAAATTTTGAATTTTGGATAACCAAAATTGGCAACCATTTGCTAATAACCCAAAATTAGTAGACCCCACATATTCTCAATCAAATCCACTCATCATTACACGAAAACTTCTCTCTTCCCTTTCCTCTCTCTCAACAATGTTTTCAAAAAAATTATTTTACTAAAAATTATTTTTTCCCCAAAAAAAATTTAATTTTTTTCCAAAAACTATTTTTATTAAAAAAAACTGTTCTTTTTTTGAATTTTTTTTTTGTGTTTTTAAAAAAGATTAGCCGTTGAGTTTAACATATCAATATGTGAAGGAAAAGAAACTTACAAGGACTCCCCTAGTAACGGGCAATCTCATTATTCGAATTGTAGTATGGAGAAATGTTCCTAGTGTCGGACCAGGCCCAACTCCCCTGGAAGGGGGTGCCAGAGAGGGTGAGACCCTTATCATGCTCGGACCCTATTGCACCACAAGGCGCTGTCAGCGAGTCGAAATGTTTGCGAATGCAACCCCAATTGGGCGATAAATTCTGTCTAAGACTAAATATTGGCAAAAGACTGATAGCAAACAAGTACCGCGAGGGAAAGATGAAAAGGACTTTGAAAAAAGAGCCAAAGAATGCTCGAAATTGTCAGGAGGGAAGTGAATGGGGGCCGACGATGCGCCCCGGTTAAATGTGGAACGGGCTAAAACCCAGTCTGTCAATTGACTCAAGGAGTGAACCGGTGTGGATTGGGACGAAGGCCAAAGCCCAAGAAGTCGATAAGCCTATGGAGACGCCTTCGCGAATAAGATTTTCGAAGGGACCCAAGCGAACACATCTTATGTAACGCCCCTGATTTTTGGGTACGTTAAATAAACTGTAACGCCCCGAATTTTGGGGTACGTTAAATAAACATTTTTATTGAATAAACTTAAAGAGAGTCTAGCTCATTATTACAACATAATTCTCCCAAGAGTACTTTTATTCAACAAAGGAGAGGATAAACTAAGGTTAACTACTGCTCCGCCTCTTCTTCCATCCTTGCAAGCTCCTCGGCTCCGAAGGCCTCCAAAGTGTACTGTTCATGCTGCTCATCTATAAAGTCTGACACATTATACCAGCGTCGCCCCCAGTATAATATGTCAAGGTCACCACAAAGGTAACACCGTGAGCTACAAAAGCTCAATAGAATAATCCAACCCGCTAACCCATAACTTACAACAAATAGTCATATCAATAATCACATATACTCATTTAACAACATAATTAACCATGATACATCCGCATTCACTATCCTGCCTGCGTTGGTGTCATGTCTTTCTTGGTTTCTCCTACGCGACTCATCGTATTGTGTCACCATTTCATTTTAAGAAAATCATTTGTCATTCAACGGGCTACCAAGTCCGGCCACGTTACAAAATCTCGTATTGGCTCCTCTGCGCGGATAACCAAGCCCAATTGTCAATGAAGCTACCACGTCCGGCTCCAATGGCAATCTACACAATGGGCTACCAAGTCCGGCCTCATTGCGGTTTTCGCAAGTCCACACAAGGGGCTACCAAGTCCGGCCACCTTGCGGGTTTTCACAACTCACATAAGGCTACCAAGTCCGGCCATTATGTAGTCTCAAAAATCCTTTTTATCCATATCAACCATTCCTTAAGTGTCATGTTTCTATTTTCCGGTTTTCGTGTCTCGTAATCATGCATAGACTCCGCGGCGGGACGAATCACTTTAAAGTAATCTTGAAACTAAACTAGCAAGATCATCCAACTCTATATTACCTAATCGTACTCAAATTATTACTTAAAGCCACTTATGTTTTATCAGCAACAAGTAATGCAACAATTATACATACATGTTCATATCACCCTCCGACAATAATATATTACAAAAATCCGTTCTTTCTTCCTTTGTGGGAAAACAACATATGTTTATTGACGTAGAATTTCATTATTTGGCATGCTCATTCTTCTTTAGTACTTTAGTAAACAAGTTTTATTAACTAGCTTTGATACCTTAACCGTTTAACTCATGGTTGTATACTTAAAGTAAGTATAATCCAAGCAGTACATAGCATGTCCATAATCATTACTTAAAGCATAACGCCACATGTGCGGACGCCCTTGGGGTGGTAATCCACCATATGCTTTGTTACTTTACCACAAGTAATACAAGCAAGTACATAGTAGATCCATAATCATTACTTAAAGCATAACGCCACATGTGCGGACGCCCTTGGGGTGGTAATCCACCATATGCTTTGTTACTTTACCACAAGTAATACAAGCAAGTACATAGTAGATCCATAATCATTACTTAAAGCATAACGCCACATGTGCGGACGCCCTTGGGGTGGTAATCCACCATATGCTTTGTTATAATATCACAAGCAATGGAGTATAAGCTTATAGTTAAGTTAAAAGATCAACATGCGATTACTTCTACACGAAGTTATATCTTAAGTTGATTCTAATCATGCTTAATCATCCAATGGCAATATTAAGTTCACTAACTATCATGCATCCAACGTTTTAAGAAAATAAACTATCATTATCATGCTTTCATTATAACGACTTAGCTAGGTTAAAACTAAGACAAGAAGTAGTGTCTAACATATATTTAGGATTATGGATGATTACACTATATTCAATTCGACATGCATACAATTATAGTTAGGATAAGTAGGTTCAAGAACTCTACCGTTCTTCTTGGCGGTAGGGTGGCTACGGGAATTTCGTTGGAGTAACGGCTTAGGTGGACTTCCGGTAGCTTCGAAAGAGAAAGGTTTCTCTCGAAACTAAATCTTGACTATACTACTAAACTCTTATGGATCGAAGGGTGGTGGAGTGGTGGTTTAGTGGCGGCTTAGGATGAGTTTCTTGAAGAACAAGGGAAGAACTTCAAGAACACTCAAGAACAAAGCAAGAACAAGCAAGAACACTAAGCTTTCTAGAGAGAGAAGTTGAATGGTGAAGGTGTGAGTTGAAAGGCATGGAATGGATGCTATTTATAGGCAAAATGGAGCTTCCCCCCTCACTCCACTTGGCCGGCCCTCACTCTCTCTTTCTTCCCCATAAATTTGTTCCTATTGTCTAGTCTTGTCATGCAATAGTATGCCAACTTAGTGCCACTTGGTGAAATAGTGTCAAAGTACAACCATGTGTCTAGGTTTAATGCACATACACTTCACTCTCCCTCTCTCCCTATTCGGCCTCTCTCTCTCTCTCCTCTCCCATGGATTTGTCTCATAGTCTAGTCTTGTCAAGCCAAAGTACAACACAAGTGCAACTTGGTCAAATAGTATCAAAGTACTACAATTTGCCAAGGTACAACACACATACACTTCACCTTTCCCTCTCCCCTCATTCGGCCATGTCTTTCTCTCTCTTCCCCATGGATTTGTTCCATGGTCTTGTCTTGTCAAGCCAAAGTACAATACAAGTGCAACTTGGTCAAATAGTACAATGCACATGTCCAAGTACAACACACATGCACTCACCTTCCCTCTCCCCTCATTCGGCCTTCTCTCTCTCTCTTGGTCAAAGTATTATCATGTATATATATATATATATATATATGTGTATATCTATATGTACATTTATGGAAAGAACAAGGAAGGTAAGGACAAAACTACTTAAATGTACACATGGCTTATGATTATTCTCTTGCATGATAAAGTATACATGACTAGTCTTGTCATGCTATAGCACTCCAACCAAGTGTATCTAGGTCAAATGGTGTCAAAGTACAACACACATGTCAAAATACACTCACATTCACTCACTCTTCCTCTCTCCCAACCGGCCTCTCTCTCCTTTTCCATGGATTTATTCCATGGACTTGTCAAATCAATTCCATAATCATGGCAAGCAACCTAAGTCTAGTCACATCAAGTCCTTTCTCTTTCAAATCAAATCTAGGTAATGATGAGGGTCCAAACAATGATGAGGTGGTCATGGTGTAGTCTTGTCCTAGAATTGGTCTACTTGGAAGAAAGACTAGAATCATTGGCTAGGTTTTGACTAGAAATGGGTTGGCATGTAACAAATAGGCTTAAGGCTATTAGGTGGCTTGGACAAGTGGCCAAAGATACATACACACACCTCACTCTCTCTCTCCTCACATTCGGTCCCCCCTCTTCTCTCTCCCTAGCCGATTCTCTATCTTGGTCAAAGTACTTATATGTGTATATATATATATATATATATATATATATGTGTGTGTGTGTGTGTACATTTGTGGAAGAACAAGGAGGATAAGGACAAGGCTACTTAAATGCACACATGGTTAATGATTATTCTTTTTGTAGGAGAAAGTACTATCATATTCTTCACCAAGAATCCCATGGGAATATTGGACAATGCTATTATCCAAGGGATAATAATTCCCTAATGGTTATTGTCCAAGGGTCTAACATTTCCCTAGCGGTTATTAACCAATGGGCGAAAGAAGTAATGATGAGGAAGCACATGACTTGTCTTGTCATCCTATTTGGCAACCCTAACATCTATTATCCAATGGGTAAAGTTTTCCCTAGCGGTTATTAACCAATGGGCGAAAGAAGTAATGATGAGGAAGCACATGACTTGTCTTGTCATCCTATTTGGCAACCCTAACATCTATTATCCAATGGGTAAAGTTTTCCCTAGCGGTTATTAACCAATGGTCCAAGGAAAGTCATCATGGAGTATACTATTTGCTTTTGACTAGACTATTCCAACTACTAGTCAAACTTGGTCTTCTCCCTAACAACTATTGTCCAATGGTCAAAGGTCTTCCTAGCATGTAATAACCAATGGATAAAGACTACCCTAGTATCTATTGTCCAATGGATACAGATTACCCTAGTATCTATTGTCCAATGGATAAAGATTACCCTAGCCTTTATCGTCCAATGGATAAAGACAAAAAGGGTAAAATGGTCCATCTAGGGTTAGGGCAACCTAATTAGAATGGGCATTAGGTTGTTCTAACTGATCGGTTAAAGACTAATGATACTTAATCTAGGCTTTCATTGCTCGAGTGGTATTTTGGTTTTTATTTAGTAGGAAATTGCCTAGTAACGAATATTAAAGCCCGACGGTGCCAAACGCCAAGGCAAGGCGTGAGCATGGCCAAGGTAGCCTGGTGGCAAAGCGGTGGCGGCGGTGGCCAAAATAGCCCGGTGGCCAAACAATGGCCAAGGTAGCCCGGTAGCCTAATGCCCGACAGCGACCCAATGCCAAGGCAAAAGCGGCGTGACCGATGCCAAGGCGTAACCCGATGGCGGCGAGCGAGCAAGGCGACCAAAGAACGCCAAGGCAAAAGCAAGCCGCGACCCGATGCCAAGCGAGAACCCGATGGCGACCAGGCAGAGCAAGGCAGCCCAGGAACGCCAAGGCAAAAGCAAGTCGCGACCGATGCCAAGGCGTAACCCGATGGCGAGCCAGGGCAGAGCAACCCGGCAGTGTCCCGACACCTAGGCGAGGCACCGACAATGACCGACGCTGGCGAGGCAGCGACAACGCTGGCGAGGAAGACCCGACAATGAGCCGACGCCAAGGCAAGGCGACAGTGAGCCGACGCTAAGGCAAGGCAGCGCGACAATGAGCCGACGCCGCGGCGAGGCAGGGGTGACAGCGAGCCGACGCCAAGGCAAGGCAGGCGCGACAGCGAGCCGACGCCGAGGCGAGGCAGCGCGACAATGAGCCGACGCCGAGGCGAGGCAGTCCGACAGAGGCCCGATGCCTAGGCACAGCCAAGCCAAAGCAAGGCGGTCGCCAACGGTCAAGGCAAAGACCAAAATTTTCCTACTAACCACTCCGGCATCGATGCATCACTAAGCCAAACGGTAGTTAGGGTTTGCTAACTAATCGGTTAAAAGCTAACTATGCTTGCTAAGTAGGATTTCCAGTAGAAATATAATTTAAAGATATTATTTACTTAATAGGAAAAATATACGAGTACGTTTACAAGTATACTAGTCATGGGAGAAGGACTAAATTGTCCGGAGTAAAATGATTCAATTTTACAAGTTTCAAATCTAATTATGACGGATTATTAGAATTAAAAAGAAAATTTTAAAGCAATCCAAGCAATTAAAATAAAATTTAAAAAATTTATCAAAATTTTCATAAGCCAATAACGACCGATTTTTGGATGTTAAAAATGAAATCCAAGTATTAAAATAAAGTTCAAATTTTTAACGAAATTTTTATTTACCAAAAATCAGGGTCGTTACATAAACATTTCATTGATAAAATCAAATGGAGTCTGGCTCATTATTACAACATAACTCCCACTAGGGTTCAATATTTATACAAATGAAGGGTTCTAGGATTTCTAACTACAGCTCCGCCTGTTGCTCCATCCTAGCCAGCTCCTTAGCTCCAAAAGCCTCCAAGGTGTACTGTTCATCTTGATCATCTACGAAATCTAACACATTATTCCAGCGTCGCCACCGATATAATATGTCAGGGTCACCAAAGGTAACACCGTGAGCTTCAAGAGCTCAACAGAATAATCCTATATCGACTAACCCATAACTTACCAATATCAGAGTATAAGAGTAGCATACCGACTCTTACACAAGTAGCGAAATAATACATACATCTTTAACAAGGCATTATCAATGACACATCCTCATTCCTTAGTCTAACGTTGGTGTCTGCATTGTATGTGTTTCTCCTACGCGACTCATCGTAGAACGTGTCTCATATTCATCATAAATTCTGAAAATCCTTTAACACACCCAACCTAGGTTCCGCCGCGCCGGGTTCCCGAGTATCCTCACAATGGTTCCGCCGCGCCGGGTTCCCATTGGCACACATTCACATTTTCAAAATCATTTTTAACACATCCAACCTCAGTTCCGCCGTGCCGGGTTCCCGAGTATCCTCACAATGGTTCCGCCGCGCCGGGTTCCCATTGGCACACATTTGCATTGGCTCCTCTCCGCGGATAACCAAGCTACACACCCAATCTCGGTTCCGCCGCGCCGGGTTCCCGAGTATCCTCACAATGGTTCGGCCGCGCCGGGTTCCCATTGGCACACAACACACACACACTCACATAATGCACCCACATTTGGTCATTGTGTAGTTTCGAAAATATTTCATCATTTGTAACACGCATTCCCACAATGGGCAAGTCCGGCCACATTGTGTTTTCAAAACACACCTTGTCTTTAACCCTTTTTATCCATATCAACCACACCCTAGGTGTCATGTTTCTATTTTCTCGATTTTTGTGTCTCGTTCTCATGCATAGACTCCGCGGTAAGACTTTTCTCATCATAAATCATATAAATCATTCATTGTAATCTAAACTAGCAAGATTATGCAAGCAATCTTATAAACAAGCTCATCACCATCCTTATACAACCACAAGTAATGCAAGTAATATACAAACAAACTTATGATCATCCAAAAGATCAAAATACGAATACTTACTTTTAAAAAAACACTTTATCTTTAAAGGTAAAAACGTATTTCCTTCCTTTTGGAAGTTCAATAAAACAACATATGTTTATAGGATTAGAAGTCATCTATTCAACATGTTAATACCATTATAAGCGACTTAGGTTTGCTAACAATCACGGCTTTCAAACGTTTTAAGTAAGTAACAAACTTCGTATGCCTCAAGTGATGCAATCATACTCGTAACCATCCTCAAGACAATAATACGAGTACTTCCGAATCAAGTTTATATTTCAAAAATCCGTTCTTTCCTCTTTTGTGGAAAGTTCAAAACAACATATGTTTATTGACGTGGAAATCGTTTATTCAACAAGTTGCATTCCCATTAGCAAGACAAATTTATTAACTAACAAGCCTATTGATGTACAAGCATCATACCAACTTGAGATATACTTAAGGAAGGAAATATACTTAGGATTAAGAAGTATAGGAAAAGTCTACAAGATTGTATCTTCATTTCAAGATTTTTGTAAAACAAGCTTTCTAATAATTTAACTTGCCTTATCATAAGCAAACATAACTTAAAGTTATACTAGGAAAGATGAGTATAGATTAATCTACCTTGATCCAAAACTAGTCGGGGCCGAATAAGTTAGTTGGAAAGTTCTACGGCGTTGAAACTTGCAAATCTGGACCAGACTTCGGATGGCGATAACTCGGTCAATATTTGGCCGAATACGATCGTTCTTGAGTCTAAATCGAAGATTACGAAGTTTTCTACAACTACGTTATTCCTAGAAATGACTTTCGCCCAGAGAAAAATGGTGATAAAGGAGGTGACAGTAAGCTGTCTGGACTGGAAATCCGAGAATTTCACTGAACTTCGGAGGTCGATATCTTTGTCATTTCTTAACCAATTGGGGTGGTTCTTGGGTCTAACTTCAAGGTTTTGAAGTGCTCTACAACTTTGTTCAAAGGAGTTGGTTCTAAAAACTACCCTAAGCAGGAGAAAAATGGGGATTTATGAAGGGCAGTAAGCTGCCAGGAATGGTTTCTAGAGAGAAGTTGGAGCAATGCTTTGAGGTGTGAGTTGAATGAGAAGCTATGGGTGCTATTTATAGGCAAAAACCTGGCCTCTCCTCTCCCTCCATGGCCGGCCCCCCTCTCCCTCCATTCCCTCTCATTGATTAGCTCCTTTGTATTGTCAAATCATGCTTGAAAGCATGGCATAGCTTTCCTTCACTTGTCAATCCATCTTCTTAGGCTTTAAGGCTAACAACCTAGGTCATCATGAAGGGTTTCATGGCTGGTCTCATCCTAGAAAGGGTTTTGCTTGGATGAAAGCACAAGAATCATAGGCTAGGTAGTACTTTGGAAGACTAGGATGGGTTGGCATGGTCATAAATATGCTTAAGGCTCTATGGTGACATATATACACTCCATCTTTTCTCCCCCTCCCAACCGGCCAGCCCTCTCTCTCTCTCTTTCTTTCTCCTTGTGTTGTCAAATCATGCTTGGTGGCATGCCAAGTAATGTCACTTTCACTCTTTAGGCTTAAGGCTATTGAATTAGGCCATCATGGAAGATCATGGACTAGTCTTGTCATCTTATTTGGCAAGTCTTATATCCATTAACCAATGGATAAGAATTTCCCTAGCATCTATCGTCCAATGGATAGAAATTACCCTAGCACTTATCGTCCAATGGATAAAGATTACCCTAGCACTTATCGTCCAATGGATAAAGACAAAAAGGTTCAAGTGGTCTAATTAGGGTTAGGAAGAAGTGATTAGGCTAAGTGGGCATTAGGCTATTCTAACTAATTAACGATACTTAATCTAGGCTTACATTGCTCGAGTGGTATTTTGGTTTTATTTAGTAGGAAATCGCCTAATAACGGAATATTAAAGCCCGACGGTGCCAAATGCCAAGGCAAGGCGTGAGCGTGGCCAAGGTAGCCCGCTAGCAAAGCGGTGGCCAAGGCAGCCCGCTAGCAAAGCGGTGGCCAAGGCGGCCCGCTAGCAAAGCGGTGGCCAAGGCAGCCCGGCAACGCCAAGGCAAGGCCAGAGCAAGGCAGCCCAGCAACGCCAAGGCAAAAGCAAGGCGCGACCAAACGCCAAGGTAGAACCCTATGGCAGCCAAGGCAGAGCAACCCGACAGCGACCCGATGCCAAGGCGAGGCAGGCCCGACAGCGAGCCGACGCCAAGGTGAGGCAGGCTCGTCAGCTAGCCGATGCCAAGGCAAGGCAGGCCCGACAGCGAGCCGACGCCAAGGCAAGGCAGGCCCGTTAGCGACCTGATGCCAAGGCAGCCTAGCCAAGCCAAAGCAAGGCAGTCAAGTCAACGGTCAAGGCAAGGACTAAAAATTAACCACTTTGGCATCGATGCAACGCTCTAGGTTAGGGAAATGTAACTAAGCCAAATGGTAGTTAGGGTTGCTAATTAATCGGTTGCCATGTAGGATTTCCAGCCGAGAAATATAATTCTAGGATTTTACTACAATTACCAAGTAACCATACCAAGGTCTTAATAGGCATACTCGTCTTTAGAAAATGACCTTAATGCTCGGGCGATGAATACCAATCTCCTAAGTCATTAAACCTAATTACGACGGATTATTAATCGCTAAAAGGGATTTATAAGACGAATAAAAAATTTTCAAATATAATAAAAAAAAATTTATAAGTCAATAACGACCGATTTCTGAATGTTAAAAATGAAATCCAAGTATTAAAATAAAATTCAAATTTTTAGCGGAATTTTTATTTACCAAAAATCAGGGTCGTTACATCTTAATTAAGGGAAGAGCACATCGAGGAAGATTTCCGACACAAGGATGTTCCCCGAGGCCCATCAACAAGGAAGGGCACATTGAGGTACAACGGTATAATCAAATTTAGGAACCTTTTTAAAAATGATAAAATTTTGGATTTTGAATAACCAAAACTAGCCACATTTTGCTAATAACTCGTAATTAGTGAACGTCATATATTCTCAATCAAATGCACTCATTATTACACGAAAACGTTTTCTTCACACACACACACACACACACAACAAATGTTTTCAAAAAAATATATTTTACTAAATACTATTTTCCCCCCAAAATTATTTTTTTAATTGTTTTTCAAAAATAGTTTATTTAAAAAAACTGTTCTTTTTTTGAAAAACTGCTTTGTTTTTAACTATTTTTTCAAAACCTTTTCTTATATAAAAACTATAGTTACAAAAAAATATTTTTTTTTAATTTCAAAAATTATTTTGTATTTCTAATAAATAGTTTTTATTAGTTTCAAAACTATTTTTTTAGTAAAAAGCTATTTTCCGTGTTCATAGTTTTTTAGTTTTTTTTTTTTTAGTTTGAAAATGTGATGTGGCAAGTTTTGGTTATTCAATTTTGATGATGCCATTTTTGACCTCTACATTGCTAACCTTAGTAATCTCTTAAATGAATAATCAAAAAGCTGATGTGGTAACTTTTGGCTATCCATTTTGATTATGTCATTGTGGATACCCATAGACTTCCTCTATTGTCGTAGGCATATTCTCGACGTCAATAACAAAATTGTTCATTTTAGAGCAAATAAAGCATGTCAAGTTGGAAGTGTTGCTGCATCTTTAAGCTAGTCGAATAGTAGTCCTTGTTGATATAAAAAAAAACGTATATAAATAAGAAATTGAGATTTTAAGAGAGATCATATAATTATACAATAAAAAATAAAACAGAAGAAGAGATAATTGTTTTACACATTGAGGGTCAAGATTGATACCAACGACCTTCACAGATAGCCCTTCATGATCCACATAAAAATCTAAATAAAAAAAATGTAGGAGAGAACACAACAATGCAATCAAAGGAGAAGAGATCATGTCAGTAAATTATTCTACAATTTGAGAGCCGTATTGATACAAAAGAGGCTGATACAAAAATGTTATAAATATAGAATAGATTGACTACTTTTTGTCGGTATGCATGCATGAAGAAGAGTACTGCTATAGGTACATATGCATTGTACATATCTTGTGCATATGGATTTTGTGGGGCCCATTTGGGGTCCTACAAAAATTATCTGAACCGTCCATTATTTTTAGAATATTTTTTTATGCAGCCCTGTAAAAAATTAGCTCAATCCGACATCGGTAAGGATATTTCTGGAATGCGTAGGGACAAAACTGAACAGTTAAGTACTTTCGTCTTTACAAATTCATAAAAAAATTTAAAAATAATAGGCTGTTCGAATCATTTTTTTGGAACCCTAGGTGGACTCCACAAAACTCATATATACTTATATTCTCATATGTACCCATAGCTTTACTCCATGAATTCACCACAAAATCTATCTAGTATCTATAGGTAACAGGTGTGGAAATTCTCTGAAAAATTGGGAGGGAGAGCGTATTTGGAAGAAAGGAAATCAAAACTTTGCTTCATGGCATAATTAATGATTTTGCTTACTTTTTTTACATAACATTGGTACGGAAATTGTTTTAAGTACCATACCCTACTATTATTTTAGGAAATTAAATTTTACACTCTATTTTTTGACATCTACACTCTTTTTTTTTTGTCTTCTAGCAAAAAAATTACACACACTTTCAACATTAAAATCCAAAAAAGAAGTGTAGATGTCAAAAAAGGGAATGTAGAATTCAATTTCCTTATTTAATTTTAAATACTTTTCTATTTATTAAAAACAATGCTTCCTGTAATGCCCCGATTTTGGTTTTTTTCGTTGTTTTGCTTCGGTTTTGATGCATGGGTCCATTTAGGCTATGGGTAAGGCTAAAAACACTTAATTATACTTATAGGGATGGTTGGAGTGGATTATAATACCTTGAATTGGATCAAATTGAATCAAAAACGAATCTTGAACTTTTCGAGAAGAAAACTTCGGTTTCGGCAATCGGGGGTCCTTGGGATCAAATTGAATGAGGTTTGGGGATGCTTTGGGTTGTAGGAAGTGATCGGGATGGTTGAATTGGGTTTCGGTTGGGTCTTGGTACAAAACCCACTTTTCTCTCTCTTTCTTTCTCTCTCTAGAACTCCATAGCTTGGAGCTTCAATTGGCTACGATATTCTCTCATTTTCAAACCAGTGGAGGGTGGTGAGTATTATGGTATGCCCGTGGGTCAATGGGGTATGGCATTTATAGGTGAATTTTGGAAGGAAAAGATAAGATTGAATTTAATGGAATTGGGTTCATGGGATTTGGAATGGACGAATTGGGCTTGGTTTTAGGGTAAGGACGGAAGTAAGAAATGGATAAGAACAAATTGAATGTCGAATTTTGCTTGGTGATGAAGAATTTTCGTTTTTTGGTGAGGGGCGATGCATTTGGGTTTTCTTGGAGAGAAAGGAATGGAGGGAGTTATTGCAGGAGAGAGATGGAGCTGTGGGAGGGGAGAGACACTGCAGGAGAGTGAGGTGAGGGAGGAGAAAGAGTGTGCATGCATGTAAGGGAGTGTAGCGAAAAAAATTTAATACATGCATGCATGTGATTGCATGAAAAATGAAAAAAATAAATACATTTGTATATATATATTAAGGAAAAGAATTTTATTATTACTAATACTACTATTAATAATATTATTAATGGGAAAAAAAATGGGGATGTTACACTTCCCATATCGGATTAGTCCATTTCTATATAAAGTTGGCATTTCATTGAGAAAGATGAGTAACTCTATTTTCAAATTAGATATGATATATTGAGTCAATATTATTTTTTCTCATTTACCTTTGAAGAGGCAAAATGTCATTAGAGACATATATATCCAATTGGATCGAAAGTCCAAGCCAAGAATTATATGGTACATGTACTTCTATGACCATTGGTACGCGCGTACTCACGGTCGATTAGTACGTTGATTGGCCATAATTTGATAGGTAAATAATTTCTACAATCTTATATTTGTTCATATTTTGATGTGTGAATGACAATAAATCAAAATAAGCATAGGTGATAAGTTACGTACTTATTAGAATTTAAAAATGATCAGGAAAATAGTAATGTGTTGCTATATATTATGAACACTAGAATTTGAAGTTAACTAATTGAGTTTCCATTGCAGATGATTCGGTAAATCATCAACTTTTTGAAACTTGAATTTAGTTAATTAAATGTTTTTTTTTTCAAATTTACTGATTGAAATTTGTTTGAAAACTATGAGATTTAATTGACTATCTCTTTGCCTAGCTTGAGCGCTTTCCTAAGGGGCTGTTTGATAAAACTGAAAATAAAAGATGAAAAATTAAGTACTGAATGCTGAAATTTTTAAGCTGAAAAGCTGTTTGATAAATATATTAAGTATTGAATTAAAAAAATGATGAATTAATTTTGTTCCAATTCTCTCTTAATTTACTAACAATCACAATATACTTACGGTAATGGTGGATGAGTGGTGGTGGTGGTGGTGGTGAAGTGGTGGTGAAGTGGTGGAGGTGGTGGAGTGGTGGGGGTGGTAGAGTGGTGGTGTAGTGTTGGTGGTGGAGTGGTACGTGGGAGTGGTGGTGGTGGTGGTGGTGTAGTGATGATAGTGATGGTGGAGTGGCGGTGGTGGTGATGATGATGGTGGTGTAGTGGTGGTAGTGGTGGTGGTGATGTGGTGGCGGTGGTGGAGGAGTGGTGTAGGTGGTGGAGTGGTGGTGGTGATGTGGTGGTGGTGGTGGTGGAGGAGAGGTGGTGGTGGTGTAGTGGTGGTGGTGGAGGAGTGGTATAGGTGGTGGTGATGGTGATGTGGTGGTGGTAGTGGAGGAGTGGTGTAGGTGGCGGTGGTGTAGTGGTGATGGTAGTGGTGGTGGTGGTGGTGGAGGAGTGGTGTAGGTGGTGGTGGTGATGTAGTGATGGTGGTGGTGGTGGTGGTGGTGGTGGAGCTGGTGGTGGTGGTAGTGGAGGAAGTGGTGGATTGGTGGTGGTAGTGGTGGTGGCGGTGATGGAGTGGTGGTTATGGTGAAGGTGTTGGTGGTGGAGGTGGTAGAGTGGTGGTGTAGTGTTGGTGGTGGAGTGGTATGTGGGAGTGGTGGTGGTGGTGGTGTAGTGATGATAGTGGTAGTGGAGTGGCGGTGGTGGTGTAGTAATGGTAGTGGTGGTGGTGATGTGGTAATGGTGGTGGAGGAGTGGTGGTGATGTGGTGGTGGTGGTGTAGTGGTGGTGATGGAGGAGTGGTATAGGTGGTGGTGGTGATGTGGTGGTGGTAGAGGAAGAGAGGTGTAGGTGGTGGTGGTTTAGTGGTGTAGGTGGTGATGGTAGTGGTGGTAATGCGGTGGTGGTGGTGGTGCAGTGATGGTAGTGGTAGTGGTGGTGGTGGTGGTGGTGGAGTTGGTGGTGGTGGTATGGGCTACTACAGCCCCGGGTGGATCGGGGCAGCCCGAAAAACGCAAAGTTTTTTAATCGAATCGAAAAATTTGAAGAGTCGCCACCCGGATTTGTGGTTCGCCACCCAAGAAACCGTTTTTATTGAAAATGATTGAATTTTGAATTGATACTTGCTAGTTGTTTTGTGGGATTTTCCAAAAGATTTTATTTTATTAAACAACTAGCAAGTATTAACAGGTATACCAAATAAACGTGTATGCTGGTGCATGTGTACAGTGAATGATAAAAGGGAAAATTACCGGAAAGAGGAGGGCCAGTGGCTTATTTACCATTTCAATGGTTCCCACTATCCAAATCACCAATACATGGTATCTCCTATTTTAATCACCAACACATGGTAATCATGACCCGAAATAACTCTTTTGCCCTTTCATTAAGACAATGTCGTTCAACCCAAAACCCCTTCTTCCCTTTCTCTCTCCCTGTCCACTGGTACGTAATCTCTCCTCTCCTCTCATCTCCCTCACACTAGGGTTTGCTGGCTCTTCTTCTCTGTGCTCTCCATCCTCGGAAGACTGCCTCCTACCCGACACCCGACCTTGTTCCCCAATTTCCTCATTCTGCCGGAGACCTACCTTCGAATCCGTTTCAATCCTCCACGCTTCGAACGTTTCAATCATCCACGCTTCGTCAGGTAAGTTTTCTATGGATTAGGGTTTTGGAATAAGTGTAGATTGAAGTAACTGGGACAAGGGCTTGAAATCTATGGTTTTAGTTTCCGCAGGTATGCATTTGCTTGAATTCTTCTTTGATTTGTTTTCCGTTTCTATGGGTGTAAGTGAAATCAATTTTTAGCAATTCCCTCAAGATACAATATTGTGTTCTATCCTTGCATATCATGGGTTCTAAAAATCTGCTCTTCATTGTTACTTTGTTGGTGTTCGGTGTTGAAATTTGGGGTAAACTAATGTTCCCATGTCTGTTTTGTATGAAAAAGGGAAGGGTGAATCTAGGTTGCAAATTTAAGATTGTTTTCCCCCAAGAATCTCAAGTTTGCATGTTGGTTTCCAGAAAGTTTGAAATGCCTTGGAGTTCAGAACTTTCTACTGAAATTGAATTTAGTTCCTTGTGCATATTATTGTCATGCTCTATTTTACATTTTTGTAGCTTGGATATGTGGGGATTGAAATTTTCTCTAAGTCTGTCAGTTATGTTCTTATTATTGTTACTTTTTTCTTTTAGTAATGACTTACGTGACTTAACAGGTTGGTTTGCGTATTGAGCATCCTCAAGAACTAATAAACGGCTTACAGATTGGTTCAAGTTTTAGAGAACGTGTTCATGTCAACTCTATTATACCCTAATTTTCAAGGAGGCAAAACAAAGGGAAAATGGGAACAAAATTTAACATAGCCTGCTGAGTATCTTCAGACTGTTTTTTATTAGACAATACCTATTAACGAGTACTTACCAAAAAAAAAACCCTATTAACGTGCAGTATGCTGAATGGCTACTGAAGTTCGCAGTGGGCGTGGGAGAATACCCGTCGCTGATTTCAAAGTAGGCAAGTATATTAGTGGAGACGATGATGATGAACACTTCGATTCTGGACCAATGAAGCGTAGTTGTTATTCCTTCTGCATGTGTCCTGGTGGGCAGGTAATCTCTTTATGATATTCCTGCTAGTAACTGTGACAAACCTCTTAGTTTTGCTTACTTGCTTTTACTGGCACCTTTGTTTCCATTTTTCCTTACCTCACAGTATTTGATGATGGTTTTTCCTTGATGCACCAGAAATGCATGATTGCATTCATTTAGGATCACATCTTCGGAACTATGTACATTCTGTTCCAGTAACTTATTTAGCATCTACTTACCCAAAAAAAACTTATTTAGTATCCTTCCAAAAACCAATTGGAAGGGTGAGAAATAACCTATCAAATACTGGCATATTTGGGCAATCGGTTTAGAGATGCTTTCATAATTAAAATGCCAAGAATATTACATAGTCTAGATTTGGAACAAGATTTTGTTTAGTTTCCACCTAAACCGCCAAAATGTTGCTTTGAAACCGTAATGGAATAGTAGCGGAGTGCGACTTCCCATGTTTCCACCCAAAATACTCTGAAACATATGGAACACTTGTAAACATGCCAAAGCATTGACTTGTTTTGACACCTATTGTCAAAATCCAACGATGACAGTTTCAGATATTTCCAAAGTCAATTGACATTTCTCTTATGTTTCTGAAACTTTTCTGCATCCTTGATATTCCTAGCCAACCGAAACAATTATCCGTAACCCAGTTTTGATCCTTGGTCATGTGATAGATAATTTGGTATGTAGAGAGGATGGAAATCTTTATTCCTGAGTTCATGTGGATGGGATCTAACAGGACACTTGCAGGTTGTTCTCACTTCTACAAATACGTCAGAACTATGTATCAATGGCATGTCATTCTCTCAACGTGCGTCTAAGTGGGCAAATGCAGCACTCATTGTTACCGTCTCGTCTAAGGATTTTGAGTCTTTAAATTTCCATGGACCTCTAGCAGGAGTTGAATTTCAGGTAGTTTTGGTGTTCTATATTCCTCTTCACTTGGTTTGTTTCATTATTTTTTGCAAATCTCAACCCAACAGGTCGGTTAAAGTATCTTCCTGCTAACGGACTGCTCAATCAAATTTCTTTTGGCCGTGGAATTTGTTTGTTAACGTGCTATGAGTCTATTACAGTTTTATTTCATGGAAAGCAGTTCCTTTATTTTTTCCCTGTCTTACCCCTTTAAACTTTATTTTGAACCTCTGTCACCATTATCCAAAGAGAATTTGAGAGAAGGAGGGCTACAATGGGAGGGTGCAAATTTCAGGTGCATGTGCAAACAGTTACTGATTTTCTGGAAAACAAGTTGTCGGGTAAAGCATTTTTTTCTTCCTAATACCTAATTTCTTACTTTCAAATCTGTATCTAAACTAAATTGCCCTGGATGCTCAGGAGCATCTATACCACCCTCGAGTTATCGACTGGGAGTTAAGGCAGCCAGCGACATGGTAATGGTATTATCCTTCTGCTTTCAGCACCTATGGCATGTTTTGATGTGTAGAAGGATTGCCTTTTTTGCCAAGTAAAAATTGGGCCCTTCTACGTTCGTCACAAATTGTTCATAGTTGGGTCATAAATTGCTGTTCAAACTGGGCTCACCATTTGATATGCCTACAATCCACTAGAAAAGCTTGTCCATCTATCATAGAAGATGCTTTCCAAGTGTATGCCCTGATTTCATAATCAAACTATAGGCCGGTGTATACGCTATACAGGTGCAAGTCAAAATCATTCAATTACAGTTTATTTTGTCAACACTTATTTCACACGCATCACGTGTGCTCGGTCTATAGTAAGTGTTTAATTAAGTCACGTGTTTACAAAAGCCATTTCTAATTTCAGGACTTCACTTTCTGCAAGAGGCTACTCGTACAGTTGGTGTTATGCCCGCGCAACAAGGTGCATGATGACATCTTACGGAAGTGCTGATTGTTTTTTCGTCTTGGTCTTTATATCTTGTTTATTTCCTGGCGTGAAGAATGTAACTAGTGTTTGTCCTGGTTTTGAAGTTAGTCATCATTGGTGTGAGTCTTTTTTTAGATTGCGGAGACTCCAAGGTACCTAAAGATACTAGTGATTGCAGATGAAGTTTATGATCATCTAGCTTTTGGGAACACCCAGTTTATGCCTATCGGAGTGTTTGCATCAACTGTACAAGTCCTTGTTATTACAATTGGCTCGGTATGAAAGAGATGGACTGTTTTGTTTTTTGTTTTTTGCATAACTGTCCCTATTATTACAAGGGCCATATTACAATTGCCTCTTTTTGTGACTAGACAGACTGTGTAAATGTACAATAGAAACATATTTAAGGAGAGTTAGAGCATGTTTCTGCAATCTCACCCGCAATCAATATGCACACAAAGTGGATTCAACCAATCACATTGATGCACAAGTTTTTTTTTTCTTTTTTTTATCACCACATGTATAGAGTTCTTTTCAAAAAAATTAGAACTTTCGATGCAATTTTTGTGTTTTTTCTTGAAGTGTGTCGTGTCCTAGTTCTTCATTTGAGCTTCAGTCTTGTCCTAAGCCTCCTATAATCATGGTTTGACCATAACATTTGGTCTGATCCTGGTTGTTATTGATGCCTAATATCGAAGATGGTTTTGATGCTGGTGAATCATTTGTTTGCTGCTGCTGCCTGCCTTTGATGATACAAATTTTTGCTTGCTAGTGATATCATTTGAAATGTTCTCTGCTTCTGATGCTGCAAATACCCTGGCTGATGCACATAGCTAGTTTCTTTAGTCTATTGATTTTTTCTATCATGGATCAATTGGTAAACTGTTGTTGTTTGTTACTGCTATGATACTACTACTGCTTGTTGGCATTTCCCTTGCTCCCCATGATTGCTGGTGTTGCTAAAAATCAAGTTTAAATGAGCTTGTTGGTGTTATCTAATGCCATTAACTACTGCCCTAGGTCCCTCGATGCTGCTAGTGCTGTCTATTGCTGATCAGGAGTGATACTTTCTTGTGCTATCCTACCTCCAAAGCTACATTCACCTGGATTTTCGACTCTCACAAATGTTGATTCTCGTGCTGGTGCTACTTTAATTATGATAGTACTTGGAATTGTTGTTATCTCCTAATAATTTCGTGTTGAATGTATTTTTTTCCCTTTTTTCCTTTTTCTTTCTAGCTCTCTCCGTGTTTCAAGGTTTCCTTGTAACTAGTGTTTGCCTTCCTCAATGTAACATTTGTCGAGTGCTAATAAAATTTTTGCGGCCGATAAAGAAATTCTCATTTTTATGATATTGGCTTATTAGTTTTTGGATACCGAGGAATGGATAGTAATTGGAATTTTTTTTGGAAGAAGGTGGCAGTACAACAAATAAGCATTTCATAGCGTAAACAAGACAATCCTATGGGGCGAAAAATAGGTTAAGATGCATTAACATTCTCATTTCTATGATACTGGCTTTTTAGTTTGTTGATACCAAGGAATGAGTAGTCATTGGGACATTTTTGGTTATGTTTGTATGAGTTTTGTATGAAATGGTATTCAAGTTATCGCAACAGTAGTGGTGGTGGTTAAACATATAGAATATATCTTTCATAGGACCTCTTAGCAATGGAAATCTTTCATGTCGAGCACTTTGGGGGAGCTGTTTAGTGTTGTGTCACAATTGGAATCCACCAGTGCCGTCTCCCATTGATGAAGGCAACTCCAACAACATATGGACACAGATGATATAAACAAGATATTGGCGACCTGGAGGGGAAGTCGATGTAATTATCCATGATACCACTTTCCTCCCCACTTATATAAACAACATGTTGGCACTTTTGTTTCCCACTTATATAATTAAGATGTTGGCGAACTTTAGGGAAAGTCGATATAACTATCCATGACACCATTTTCATGATTTTTCTCCAAACCTCCCATATTAAAGATGGATTACCCAACAAATGTACATAAAAAATCAAGTTATTAATTATAACTTTTCACATTTATGACTTGCCAAAAAAATATGACGTGGTCTTTATACAATAAAGATATGATCCACAAAGATATATAGTGTAATCTTTTAGGAATATGGACTTGCACTTGGTCTTGAAAGAAACCACCACCTAACTTTTCACACTTATCACCACTTGTCAAAAAATATGATTTGTTCTTTATACAATAAACATGTGGTCCACACAAATATAGAGTGTAGTCTTTGGGCAATATGGACTTGGTCCTATTCTTGAAAGAATCACCACCTAACTTTTCACTTATCACTTGCTAAAAAATATAACTTGTGTAATACCCGTCCCGGATATATCGTTATAATCGTTATTATAATGACTTTTTAATCTAATTATATGTTATGGGTTGAATTGTGTGAGACGGAAGTTCGAGGGGTTTGTGGGTGATTCATGGGTGGAACATAAGTATGTCCATGGTTTCAATTGCATGCTATAATTTTTCCCTTAGGCTTTATGAAATATCCTGGGAGATATTTGGGAGACATTTACTCCCCTATTCTCTTCTTGTTTCTAACGTGGAGAGAGAGAGAGAGAGAGAGAGAGAGAGTGAGAGAAAAGAAGAAGAAGAAGGGAAAGAAGAGAGGAGAGCTTGGAGGTTCTTGGTTGTTAGGTTGTTGATCATCTAGGTAATTTCATGATTAAGTTGTTAGATTTCTTGCTTTAGTGCTTGGAATTCATGTTCTAAAATCTATACTTGAATCTTGTTATTTTGGTGCTAAGAATTTGAAATCAATTCATGTATTTGGTGGTCCTTGAGTAGCTCTTTAATCTCTTAGTGTTTGAGCATGATTTGGTGTAGTTTGATGAGTTTTAGACTTGTTTTGAGTGGAGGAAAATGTTGGGAATTGGAGGAGGTTCGAGCTGTGTTTCTGCTGAAAAACCCAGGTGGTACCGATGCTGGGTTTCGGGTGTACCGGTACCAGGTGTCCAGTGGACGTTAATTGTGAGTTTTTGGGGCTGGTACCGGTACTGGGATTTTTGCAGTACCGGTACCAAGGTTAAAAATCAGCATTTCTGACGAAACTTCAAATGGGCATAACTTTTTCATTCGGACTCCGTTTTGGGCAAATTTTATATCGAAATTGATGTGCTCGGAACGTACTTTCCATTGGTGGTGGTCTCATGATCTAGTTCTAATCCAATTAAAAGTTATGGCCAAGATAAGTCAAGCTGGTCATAAGTTTACAAACCGATTTCAAGAGTCATTTCATATTTGAACTTTATGCTTGTTTTGGGATACTTCTAGGGGTTGACATGGACATATTAGTATTCATGAGATATCGTTTAGCATCTTGTTAGCTTTATAACTTGGTGTCGAGTGTTCGTTGAATTCGTAACTAATATGAATTAACTTGTGGCTAGGTAAAGAGCCGGTCATTCAGGAGGTGCCGAAACCTTAGTTGGCATACTTCGGTCGACATAAAGGTGAGTGTATTTGATATGGATAGGTTCAATGGGATATTGCATGGTGGTGGTTGTGTATCATGCTATTTGAGATTTAGCTATTGATATGCATATTTGTTGGATGTTGATTATACCGCCGAAGGTTTGTGTGTGAGGCACACCGTGTCGTAAGCCATGCTGCCTAATTACCGGTAGTTGGGAGCATGGTGTGTGGGACACCATTCCTGGGGCATATGGGTTTGTGGCAGACGTGCCACCGCATGTGTTGTGGTTATTTGTGTGTTGTCTATTTGAGTGTATATGCTGAGTTGTGTGAATTACATTCAATTGAGATGTTCCTTCGGGCATTGTCGTATATTATTGAATGTATTCTATATCTCACACACTCTGGTTTTCCTTTTTGGATTGCCAGGTCTCAGGTGGTCGTAGAGTTGGTCCACTACCGGTCGACGTTTTGGGGACACTTGGTTAGTATCGAGTGTTGGTGTTTGTAATCGAGTTGGTTGTCTTGGGTCTAGCTCTAATTTTTGCTAAACTCATTTTGTGACTAATGTTGTCAAGTACTTTTTGACTTCAAATTTGTAAATATGTTGAGTATCGTTTGTTCAATGCAAGTTTGTAATTATCGTGGCACCTTGTTTATCTTATTGTTAAGTCTTCCGCTGGGGGTTTTACTATATTTCTGATTTGGTTGTCGGTTAGTTGTTTGTCTTTTGTGTGGAATGCCACGTGGCCGTGTCGATTCGGGCCCACTCCGGGTGTCGTTCCGGGGCGGGGCGTGACAACTTGCTCTTTATACAATTAACATGTGGTCAACACAGACATAGAGTATAGTCTTTGGGCAATATGGACTTGGTCCTGGTCTTAAAAGAACCACCACCTAACTTTTCACTTATCACTTGTTAAAAAATATGACTTGCTCTTTATACAATAAACATGTGGTCCACACAGATATAGAATATAGTCTTTGGGCAATATGGACTTGGTCCTGGTCTTGAAAGAACCACCACCTAACTTTTCACTTATCACCACTTGCCAAAAAATATGACTTGCTCTTTATACAATAAACATGTGGTCCACACAAATATAGAGTGTAGTCTTTGAGCAATATGGACTTGGTCCTAGTCTTGAAAGAATCACCACTTAACTTTTCATTTATCACACTTGCCAAAAAATATGACTTGCTCTTTATACAATAAACATGTGGTCCACAAAGATATAGAGTGTAGCCTTTTGGCAATATGGACTTGGTTTTAGTCTTGAAAGAACCACCACACAGACATGGTTTCGATGGGTTTTCAGTGGATTTTCAATTATTCAGCTGCAAATTTTCCATACTTGAAGCTTATTTTTTTGCTGATTTATTCCCTTTTTGCTCCAAAAAGGGTAATGTAGACACCCCAATTTGGATCTATTAGCTATCCTTAATTCTTGCCCTCGAGACTCCCCGATGATGAAAAGGAATCGAATTAGGACTCGGCTAAAGCTTGAATGATGTTTCTTGGTCTTTCTCAAATCAAAACCATCCTTTTTCCCAACACTCTGAGGGTAAAATTGACACTCATTTCAGTGTATAAAATAGATTTGAATGAAACTAATTGGTTTTGAAAGAGGACTTAACTAGCTTTCCAACGCTTCGAAAAACACTCAAATCCTAGTTCGGGAGTGCCCGTAGCGCCCTTCTGAAGTAGGGCTGACACTCTTGAGCGCTCAGGAGTGGCACTCTTGAGCGCTCGGGACTGCACTCCTGAGCACTCGAAAGTACAGTCAGGGCATTGAATATTACTTTTAATCTTTGACCACGTTTTTCAAACCTACATTCAAACCCTGCATGAGCCAGATGTCTGCCTGAGCCAGCAGGAACATTATCAGCACATGTTTCCCTTTTAAAACATTTTTTGTTTTATTTTTGATTTTATTTTCAAAACTAAAACCCATTTTCTCATGCCCTATAAATACCCCCTCTTTCTACCTCACAAAAGGACCATAAAATCTCTCTCTAACTCTTCCCCATTTTGTTGTCAAACCTCTCTTTTTAAAACCTCTCAAACAATTCATAAAAGGGTATTATTTCCTCAAGTATGTTTCCAAGAAAATCACATTCTTGCCCTCTAGTCTTGTTTGTTTAAGTTTAATGTTGAGCAAACTTGCCTAAATATTGTTTTAATTTATCTTTCACTGTTTCTATATTCTGTTTATTTCTAGAAATGCCAAGTCTTTGTCTTGCAGGAATTAAAAGGTCTCGAGCGCTAGCTCTGGACCACTTCTAAGCGCTCGGGAGTGTTTTCAGTAGCATTGTCTCAATTTATGTATTCATTCATTTCATATCATGGCACCTCTGTATCCTGTACATAAGCACATGTATACACCTTTGCTAGTTGTGCCTGTAAATGTGTGCTAGCTGTTCTTTAATGAAATAAAATCTTTTTGATAAAAATTTCACAAACATCGAGTAGAGACCGACCCTGTGTTGGGTGAGGGAGGTGCCGTAAAACCCTTCCCCTTTCGTAATATGACTTTCGAACCCTTAATCAATCTCTACTTTTCAATTCAAACAATCATTTTTAGACAAAACAATTTCTCGGATGGCAGTCTTAAATCCGAGTGGCGACTCTTTCATTTTTTAAAATCCGGGCATGGTAGCCCACAGGTAACTAAAAAGATAGAAAAAAATTTCTATTACACCATCATGAAAGGCAGTCTATGGGTCCTAAATACTATACTTTTTATCTTTAACGACTAAATTTTAATTTACCTGAGACCAAGTTCATATTGTCAAAAAGCTACACTCTATATCTGTGTGGACCACATGTTTATTGTATAAAGAGCACGTTATATTTTTTGGGAAGTGATAAGTGTGAAAAGTTAGGTGGTGGTTCTTTTAAGACGAAGACCAAGTCCATATTACCAAAAGGCTACATTCTATATATGTGTAGACCACATATTTATTGTATAAAGAGCAAGTCATATTTTTTGGAAAGTGATAAGTGTGAAAAGTTATGTGGTGGTTCCTTCAAGACCAAAACCAAGACCAAATCCATATTGCCAAAAGACTACACTTTATGTCTGTGTGGACCACATGTTAATTGTATAAAGAGCAAGTCATATTTTCTGGCAAGTGATAAGTGTGAAAAGTTAAGTGGTGGTTCTTTCAAGACCAAGACTAAGTCTATATTGTCAAAAGACTACACTCTATATCTGTGTGGACCACATGTTTATTATATAAAGAGCAAGTCATATTTTTTGGCAAGTGCTAAATGAAAAGTTAGGTGGTGGTTCTTTCAAGACCATGTCCATATTGCCCAAATACTATACTCTATGTCTGTGTGGACCACATGTTTATTGTATAAAGAGCAATCCATATTTTTTTGGCAAGTGGTGATAAGTGTGAAAAATTAGGTGGTGGTTCTTTCAAGACCAAGACCAAGTCCATATTCCTAAAAGACTACACTCTATGTCTTTGTGGACCATATGTTTATTGTATAAAGAGCATGTCATATTTTTGGCAAGCGATAAGCGTGAAAGGTTAGTTGGTGGTTCTTTGAAGACCAAGACCAAGTCCATTGCTAAAAGACTACACTCTATATTTTTGTGGACCATATATTTTTTATATAAAGAGCACGTCATATTTTTTGCCAAGTCGTAAGCGTTGAAAGTTAGGTGGAGGTTCTTTCAAGACCAAGTCCATATTGCTAAAAGACTACACTGTATGTCTTTGTGGACCATATCTTTATTGTATAAAGACCACGTCATATTTTTTTGACAAGTGGTAAGTCTGAAAAGTTATAATTAATAACTTGGTCTTTTATATACATTTGTTAGGTAATCCATCTTTAGTATGGAAGGTCTGGAGAAAAATCATGAAAATGGTGTCGTGGACAGTTACATCGACTTCCTCTAAAGTTCGCCAACATCTTATTTATATAAATGGGAAATAAAAGTGTCAACATCTTGTTTATATAAGTGGGGAGCGAAAGTGGTATCATGGATAGTTACATCGACTTCACCTCTAGTTCGACAATATCTTGTTTATATCATTTGTGTCCATATGTTGTTGGAGTCGCCTTCATCAATGGGAGATGGCAATGGTGGATTCCAATTGTGACACAACACTTGACAGCTCCCCCAAAGACCTCGACATGAAAGATTTCCATTGCTAAGATGGTCCTATGAAAGATATATTCTATATGTTTAACCACCACCACTACTGTTGGGATAACTTGAATACCATTTCATACAAAAATAACCAAAAATGTCCCAATGGCTACTCATTCCTTGGTATCAACAAACTAATAAGCCAGTATCATAAAAATGAGAGTGTAAATGCATCTTCACCATAAATTGCATCGGAAATTCCAAGTATTAGAAAAGAACTCTATACATGTAATGATAAAAAAAGAAAAAAGAAAAAACTAATGTACATCTCTTTGTAGCTAAAAAAAAGCTTTCTACAAAAACAATAAGTGCTAGAGAATGATCAACATTGAATTGACAACCCTTAAACTCTTAGACCTGCAAATCAAAAAGAATGGAAATAGATAAGTGACAGCATAATCAAACCACTAACAAGAAAGTTAAAAGATGAACTCCGAAACAGAGCATTACATACCTCAGCAAGGGAGACAGTAACATTCAAGTTCAGTTGCAAAGAGGACTACAATATCTATACTCATCCTAGTAAAATAAACAAGTGCAATTAAGTCTGGTAAGTAAAAATATAATAGAGAAGTTATATACAATAAAGATAGATAGTTGTTAGCTTGAAGTAATCTATAAGAGTCCATACACAACTTAAACATATGCAAAATTATCTTAAAAAGCTGCTCATTACTTGCATAGAAGTATCTTTGTTCCGCCGTAAGATCTTCAATGTCTACCTTGTCAGCAAGATAAAGGTGCCTACAAATTGAGCAAATTAAGTTTGACACTTATTACACAAAGCATCTTAATATTGAAACACAATATATCTTTTATTGGTTAAGTACATAGGAGCGCGAAAAGATTCAGCCTCTTCATTAACCTACTTTTCGCACCATAGAATTGTCTTATTTACGCTATGAAAGGCTTATTTCAGTTGATGGAACCAGTGCTTAACTAGTTGAATTCCTGGTTATTATTTGTCTGGAACCAGTGCTTTTACTAGTTGAATTCCCGGTTACTGTTTGTCTACTACTTCCATTTGAAGTAGATTCTCTAGGGATTTCTTCTTTGCAACAATGTCATAACAACTTTTGTTATTGGAAAACATCCCCAAAACTTGTCATTCAACTTTCCCGTGGAAGCTGAATAAAAAGCAGCTTACCAGAACTGAAAATGCACTTCGACTCCCGAACACTACTTTGAAAGGAATAAACTTCAACGCCATGCATTCCAATTTACATTGCGCTCCTTCAAAATATTGACTGCCAAAAAACAAGTACTGATGCATATAAATTTGGAAATTTGCTTTGGGACAGAAAAATGACTAGTTACAATAGCTTTGACATATGCTTCCATAATTAAAGAAAACTCCTTATCAATTTCAACACGCTTTAACCTCAATTTTTACCAAAAAGAAACACCAACCTGCAAAATGAGCTCCACAATTGATACCCTATTATTTAGTCTCCCATGAGCACTGAATCCCTCTAAACGTTCTTCTTCCTAAAGGAACTCTTCCACTAAAAAGATTCTAGCGCAACAAAATATTTAGGACGGAAAACTCATGCTTTCTTCATGATACATGATAGAGGAAATGACATCTAAGAGGGCAGACGTGTACATGTTAAGCACTCCCGGACACGTGTCACGTATTTGCCCAAACGTGTGTCCATATCTTATTTTTACATTATAGAACCCAATTACCATGCTTCAAACACTTAGGGGCCACATGCTCCATTACTTAACACTTGTACGAAAACATTACAAGTTGGGAAACTAACAACTTGTGATCAAATGGTTACCAAATAATTCTTTTACCAAAATGGTTGAAATAAGTATAATTTATCTTTACTTAATCCTCTTTCTGAGTAGGTGGAATGTAAAAATGATTCCTTGCCACTGTGGTACGATAATTTTTAAGTTATTTTAAATGCCAAAGATCAATCGGTTATCAGTCTAATGAAAGCATGTACTATACATTATTTACTGTGTCCACGCATCATGGTTTCTAGGCTTTTCTTGACATTATCGTGCCAATTTGTTTGTGTCATGGCTAGTACCCATTTCTTGAGTCCAAGTTAGTGCTTCTTAGATGTCAACAACATCACTACGGTTTCGCTCCATCACAATCTCACTCACGCAAGGCGTGTCAACCTTTTTCTCTGAACAACAATATGTGTCAACCTCACTTCACCATCTTCATGTTCACTCCCAGATTTGATTTAACAATTATAACAATCATGAGTTCATTTCATAGAATGCTTGCACCATGGTAGAAAGACCCAAAAAATTGCTACTTACTCCAGCAGACCAAGAAAACGTAAAACATCATATACCTTGTCATATAAGACCATTTGCAGATAATCTGTGAAAAATCAAGATACCACAAAATTTTATTAAATAAAGCCTAACATGGTTCATTTCAGAAACAGAGAAAAAAAATTCCCCTTTGTATGTTAATTGTCTTTTGTTAGCATCCCAACCTATGATGCACAGACACGGACACGGAGACACAAAAATTCTAAAAAAATGGGGACACGGACACGGCGGGGGACACGCCACGTGTATATTTATTTATTGACATAAATATACCCGCGTAGACAGATATATAGTATTTTATTCATCTATATATATAGACAAAACATCCAAATCAATGATGACAACCAAGGGCTTTGGCAGCAACCCAGGCTTTTCGAATCCAACCAGAATCACATACAAGTTCAGCTCGCTCGACGCTCATGCTTCGGAAAAGAACCACTCACTCACTTCATCACTTTCTGATCTACTCATAGCCAACTAAGTATATCAAAGCGAGATAGTACTCAGAGTTAGAGAGAGGGAGAGGGACATAGATACCTCAATGATGGCTGGAGGGTTGGGTTGATGACAGATGGACAGCGAGCAATCAGCAACAGAGGAGTGACGACGGCAATTGGCAAGCAATGGAACCGAAGCTTCTTGGGAACGCCGACCTCTGCACCTTCTTCAACGACACAAGAGAAATTAAAGGAAAAAATCGATCAATTAGTCGACCTTACGAATGAAACACGAAGCAATTGCAAAGCAAGAGGAGTGGAGGACCTCCGATGTCAGGTTATGGCGAGAAATTACCTGAGTTATCAGCAGATCCCAACTTCAGAAGAGGAGGGAGAGAGAGAGAGAGAGAGAGAGAGCGAGAGAGAGAGAGAGATGGGAGAATCGGTGAGAGGAGGTTCCCATGAAACATTGGGGATTTGGGAGGAAAATACGTGTTAGGGATTTTTGTTGATATATATGGGAGGATATAATTGTCAATTCAACTTCTCACACCATGTCTTGGTGAATACTTTTCCTTGTGTCATCAGGGTTGTAATTTGGAGAGTGGAGTCCATGAAGTGGTGAATAAGGCTACTCTGCACCGCCTGCCGGTAATTTTCCCATGATAAAATGGCAAGGGATAAAATGTAGGATGACAAAGGGTTGAAGATCTGCTTCTGACTTCACTCCTGAGCGCTCGGGAGTGCTCCAAAGCGCTTGGGAGTGCTGATATCCAACGTGCAAGTTTTGTTAGCAAAAACAGAATACAATGCCACAACTATAAACTGAGCTGATTTTAAACATGTTTTAGGCTCAGCAGAGGGCTTGGTGAACTGGGATAAGACCCCAATCTTTCAAGCAAAGCATCCTTGCCTCTACAAGAGCTGATCTACAGTTCAAAGGGACAAATAGGCACATGCATGGACATGCAAAGACAGCTGAAGGACTAGACTAGAGGAAGAGTGAAGTGAGATGACATGCAGACACTCCCGAGCGCTTGGGAGTACTCTCAAGCGCTTGGGAGTGGACTGCTCTCCAAATTGATTTCAACTAACCAATAACATGTTAAAGCACCAGATCTATCTCCTTTGAAGATGAAAAATTTCCTTTTAAATTTTGGGAAATACTCTTTTGCATGATCTTCAAATAAAAATATTTTTTGTCTTTGGAAAATAAACCAGTCGTATCAATATGGCTTAAAAGAATTAGTTTATTAGAAATCACGCTTTACTCTTCCTGCATGTCCTCCTAAGTGCTCAAAAGGAAGTGAAATGGGGCTGGAGGCACTCTCGAGCGCTCAAGAGTACTTCCGAGCGCTTGAGAGTGCTTCCAGTAAGTTGACTGAAAAAGTTTTCATGGCCCTTTTTGCTCTTATTTTTTTTACTAAGGTCTTCCAACCACACACTCAGTATTAAAGACTGAGGTGGGTTGGGAGACCTCCCTCAGAAAGGAAGAACAGCCCTTTTTTGATTCAAACCAAAAAGAAGTAGAAATGTTTCTACCTCTTGAGAGACCTTGCTTCTTGAATGGTTTTGAGAGTGAGGGAGGAAAATGCTAGAGACCAGAAGCTGATGTCTGTTCTAATCTCTTGCATTCTTCTGTGTAACACTTGTATTTTCCATAATTTTTGCTTTTTTGAAAGGCGTTTGATTTGAAAAATAAGTTTAGAGAGGGAGGATTGAAAATGGCTTGACTAGAGAGAGAAGGAGAGTTGGAGAGTGGTTTCTTTCGTGCCCACCTCCACTGACCAGAGGTTGTATATATAGCAACACATAACCTATGGTTTTTATTTGAACAAATCCAGGCCTGACTTCCTCTAACTGAGGTTGAGTGTTGCCTGGAACAAATCCTGGACCAGCCGATTGTAATGATGGGTTGCATGGATAGTGGGGAATCTTTTTCACCCATTGGCCAGCGACAGAGGTCTCGAGCGCTTGAGAGTAGTCTCGAGCACTTGGGACAACCACTCTCGAGCGCTCGAGAGTGAGTCTGGTCCAAGGTTTTTGAAAAATGCTTTGGAGCGCTTGGGAATGTTTCCAAGCGCTTGGAACTGATTTTGATGAATTGTTTGGCTTTTTAAAACCTTCCAAGAAGCATTGCTCTGATTGGTACGAAACTTGTTTTAATCCAAATTCATCATCGGGGAGGCTCAAAGCCAAAAATTAAGGAATTCGAGAAGTCCAAATTGGGGTGTCTACAGTTGCCCCTCTTTGGGCGTCGCTCCGTATCATATCTGGATACGAGCGACGTCTAAAGATTGAGACAGCCCAATTCGAGCCAAAAGAAACCCTTAATTCCAAAAATCAAACGCAAGAGAGAGTATTTAATGCAAACGGTCACGTCTTTTCAGACTGCCTATGTACCCTTTTCTGCAGGGATCAGACCAGCGTAGTTCTTTGGGGTAAATGCAAACATGTGTAATGCATGCATGAAAAAGAATCGACACGACGTTGATGAAACAACATGTAGAGGGTCCGCTTACCGTTCAATTTAGCGGATAAAAAAAAAAAACATTGCCGGCTAGATAAAGCATAGGAAACACCTTAAAACCATAAGGGTTAGAAAAACATTCACGATTCACTGAGTGAAATACTCGACAACCAAGCGCATCCCAAAGCCTCGCCACCGATTACTCTGTTTCGGTGCGAACAGGACTGAGATTGATTTTGCAAGAAAAAAGGTTTGAAAGGAGCAAGAAGATAACAGGAACGGGAATGCACGGGGCACCGAAACTTAAGCACAGAGGTGGAGGGCAAGTTTGAGCGCTCAAGAGTCACTCCCGAGCGCTTAGGAGTGGCCCCGAGCGCTCGGGACCTCTGCTGGGGCCCGCCACTGCTTCGTCTTCCTTCTCAGGCCTGGGGTTTAAAACACACTCCTTTTGAGCGCTCGAGAACCAGAACTTGTATGGCCGAAACCTCTGCTCTCAATCTCTCAGATAAACTCTCTCCCTCTCTCGACTGAACTCTCTCTCATCTCGCACCATTCTTTCAACTTCCAGCCATGGACAAGGTCCACGATCTCGATCTCCTGACCGTCGCCCGGTGGGCCGTGGCCTTCCAAGAGGCTTGGATCAAGTGGAGAGGACAGGGGAGAATATGGGGCGAAAAGTACACGGTGGTAGGTGGTGGCGCTGGGGCTGGTCCCAGCAGCGGAGGTACCACGGCAGGTGCCACGGCGGTGACTGGCGATTGTGGGTGTAACAATGAGGCGGCGGCAGTTGGGGACAGTAGCGGAGTGGAGGCCACTGAGGTTGGAGGGGGTTCGGAGGCCGCGGCGGACGTTGGCGGCGCTGAGGCTGCTGCTGGCAGCGGAGGGGGTTCTATGGGTGGCAGAGATGGAGGTGCAGGTAGTGGAGGCGGGGCCACGAGCAGCAGCAGTGGTGCTGCGGGCACTCCTCACACTCCTACCGTGGAGGAGTTGCTCGCGGCCGCGGAGCGAGCCAGCAACGAGCGGCGGGTCAATGACAGCCAGGAGGTGGTGGTGGGTGGCCGAGTTGTTGCTACACCCGTCTTACGGATGACGGTGGTGGAGCCGAGAGGCGGAGACAGCGGGATCAGGGCTTCACAACCGATCCCGTTCGAGGCTGGGGATTTCTCGGACTCCGTAGAGCCACAGGACGTTATGGGCTCTTTCAGGCTTGAGCCCGAGGTCGAGGCGATACTGAGGGGTGCCAAGACCCTGGAGGATCGGACTTCGGCGCTCTTGTTGGGGGACTCTGCTGAGTGGTGCAGGAGCTTCCGATACCGGAGGACTGGGGGTAGAGTCTGAGACGGAGGAGCTCGAGGCGGAGGAGCAGGAGCCAGAGGTGGTGACTGAGCAGCGGGTGACAGCAGTGGATGAAGTGAAGGCGTATTTGAAAGGTGAACGGCCCGAGTTCACAATAGCGACATATGCTCCTAGGCCGCACTTCTTTGAGCCGACGGGGATGACTGGCTGCGTTCCAGCCCGGGCTGAGTACCCTGAGGACATGCTTGTCCGAGACCGGGCTTCACACATCTCTTCCGGGTGGACGACAGTGAGTTTTGACGATCTTGATCTTTGAATTTTGTAAATGATTTTGCATTACCAATTGCTTTCATTGATACTGATGCTATTTCTTAGCTCTGTTGAAACAACGCACCACAGATGTGTACGGCCACGGGGGTTCAGCTGGCTCGCTGAAGTATTTCAAGGCGCTACCCGAGAGAGTGCGAGCACTGGTGGAGGTAGCAGGCTTCGGGCCTTTCATACAGTTGCTGACGGTGGTGAGGATAGACCGGGCCGTGCTTACCGCACTGACGGAGAGGTGGTGGGACACCACCAACACGTTCCACTTCCGGTTCGGGGAGATGACGATCACGCCTCTCGATTTTGCAGCGATTACGGGACTTAGGGTTGGAGGAGACCCGATCCCATATGACTCGAGCATAGTGCTGGACGACGCAGCCTTGAGGTGGTTCCTTGGACGAGTCCTGCGCCATAGCGGAGGGGTGGCAGAGTATGGCCAGTTCGTGGAGTACTGGGACCATGGGCCTGCGAGCGACAAAGAGGCGGCCCGGATGGCCAGGGCGTACTTGCTATACCTATTCGGGGCTTCTCTATTCCCGAATAGATGATCTCGAGTCCACCTCAGTTACTTGGCAGGTCTGATCGACCTGGAATAGGCGGGACGCTTCGACTGGGGAGGTGCTGCTCTGTGCACGCTCTACTGCTTCTTGAGAGCTGCCTCGCGTGGTATTGGCGACACCATTAGCGGGTACTGGAGGGTAGTTGAGGTACAGTTTCAAATTACTACTTTTAGACTGCTTTCGACTGCTTATTTACTGCTTGTTGATTTGAATTGATGATGTACTGAACTGTCTTGAACTGAAAATTTCACAGCTCTGGGCTTATGAGGTTCTGGGGATGTTTCCTCCTGAGAACACGTGCTGGAATTCTGGTCTGTTTTCGCGCGGGCTTGCATGGAGCAAGACCTACATGAAGACCAAGGAGAAAAGAGGGCAGGTGATGACCTTCTGGCGTTGGCTGGATAATCTGACCGGCATAGTGGTATGATTCACTTCTTTCAATTTTCTTTCTCATGCTTTCCTGTCATTTGAGATTTCCATTATTAATGCCATAGTATCGAATGCAGGTTCACTGGGATCGCTGGGCCAGACTGGAGGTTGAGCTCTTTGCGAGGAGTCGGGAGGTGACACGGAGCCGGGTTTTGCTGGAGTGTCCCCTGGGCTGGCAATGTTACCTGGGGGTCGGGTGACTCGGCAGTCACTCGGTCTTCCAGCGTTCGTGGTGCCCGGACTGCTTCCTCCATGCGTGCAGAGGACAGAGTCTTACACCCGCACTTAGCTCTCTGGACTATGCAGCTTATGCAGACCGATACCTGGCCACTAGTCTAGGGGTGGATGAAGAGTTCGAGAGACGAGTGGCTGGAGTCGGAGCTCAGAGGGATGTGTCTCGAGCACAGAGTCGCGGCGGCCGCTCTACACGGGGTAGGGGACGAAGTGCTAGGCCTCCTGCTGGTGGACGGGGTGCTGGCCCTGCCGGTAAAGGAGAGGGTAGTGCAGGGGTCATGGAGACGGCAGAGACTTCGGTACCGCCAGTGTTGCCGGTGCTGAAGTGGACGATAGGCGTGACTAGCTCGTTTGGTGCACGGGAGGTGATAGACGTACCGCGCCTCCCGCAGCCACCGATGCGGTTTCCTGCTCAGGTATGGATGACATTTTTGCTTGTTTTGTACGTTGATTGTTCCTTGTTCGCATACTTTGAACTTTTCAATCATCTTGCAGGTGCCGCGAGAGTGGGCTGAGCAAGCTATGATGCTGATGGTGGGGATGCGCCACTTGCTGAAGGGTTGCGCTAAGGGAAGGGCCCTTCAGACCAAACCTGCCCCTGAGCTTGCTTCTCCTGTTGCTCCTCAGGTATGATACATATGCATATTTCATATTTCTATTGAGCAAACAATATTCACATATGCATGGAATGAGAGAATGTTTATGGTATACAAGTGCAACCACGGCGCTCAGCTAGGACACATCCGTAGGACACCACGAGTCTTCCCGTTCCTACCAGTACACGGGGTCGAGGTACACAGAGTGTGCCACAGCCTACTGCGAGGGCGAGGCAGTGTAGACACCCCAATTTGGCCTAACGATTATTTCAACTCCCACCTTGGGGGAGAAGACGAAAGACTCCTCCGAGTCACGCGCTCTCGGGACTTCAGACTCGAGTACTGCTTCCGGATCTCCTAGTGAGGATGACGGCGATGATGGCGACGAGAGCGAGAGCACAGAGGCCGAGGGCCAACAGCGGAAGAGGACTCGTCGAGACTGAGCCTTAGGTTTTTTGCTTTGCCAGTTTTTCTTGTACACGGGCCTGCGTGCCAAGGTAGTTATAGCCTCCAGGCTTGCGTGCCTCGATTTTGTTTAGGCTTGCGTGCCCCGGTAGTTAGGATTGGGCGTGTGTTTGCCCCAGTTTATGGACTTCCCTCTTTGCTCATTGTAAAAACCGTATTTATTTATGAAAATTTGCACTTTTGTTCTTTCAATTTGTTCGCACTCCCAATATAGAATTGTATTTTACGAAATATGTTCATCTAGCTTTGAAAGAAGGTAAAGAGCACGCGAATTTCAACCGATACTCCTGGAACATGAGGAAAAATTTGACATTATTCAAGACGGACTTTTTAACATTCGACCATTGAAGACTGGATTTGAGGGCTTTTGAATGATGTAGAGTATGCCGTGTAATCAATAATGAGCGTCGTGACCCGTGAACACTGTTGGAATTACCAGCATGCCCTTGATACAAGAATCGACGTACACTTATGACACTTTTGAGGCGTTTCAGAAGGAAAATTTGAACTAGGAGCGTTATTGCACGTTTGATCATTTCACACAGTCAATGGTGCGTGCCATGACTCGTATGCATCGCCTAATTCGACTAAACACTCCCAACGTGGATTTTGACAGACTCTAGAAATGAAAACCTTGGAATTTTTGGGATTTTATGAGGAAAGTGGACTCGAATACATTAGAAAGGACGTAACGGACACCGCTGTATTCCTTAGAAACATGTTAAGAGTCTGATGATCTGAGCTGCATGACTTTACAGTGTTGCATTGAGGATGAGTAATTGAGAACCAAAAACTGCTGTAAACAGCAACACTCTCGAGCGCTCGAGAGTGGTCTCGAGCGCTTGGGACCTCACTCCCGAGCGCTTGGGACTACTGCCAGATGTAATCCAATGCTGTTTCCCAATGCCACTCACCAGCTCCCCCATGTCGTTTTCTTCTGCATGCTTGCTCCCAAGGTGTTCAAATGGATTTACTCCAGTTGCTTCCCCAGATAAAGTAACTTCCCAAAGCTCAAATTGTGTTTTCCAATACAACTTTCAAATGTTCAAAGTTTGAATTATGAATGGATTTTGAAAATATTGGACTTTGGTGAGTTACAATGCAAATGGGGAAATGGCATCAGCTCTCTTAGGCCTCTATAAATACCAGGCCTTGCTTTGCTAAGTCCTTCACACTTCATTCCATCATTCTTCTCCCAAAACTCCTCTTCCTCATGGCTTTGTTGAATCAAGCTTTGCTTCGGCCTTGGCTGGACAGTCTTGAAGGCATTGACTGGCTGAATTTCCGAGGGCACCGCCTTTATGCTTTGAGGCATCTCCGAGAAGTTGCAATCCGCCCAGTGTTGTTGCATGCGGCGGTACGTTTTTGGGATTCCGAAGTGCATGTCTTTCACTTTGGTTCTCAAGAACTCTGCCCCACCGTCGAGGAGTTCCATGCCTATCTTGGAAGCCATGATTCCGCTGAGCCAGTTGTTCCTATGATCCGGGAGAGCATGAAGAACATTCTCAAGGCCAAGCTGGGTGTTAGTGGTAACACTGCTGAATTTTTCACTCGACACAATGCCATCAACATCGTGCAACTGTACGAGATGTTCAGCCCACCTGGAAATTTGACGGACTTTGCGTATCAAGGTCATCGGATGATGGCCAGTTGCATTTGTCTCTTGGTAGCGTTCTTACTGGTTCCTTCTGTTGGCCGGCCTAGCCCTTTGCTGGTGGGAGTCGCTGCTCAAATTGAGGCTCGCAAGGACGTCGCTCCTTTAGTCCTTGCAGAAACCTTGATGGGGTTGGACATTGTTCGCGCTGGTCGCACAAGGGTTTTTGGTGGTAGCCCGCTATTGTTGTAGGTCGGGACCTCGCTCAGCTCTCCTTTTTCCATTTCTCTCATTCTTTTTACCTCGACACTCGGTTTAGGCTTTATCTAGCTCCTTACTTGTTTTCTCTCTTTTTCCTAACAGGTGTGGCTTTGTGGCAAACTAAACCTGCTAACTCCCCCAACAAATGATTGGTGGTATCGTGCTGGCGAATGGAATCGCCCTTTTCAGGTGATGTACAGGAATGAGGAAGACTGGGTTGACTTCTTCGCCACCCTAGATGATGATGACATTGCTTGGCGGTGCCATTGGCTGAGGCTCCCTGCGATGACCGTGAGTAACATGGGTTCGCCACAGGTGTTTGTGGCAGGCTTGGCTGGGTTCACCTTCTATTTACCACTCTGCATTCTGCGCCAACTTGGACTCAACCAGGATATACCGCCCCCGGGTTCAGAAATGCTTCGTCTCCCTCCGTTCACCATTCCGGGCCTTCGAAGTTACACACGAACATGGGGATCTCGTAGGACTGAGCCGAGTGATCCACTCTATTCCATTGTTTTGACTGGTAGGTATCGGAAGTGGCTGAGAAGGGATGTGGAAGCGAGGGGTTGACTGCTTACTTTGCCAGTCTTTGAAATAAAAGAGTGGATCTCGTTGTGTGTTTTTCTTTTCCGTGCTCAACTTGTAATAAAGAAATCATCTGAATAAAATTGACTGATTAAGGGTTTCCCCCTTTCGGTTCATTAATCGCATGTGCCTTGCAAGAAAATGATTTGATTTGTCAATTCGGATATGATTTTTTGTGATTTAGGACCGAACCTCAGTGTGAGATTGCCTTCGTATCCCTCAAGAAAGGGAATCAGGCCCATATGTAGTTCGGGCTAGAGTTCGCTCTGGTATTAAAACTCTCGTTTTTGTGCTCTAAATTTTGCCTAGTACCGCCCTTTCGGGTTTTCGGCCTAGCGAGCTTCTTTTTGACTTTTTGCCCTAACTTTTGCCTAGGCCGCCCTTCCGGGTTTTCGACCTAGCGGGCTTGCTCTAATTTTTGCCCGAGACCGCCCGCCCTTGCGGTTTCCGGCCCAGCGAGCTCTCTCAAGGGTAGTAGCGTTTAAGTTGATCCAAATTGACAATTTTTGAGAATTCCTTGCCGTCGAGATCGATGATTGAGGCTGCTCCCCTGGAAAGGACAGACTTGTTGATGTACGGCCCGGCCCACTTCGGTTGGAACTTCCCTCGTAGGTCAAAAATTGGCGCACGGATTTTCTTGAGTACCATATCCCCCTTTTGCAGGTCCCTCGACTTCACTTTCTTGTTGAATGCCCAGGCGATCCTTCGCTGATAACCTAAATGTGGTACAAGGCTCGCAACCTCCTTTCGTCAAATAGCATGAGTTCTTCGAACCTCCCACTAATCCACTCAGCTTCGTCTATTCCTTATTCGGCCATGACCCTTAGCGACGAAACTCTTAGCTCGATAGGGAGAACGGCTTCCGTACCGTACACCAAAGAATAGGGTGTTGCCCCTGTCGGTGTGCGGATAGACGTCTTGTATGCCCATAAAGCTAGTGGTAGTTGTTCGTGCCAATTCCTAGCCGATTCAATAGTCCTTTTGAGAATCATCTTAATGGTCTTGTTTGTTGCTTCGATTGCCCCATTCGTTTGTGGCCGATAAGTGGTCGAATGATGCACTTGAATCTTAAATTCGTCAAAGAGTTCAAGAACTTTTCCTTTGAAGTGAACACCATTATCAGATACGAAGGCTTGAGGGACCCCATACCGATAGATGACGTTTTGTCTGATAAAGTGAGCCACTTGAACTGTCGTTAAAGTCTTGTATGAAGCTGCTTCGACCCATTTGGTGAAATAATCGACTGCTACCAAGATGAACCTGTGACCGTTAGAAGCCACGGGTGTGATCCTTCCGATGACATCAATGCCCCAGGCGGAGAATGGCCATGGTGTTGCCATTGGGTGTAACTCCGAGGGCGGGACATGGATAAGATTGGCATGAGTTTGGCATTTATGACATCGGCGCACATACTCGATGCAATCTGTCTCCATGGTTGACCAATAGTATCCCAATCTCAAAACCTTCTTAGCCAGCATCATCCCATTCATGTGGGGCCCACAAACTTCTTCATGAACTTCTTCCATCACCGCTCTCGTGTCGTCACCATGAATACACAACTTGTGGACTCTGCACGGAGATCACCGGTATAATTGTCCACCGCAAATGATGTATTGAGACTCCAGTCGTTGCAAAGCGATCCGATCTTTCTTGGCTGAATCTACAGGGAACTTTCCTTTCTCAACAAAATTCCAATGTCGTGGGACCATGGGAGTCCATCGTTTGGCTCGTCGATGTTCATGACGTAGTCGTACACGTGCTTTCCTCTCTGCTCAATCATGACAAGCCTCAGCTTTACCCCAATCGAAAGTTCCAGCATGGATGCTAACGTAGCGAGCTCATCGGCGAAGCGATTCTTCATCCTCAGGACATGCGTGAAGGTCACCTTTTGAAAACTCGGGATAAGTTCATCAAGTTGCTGATGGTATGGCTTCATCTTTTCATCCTTAACCCTCCATTCTCCGTTCGCTTGGGACAAAAAAGTTGGAATCTCCCACAACTTCCAGAACCTTGACTCCAATCTCCAGTGCGGCTTCCATCCCCACAATGCATGCTTCATACTCCGCTTCGTTGTTCGTGACTTCAAAATTTAACTTGAATGCTATAGACACCCCAATTTGGACCTATTAAATATCCTTAATTTATGCCCTCAAGGCTCCCCGAAGATGAAATTGAATCAAAATGGGACTTGGCTAAAGCTTGAACGATGCTTTTTGGACTTTTTCAAACCAAAACCATCATTTTTTCCGACACCCTGAGGGCAAAATTGGCACACATTTTAGCACATAAAATATATTTGAATGAAACCAATTGGGTTAGAAAGAGGACTCGACGAGCTTTTCAACGCTTCGAAAAACACCCAAAACCGAGTTCGAAAGTGTCCGTGGCAGCCTGCTGAAGTTGTGCAACCACTCCCAAGCGCTCGGGACCACTCTAGAGCACTCGGGAGTGCCACTCCCAAGCGCTTGGGAGTGCTGACAGACCAATGCATGTTGAGCTTGACCTTTAACCATGGCTTTTTCAGGTTTTCAAACCTTCCATTCAAACCTGCACGAAGCAGAAGCATGCCTGAGCCAACAGAGCATCTCAGGATGCCTTTTTTCCTCCCAAAAACTTTTTTATTTTCATTTTTATTTGATTTTCAAAGTAAAACCATGATTTTTGCCCCCCCACCCCCCGCCTCCCCTATAAATACCCCTTTCATTACCAGCTGAGAAGGGGACGAAATTTCAGTCTCTCCCTCCCCCTTTTGCTGCCAAAAACCAGCCTCTAAACTTCTCTCTCAAGCTCTTTCAAAACAATCTCCATCTCTAAGAGAAATTACCAACTCTCAAGGAAAATCTCTTAGAGAAATGGAGGCCTAAATTCCCCCTCTTCAAACTGTTTTCTAACCATTCTCAAGCACCAAAATCAGTTCAAGAAGCTAAGTTCAAGTCAAGCATAAGTATAAAATCTCATTTTATACTTAAAGTCTACTGTTTTTCTACTTCTGAGGGAGATCAGGGGCTCATACCAATTCTTCATACTGGTTGTGAGTTCCTTTGATCTTAGTTTAACAACAAGAGCAAAGGGGCATAAAAGTTTTTTTTTTTGTTAAGCTTATTGGCAGCACTCCCGAGCGCTCGGGACTACTCCCAAGCGCTCGAGAACGCCTCCAGTCCCATTTTCCTTCTTTTGGGCATGTAAGTGGACATGCAAGGGGAGTGAAACGTGTTTTCAAACAGATTAACTCTTTTGAGGTATGTTGGTGCAGACGATCTTCCTTTTTTCAAAGAAAAATAAAGAAGATTATTTTCATTTAAGGGCATGCAAAAGAGTTTTGTTCAAAATTTAAAAAGAGAAATTTTCATACTCCAAAAATACAAGATCTCGTGTACCAGCATACTACAATGAGGGTATTGGTTGATTGAAATCAGTCCTGGGGTGTAGATCACTCCCAAGCGCTCGGGAGTGTCTGCATGTCACTCCACCCCATTTTTCTTCCAGTTTGATCCTTATACTGCCTTTGGATGTCCATGCATGTGTCCCTTTACCTCCTAGAACTGTAAACTCATTCTTAGGGAGGCAAGGATGCACGGCTTGGAAGAATGGGGTCTGATTCCATTTCATTAAGTCCTCTGTTGAGCCTGTAACATGCTTAAGATCATTCCAGTTTACATTTTTAGTGTTATATCTTGTTGTACTAACATGATTTACAGGCTGAGCATGTAATATTCCCAAGCGCTCGGGAGTGCTCCCGAGCGCTCAAGAGTGAGATCAGTGATATGGCTTCAGTTCCTGTCATTTTGCATTTCTTTACCACTTTTCAATCATCCTCTGTACACATGCACATGCATGCACATCTTTATTTGGTATACTTGTGAATACTTGCTAATTGCTTAATGAAACAAAATGTTTTCAAAAAATTCCCCAAACGTTTAGTAGAGACCGATCTCGTATCAGGCGAGGGGGGTGCTGTAAAACCCTTCCCCCTCGTAACGTGGCCTCCGAACCCTCAAGCAATCTCTGGTTTTCAATTCAAATCAATCATTTTCAATCAAAACGGTTTCTCGGGTGGCAAACCATAAATCCGGGTGGCGACTCCTCAAATTTTTTGAATTAAAACATTGCGTTTTTCGGGCCGCCCCGATCCACCCGGGGCTGTGGTAGCCCACAAATGCGAGGGGAATATGTGACCCCTCAGGTGAGACCAGCAGTATGCCAATCCCAAAGCCCTTCTAATTAGTGACTCCATCGAAGTACAGAGTCCACGTCTCATCGACTGCTGTCATTACATCTTCGTCAGGAAATTGAAATTTCGTGTGCTCTGGTCCTTCGATCGGATGATCCGCTAAGAATTCTGCAACAGCCCTGCCCTTCACTGACTTTCGGGTGACGTATTTGATTTCGATTCTGCCAATAAAAGCAACCAACGTGCTAACTTACTAGTAAGTGCTGGCTTTTCGAAGAGATATTTGAGGGGATCCATTCGAGAAATCAGTATCACCGAGTAAAACAACACGTAGTGTCTCAATTTCTTTGTGGCCCATACAACGCCCAACATGTCTTTTCCAACGGAGTGTAACATTCTTCACTTCCCACCATCTTTTTGCTTAGATAGTAAATGGCTCTTTCAACCTTATCTTTTCCTTCTTGTGCCAGCATGCACCCCATGGATGAGGGCGCGACGGACAAGTGCAGGATCAAAGGTTTTCCCGGGATAGGCAACATCAAGATTGGAGGGTTCTGAAGATAAGTTCGTACTGCTTCGAAGGCTTTTTGGCATTTGTCATTCCATTCGAACTTCACATCCTTCTTGAGTAACCGAAACATCGCCTCACAAGTCAACGTTAACTATGCAATGAATCGGCTAATGAATTGAATTTTGCCCAAGAAGCTTCGAACACCCTTTTCGGACTGAAGAGGCTCCATATCGAGAATGGCTTTGATCTTAGAAGGATCCACCTCAATACCCCTGGTCGTAATCATGAATCCAAGCATCTTTCTGGCTGTGACTCCGAACGTGCACTTTTGCGGATTGAGACACATCTTGTACTTCTGAATTCTCTCAAAGAACTTTCTCAGTGCCGGTAGGTGGTCTTTTTGCTCTTTCCCCTTCACTATCATGTCATCGACGTACACCTTGACCTCCTTGTGAATCATATCGTGCAGCAGTATCGTAGCAGCCCTTTGATACGTAGGCCGGGCATTCTTCAACCCAAATGGCATAACCCGATAGCAGTAAGTCCCCTACTCGGTGATGAATGTGGTCTTCACCCTGTCTTCCGGTGCTAAGAGAATCTGATTGTATCCAGAGAAACCGTCCATGAAAGACAGCAAAGCATGCCCTGCAGTGTTGTCGACAAGTACATCTATATGTGGCAAAGGAAAGTCATCCTTAGGACTTGCTTTGTTCAGGTCTCTAAAATCAATGCAGACTCTGATTTTTCCATCCTTTTTAGGGACGGGCACGATGTTTGCAACCCAAGTGGGGTATTCAGTTACTATCAGAAAACCGGCGTCAATTTGCTTGGTTATCTCTTCTTTTATTTTTAACACCCAATCGGGTCGCATCTTTCTTAACTTTTGCTTGATAGGTTTGGCGTCGGGATAGAGGGGGATCCTGTTCTCGACGATTTCTGGATCGATTCCGGGCATGTCCGCGTGGGACCAAGCAAAAACTTCTTTGAATTCTTTCAATAAATCGGTGAGCTCTTAAAGCTCATTAAGAGTTAGCCCGGAACCGACCTAAACCAATCGAGGGTTCTCCTCATCACCCAAGTTTATTGAGATTATTTCTTCCTTTAAAGGCTGAGTATGCCTTTCGTTTTCACGCTCGATGAGGGAGCGAATTTCCTTGAGGATGTCCCCATCGACATCTATTCGTTCATCGTCGGGATCTACACAATTTATTTCAAAGTTCGGCAAGTAAGCAAAAGCATCTTTCATTTCAACAACGGGGGCCTCGGTGGGAGGAAATACAGCGGTGGACTCAAACTCGAAGTAAAAGCTACGACGAGGAGGGCCAATAAGCACAAGCTCCGACTCAGCGCTAGACAACGACTCAGTGCAAGACTCAGATTCAGTGTCAGTGTCAGAGTCGTGAATGCGCTTTACAAGTGGAATGAAAGTGTAATTTTCATATGTGCCTACTGCGTCCACAATAAGCATAGAAGGGTCTTCAATCTCCTCTTCTTCTTCCAGCATCAGCACAGCAGGATCTTCTATCATACCCCCCGATTCCTCGCCCCCGAACAGCGATTGAAAGTGGCCCGTTTCAAGAGCTTCGAGCCAATCCAGTGCTTCAGACAATTCCTCTATCTTTGCAACTTCTTCATCACTATCCCAGGTGTCGTTGGCAAAGATTTCGAAGCCAGGATACTTCACCTTTGTTTCCAAGTCTATGAATGGCTCTGGTTCTCCCTGGTACAGCTTCTCCTTCTCGTTAATCACGGGACCGGCTCTCAACTTTATTCCGGCATCATAGGCTCGGGCGCGATTGCGCCACTTCCTTGCAGGGTCATTCTTCTTGGGCACGTAGCCCAAACCGTACGGGTCAACACTTCTAGGAAAATGAGGAAACTCAGATACGCCTTGTTGATTGCGACCAAGGCCCATACCAGGCAGATAATTCATCCTCCTCATGATCTCTAAAGCCGCAGAGCTTACCACGAAACTCTCATCAGTCCGAATGGTGCACACCTTTGTAGTTATAACAACAAATCCCCCCATGGGTACATCCTCTTCTCCATGCATAATTTCCAGCAGCGGGGAGTTGTCTTCAGAATGAGGACGGATGCCAGAGTCCCCATGAATTATGAGAGTCCCGAAATCCAATCCCAGGATGAGCTTTTGGTGCAGCGTGGACGGTACCCCCATTACATCAGAGCGGTGCAGCCACGGCCTCCCCAGCAGGAGGTTGAATGAGGCAGGGATCTCCAGAACACAGAATTCCACAGTAGTCTTGAATTTTCCGGTTGCCAGCTCTAGTTGACTGTTCCCAAAACATCACGACGTGTATTGTCATAGGCACGGACTCCCAAAGTCGATGGTGTAAAATCCTTGTTCTAGAGGCCAAGACAATAGGCGGTGTGGAGAGGGCACACATTAATGGCGGAGCCATTATCAACAAGGATTGCCGGAACCCACTTTCCCAAGCACTTCATGGTGATATGAAGGGGCTTGTTATGGTCAGCTCCCTCAGGCGGCAGGTCTTTCTCAGTGAAGGACAAGGTGTGTTGGGTAAGGTTTGGGGTTATGAGGGCAATCATGGCTTCAGGAGCGATATCCGAGGGAACTTCGAGTTTGGAGAGAGTATTGATGAGTCTTCGGCGATGCTCGCGGGAAGACGCCAATACGCCCCACATGGACATATGGACCGGGGTTTCACGAAGTTGCTGAATGATGGGGTCGGTGTTGGTAACTGGGATTTGCTGTTGGGAGGCTTTGGGGTCAGAGTCGGGGAGTGAGTTGAGGTCGATGGACGGTTTGGGCTGGGAAGGCGGGTTAGGTTCAGTGGAGCTTGAGGGGTTACTTTGTGGAGAAGGTGGGATAGGGGTGCTCAGATTTGCGGGGTTAACTGGGTTCACGGGGATGTTGGGGTTGTTTCGCTGTGGTGGCGGTGCCCACGATGAGCTTCCCTGCTGGAGGTTGGTCGGTTGGTACACCCTGCTGCTCCTGGTGAGGTTACCAACTGTCTCGGGGATAGAATCCCACCAAGAATCTTCCCAGAAGTTGGAGAGATCAGTGTCAGCCTTGCGCTTTCCTTTGTCAAGCTTGGTTTTCTCAAGAGTGTCATTGAGAAGTTCCATCTCCAACGCGTTCCATATGTTCTTTTCTTCCAAGGAATTCCAAAAGTTGACGTTGTTGTTGTTGCTGACTTATAAGGATCCTTCATCTATCATAGCTTTGTTAACGGTCAGCTCTTCGCCATCCACCCATATGTTCACCAGTTTAGCCTTGCCCCAGAGGTCCTCAGGATCAAGCACACAAATGTTGAGTTCATCGAGAATCTCAACTATCGGCTGAGGGAGAAACTCGTCAATAATATGCTCCTGCAGACAGAAAGCATGATCCATTAAATATTCAAGAACATCGGAGTTCCTGGTGAGATTAACGATGGTTCTGACAAAGAGTCTCAAGAACATGCGACGGTTCATCAAGTCCAGTTCTTGCTCCACTTCTTCTTCTCAAAAGAGGTACGCCAAAGATGCTTCATCCAGAGGGTCAGAGTCGTCTATCCAATGCCATCCGTTGGGATCCTGCTCCCATTCCCACTCATCTTCCTCTTCAATCGGTTCAGGCTCCATGAACAAAGCAAACAGAGAATACCCGTCCAATGGGTCGGCCATCATCACTTCCCAATCTTGTCTCCAATCTCTATGCTCCAACTCCTCTACTTGGTGAGAGTCGAGAGCCACGGGCCACACTCTAGCGATAAGAGCCCGGTGTTCCATCGCGAAGAAGTCATTTGCTACATCATTCCATCTTCTTTGAAAATCCCATTCCATAGTTTCCAGTGCGCAGACAGCATCCTCAACTGGCAGTTCGACGGTCGGTTTGGGTTGGGTATCAGGAATGATGTAAAGGCTCGGGTTAAAGGGGAAGGGTAGGGAGATATGGTTGGTGTGGGTGTTTGAATGTTTCGGCAATGGGTTAGAGACGGTATTGGGCTTTTGTGGAGGCATAGGGAGCGTTTTGTTATCAATGAGATCTTGTATGGCGTGGCGAATGCGGAAACAATTGTCGGTTGGGTGGCCCACATTCTGATGGTAGGCACAGTATGCATTGGGATTATGGGAAGCAGGGAGCTTTTGAGGGAGGGGAGTAAGGGTGAGTGGTTTGTGGACGCCGCATTCAACCAATTTCTCGAGCACAGTGGAGAGAGGAGCGGAGAATTGAGCGAAAGTGCGAGGTTGAGAACGGGGTGGGTTGGTCTGAGCAACAATCTGATTGATTGGCTCGGCTTGGGTAGTGTTTGTGGAGGTGTTGGGGAGGTTGGTGTAGTCGGCGTTGCCGAACAGGGCGTTACTGTTACCAGAGTAGACTTTCTTTGGCTTGGGGGTAGGTTTAGGCTCGTCAAGGATGCCGAGCTGGACCGCTTCTTCGACAGCCAGGCCAGTATCGAAGAACGTTTTGAAATCTGAACACGATTGTGCCATGACCATATGCCTTGCTAGGTTTGGCTGAAGGTTCCGAACGATCATCAGAATCTGATCTCTGTTTGATGGTCTATCCTTCATTTGGGCCACTTTTGCCCTCCTCTTCTTCACAAAATCCGCAAAAGTTTCCTTAGTATCCATTTTCGTGGACTCCAGCTTACGGGTGTTGACTTCCAACTGAATGTTATAGTCATATTGCGCTATGAAAGCCGCACATATGTCTTCCCAAGAACGTTTCCTCCTTTCATCCAGCGACGTAAACCAATGGAGGGCATGACCCACGAGAGTCTGTCAGAACATCTGAGCCATGGCGTCTCTTTCTACTCCCCACATGGAGAGTGCTCGTATGTATCCAGTCAAATGCGCCTTCGGGTCTCCAGTTCCATCAAATTTTGCGAAGTCTATGGGCCTAAACTTCTCAGGTAGCTTTGCATTGGGGAACAAACAGAGCTTGTTGATGTCAAAGCTCGTTGTGGCGATCTTCTCATTCCTTGCTACAGACTGCTCCAACTGAGTTATCTTTGGTAGTACAGCTGCCATCTCAGGGTTCTGTGGAGTTTCCATCTTGAGGGCTGGTTGTTCCGGGTTAGAATTTGGGTTTGGGTTTGGATTCGGGTTAGGATTTGGGTTCGGAAGTCGTCGAGCCACCCCAGTTATCATGAGCATAAGTTGGGCAATCTGATTGTCAGTACGTTCGCCCAATCGCACATGCCTGATTTCCGCCATTTCTCCATTCGGGTTTTCCGGGTTTGGGCTTTCCGGGTTCGGATTTTCAGGGTGTGGATTTTCTGGGTTCGGATTGGGATTCGGGTTGGGGTTTGGATTTGGATTTGGATTCCCGGCCGGTTGTTCCATCTCTGCCCGAAAGTCTGAAGCACTGCTAGGATCTGACCCAAGTTGAAGCCGCTCCAATCTCTGCCCAAGGGGTCTGGTCCAGGAGGGTATGATATTCTTATTCTTCGGCCCAATTGCTCAGAACTGACAGCATAGCAAAAACTTATGCTCAGACGCGGTTCCTGCTTGCATTTTATGAAATTTGTGCATGGTTTTAGAAAATGCGTGCATCGTCGTCACCATCATCAACTCTAATTTTCAAAAACAATTGAATACCCCTTACTAGAGGTTGCCTTGATCCTCAGATTTTTAGGGTGTATCCTCACTTAGGAACCGCCGATTCCCAAAAGATGCTAAAATAAACGAAGTATTTGGCTAATACTCCATCGACACTCGACCATTGGTTCGGAATGACTCGGGGTGAACAATGTGATACGATAACCAAAGTGGCGTAAGCGGTACGTTTGCTTTTAGCCTGGGTGGTGTTGGTATAACAGCATTCTGCTCCCTTGTCATTCCTTCCCTTTGGTTAATTTCCCGATTAAATACTAGTCAAGGACTTGGCGAAATTTTAGTTTCCCTTAGGCTTAGGCTCGAGGACTTGTATGATTCAAGCAACACGCATTAGGGTGCGTGACTCTTCATCGGGTCTCGGCAACCTTCCAAAGACTGCGCGAGCGAGTCTCGAGAACCGTGGCTGACAGCATGATGATGCAAGATGAAATGCAGCATGTAAACAGAATATAGCACGTAACCCTACCCTGTAGGTCCCTGTCCTAGTTGGGAAGGTTCTATGGCTCGCTAAACATTTACAAATGCCGGTTTTGGTTTGAAGAGGGTTCCCCGGACTAGAGTCAAAGTACACCTCCCATTACTGAGGGTACACCCAATAACGGTACAAACGGTAGGGATGACTCATCATGGTCGAGGGTTGCTTAGCATTCTGGGATTCCCCATCACCGGCAAGCCGGGAGGATTGCCGAAACACAACAGCGGGGTTGCACAAGATATATATACAAGAAAATAGAAAACGAAACAAAATGGTTTGAAAAATCCCACAAATATCTTTCAAGCTTGGTTCACTAATTTAATTGATGCTCGAGGAAAGTGGGCCGTTTTGAGAACATGCCAACTTTTCCTCAAGTATTAATTAAATCAAGTCCTCAGCAGAGTCGCCACTGTGGGCTACCACAGCCCCGGGTGGATCGAGGCAGCCCGAAAAATGCAAAGTTTTTGAATCGAATCGAAAAATTTGAAGAGTCGCCACCCGAATTTATGGTTCGCCACCCGAGAAACCATTTTTATTGAAAATGATTGAATTTTGAATTGAAAAGCAGAGATCACTTGAGGGTTTGGAAGTCACGTTACGAGGGGGGAAGGATTTTACGGCACCCCCCTCGCTCGATTTGAAATCGGTCTCTACTAAATATTTGTGGAATTTTCCAAAAGATTTTATTTTATTAAACAACTAGCAAGTATTAACAGGTATACCAAATAAACGTGTATGCTAGTGCATGTGTACAGTGAATGATAAAATGCAAGGGATAAAATGCAGGATGACAAAGGGTTGAAGATCTGCTTCTGACTTCACTCCCGAGCGCTCGGGAGTGCTCCAAAGCACTTGGGAGTGCTGATATCCAACCTGCAAGTTTTGTTAGCACAAACAGAATACAATGCCACAACTATAAACTGAGATGATTTTAAACATGTTTTAGGCTCAGCAGAGGGCTTGGTGAACTGGGATAAGACCCCAATCTTTCAAGCCATGCATCCTTGCCTCTACAAGAGCTGATCTATAGTTCAAAGGGACAAATAGGCACATGCATGGACATGCAAAGACGGCTGAAGGACTAGACTAGAGGAAGAGTGAAGTGAGATGACATGCAGACACTCCCGAGCGCTTGGGAGTACTCTCAAGCGCTTGGGAGTGGACTTTTCTCCAAATTGATTTCAACTAACCAATGAAATGTTGAAGCACCAGATCTGTCTCCTTTGAAGATGAAAAATTTTCTTTTAAATTCTGGGAAATACTCTTTTGCATGATCTTCAAATAAAAATAATTTTTGTCTTTGGAAAATAGGCCAGTCGCATCAATATGCCTTAAAAGAATTAGTTTATTTGAAATCACACCTTACTCTTCCTGCATGTCCTCCTAAGTGCTCAAAAGGAAGTGAAAATGGGGCTGGAGGCACTCTCGAGCGCTCAAGAGTACTTCCGAGCGCTTGAGAGTGCTTCCAGTAAGTTGACTGTAAAAGTTTTCATGCCCCTTTTTGGTCTTATTTTTTTTACTAAGGTTTTCCAACCACACACTTAGTATTAAAGACTGAGGTGGGCTGGGAGACCTCCCTCAGAAAGGAAGAACAACCCTTTTTTGATTCGAACCAAAAAGAAGTAGAAATGTTTCTACCTCTTGAGAGACCTTGCTTCTTGAATGATTTTGAGAGTGAGGGAGTGTAGACACCCCAATTTGAACTCTTCGAATTTCCTTAATTTGTGGCCCAAAGCCTCCTCGATGATGATTTTGGATTAAGACAAGCCTGATATCAATCGAAACTTGGCTCCTTGAAAGATTTGAAAACGGAATAAATTGGTCAAAATCCCTTTCCAAGCGCTTGGGAGCAATCCTAAGCGCTCTAAACCATTTTCGAAAGCACTGGCTGGGTTTACTCTCGAGCGCTTGAGAGTGAAGTCCCAAGCGCTTGAGACCCCTCTCGAGCGCTCAGGTCCTCTGTGCTGGGCAATGGGTGGCAGGGCTTCCCACTACCCATGCAACTCATCATTGCGATTTCCTTGAGCCGGCAGAGGTTTGAGTCAACACTCAACCTCAGTCAGAGGAGATCAGGCCAGCAGTTTTTTCTGTTTAAAAATGTTTTATTTCAAATCTATTTCATTTTAGGACCTTAGGTTATTTTGCCTATAAATACGACTAGTCTTCAGCTGAGGAGAGACCACGAAATTTTCTCTCTCTCTAAACCACTTTCCTCTCTCTTGCTGAAAACAAAAAGTTCTCAAATACAAGTTTGTTCTTCAACTCAAAACTTCAAGAGGTTTTCAAGAACTTCCAAAAAAAGGGCAGAAATCCAGAACATTATAAACTTCTGATTTCTGGTCTTCTTTCTCTTTGCGCTCATTTTCAAAACCCATTCAAGAAGTCAAGTTCCATCCAAAGGTAGAAACTCTTTTCTTACCTTGATATCAAAGAGGCTGTTCTTTCTTTCTGAGGTCTTCCAGTCCACTCCAGTCTTTAATACTGGGTGTGAGTTTGGAAGACCTTAGTGTAAAAACAAGAGCAAAGGGGGTACAACAAAATGTTTTCTTAAAACCCTTACTGGAAACACTCTCGAGCGCTCTAGCGTGCTCCCGAACGCTCGGGACTGTTTCCAGTCCCATGCATGGCATCCTAGTAAGCAGTAGGCTGGGGGTGAGGTGCGCTCTCAAATAAAATGGTGTTACTCTAGCATGCATGCACAGAAAATTAGTTTTCCAGAGGCAAAAACATCTCTCATATGTTTTTCGTGTAAGACCAGGGATGTCCAAGCTTAAAAGATCATTTTCTTTTGGGAAAGATCAAAACAGGGGTCTTTTGCACGCTAAGGCAGTACCATTTTCCATTTGAGAAAAAGTTGACATGCAGCTCACTCTCAAGCGCTCGAGACCATTCCCGAGCGCACGGGAGTACATGCATGCCCTTGCATTCCATTTTCCAGTTTGTTGCATTTTCTGACTTCCTGCATGCATCAATGTACCCTCTTAATCTTTTCAAAACTTACATATTTAACTGTGTAGTGGCAGGGAAGCATGGTTTAAGAGATTGAGGCCCTACCTCAGTCTATCAAAGTCATCTGCTAAGCCTTCAATATGTTTAAAATCTTTTCTGTTTACTGTTATTAGCCTTATTTACTGTTTGGACTAACAAAGCCTGCAAGTTGGGTATCAGAATTCCCAAGCGCTCGGGACTACTCCCGAGCGCTCGAGAGTGAAATCAGTGACAAATCCCCAGTTTCCACTATCATGCATCTTATTCATTTACAGTTTTATCCATCCACTGAACAGTTGCACATGCATGCACTTCTTACTTGTTATAACTGCGGATACCTGCTATTTGCTTGATGAAACAAAATCTTTTTCGAAAAATCCCACAAATATTTAGTAGAGACCGATTTCAAATCGAGCGAGGGGGTGCCGTAAAACCCTTCCCCCCTCGTAACATGGCTTCCGAACCTTTAACGAATCTTTGGTTTTCAATTCAAAACAATCATTTTCAATAAAATAGTTTCTCGGATGGCAAACCATAAATCCGGGTGGCGACTCTTCAAATTTTTTAAAAACGTGGCGTTTCTTTTCGGGCCGCCCCGATCCATCCGGGGTTGTGGTAGCCCACAGTGGTGACTCCGCTGGGGATATGGTTTAATAAATACTTGAGAAAAATTGGTACGTTGGTGAAATGGCCCAATTTCCTTAAGCATTAATTAAATTAGTGAGCCAAGCTTGAAAAATGTTTGTGGGATTTTCAAAATTATTTTGTTTCATTTACCATTTTTGTATATATATCTTGTGCAGCCCCCGCTGTTGTGTTTCGGCAATCCTACCCGGCTTGCCGGTGATAGGGAATCCCAGAATGCTCAGTAACCCTCGACCGTGATGAGTCATCCCTACCGTTTGTACCGTTATTTGGTGTACGCTCAATAATGGGAGGTATACTTTGACTATAGTCCGGGGAACCCTTTTCAAGCCAAAACCGGCCTTGGTACATGCTTAGCAAGCCATAGAACCTTCCAAACTAGGACAGGAACCCACAGGGTAGGGTTATGCGCTATATTCTGTTTACGTGTTGCACTGCATCTTGCATCATCATACTGTCATCCACGGTTCTCGAGACTCGCTCGCGCGGTCTTCGGAAGGTTGCCAAGACTCGATGAAGAGTCACACACCCTAATGCGTGTTGCTAAATCACACAAGTCCTCGAGCCCAAACCCGAAGGAAAAAGACGTTTGTGTCATTAGAAAGCATTCAACCTCCGAAAGGCATTCCCAACAGTAGAGGAAATCTCCCCAACAAAGGCAACAATAATCAACAGGCTTCACCCAAAGCATCTAACAAGCTTTATGAGTCAATATGGTCAGAACTAGGCTTGGGGAGCAATCCTAAGCATGTGAAAAGTAACCTTGGGGACACTCCTGAGCAAGCGGAATGTAGCTAAATCTAGCAAATGTAGCTAAATCTAGCAAATGAGATGTGGCAGAAATCTAACAAGTGGAATGTGACTAAATCTAGCCTAGGAGGCAATTCCAAGCATGTGCAAAAAGAAATCAATTCTCTGACTCCTGCTGGACAACGAAATCTTCCCTTTCAAAGGCAATCAATTTGAATCCAGACACCAACAAAGCGTTCATGGTATTCTGGGCCCGCGGCCAATAGAATTTGTGATGGAGTGTAAACCAGCCTTGTGAGCATTTCCAAGCATGCATGATATCGAGCACCAGCATCAAGATGAATCAAAAAGCCTCGCATAGGTTGTCACATGTCCGCCAGAAGCACTCAGTCTAGCCTCAAGATCATTCCGAGCATGAAGAAATTAGCCTTGGGAGTATTCCCAAGCTTAAAAAGGATCAAGTAATGACCGATGCCTTGTAGGGGTTACCAAATGCATGTAAGCAGTCTAGCTTTGGGAGTATCAAACATGTGGAATTCACTAGAGAACGTGTGAAATCTAGTCTTGGGGGCATCCCCAAGCATGAAGAATCTCAAGCACCAATGTTGGACCCGCTTCGGGACTCTTTCTGAGCTCTCTCTGAAGCAGCAAGTTTGCAACTACTGAGGATTATAGACTGTGAACTCTTGCGCGCAAAACCCAAAGGATCCTTCAGACTCTACACTCCAGTTATTGTACTCCGAAAGTACGACAGCTTCAGTGGCTCTATGCCCATACTTGCTAGCACCCAGCAGCTTTAGGCTCACTATCAGCAGCTCTAAGCTCACTCAACGGCCCTGTACTCACCATCATGATCACTTAGCAGCTCCGTGACCAAGTCCTGAGCTCATTATCTCAAACAGCCCTATGCTTACTATCAGCAACACCATACCATCACTCAACGCAGCTCTATGACAGCTCTATGCACTATGCCAAATTTTTGCATTAACAGCATTAAAAAACTGCCGGTAATAGTCCAAATACCGCCGGTAAAAGTGTATTACCGCCGCTAAAAGTCAATTACCACCGGTAAAAGTTCCGTCGGCAAAACAATTGTTGAAAATACAAAAACGGCGGTAAATTACCGCCGGTAAAAGTTTCGGACTATTAACGGCGGTTTTACTACCGCCGCTAAAAGTTTCGAAAAAATAATGACATTGCCAAGATTCGAACCCGCGACCCGTTGATTAATACCCGAGCACTAACCCACTAAGCTACATAAAATTATGCGTTTTATTAGAAGAATAATAATATTTATATTATATAAAGATTATTACCGGCGGTTTTTGTTTACCGCCGTTAATAGTAAGTTTTACCGGCGGTTTTACATTACCGCCGATAATAGTTAGTTTTACCGGCGGTTTTACTCATGTCGTTAATAAACGGCGTTTATAGTTACCTTTTGCAGCGGTTTGTTATTACCGCCAGTAATAGCACCATTTACTGACGATTTTATTACCGCCGGTAAAAAAACCGCCGGCAAAGGCAATTTTTGGCGTAGTGATGGCTCCAAGCCCATCATCTCAGCGGCTCTGTGCCCGCTATCCTATCAACTCAACAGGTCCGCGCCTATCACTATCAAGCTCACCCAACAGCTCTAAGCTTATCAAACATCTCAGCTCATTCAGCGGCTCCAAGCCCACCATTTCAAAAAAACATCACCGCCGACCATCTCAGCGGCTCTAAGCCCGTTAATTCAGTGGCTCTGTGCCCGCTATCCTATCAACTCAACAGCTTCATGCAACTCTGCGGCTCCAAGTCTGTCAATTCAACTGGCACTATGCCGTCACTATCAGCAGCTCTACGCTTGCTCAATTGGTTCTATGCCATGATTATCCCCACAGGCTCTACTCCGCCCCAATCAACAATCGTCAACTCAACGGCTCTAAGCCCATTATCTCAAAGGCTCCACGCCTATTATCAACTCAGCAGCTTTAAGCCCACAACTCAGCAGCTCAAAGCCCATTATCTCAACTGGCTCCATGCCACGATACTACTCAACGGCTCCATGCCTGTTATCAACTCAGCGGCTTCAAGCCCACCACTCAGCGGCTCTAAGCCCACTATCTCAACTGGCTAGAAGCCGTAACCAACTCAACTGGCTCAAAGCCGTAACAACTCTCAACAGGCTCTACGCCGTCAGCAACAATTATCAATTCTCAAGCCCAACCACTGTGTACTAGATGCTCAAGTTCTACACTTGAATGCGCAAGCTCTATGCTTGAATGCCCAACCACTGCGTACTGGATGCTCAAAGCCTGTACTTTGAATGCTTGGATTCTGCCGTCCGAATGCTCGAGCTCTACGCTCTGAATGCTCAAGTCCGGAACTTGATAGAAGCTCTAAGCTTAAAATCAAACACACACGCACGAGCCCGTGCACATATTGCATCAATCACATCGAGTCTGCATAACTATCAGCATTATCATATCTGTTCACATCTAACAAATCATCATACATACATGCTATGTTCTGCATATCTCTCTTATTCATGCAACAGGTCAATCCTGCAATCAACCGGCTCCATGCCTCAGTTTTATTGATCGGCCCAGAACCTTGATCCTTTGGCTCTACGCCAAATTTTATGATGAGAAAGCTCCGCGCACAGACCATCAGAATACAACCGGCTCTACGCCTCAGTTCAATCACATCAAGCTCAAAGCTCCGATATTTCAAGTTCTCACCTCCAGAAGGCAAAGCTCTTTGAACTATCAACACCAGCTCCGCGCTTCGGTTCTATCACCTCAGGCTCTCGCCTTATGATCAATGCCAGCTCCGCGCTTCGGTCCGATCAAGCTCAAAGCTCCAACACCTCATGCTCTCGCCTCATGATTGCAACCGGCTCCGTGCCTCGGTTCCTTCATTCCCATGCTCCGTGCTCAAGTTACTGGCCCCTGCACCTCCCATATCTCAAGAAACGGCATCCAACTCGTCTCCGGAAGATGGCTTGGATCCCACTCCAATTACATCAATTCCTTCCAACTCATTCGCAAGGATAGGCTGCTCTACCGAGCTTCTCTCAGTTAAAGTAAGGATGGTCAAGAAAAGCAAACACACCTACCGTGTACTGATCTACCCCGAAATACTAAGGTAACTCTCCGCAAAAACTTCCCCCGGCAGCCCCGTGCTCCTTCAACTACTCTCCGCCAAAACCCTGACATCGCCTAGGTACGTCACACTACGGCTTTTAAAGCCCGAAGGTATGTCTTCTGTCTCTAACCCTCCAAACTTTTTCTTTTTTTATTGCCTTAGAACTACGGTTGGTCTGAATTTCACCTGTGGAATACGTAGGCAGCCTCCCGGCCCGACCATAACAAAAACCTTTTTCAAAAACCCTTGGAATAGTGGTTGGACCAAATTGAGTTGCTTTTATAGCTTTGACTATTACTCAAACATGTCTCGCGATCCGTCTGAGCTCAATCAAAGAGGGGCATCTGTAGACACCCCAATTTGGCCTAACAATTATTTCAAGTCTCACCTTGGGACCATCCCGATGATGATACGGATTCGATGAATGCTGATTGCCATCTTGTGAAACCCATAGACTTATGGTAGGAACTTTGAGCCATTTAGAGGACCCAATCCATAGCCAAATAGCCTTTTAGACAGAAACACGGTGTTCTAGGAAAATCCATCGGTCGGCCGTAACATCGATCTCACGGCCTTAACATCCATTCTTCACTCGAGCAACCTGTTGCTAGCAAAATCTCCCTGAGAGATCAATACCTCGGCCGCTGGATACTTTCCTCGGCCGCTCAATCCGTTCCTCGGCCGTGAGTTCCTTTGCTCGGCCGCCAGATCGACCTTTTTCCAGACTCTTGAATGTTCTGTCGGTTGTTTGATCCAATCCCGATTTTCCGATGCGTTCGGGCCACGTTCAGAGATTGCAATGAAGAGTTAGAATTGCATTGCAATTGCAATCGCGTGATTTGATTGGACCGAGTGAGTCATCCCTTTGCCTATATAAAGAGGCCCTCGGACTCCGAAATACAACAACGAAATTAAACAGAGATTCACACCCTCATCAGCCATGAAACTCTGTAAAAATACTCACACAAACCCTCTCTACAGAAGCCCTAACCTTCCGAAGGCAGCCACCAATCCGAAGATCAAACCCCGGAGTTCAAACCCTAACCCTAGGGTTTCGTCCAAGAAGCATTCAATCAGTCGATCGCGATCAATCCGAAGCAATCAAGCAACTGAGGGATCAAGGTGGTGAGGCCCAACGGCCTCTGGTTTGGTTTATTTACTGCTTATTTTACTAATCATAGCGTTTTAGTCACATGTTAAACTTTCTGTCTGGTGTGAGGAAGAACACCAGCCGGGGCTTCGATCCCTCGGCCGGTACATAAAATCAGCATGATTACTCGGCCGTGACATCCATTCACCAGCCGAGTAATCGATCTGCTGGCACACGTTTTGTTTTGTTTTCTGCTGTTCTGACGCATGCTCATTTATTGTTTCGGCTCACCTTATTTACTGTTTAAAGGCATTAAGGAAACAGATTATGTGTTATGGTTAAATAAAGCATCTATATGTCTTATGTTGAATGATTATGAGCTAGGCTCACGGCTAGGCAAAGAGGGGTGCCTAACACCTTCCCCTTATTGTACCTTTGGCTTCCGTACCCAGAATCTCTATCTGTTTTCCTAGTTTTAATAAACTGGGTGGCGACTCTGTTTTGGTGATAACCGCTATCGTGTGGCAATGTTCCTAACCATGGGAATATCCACGATCTTGGTTTATGAAGCAAGCAACCAATCGAGCAAAAAAAAGCATTATCAATCTGTATGGCGATGCCCCGTTTGGGAGATGTCTATAGTTTTCAGAAGCGAGTTTGTAAAACAACAGGACGTGGATTGAAGCGTTTTTGTTCTGATTTGGAGGGGGTTTTTTAGCGATTTTCTCAAAGTGTTTTGGAGGAATGGGGACAGCTGTGAGAGAGATGAATTGATGAAGTTCGTTCATTTGTGAGATAGAGGGGAGAGAGTAAAATCTTATCTTAGAGCATCCACATAGTGGTATAATCAAAACAAAAAGATTTATAAAGTTAGCAACATTTGCTCAAAAAGAGCTCACATTAGAATAACCAAACTTAGAAATATCTTAGCAACTCATCAAATTTTGGCCATTGGATAATCAAAACTACAAATCTTTTGCCAATAATCAAATTTATTTATCATCACATTTCCTCAATCAAGTACACCATTATTACAAGAAATATTCTTTTTTCCATTTTCAACATGTTTATAACAAAAATACTTTCGGATAAAAAAAACAAAAATACTTTTACAAACAGTTTTTACTTTTTTGCAAAAATAGTTCTTTTACATTTTTTTTTTATAAAAACTGTTTTCCCAAAAAAAAAATTTATACAGTTTTTTTATTAAAACTTTTTTTTTCAAAAACTATTCTTTTGAAAAAAAAAACTTTTTCTATTCAAAAACTGTTTTTTTTAACTTTTTCCCGAAAATTGTTTTTTTTTTAATCAAAGTTTTCAAAAAAATATTTTCTCTTTTTCTAATAACTTATTTTTATGAAAACTATTTAAAAAAATTGTTTTCTATGTCTATGTCACAATTTCTAGATTTTTATAAGGTAAATAGGTGATGTGGCAAATTTTGGTTATTCAATTTTGATTGTACCATTGTGGACCTCTACATTGCTAACCTTAGCAACCCCTTAAATGGATAACCAAAAGATGATATGTTAACTTTTGATTATTCCACTGTGGATGCTCTTAGCTATTGATTTCAATGGTTGAGATTGAGTGTCAAAAAAAATATATATATATATATATATGTATATATATATATATGTACCGAAAAATGGGACTACAACATAACACCTCCGGGAGGGCGTTTAAACCGCGATCAGTTCCCCGTCGATTTCACATTCCCATTCGGAGATTATCGTAAGAGATTTTGATCGTCATCTAGTATCCTAGTCCTGTAACGAAAACCATTCCATTCGAAATTTGGGCTCCGGGCTCCCTAATTTCCTAAAATCCTAAAGGGCGACAAATACATACTAGTCCGGCTGTCCACCATTGTTGCGAAATTCGTAGAATCTAATCGGCGGATGCATATTTACGTGGGATGAAGTCGGAGGATGGATATTTAAAAATTCCAAAAGAGTGTAGATTACAAAAAAGTGTGTGAATATCAATTCCCTTACATTTATATGTATGAATATATAAATATCTCAATATCCGATTTGGTTAATTCAGACTCCGTTCCAGAACACCTTCTTAAAAAATAAGTATTTATTTCACATTTTCAAACTCAAAAATAATATGACAACCACTAGTCAATGCAGTTGGTATGTCATCTCTCCCCTATAAGGGAGGTCCTGAGCGACTCCTGCTGGAGCAATACCCTTAGGGTCCCAAGCTATGGATAGCTTCTGGACCCCGTGCTAATCCTAACACCCCCCCACTAACCCCCGCTGATATATGACAATTGAAAAAAAAAACTCAAAAATATTATAAATGAAAAATAATTTTTCAATTTTTTTGTACTGTATAAAAGATCTCAACGAGATCTATCAAACAAAATCCATATTGATAAGAAAATTATTTGCGTAAGCACATAATTTTTGAAGTTAAAATTACCTTTTTAAAAAATAAGTAATTATTTACCTTTCCGGAATGGAGTCTCATGGTTCCAAAAAGAAAAGAAACGTTGACTGAACTATATCTTACAATTTTAAATTTTTGAATACGTGTCCTTATCATTAAACCACAGTTTGGAACCAAAACGTACGGTTTAGCTTGGTTCGATCCGGTTTCGTGGCTCACCGAAATTTGTGTAGCCCTACCACTAATTCACCAAATTTTAACGTAAAAATAACAAAAAAGCGAAAATAATTTGAATAACAAAAAAGCCAATTGGGTTTTTAAGAGAAACCCAGCGTTGTTCTGGGGTCCACAAATGGTATTTATGCAGGGAAAAACTGTTAGGACCACCCAACACCCAATAATTTTTCCCAGGGAGAGCATGTGTCACTGAGAATTCTTTCCGTGGGATAAGTGAATAGGAACAGTGCACACAATTCGTGTTTGGCCGCCGAGAAAGAGGAAGAAGAAACTCTCACCATGAGAGCCGTTGTTCAGCGAGTTGCCTCAGCCAGCGTTGAGGTCATTACTTCAATTCAACCAATTTACTGAATTCACCTCTCTCTCTCTCTCTCTCTCTCTCTCTCCACATAGTACTATTCTACGTATATGTTTTGGTGTATATGTTCGCTTCATCGATTAAAGAAAGAGATGCAGGTGGAAGGGCGAATCGTATCGGCTATCGGGGCGGGGCTTCTCGTCCTGGTTGGTCTTCACGAGTCGGACGTTGATTCTGATGCCGACTACATTTGCCGAAAAGTACTCAACATGAGATTATTCCCAAATGAAAAAACAGGAAAGAACTGGGACCAGAATGTAAGTCCCCACGTCTCTTTATATAACTTTTTAGTATTTCTCGTTTTAATGGTCAATTTAACTATTTTTTTGTTGGCCATATTCCCCCGATCAGTGGCGGAGTGAAGATTTTGACCTGGGGCCGGATTAATAGACATATTTTTTTCTCTAGAATGTATACTTATTATATCATAATTGTTTTGTTTTTCAATTCATTACATTTGTACATTGAAATGATTCTAGCCCAGTGCAGTTAAAATATACCAATCATTTTGTGTTTTTTCCTTTAGATTTTTATTTATGAAAGAAATTGAAAAATGAGACTGTAAAATAACCGATTTTTTATCAAATTAAGCCAAAATTCTTAAGATTATAAGTAGTTATACATGAATAATTATCAAAGATATTCAAAATCAGATATATACCAAATAAAAATTTTAAAGCTCGGGGGCTTGGAGGAGCCAGGGAGGCCGGGGCCACCCTGGGCCCCAACATAGCTCCGCCACTGACCCAAATTAAACTGTATGACATGGGAAAAACATGCAGCTTATCCTATATGCATTTGCAGGTAATGCAGAGGAGTTATGGTGTTCTATTGGGTACGTAGAAATCGTAAAAATTGAGTTGGTATTATGAATGCCATTTGTTGTTATGAAATATCCATATCTTTCTTCTTTATTTGGCTTTTATGTTTCATGAAATAGCTTATAGAAGTTCTTTTCCATCCCGAAGGTGAGGAAAAGGTGAAGATAAGGGGTGCATGAAAAAAAATTCCTTACATTTTCAAGCACTTTCTTAAGCTCAACACTTTCTCGGTCCATTTAAGGCTAATGACCCTCACTTGGTTAGTCATTAGCTTTTCTCTATAAAACACATCAAAACTGTAAAGAGAAAAGGAAATGCTAGTTACGGTGCAAATTTTGGCCATTTGGCTTTGAGGGGCAAGAAAAAAGCATCTAAGAACATGTAAAAACTGATAGCAATTGTAGGAAAAAAGTGTCCTGGTACTCTCCTATTTTGAGTTTTTCCACAATCCTGACCTTAAGTAGTGGAATAAAAGAGGTGGAAGGAGAGTAGGCTAGGGGGAGAGGGTACAAGATGGCAAATAGAGAGAAGGGCATATCTCATTCCAACAAAACCAAATGAAAATAGATTGCGGAGTCAGTTAAATGTTTCACGGTACCTCACCCTATAAACTAATTTTAAGTGGCGTAATCTCTTTTGTTTCAAATATCCACTTTTTTCTCTGTTATGTTTCAGAATTGTCCAACTTCTGCAAACTCTACAAAAGATGGGTTTTTATGTGCGAATTTTGAAAAGAGAAACACAGGCAATTCTCCAAAGTATTGTTCTTTTTCCAAATGAGGATCAGGAGAGGGGCTTTTCTGTCTTCAATCTTTTGTGTATCGACTCTGAATTATTTGATTTTCTTTCCACTATTTCCAGGGTTCTTGACATGGTCTTTTATCTTTCATTGCTGTCAGCTTGTGTTATTTAGATTCTTAAGACACAACCCTCTTCCCATACCGTAATGCCAAATCAACCAACTCTGGTGTTTCCTTTAGCTATGTTTGTTCCAGAAGATAATGCGTTGTTAGTCACTTGTATCAGAATTGTAGAAAATGGACCCCCTCTCTTTGTTTCGGGCTTTCAAGTCTTTATCTTTATTTACTTGTGATGAAATCAACCATAGATCACTTCCCCCTTTTATTTGAGAGTATTTAATCTCACCAAATTTTGGAATGGGGGTGAGAAGATTTCTGAAGTAGGAGTGAACTAGAAAATGAGAAGATTTCAATCAGTACGATAATTAAACATAAAGAAGGGGAAATGCTATTGACATCCAATTGGTGGTCGTTTATCTTCAAGGGGCCCGGAAGATTTGCTTGGGAACCTTTGAAAAGTGCTTGGATTGAACTCCAGTATTTTAACATTTCCCACAATCCTCACCTTAAGGACCACCTATTGGGATTTGGATTTAAACAAAATGAAAATCCTTTTTACTTTTGAAAGAAGTCGAATTTGGGTACATATTGGGTGAAGAGTTGGAGAGGGATGAAAGAAGTAGATATCACATTTAAAACAAGATTCGAACCGAGTAAAAAAAGACTATATGGTGCGTTAAAGGTCACAGTCACAGCGTACCTTACCTTATAGTGTCTTTTTTGTTAACATTATTTCTTTTGTTTTTAGGTTAAAGCATCCAATTTCTTTGTCTTTTAAAAGGCACAGACTTCCTCTCCCTCTACCCACCCAACTCCGTGTCGTATTACAAGAACTCAACTCCTCCAAACTTCTAACGGAAAAAAAGAAATGGGATGTTTTACTCCCCCTTAAAAGAGAAACACAATCAAATGCTCAAGAGTATTATTTTTGTCCTTGTGAAATCTGAGTATGTACAGGCTTTAGACATGGGAATCAGGAAGAGGGGCTGTTTCGTTTATATTCCTTGAATCTTCATTTTATACCTAATCTTAATTTGTTTATTTCATCCACATACTTTTTTCCCAGCTATAGTCAGGGGGTTTTCTCCCTTTCATACTGCCAAATGTCATTATTGTAAAGACTTCACGAATGATTGTTCAGTGCTCTTGGAGCACTGCCACTTGGTTCTCCAGGGACCTTGTCCACCACACTTTTGTGTGGCCCACAGAAATATGCGGTGGACAAGGCCCCTAGAGAACCATGTGGCAGTGCTCCAGGAACAAAGAACAACTTTTCCTTCACAACCCACTCGTGATGCCACGTCAACGAACTCTGGTGTTGGTTGTCACATGTATGAGAAATGTAGAAAATGGAAGACATAAAGTAGGCAAGTCAGCTACGATCAGGAAGTGGAAACTTTTTTTGGTAGCGGTCATCTAATAGAATTTGATGGCGGAGACAAGGTGGGACACCAGAAGTCCTCTACCACGGTCCATTTCTTTGTCTCCTCCTTAACATTATCAAAAGATATAACTACCGTATATTTTTCTTTACATCTCACAAGATCTTCCCGCTTTCTTATTCTCTCCAACATAACCAATAATAATACTTCTGACTTCCACTTCCATATCCTGTCTCGTTCTTTTACGTTTTCCGTAATTATGCTTTTGGTTTGCTACTTATCATAGTATGTAGATTACTGATAATGCCACTAGTTTCCTTTCAAACAACCGCTATAGAGTGAACCATATAATTGGAAATGGATTTTGACATCTAAACTGTTGTTTTCGATCAAACCACTCTCACATTTTTTTTGGGGAGTCGGAGAAATTAGTGGGGCAGCATTGTGTGCTTCTAATGATATGCGGATGCTTCAGTGAGTCAGTTTACATTGTACGGGATATTGAAGGGTAACAAGCCAGATTTTCATGTGGCAATGTCACCTGAAAGAGCAAAGCCCTTCTATGCTTCTCTAGTTGACAAATTCCGAAGATCCTACAACCCGGATGCAGTAAAAGGTAAATCTTTCCTGTTTCTTGATGATTTTCTCATTTGGTTCTTTCAATCAACTGTACAGCAATCAATGTTAAATTCAGTGCCAGTTATTTTCTTTGTACTATTGTGAACTTATTATTCCTGAACTGCTGGATGCTTATCTTAAGATTTCGTGCAGTGAAAAGTAGCAAACTAGAAGTCCATTGAGCTGTTAAATGTTTTTGTGATATACTATTTGAATATTTAAATTCAAGAATAGAAATAATGCATTTCTTGTATTCCTTCTCCTAAACAGTTGCGATTAGGATTTTGCGTTGAAGTGCTAGGACCATGAATATTGAATCTTACAGCTGTTAATGTCTCTGGGATTTTTTTTCTTATGTGGTCTTGTTTTTGTGAGTGAGCTTCAGGATCGTTATGGACAATACCACTCGGTGAGTACATTGTTTTAAAAACTACTGGGATACTTCTCTTAGAAATGGAGAAGCAGTTCAAATTAGAATCACCTTACTCCTTACCAGAAATACCAAGCAAGTTTAGTGTTTTATCCAACCAACAATGTTTCAACCTTCTGCATGTGGGTCTTTTAGTCTGTTCACAACACCAATGTACAATCACATTACTTTAAGATTCTTTACCTGTTCTTCCAAGACTTAGTTGAGGCAATATCTCATTTTGTCAGATGTTAGTTCGTCTAACGTATAAAATTGTATGATCTACTCCTATTATGCTGCCAAATACAAAGTGATGAATTTACAGATGAGTGCAAAGGAGATTATTAACCCTAGAGTCTTTAATTTTCCTCAACGTAGAAGCCTTAGTCTGAACATCCTCTTTGATCTGATTGAACAACACTGTAGGAGATCTTTGCAGTCCTTTGAATGTAATGTTCTCCTGCCAAAGATAATAAACCATATCTAACCATGCAAGTTTCCTGAAAATGCTGTGCAAGTTTTTGGGAAAAACTTGCCAATCAACCAGTTAATTTCTTCATACTGAAAATGGCTAGGCTTAGAAATGCTGCATGCTTGACGAACCAAAAGCTACACAGATCTGGAGAAGGGAGTATTCAAGGATTAAATGCGGCACATTTTCATGGTATGGTCGCACAGAATACGAGTAGAATCACATTCAATTTGTTCTAGTTGCTTTCACCTGCCCAGTGCCCCCGCCCTACAAAGGGGTTCTGATTCATTTGTATTGTTCTTGGTCTTGGAGCAGAAATTGAGTGTAGTTGAATCAAATAAGGCTTCTGGACTTGTTATTAAAACATCTATAAATGTGCTATGTATGCCTTACTTCCAAAGTAGTATCAAAATTCTTCTGGAGTTTTATGTTGTTTACTCTTGCTTTTCTTGTGTGCCTTTCCAGTATTTCTGGTCGTTTGTACTTTTAGTTGGTACTCTTTTCCTTGTTACTTTCCCATCAGTTTTTTCATCTTGGGTTTACAGTGTTTAAGGCTCCGTTTGTTTGGATGTAAAATGTTTTACTCATTTTCCATTGTTTGATTGAAAAAAGAAAGTGCCAAAAATATTTTACATGTAAACATTCTCCCTCACATGGGCGAAAATGTTTTCTTCCAAAAAATCCCGTAAGTCATTTTTGGGACTCATGTTCATCGTTGCCCCATGCCCCTATGGGCCCAACCCTGTCTCAAACCAATGTACCCTGATCATCTCCATACATGTCTATAGGCTATAACTAGGCATAGACAGTGTATATATACATATGTTTGAGCCAGTGTTTCGTAGATATGTTTTTAGGGAAATTGAGGTTATCAAGTCCAATTTTGGTTCAGAGGGAAAAAAATTCACTTCTTTTTTTACATTACTATTTTTGAAGTGCTAACCAAACACCAAAAAATAAAAACATAAATATTTTTTTTTTTTGTAAAAATGTTTTACATTGAAACAAACGAAGCCTAAATGTTGAATTGTGATAAAGATAGTGGTGCTATTTCAATTGGATTTAGTTCCTCAGCAAATTGGTTGTCTAAGATGAAGTTATTGATGATTATTCTCACTTCCTCTTCTTTGTTTACAGCCTTCCTTTCTCTACTATTATTTCTTCACTCCATTGTCCCATCTACTGTTGTTTATCAATACTGGGAAATGTATTTTCTATTCTATCATGTATTTAACTACCTTTCGTGGTGCCCAATTTTTACCCACAGATGGCATATTTGGAGCGATGATGAAGGTGAGGTGCCCTACGAGTTTTTCAGGGGTGGTTGTAGTTCTTTATCTCAGCAATAATTGCATGTGCTTTTTTTTTTTTTTTGAATGGTGAAAAGGTCAATTTGGTCAATGATGGTCCTGTGACAATGCCGCTTGACTCTTCACAAACATCTAGGTGAGTACGTTCGAAGGAAAAACTAGGCCAGTGGATTTGAATTTCTACGCCATTCCTTGACTTGTTCCTGATCAGAATGCTCTTGCTCAAGTTCCGGTAGTCCACAACTGACAGCTTATTGCACCATTTCAGGACTACAAATGATGCCATTGGAGAACCCTAAATTGGTACCCTTCAGTGTAAGATGGGACCTCTTGGAAATGAAGCTGTTATCTACAGAAGTTCCTTTTGGCCTTTTCAAACAAAGAATTATGATTTGTGGAAAGACGTGAGATTACTTTGCTGAATTCGCTACATTCAAATCTAATTGATTTGTGGTGTCCATCTAGTCATGCGCACTTTTGATAGTCTCAAGAATTAGGAAAAAACTTTTTTTTTTTTTTTTTAGCCCAATGTCATAAGAATATTCATTCAATGGTTTTTTCATGTATATTCTGAGCATGACGTGGGATACCACAGATGGGACCATGAGAACTCCAAGCAATGCCTCATGGACAATCAAGAAAATTTTCAAATTGAGGCCCGATGCACAGCCTTGATCAAGTATGTATTTGGAGATGGACACAATTCATTTGTAGCTTGCGAATTGGCACCCTCTAGGTCTTCTTCACCAGAAATGTGTATATCATTGTCTTCTTCACCAAAAAATTTTCAAATTGTTTGGTTTCCCGGTCATGTGCCAAGATGACCAATTAATGGAGGGCTATCTTAGGCTGTTTGTTGGGGGATCACCACTGATGGCCAATCATCACCACTTATTAGATGTGCATACTCTGTTAAGCGTTTGGAACCACTTGGAGAATGACAGATAGGACTGCCCTCAATCTTCCCAATGAAGATGTTTGGGCTATACAATACAGAAGTGTGGATTTTAAGAGTTCAATTTTCCAGCTTTCCATGGCTGCAGTCCTCTACAAAATCTGGTGTGAGGAGCCGATAAAAGAAAAAGAAAAACATCTGGTGCAAAAGAAACAGAAGAATCTTCAAAAACAAAGTCTTGTACTATGGAGATCATTACCAGATTATCAATGAAACTTGTTTTCCAAGGTATGCTCTTTGACCCTATATTGGTTGGTTATCAATGAAAGTACATATTACCCAAAAAAAAAAAAAAAAACACATAACTGCAGCCCTGCTTTTAGTTTGTTGGAATGCATCATGTCCTACACAACACCCGTGCCAAAACAGAAACTTGTTTTATTGTTCACAGGCCCCTGCTTGCAATATGGTTTCCCTTTTGTTCATCTCAAGACAAAATGGAATCAACCGGCAATAGCTTTTCTCCTCCTATGATTTAGTTGACAGGATGGTTGCTGCTGTAAACAATGCTTCTTTTCCAAAAGGCAAAATTTCCACCCGCCTGCACCATGATGCGTTAGATTACAACTGAATGCAAAAGCGAAAAGGACAAAAGAAAAAGGTACCAAGTACCAACACAAAGATTAGCATCAACAGGCTATAAAACCGCAGTTGCCAACTAAAAACTTCTGCATCAAACAGAAAAATATAGAACAAGGAACCTTTCCACGGACATGAATGAGACAGCATACTATGTATCATATGCCATAGTTGTAACAATATAAATGATATAAAGATCCCGTGTCCTCATCTTGTGAATGAACTAGTTCTGGCTCAAGAAGAAATCTATGAAATGAGGACATGATTTTTCCATTCATTTCGACAAGCAAGAAATAAGAAACTAGTATATCAATTTTATGCATAAAGAAGAAATTTCCCATATGTAACGTCCTACTATGCCAGCAATATTCCCAAACTTCTGCTTCGTTTTATGACTGGCACTAGGCATCCTCAAAAGTTCTGCCTTGAACCTAACGTTAAGAGTTGAAGTTCTAGGGATGGACAAAAGAAGCTAAAGGACAAGATTCAAAGTTAAAAATGGCACAGGAAAAATACTACTTTATGTCAAGTTATGAGAAAGCTCAAGTTATGTCAAGTACTCTTCTCTTGGCAACAAGAATACATTCTTAGGTAATCCGTATACTAGCATACTCATGTAAACAATTTTTTTTTTTTTTTTAAAATCTGTCGTGGGACGAAGTTAGCTAGTATAATATTACAGAAGGCAAGTAAGAAGCCGTTCTACAAAGACATAAATGCTTTTGAATCTTACTCATCAATTCTTCTAAGATTCATAAAAGCAGAAATTATGTTCTTGCAAACTTCAGCCATGGAGCTGTCTCTGACATCTTCCTTAGACTTACAGCTGCCATCAGCAGAATGTTGGAATGATAATGATAAATATGCCTGAAAGAAAATTTCATTCTAATGGAGTCAAGAGTATGGAAAATGAAGTGCTCAAAATGGCCTGAGGAAACTCAATAGAGCATATATGTTTGTACAAAACTGAAACTATGAGGAAACTTCTTTTTCCTTTTTAGACAAGGGAGACTTTGATGAAATTATTGAATTCATGTTTTAATTAGGGGAAAATGACGGCTAAGGACGTGTTTTGATAATTAATACCCGCCAAAGATATTTTCAGTATTAACAAATGTTCTTAGCTTTATTTTCAGTATTAACAAATGTTCTTAGCTTGTCCTTGGCGGGTATTAATTATCAAAACACGTCTTAGACCGTCATTTTCCCATTAATTAGCCAAGCTTAAAGGTAAGACAATAGCATCTATGATCCCTACCCCAAAACAGACTGTAAAAAACCTTAGGTTATTTCTTCTACATTTATTTAGTAATTTGGACTGAAGGCATCAAGAGACGGATCCAATAGTCACAATAAACAAATACTGTTCACAGAGAATAGGAAGAAGGGAAAAAGGTCAAGCAAGATCATTTCTGTGGACATACAAAGTACAAAAGCAGACTATTTGCCAACAAGAACAATCACCTGAAACGCGTGTGCCAAAAGCAATTGTGCTACTTCTATACTGATTTTCTTTATGATACTCTTCACACTGTTGATATTTGAAAAGCACTTCAAAACTCCATCAAAAGTTGCATCTTCTATAGGCTCACTTGACCTTCGCGTGCGGACTGAAGGCTGCAATTCCAAGATAAAATGAATACTAAATCTATCTTTAGAGGGAAGAGTAAGCTTTCCTACATCAAAATTACTCCCCTGTCTGGTATTTACAGAAGCCTCTTTTCTACGATTTTCTTTGCATGCATAAACAGATCCCCTTTCTTTACTATTCGTTTTTGTTTTTGTTTTTTTGAAAGGCACTCTTCTTTTTTGGTTACTTTATTACCAGACTAATACAGTTGGAGGCAACTTATGTAGATATCCATAGCTCACTTGACTGGCAGTAAATCAGCTGGATAAGAAATAACAAAGTCATGGAATGACCTCAGAGCTATTCTCGAGTGGTTAGTTGACACAAACAGAATTGCAACGCAGAAAACAATTGAGGCTCCAGGGAGACCCATTGACCAGTAGAATACATGTAGAGTCAAGAGCATCAAAAGAAAAGTTTGGTTTGCTCGACTGCCCCAAAGACTTTTACGAGGACCCCCAGTAAGCTAATGTACATGATACTCAAGTAGATTCCTGTCAATACAATTCTAATGGGAAACTTCGCAATGTTAAACCCATGCAAAAATTGAAGTGTAAGGAATTGGTAGGAAAACAAGTAGAATATTGCCATCAGCATGAATGAAAAAAAAAAACCAATTAAAAGCTCTCCAATATTTGTATCTCATAAAATGGAAAAGGAACTAATCCACAATCTGTTTCTCCACTGCATTGTTGTAGTCCCACTCGAAGAGCTTAATATATCTAGAGCAACAGAACGCAAATTCATGTCCCTAAAAAATTTAGTTCATAAGGTGGTGAAAGTATCCATCCCCTGTTAAATAATGAAAAGTACACATCTAATCACAATGCGAAACGATATATCCATCCCCTCTTGAATAATGATAAGTACTAATGTGCCTCGCTCTTTAGAGGAAGTGGAAATGTACAAATGGCTGCATTTAAGAACCATTATGAAATGAACGAGGAAGATACAATGAATGGAGCATAGGACTCCACTCTCCTAAACTCAAATTCCAGGGGATTTTCTAATACTTCACTTTGGAAGCAACAGGAAAACATCATGGAGAAACTTCCAAGCCTTGAAGACATCACAAATCTACTGCCTTATGTGGTGATCTGAATTTGCATGGGTTTGTTGTGAAAAATCAAAAGACCACTTACTTTAGCAATGTACTTCTGAAAATACTGCAGAAGTATTTCCATCTTCCATTGGGGTTCATTAAAGACCTGCAAAACATTCCAAAGGTCAGCCAAGGGAAGTGGGGAAAAGGTAAAAAGAACCCCGAGAAGCATAAGCAAGGCTTTCCACAAGCAACAGTCTGAAAAGCAAGTAGACAGTCATGTCACCGTAAACTAAAAACATATGCTTTTCTTGAGAAGCTGGATGGAGCAACAATAGGTATTGCTGATGTAATTGTGCAACTTCCAAGGGAGAATGTTAAATATCAGATTACAACCATTTTAAAGAACAATAGAAGTAATTGAATGTTGATGTAAGATGTCCCCAAACTGTCCAAATCTGGTTATGTTCTATTGCATAAGAAAATAGCAGAGTTAGTATGGCCCACAGCTTTCGTATAGGAGTGAATTTAGTTTAATCCCTTTAAACTAATGCTAGTTGGCAATCGCAGAGTGATTATTATGGGAAGATAATTGACAAAAGAACGTGGATAAGAGAAATGACAGCTCTTGAGCAAAACTATAATATGCGAGTAACAACGAAATACTCTATTATAGGAAATGTTGTCAACAGAGCACCTACGCAAAGAGACCCATAACACATCTGCGCGACACTCACTCACTCACTCACAAACACACACACAGAGACTTTCACCTGGAAAAATGGGGAAATTGCATCTCTGTTGTAAGTAAGTTCATCTTGAATAATTTCCACCACAGGGGTCCTGCACCATATCCAGTAGCTTTCACATTTCTTATCTTGACAGTCATATACGCAGGTGAAGAAAAATTCAATTATCATTTTCCAGTGCATACATGTGAACACGGGCACAAGTGCACAGAGAGAGAGAGAGAGAGAGAGAGAGAGAGAGAGAGAGAGAGAGAGATTTCCCATAAAACAAGTAAATACCTCACACCGTCAGCTCTGGTGGTAAGACCTTGAATATCTGCTTTCTTCCTTGATGTATCCAGCTCCATGGCCTAAAGGGTCGAATCTGGTTGTAGTTAATGCTCAAAACTACAGACTCCTAGTACATTTGAGCAAGAACAGTTTATTGACTCTTACCATCAGCAGAAATTTCTGAAAAGCTCTAAATGAACACTTTCTTACTTCAGGAAAAGAAATTGCACCAGCAGTATCAAGCAATTTGAATAGCTCCGCAGATGAGCTTTTTGGTAATGTCATGTCATCACTGTGTTCAGCATGAAGATGAGACATTTCACAGATAATTGATACGCAGCCCCTAATTATATCTTTGTAACTTATCCTTCTAGACCCCTGCAAAATAAGTTTCATAAAGAAATGCTTATTCAGAGGTATAACAAACATTTTTCATTTTAATGTATGACAATTACGAGGGAGATACTGTAATAACAACCAATCTATAGGAAACAAAAGAGTAAAATCCATCAAAATTCAAGTGTGCATAACATAATAGCATACCAGAATCATGTTGAGCAATGACACCCTCAGGAGGTTCCAATCCATATTTTCTGCAATGAAGCAGAGAATTGCTGAACCCACGGGATTAATGGACCCAGAGACCAAATAGAAAAGGAATTGATGGCTTAACCAACCAACTTACCTTTAAACACAGAATTCCGAGGAACAAAATCGCCTTCAAGAACACTGATGAGATACTGGAGTAGTACCATATTCCTTAGGTACTGCCATATGGATTATGATTAAACTACTAGCATACTAAAGTTGTAGATTATGTAGCGCTGCAATAACTATACAAGGTTCTAGTTTCAGTACTAGCCACAGAATTCATAGGCAATACTTGCATGAAAAAGCAAATAAATAGTTATGGATATCGCAGGCGGAAAGGACTTCACATTTATTATAATCAATGTTTTAGGTCCCTTGCACAATACAACAAAAAGGGATATAGGATAGATTCACTGATGTTTCTCTTTTCTTTCTTTTTTTCATTCGTTATCTTTTCTCGGGGTGCAGAGGGTAAACAAGGCTTCAAAGTAAAATCAACTGAAGAGGAAAGATAGATGAAGCCAGGGATAGTGGCCATCTACTGTACACTAGCCATCTACTTATCTTTATCATCACAAAAAGGAAAATTGAAAATAGCAGAAGTAGTTCAAGCATGAAAACAAGGGAACGTACTCATTTCATCTCACCAGGAACGTAGCATTTGCATCCTTTCTCAAGGTTGCATAGCACTGGATCATTTTTCCAGTCCACTCTCAGTCACTGTGCAACGGATGGGAACACAGTTATTACACATGGGTCAAAGCCTTTCAATTCGGCAAGGATAGAAATTTAACCCCAGGCCACGTGTTGGCTCCCAAAGCATCCGATCGTGCTTTGGTTTGGATCTCATCCGTTGATCTATATCTCTCAATCCAATGTGCACACCACACCAGATTTCTCTCTCTCCCAGCTGTATATATGTATATATGGTGGGGGGGATCAGTAGGAAAAATCCAAAAGCCTTTTATTTTCTGAAACCTTCTCTCTCTCTCCCCCAGCCAAATTTGCGAGACTCTCCTCCCTCAAGAATATTTCTCTTCCAGGGCTTGCCCCTTGTAATTTGTTTGTACTCAATTGTTTGTAATAAATTTGTAGTTTCAAATTCCTTGTTCCAATTCCATTTTATATTTCTAGTCTGTAAAATTATTAGCTTAAAAAGTAAAGATTGAGGTTCGGTTGTGAGTATTCGCAAACTACTCAGCTATTTCTCACACCAAACCCGAATCTAAGATTAGTCCTAGTTGTGCACTCCATCAAGATTGAAGGTTGAGCACCTTTGGCCAACTCTGCCATACACATCTTTTTGGTACACACTAGTATTGACTTTTTCTTTAATCACTCAAAAATACTTATATTTATAGTAGTTTTTAACCTTTCCTTGGCAAGTCCTTTGCCAATGGAGGGGTAGTTGTTATAGGCTCGGCCATGGGGTGAATACCATCCTTGGCCTAAGTAGTTCGATAATTCTCATCATTAAAATTAACTAGATGTAAATGTGTGGTTGAATTTCTCCTTAAATCGATTCAAAACTCATAAGTGTTAAGCCTTCGATTATGCGTCGACAGTCAACTCAGGCATGCATAATGCTTGGGTCGCTGTCCTTTTGAGGGTTCGACCAACTCCTTTGAGGAATTCAATTGCATTTTAGCATAATCTTCCGATCAAGCACACAAATTACATATGGGATTTGATTAAATTAGTGAGATTATTGGATCACTTAGGCTATAGGTGGTGTAAACCCTTGGTCCAAGCCTTGAGGTAAACTACTTGCAAATCATAATTGAAAATCACCAAAAATCACTTAAACTCTAGGGTTGGCTATCTACAGCTACAAACCACCACTTAGACTGATTAAGCATCTCACTCCGATAACCCGCTCCCTGTGGATCGATCTTGGTCTTACAGAGTTATTCTGCAAGCGATTAGAAAGCCCTACACTTCGGGCTAGACACTCAGGAATACTATCTTCAGTCGCAAGCAAAAGTCTTCCAGTGGGCCACCTTCCTTCCATTTTTCACATGGTTTGTAACAAGTCTATTTTATCAATCGTAAATAAATTGACCTTAAGGCCCTAAATAGCCAAGGGCCAAGGCCCCACATGACCACTATCTTGATAGCAACTATTGCTAAACATGGTTATAGTTGATGAATATGTTTCAATCTGCCCAAACTCAAAAAATGGAGATGGGAGGAATGCCCAAGACTTTGCAAGAATAACTAACATAAATGTGACCACAAGTACTCAAAAGTCAAGAAGCCAATATAGGCTGGTTTTGGACCAATAAGTTACTTTGACTTATTGGGTTGTCTTTATTCCAAAAAAAAAGAGGGCAAATTTTCGTAATTGTCCCTTTAGTTTTACCGTTGTCTCAATTTCGTCCATCTAGTTTCAATTGCCCCAATATCATCCCTGTAGTTTGTTTTGCGTTCCAAATTGGTAAAATTGTTAGCACCGTTGATGAACTAACAGAAAAATATGTTAAAAAATTAAGTGCTCCAATTTTCAATCCGGTTGAACCGGTGCGAAAATCTTATTTTTTTGATCATTTTATCCTAGATGGTCATATTGAATTTTTGGCTCTAAGGCCTTTCAACGAGCACCGAAGACTCCTATTTAGTTTCAGGAAAATCTCTTCGGGGTGCTCATTGAAAGGCCTTAGAGCCAAAAATTCATTATGACCATTTAAGATAAAATTATCAGAAAAATAAGATATTCGCACCGGTTTAAACGGATTGAAAATTGAAACACTTAATTTTTACGGCCTTTATATATTAAAAAATATAATTAAAAAATTAAATGTTCCAATTTTTAATCTCTTTGAACCGGTGCAAAAATCTTATTTTTTTGATCATTTTATCTTAAATGGTCATAATGAATTTTTGGCTCTAAAACCTTTCAATAAGCACCTTAAGAGAGCCCTGAAATGAAATAAGGAGTCTTTGGGTACTCGTTGAAAGGCCTTAGAGCCAAAAATCATTACAACCATCCAGGATAAAATGATCAAAAAAATAAGATCTTCGCATTGGTTCAACCGGATAGAAAATTGGAGCACTTAATTTTTTAATCATATTTTTCCGTTAATTTCATTAATAGTGTTAACAATTTTACCAATTTGGAACGTAAAACAAACTACAGGGACGAAATTGAGACAATTGAAACTAGAGAGACAAAATTGAGACAACCGTAAAATTAGAGGGATGACTATGAAAATTTGCCCAAGAAAAAAATATTGCATTTGTTACTTTTGTGTCAAACTTTTGTGAATTATTGATTCTTCTTGGCAAGAGGAATCGGAAAGTAAAATTTATGATCAAAATTCTGAAATGTTTTGACATATTTCAAAAATAGGTCCAAAAAATTCAGAATTTTGATCATAAATTTTACTTTTCCGGTTCCTCTCGTCGAGACGAATCAATAATCTGCAAAAGTTTGACGCAAAACTAACAAATTCAAACTTCTTTTAAATAAAGACAAACCAATAAGTCACTTTGACTTTTTGGTCCAAAACTAGCCATGATGGCTTAACAAAAAGGTACCACAAAATCTAGCCCAAAAAATACTCCATTCCTTTGGTAGGTGCCTAGAAATGATTCTGAACATGGCCTAAGCCTTTTGGAAAATGCAAACCAACAATTGGGCATGCAAGCACCCAAAGTTTCATGTAGCTATCTAAGAAATGTATTGTCACAAATTAGATTAATAAGTGACAATGAATTAAAAGTAGAAAATTAAACCAACCTTTGTTTCAAATTCTTCCATCTTTCTTCCAACAGCCGCTTTAGCTAGGTCTTGTATTAGAATTTCAAAACCCTGAAATTGGAATGTGAACTTCAATAAGGGAGGACAACTTTAATTGAGCTACTACAACATGTTAGGAATTGGTTAAATAAGTCTAGTATCGTTTTTTATCTCTTAATATAAATAAAAAGTCTTCATGTTAGGATTAATTAACACTATACACTTTTTCTCTTAACCCTTACAACATGGTATCAGAGCCCCCTTTACCCTAACCCTAAAAATTTCTCTTTAACCTACTACTACCCATCACCACCCATTCATCGCTGCTGTCACCGTTCGCCACCATCATTCCGCCACCGGTTCTCGTCTCCTATGACCCTTGTGTACCGAAACCCTAGCTATCAGCCAACGAAACCCAACTTCAGCCCTCGAAATCAGCCTCAAAAACCCTTAATATGGTTTGACACTGCTCCAAATCATGTGATTTATGCTCGAAATAGCCTCAATCGAGTAAGAAATTTGTACCCACTGCTCAAAGCCCCACGCCCAGTATTCGGTAATCAGTGTTCTAAAAGTCGCTAGGCAGTAGTTGGGCGGTTGGGCACTGCCTAGCGCCTAGGCCGATTAATCGGCGCCTAGACATTAGACGGATTTTCTATTTTTCTTAAATTTTTTTAAAATTTTCTCCTACCCCTCCCCAAGTTTTGAGAGCAAATATAACAACATAAGTAGAACAGAAGATTTTCTATTTTTTTAAATGGTTATCTATTAACCATTTTGAATAAGGAGTTAACTGCTTTCTAAAATATGGAGTTAACTTTTGAATAGACAATTAAGCTAAGTACTTTCTAAATACCCTGTTGCATTTCCTTTCTAAGAAGAGAGAACGAGAATGAGACTAAAGGAGAGAGAACGAGATTATTGAAGAGAGAGAGAGAGACGAGACAAGACAAGACCAAAGAGTTGCTCGACTAGTTGGGGCTTTTCAAATCGTTCCACTGTTTAGGGCTTTGATTTTTTTTTGAACTATTCGAAGACCGGAAAGAGTTATATATGTGAAGTATTACACCAAAGGCCCTTATACTATATTACCAGGACACTAAAAGGCTTAATTTTTGAAAAAAACACCGCCGAGCCGCTTAATTGTCTACCTAGCCCCGCCTAGCCGATTAAAATCGCCTAGCGACCGATTAATCAGTCCGGTGCTTTGACAACCGCCTAGGACCCTAGGCACGATGGTGGGGTACCGCCTAGCACCTAGGCGCCGATTAATTGGCCATCTAGGCCGTCTTTTAGAACAATGCTGATAACCCTTGTAAACCACCCAAAACCACTTGGGACCACTCGAAACCCAACACCCAGATCCTCCCCACCCTCGTCAGCGCTTGAGCAGTGCTCGTCGGCGCCTGAACAGGTGTTCAAGACCTTACCCACCCCTTGTTGGCTCCTTCTAAGCCCTGTCGAGGTTGATTTCCACTCTATTGTTGTTGCATTTGTTGCTTCTTGTTCTCGGGTGATCTATTTCTTGTGTTCCGCTGCTCGATCTTCTCTGGTTTCAATGGTTTGGTTCTACTGATTCATGGAGTGAAGTCTAGTTGATAATTGCTTCTCTCACTGTTTGATATTTCCTTCGATGGTTGTTTATTGTTTCCTGTTGCTTCATGGAGTACGCACTTGCTAATAATAGTTTCTCAAGTCCTGTGTTGGCGGTTGAGTATTTCTGTTGTAGCCAATTCGTAGATTTCATGGCTGCCTCTTGATTATTGGTTCAGTGTATTGTTGATTGGTACATTTATCTTGGTTATGTCCGTTGGTCATCAATTGGGCATTTGTATCTTCACTTGATTGGTGGTTCATTGATTATTGGTTCTTTTGGCTGTTTGTAGCAATGGGCTATGGTACTGGTTTTGAATCTGTTTCTAGCTCTACATGTGTTGTTATCTGGTTCTCGATTTCGTGAGAGGTTGTCCATTACCTCCACACTCTTGAATGGTCAAAATTATGCTATTGGGGCTAAGGCTGTTGAGGTTTATTAACTGGGTGACACACAATTCCATTACCTCACTAATGATCCCCCAACAGATTGCCACGCATATGCTTCATTGCCAGCTGAGGATGCTCGGATTTGGGTTATGGAATAGTATGGGAGATCATATTAGTAATACTTGCTACGGCCAAACTTTTGTGGAAACAAGTTCAGGAGATGTTTTCTAGTATTAATTATCTGCGTCGCACATATGATCATCTTACATTTTTGTCTCTTGAACTTGGTAACTTATCATTGGAGGCTTATTATGCCAAGTTTCACAGAGTTTGTGAAGAACTCAACGTTTGCGAGCCCATTTCTTCAGATATTTAGGTTATGCAGCATCAGCGTCGGCGCTTGCAAGTTGCTCGGTTTCTCTCAAGTTTACTTTCCTCATATGAGCATTCAGTCTCAATTTCTGGGCGCTTGAGATTTACCTTCTCTCAGTGAGATGTTCAGTCGTCTTCGCTAGGCTTCTGTATGTGATACTCGTTCGGTTGATTTGACACCCTATGCTTGGTCAGCTTTGATTACCACGGTTCCTAGTGGTGGTGGTTTTTCTCATGGTTTTAACAGTGGCCATTGAGAGTAGGGGAGGTAGTTGTGATAGTTTTGGTCGCGATGTAGGTAGAGGTGGTCGTGGTTTTGGTCGTGATTCAAGGAGAAGTGGTCATGCGCCAGGCAAAGGAGGTCATCGCCGCGGTCGTGTGCCTTGCCATTGCACATATTGGAATGGTGATAACCATACTGTTAATATTGGAATCTTCATAGCCGCCCCTCTGCCCATCAGGTAACAATTTCTAAGGATGATGGACAGGTGTTGCCTAGTTCATCGACCAACTCAGCTCTGCATGTTGTTACTATTCCAGAGGATGAGTACCATCACCTAATCACCGCAAACTTATCGTATGACATCTTCCTCCACTGCTACGTTCGCACAAAACATTCTCTCTTTTGCTAGTCTTGCTTCTAATAATCCATGAGTTATTGATTCTGGTGCTTCAGATCATATGACATGCATCTCTATTCACTTATATAGCTCACTCTCTGGCGAAATCTTCTCATGTTACCTTGGCCGACGGTTCCACTACTGATATAGCTGGGTTGCGGTTCTGTTATTCTAAATTACTTTCTTACATAAAACTTTGTTTTACATGTTCCTCGTTTTCCAATCTTATGTCTGCCAATAAGCTTACCCGGTCCTTCAACTGTTCCATCACATTCTGTCCTAGTTATAGTGTTTTCCAGGATCTCCACACAAGGAAGAAGATTGGTGGCGGAGTTGAGCACAGGTGGTCTGTACTACTTTGTCAATGGCGAGCACCCTACATCTGTTGCACTTCCTTCCTCGGTCTCCCCATGAGAGAATCATTAGCGTCTAGGTCACCCATCTCTTCAGAGCCTCAAAGAGTTGGTTTTGTCATGTCATCGTCTTCAGTTTTTACCATGTGAAGTTTGTGAGTTCAGTAAACATCATTGTATTCTCTTTTGGCTGCTAATTTTGCCACTCCCTTTTTTGTTAACAGCACTCCCCTACAAGTGTATTTTTTGTGCAGAAATACACTTGCTGGGAAGTAGCGTTAACAAAAAAGGAAGTGGCAAAATCATTTCCCTTTCTTTTCCCCTACAGCAAAGAGTCATGTGTCGCGTCCCTTTCATTTAGTTCATTCAGATATTTGGGACCCCAAACGTATTCCGTCACGTAATGGTTTTCAGTATTTTGTTATTTTTGTGGATGACTACTCTAGGCTTACTTATATTTATCTTATGAAAGAATGGTCAGAGTCGTAGGTGAATATTTCTACAATGTTGTTTATATTTTTTGATGAGCATGGTATTCTTCATCAATCCTCTTGTTCTCGAACTCCACAACAAAATGGGATTGCCCAACACAAGTTGCGACATTTGTTGGAGGTTGCCTGTGCTCTTTTATTCCAGATGTAAGTACCCAAACCCTTTTGGAGTGATACTGCTCTTGTTGAGGGATATCTTGCGAATTGTATGCCCTCTAGAGTTCTTGGAGGCTAGATTCCCTATAGTGTTTTTCATCTTGATAATCCTTTTTTTTTTCTTTACCTCTTAAGATTTTTCGGTGTACTTGTTATGTCTATGCTCTTGATCCCAGTCAGGATAAGCTTGATCCTCGATCCATCAAGTGTGTGTTTCTCGGTTACTCTCGCATTCAAAAAGGTTATAAGTGTTATTCTCCTACCATGCGTCGTCAATTTGTTTGTGCTGATGTTACTTTCAACGAGTCGTTACCCCATCTTTTCGTCTTCCTCTCTAGAGGATCAGTCTCAGTACATGCACATATTAGTCCCATCAGGTATACCCCCACCGCCTAAACCATTGCAGATATATGTTTGTCGTTCTAAAGTTGCAACGGCACCACCTCAGCCCACCTCTTCGTTCTCCCCTTGGTTGCGAGATCCAGTTGCCGCTGATCAAGATTCTCTTCCCATTGCCCTTCGTAAAGGTATTTGGACTTGTATTACTTCCCGTCCTATTGCTCAATTTCTTTCCTATGATCACTTGTCCCCCTCCCTACATGCCTTTACCACTTTTGTCTTTGTTCCTAATACTGTTCAAGGCCTAGTCTATTTCTGAAGGGTGGTGACAGCTATGGAGGAGGTGTCTACTCTACATGATATGATATTGGGACTTGGGAGTTGGTCCCTCTTCCTTCTGGAAAGTCGACTATGGGGTGCCGCTAGGTGCTCACTGTGAAATATCACCGACAGGTCTGTTGATACAAAGCTCGCTCGTTGCTAAAGGCTCCATGCAAACCTACGATGTTGACTAAGCTGAGACCTTTTCTCTTGTTGCGAAGATTGGATTTGTTCGGCTCCTTATTTCTCTTACCGCCAATCATGGTTGGCCCTTATTTCGATTGAATGTCAAGTATGCTTTCTTGCATGGCAACCACCCTGAGGAGATTTATATGGCGCAACCACCTAAGTTTGTTGCGGAGCGTTCACAAGTATGCTGTCTTCAAAAAGCTCTTTATGGGCTTAAACAATCTCTTAGGCTAGTTTAGCAAGTTCAATCATGCAATTTTGAAATTTGGTATGAGTCGCTATCAATCTGTATCATTTGGATTTCTCCCTCATATCTGACTGTGGAAAAGTATTATTGATTGTTTATGTGGATGATAGTATTATTATTGGCGATGATCAAAAAGGAATGGATGAGTTGTAAGTATTTCTACATAGTCAATTTCATACCAAAGACCTGGGAAGATAGTGATATTTTTTTTGGGTATTGAGGCGGCACGATCTAAAGATGGCATTAGTTTGTTACAAAGAAAATATGTGCCAGATATTATTGATGAGACTGGTTTATTAGGGTCAAGGCCTATGATACTCCTATGGATCCTAATGTCAAATTGTGCGTTGATCAAGGGGAGTTGCTTTCTAGCCCTGACCAATGTCGTCCCTTGGTAAATTAAACTATCTTTCTATTATGCATCCTGATACCTCGTTTGCAATTAGTATTGTGAGTCAATTTATGTCTACTCCTCACATTCTACATTGGGAGGCCTTCTTAGAATTGTAAAGTATCTCAAGACTCATCCAGGATGTGGTCTGGTTTATCGAGCTAATGGTCACCTTACGTATTGAGGCTTTTACTGATTCTGATTGGGCAGGAAGACCATGGAGATCCACTACAAGATATTGTGTCTTTATTGGTGACAATCTTGTCAATTGGAAGAGTAAGAAGCAAACAATGGTTGCACAGTCTAGTGTAGAGCCATGTGAGATAATATGGGAGCAATCTTTTCTTGAGAATATAGGATTCAATGTGCAATTGCCTATGAATTTGTATTGCGATAATCAAGCAACAATTCACATTGCATCCAATCCGGTATTTCATGAGAGGAATAAGCATATTGAAGTTAATTGTCATCTAGTGCGTGAGAAGTTAGCTGGTGGTGTGGATAGCTACTCCCTTTGTCTACAAGTGCTTAGTTGGCTGACATGTTTACTAAGTCATTGTTCAAGCTCCTGGTAGAGTTGTTATGTAGCAAGCTGGAACTTTGTGATATCTATTCTCCAGCTTGAGGGAGAGTATTGTATCGAGTTATCTTTTAATATAAACAATAAGTCTTTGTCTTAGGGTTAATTAACACCCTATACACTTTCTCTCTTTTCCCTTACAGCGGACTTGTACGGACAAAAGACTTTGAGAATTAGGCAGAAACAAAACTGCCATCTAAAATATACAGAAAAAAACAGTACAATATAACTCAAATAGTGCACAGAAAAGTTTTTATTTACAATGAACTCGAATGTAAAAATGAACTGCAAAATTTAAGCAACTCACAGCGAAGTCCAGTGATCCAGAATTTTTATTAGCATCCTCTCTCTCACTGTCTGAGCCAGAGATAAAAGGTGACCACGCCTAACATGCAACAGACATAGTAAGGAATACAATGTGACAGTGACACACATGCTAGCTCATTGCAACATAAAAAAAATAAGATGTCATACCTCTTCAACCACAACCAGTTCAGGAACACTACTAGGTGACGGTAACTGTGACTTTTCCACTTTGGATGCATAAACACGAGGAAAGTGCTGCAACAAGGATAAACAAAAAAACAGCGGTGCTTAAATATTTAAGCTCGTAAAACATGAAAATTTCTACAGGTGAACAAGCAAGGACAATTAAATACCTTATCTAGCTCGGTTAGAAGCCGATAACTTGCCATTATTAGTTCAAGTGAATTATCGTCCTTCAAGATTTCAAAAATTGCCTCACACATTTTTCTGTTTGACCAATTTGCATATAATCAGATAGTAGAGAGAGATGTCATAATATAAAATAACAAACTGGGCCACTAAAACTTTGCATATCCCGTAGTCGCAAATCACAATAAGCTCACATATCAGTTGTAAAAGAAATACAAGCAAATTGTGACCTCCTGCAAGACATAAGTTCCTCAGGACCTCAACATAAATGAGACCTTTACACAAACCCAAACCATCCAATTGATGATCAAATATGAACATTACCTACACGGTAAAAAATACTACTAGTCTTGGAATAAGGTATAGCCACCAGGGAAAAAAAAAAAAAACACTGCTTTTTTAAGAGTTTGGCGACAAGAGAAAATCAGTTTTCACTTCAGAGCTGAGGCGAAAGCAAAACAATCTAGAAATTAAACTATCCAGCATCTCCGCCTCAGAGAGCACACAAGTAAAGAGTCCATTAAGGTACATCAAGGTGCACCCTGACCAAATAGGAGGATTCTTTATGCCGAAACAAACTAATAATTCCCAAAGCATGAACTGCCTGTGACGACAAATTTAGGTTTTAGTAATGTTTCGGCCATGAAAATATCAACTGAAGTGCAAGTGGCACATTCGTAGAAGCACTCAGTTCTAATATCTCGAGCCAAGGTCAAAACAAATACAAGCCTTGTACCGTCTCAGTAGCACCACAAATCACACCTCTTGGTGATAAATTAACCTACGTTATCCAAGGCCTACAATTTTCTTGGGCGAGGTAACAAAATTCAACCATGATACAACCTTTGGAAGCTAAAACCAAACAAACAACCTTTGAAAGCCCAGACTGATGTGAAGAGTCATGCTACAAACAAACATTTCAACAACATCAATTTACAGATCGTGTGGTAATTGAATTGTACCTATCATATAGAGGAAAAAGATTGTTCTATACATTCTCCCATAATAAATTTTTTAAAAAAATTGATTTGCCTGTGCAAATGAACTACTGTTTATATATTTTTGTTTCACTATTTCCACTCTTTTTCAAACAAAATTTTAAAGGGAAGTTTATGCTTAAGAAAACATCACGGTGAGTTGGCCATAGCCATACCCAGATGGGTTCTCTTTCCAAATATTGGAATTTGGAAATTATCAGACATTCAATTTTATGCTACTACAAACCCCTCCTATATAATGGTACAGCTTCGGCATGCCACCTCTGGTTCTAAAAAATATAACTTTACGCTAAGGAAAGTCGATTAAGTACTTATCAGTATCCGAATAATATGATTTTTCCACAATTGTTGAAAAATAGCGAATAGAAGATACACGGTTCGATCGAGAAAAAATATTATCTCAATGAGTCTGATTTATAAAGACTGCAAAATAGTTGAACCAAGCCTTTATTAACAAAAAACAGGATCCAAGTCAAAGCTGATCTTAGGTTTACCCATTCTTTTCGTATTTTAACAAACAACATGCAACAAATTGAAGTGGACTGGACTCCCATTGAGCTGCGCCACCCCGCATCCAAATCCTAGCTCCGCAACTATACAACATCACAGAAATAAATATGTCTATGCACATTATGTGTGTGTGCGTGTGTCTATATATATACACACACATATATATATATAGAGAGAGAGAGAGTGAGAGAGGGAGAGAGAGGATATACTTGGTTGGGGCAATTCCATTTTCTGGAACGATAGAAGCAGAGCGAACAGCTTCAATAAATGCAAGTCCTGTACGATAGTGAAAGGAACAAGTATACAGACATCCATAAAGAAACACAGTTGCAAAATTAGGTCAGAAAGAGCTATGTGTGTGTGTTTAGAGAGAGAGAGATGTGTACGCACTGTCGTCTATAAGGTCTTGGGTGTCTTTCTTGAATCCGGAGGCATCGAGTATGGTCATGGTGTTCACTTCGATTCCTCTGCTTCTTATTGTTCTCTGGTTCTCCATTTTCCGATTCTACCGAAGAAACCCTAGCTAGTTCTTCTTCTGTATCTCTACAAAAGTACTACTAATATGGACAGTCACTCAGTAGTCACGTCAGTCTATGTAACACTTGCGCCAAATTGATTTCGCGCCTAAACCGATAGTTATCGCTAGGATTGTAAAAAAAAGGGAGAATTACTGAACAGTGGTCAAAGGGGCTAACAATTCTCAACTCATGGACCACTTTTTAGGGAATTCATCTAAATATGAGAAGTAGAAAAATAATTCCCAATACATGGAGAGGGCCACCTAAAAAGACTATTATGCCCCTCATGAAAAAAGCCCTAAATCCCCAATTCCACCCATCGTTCTCATTTCAAAATCCACTCCCAATCCCATTCGTGCGCTGAAGAGGAAGAGAACAACAGAGGTAGGGTTCTTGGTCTTCGTCTACTGCTTCTGCTATCCTTAGACCTCTTCTCCTTTACTTCGATCTTCTTCCCTTTCTCACTTCATCTCTCTGTTCCATTCCAGCAGCAGCATGTTTTGCTTCCCCGAGCGAGTTCATCGTCGTACGCAGTTAGTAAGATTTTGGATGATTCAATTTTTTTGCAGCTTTCTCTTCTCTCTTTTCATCCCTATGTCTCTGTTTGTAAGCAACTTGATCTTTTCAGTATGTGTACTGAGTGGTCTGGTATAGGCAGAAGTTTGTTAGGTTTTGGGTTAGGTGTTCTCCTTTCTGTAGTGACATGAAAACAACGATGCAAGCAAAATGGTTTCGAGGAATTTCTCAAATTTCGAAATAGAGCCCAGCCCCAATTTCCGACAGTAAACTGATAGGATTAATGAAACAATTTCATTACAAAGTAAACTACAATTTCTTTTAGCCAAAAATGCTTCTCTGAAAGATAGACTGAGGAGGTACCTATTTTGTCATGCATAACATGTGCTCGATAAATTGTTGAAGAGAAAGAAATAACCTATATGTTAGACGTAGGATATTGTGGGTGTTTCATAATCCAATCAGCAATGGGCAATGACCTTTATTTAGCTCACTGAATGATTGTCCCTTTACGAAGGTGTGTTGGTCTGTATGAAATGTGGTTCTTGTTCAAGTTATGTAACATGTTTTTTCCTGAAAAATATAATAGTTGGTCTTTAAGTTACCTAATGTTACTCTTTGTAAGAACTTTTGTTGCTCTCTATGTTTGAATGTATGCTCCTGAATGGTTGTCCCTTTACAAATTTGTGCAATGTATGTAATGTGGTTCTTATTCTTGTTCAAGTTATGTAACACGTTTTTTCTTGAAAATATAATAGGGGAAATTAATTGCAAGACAGTGGCGTAAATAATGCCCAGGACATGGACTAGTTATTAGAAAATTCATGTAAATATGGGAAGGAGAAAATTATTTGCCAATACAAGGAGAGGTCACCTGAAAAGACTATTAGGTCCCTCATAAAAAACCCTACACCTCAAACCCACCCATCGTTCTCATTCAATTCCCCCAATTCCCATTCGTACGCACGACTCTAAAGAGGACGACGGGAAGAGAACAACCAGAGGTAGGGTTTCTTCTGCTTCTTGTATCCTTCGACCTCTTCTCCTTCACCTCTTCTTTCTCTCTCACTTCATCTCTCTGTTTCATTGTAGCTTAATCTTTCCATTCCACCATTGAAGAAGCAACATCTACTCTTGTGCCCCGGCGAGTTCGTCGTTACCCATCTGGTAAGATTTTGGGTGATTCAAGTTTTTTTTGCAGCTTTCTCTTCTCTCATTTTGTCCATGTGTCTCTGTTTGTAAGCAATTTGATTTTTTTCATTGTATGAGTGGCCTAGTTTTGGGTTAAGGCAGAAGTTGTTAACTTTTAAGTTGAGTTTCCTCCTTTCTATATTGATGTGAAAACAACGCAAGCAAACCATTTCAAGGGCCTTGACTCAATTATTTTTTCCATTGTCAATGTCCTAGCACCATAATTCATTCTAACTAATGGAACAAATTAGGAACTTTCTAAGTCTAACAATGTGCAAGGCTCAGTAGTATGACTGCAGTAGAAAAAAATAATGTGTTGTCGTCCATAATTCGTTCTAACTCATGTAACATGTTTTTCTTGAAAATAAAATAGTTGCTCTTTAAGTTACCTAATGTTACTCCTTGTAAGAACTTTTGTTGCTCTCTATGTAAGAATGTATGCCCTAGACTGTTAAGGGCATATATATGTAATGCCAGTTTCTTTTTTTATGACTTATCGCCTTGTGTAGTATTGAAATCCATGTTTATTTTGTGCGCCTCGAACTTTGAGGAACATTGGTGTTCTTTTTGGTGGAAGCGAGAATATTAAAATGATTTAGACATTGCTTAGGTTATTTTTTTTAGACATTGCTTAGCCTTTACACATGAGTAGTTCCTCAATCGTCTGAAGAGCTGTTGTTTGGCTACTCGGCGTCATCAATTTTGTTCACTATAATTTAAAATATGATTCTGGATTATTTGAATGTGACTAAGAAACAAGGGGATGTTATAACAGAGAGGAACATGAACTTCTCTGTCTATATCCATGTAAGACAAAGTAGAAGGAAGCCTTCTCTATATCGCCCACTATCTTTGGTCTCTGTTAATCTATTAGCTAAGTTTTGTACATAAATGCTTTCCAACTTTGGCTCAAGTCTAGTACGGCTTCCATTTTGTGTCTCTATCCCCAACTGTAGATAAGGTAACAAATGTTTTCGCTCTTGATGTTTGTTGTGCCTAGAGTTCTGAGAGTTGCTTTGTTACATGTTTTCTCTTTGTTGAAGTACGAACTTCTCTATATCTTTTGGTTATAGTTCTGACACGAACGAAAGCCAAAATCTTCTTGTGAAAATCTGCAGCTTTCTTATGATGTGAAGAAGTTTTGTGTGGAGGTTGACGCTGCTCTTTGTCCAAGATTTGTCCAGGAGATTCTCTGGAGTGAGAGTGCCCGGAGCACTCTAATTTATCTTGCAGCTAGCTAATTATATACAAACAGTGACTTACAGAAAAACATGCTAAAATTTAGATACCTACGAGTATACCAGATACTACTATACTTGTGAAAGCCCGAGTTCCTGCTATGTCTTTTCTTTAATTCTTTACTGTCCATTAGAAGTCTTGTCTTCTTTAATCAGATTGGTCTTTTTCCTTTTCTTACTAGTGTCTCAAGTTCAAGACGGACCATGCACAGGATACTAAGAAGATGGAGAAGCTCAACAATATATTCTTCACATTAATGTCTCGTGGTCCTGAAGGTATCTTTGTTCTATGACCACATGCAAATTGAAGTTCGATACACGTACTTGTTTATGAACACACCACAACCCATAACATGAATGGGTACGGTACGGCATGACACAAAGCACGGTTGGCACGATTGAAAATGGCATGCCTTGACACGATTGAAAATGGCACGGCATGATACGACATGATTGACAAATGGCAAGGCATGATACGACACGATTGACAAAAGGCACGGCACGGCACAACACGATTGACAAACGGCACGGCACAATTTGAGTAAATACTATAAATGGGCCGGCACAACATGAAGCACGGAGTTAAACGGGCCGAGCCAGCACGACACGACACGTTTGACACCTCTAATTTTGTGCATGGTTTACTCCTAAAAAATGTGTTCATGAAGTTCATTTTTGGTCTTTGCTCCATCTTGCTTTCAATCCCATTTGGTGTCGTTCTTCAGCTGGTAGCAACTTGGGGCTATTTAACCACTAGATTGATGTAAAAGCTTTTATTTTTTCTAGTCTAGTTGTAAATCATGTTGGTGATTTGTTGGAGGGCAAAAAAATATGTTTTGTTTATAGATGAACTGCTAGAATATGGTATCCTATTGCTGGAAATATAGAGATTTTGTTGCTTCAATTTGTTGAAACTGTGAAGTACAGGTCTTCAGTTCATTTAGTGTCTCTGGTTTCTTGATTGAATTAGAACCCGGAAATTAATTTTAAGTGTTATCTTCTAAGTCTGTTTCTTGTATTGTATGTAGGTCGATTGGTTGAAAGAAAAGATCGATAATTCATCACTTTTTGCTCGAGATGGAGATTATGATCTTGCTAGTGTTGGACGTTGGATCTCAATTGAAGTTTTTGCATTGATATCTCCTCTCTTTTTTGTAGAGCCTCAATGCTCCTTTTTTGTATGAAGACATATAGCTGGGCAACTTTCCTCCTTGCAAATGTTGTTAGCAAGATGAAGGCTATAGCTAGCTAGCTAGCTACTTATATTTAGACTTAAGTGATGTAAGATGAAGTCTCCTACTGCATGATTTTGTATGGAACAATATGTGAATATATGGGAGCTTCTTTATGGCAATTAATTGAACTTGACGATTGGTTTTGGTTGTTCTTTTTAGAGCTTTGCATAAGATGTGATGAATGGTTACAATTGTATATATGAAGTTGACAAGTTATAGCGGGCATAAACGCTATGGAATGTCCAAATTTTATTAATGTAGTTACTTATTCATGGCAAACAATTACACACTTGTTGGGCCATTAATGATGCATTCCAAACAATTACAATATGGATACAAGTTATGTAACTTGTATGTTTTTCTGAAAATATAAAAGTTGCTCTTTAAGTCACCTAATGTTACTCCTTGTATGAACTTTTGTTGCTCTCTATGTAAGAAAGTATGCCCTAGACTATTAAGGGCCTGTTTTCTCCTAAAAATATAATAGTTGCTCTTTAAGTAAACCAATGTTGCTCCTTGTATGAACCTTTGTTGCTCTCTATGTAAGAAAGTATGCTCTAGACTGTTAAGGGTAGTCAACCATGTTTTAACTCACTCAATGGTTGTCCCGTTACCCCTGTGTGTTGGTGTGTATGAAATGTGGTTCTTCTTCAAGTTATGTAACTTGTATTTTTCTGAAAATTTAAAAGTTGCTCTTTAAGTCACCTAATGTTACTCCATGTATGAACTTTTGTTGCTCTCTATGTAAGAAAGTATGCCCTATACTGTTAAGGGTATGTTTTCTCCTGAAAATATAATAGTTGCTCTTTAAGTCAACCAATGTTGCTCCTTGTATGAACTTTTGTTGCTTTCTATGTAAGAAAGTATGCCCTAGACTTTTAAGGCTAGTCAACCATATTTTAACTCACTCAATGTCTGTCCCTTTACCCCTGTGTGTTGGTGTGTATGAAATGTGGTTCTCCTTCAAGTTATCTAACTTGTATTTTTCTGAAAATATAAAAGTTGCTCTTTAAGTCACGTAATATTGCTCCTTGTATGAACTTTTGTTGCTCTCTATGTAAGAAAGTATGCCCTAGATTGTTAAGGTCATGTTTTCTCCTGAAAATATAATAGTTGCTCTTTAAGTCAACCAATGGTGCTCCTTGTATGAACCTTTGTTGCTCTCTATGTAAGAAAGTATGCTCTAGAATGTTAAGGGCAGTCAACCATGTTTTAACTCACTCAATGGTTGTCCCTTTACCCCTGTGTGTTGGTGTGTATGAAATGTCGTCCTCCTTCAAGTTATGTAACTTGTATTTTTCTGAAAATATAAAAGTTGCTCTTTAAGTTACATAATGTTATTCATTGTATGAACTTTTGTTGCTCTCTATGTAAGAAAGTATGCTCTAGACTGTTAAGGGTATGTTTTCTCCTGAAAATATAATAGTTGCTTTTTAAGTCAACCAATGTTGCTCCTTGTATGAACTTTTGTTGCTCTCTATGTAAGAAAGTATGCCCTACACTTTTAAGGGCAGTCACCCATGTTTTAACTCACTCAATGGCTGTCTATTTGCCCCTGTGTGTTGGTGTGTATGAAATGTTGTTCAAAAAGCAATTATCTAACTTGTATTTTTCTGAAAATATAATAGTTGCTCTTTAAGTCAACTAATGTTACTCCATGTATGAACTTTTGTTCCTCTCTATGCAAGAAAGTATGCCCTAGACTGTTGAGGGCAGTCCCCCCTGTTTTAACTCACTGAATGGTTGTCCCTTTACCCTTGTGTATTGGTGTGTATGAAATGTGGTTCTCCTTCAAATCATATAACATGTTTTCTCCTAAAAATATAATAGTTGCTCTTTAAGTCCACTAATATTGCTCCTTGTATGAAATAAAGTTGTCCTTTGTGGAAATTAAATTGCTCTTTCTCCCGTCACAGTTGCACCTTATACACGCCAAGGGGGGCCAGTTAAAGTAGCTAAGCTAACGGTTTGTTGGCCACGTAGGCCATAACTACGAATGATCTTGAAACCCACAGGAATACTTCAATGATCTTGAAAGCCACAGGAAAGACATCATCTAGGAAGATGAACAAGATGGGGAGGGCATTTGAGCTTGCCTTCAGCAAGAAGAAAATTGAAGCAAAGAAAGAATTGACTCCGACAGTTTGACGTTTGACGTTTGAAGTTATTGTATTATTTTGGTCGTTGCAACCTGGTAGTTACCTTCATTAGAAGGAGAAGCTCATCAAATACAGTGACTTTGTCAACAAGGAGCTTATACTATTTTCAATGGCAGATCTTCAGCAGTCAATACCTTGGATTACAAGTGGTACGTACGTATACACTCCACATATTTTCTTACAAGATTCCTGTTCCCCAAGGATGATGACATCCTTCTTGACTACTTGAATGAAGATTGGAAATCTATTGAACCTGCTTGGTAAGTGTTTTGAGTAGTAGTATACAATTTATATTACGATGTAGTTGTTTGGCATATTGTATATTCATTTGCCATTTTCTAAAGGTACATGCCGATCATACCAATGGTAGTAGTTAATGGAAGTGAGGGAATTGGGACAGGATGGAGCTCCTATATTCCAAATTATAGCCCAAGGGATATAGTTGCTAATGTGAGACATTTATTTTAATGGTGAGCGAATGGCAGTTATTGATCTAACTGTACCAAATGGACAGTAACCAATGAATTCGGATAATTTTTTTTCTTTGGGTAATTTAGCTTGAAATAGAAAACAAGGTGAAGTGAATGTACAACCTACAAGGGGCATGCCCTAGGAGGAAAAAAAAGAGAAAATCATAGATTGAAAAAATTGATCTAAGCCAAGTGCCTACATATATACATATGTGGCTACAATGAGAAGAGACCGATTGGGCCATAGTAGCAAACACCAATCTAACCCAATTAATACTAAGTACACCATACTAGGCAAATTAAAACCAACATGGAATCCACATGTTTCAATGCCACCTAACAAATGGGAGAGGAACACTGTCACGACCCAAACCATTCTGGTGGAATCTATGACCAGCCAGTGAAATAAAAATCACCTAAGGCCTTCACCTTCAGATATGTAAGTAAAACTTTACCAGAATACGAAGCATTAATTTTATTTAAATACTCTAGAGCTGATTTACGTGCAAATCAAGTATGTATTCGCCTAACGGCGTTAATTACAAACCTGTGGCCAGAGGGTGCCACCAAATGAAATTAAAACACACAAGTCTCACAATCCTTTATTACAAATACCAAATTCACTTTATTAAAAGTAACGACAGTAACTGCAATCACCATAATACATCTCTCGATAATAGAACCACCTTTAACCCCGATTCCCTGAAAGGGTTTCATAAAAACAAAACCAATTCAGTGAGAATTACGATATACCAAGGTTACATATTTCACATGGGAATAATATGCTTTTCAAATAAAACATAGTAATATCTGAAGAGAATTTATTCAATAACAAATTAAATGCAAGTTTTCAGGCTCGAAACTGCAAACCGTTACTATCGATTATACATCTTTAACGGGTGGAACACCGGCAACTGTTTGGGGGAGCGACCCCGCCTTTTGGGAAATGATATCAAGTCCATAGGATACCCGGCTATATCCTTTATCACTTTGGGCGCCAAATCATCACCTAGATGTTTCGATACAATAAATCATTTCATTCTCTCTCTTTTAAAATTCATCCCATATTCATCTTTGAAATATCAAATTCTCAAGTTATGCTTATTATGAATTAGGACGCTTCCGTACAAGACGTCTATTTTCGCAACCTCATCTTTTTACATCGATATATTCAATAAACGCAATTATAAAACATGTCATAAAATTTATGTAACCAGGGTATATTCGTAACTCACCTCAGTAGCGTGAACCAAAGCTACACGCGTACGGACGCTATTAATTCTCGTCGGGATCTGTTTCGGGTCACCAAAATCAATTCACCCGTTTTAATACCCATTTGAAACAAACCCCATTTTCACAAAACTAACCAAACCCATTACGATATACATATACAAACAGATTCTTTTAGGACGGGAGAGGACTTTATGTTTTACGTCGATGGTGATGATGGTTCATGGTGCTATCAGTGACCATGGCAGTGGGAGGCATGACTGCCTTGTTTTCTTTTCCCTTTTTTTTTTTTGTTAATAGTTGAGAAAGAAGAAGAGATTACCGTGGAAAAGATGTGTCGGGGTGGGCCGCCGATCGTCGGAAAGGAGAGAGCCGAGGTGGAGAAGAAGGTGTTGGCAAGGGTAATTTCAAGTGGAAGGAGGAGAGAGTACAAGTGACTTTGAGAGAAAAGGGAGATGCAATTGCTGGTGAGTAAGCTATGCTGTTACGGAAAATGGTTTATAAAATCAAGATTTTAGACAGTCTCCAGACAGAATTGAAGAAGGAAGACCCATCCCACTTATACTCCCAACCACTATATGTTTGTGATAACATTATTCAGAAGATAAGAACCCCCTTGAAAGCTTTGTCATTTGCTAAGGATATAATTCTACCGACAGTGTGGAACCGGTCCCCGACAGGTTGCGCGGTCCGGACCTCGTTTTCAGAAAAATATCAAAAATTAACCGTTGGCTAGAAAAATTATTCTAAAGTTAACTGCGGTGACGAAAATTTAAAATTAGAACCTAAAAAATTATAACTGGATTTTTTATTGATAAGAACGGGTTATCACAAACATATGCCAAATGAAGCGAAAAATAAAAGGTGAAGTTTTGCACTGGTTCGTATAATCAACATGTGCTGGATAGCACAACACTGGTTGGCAGCATCAGCTTGAAACGATCAGCATCAGGAGAAGCTACTTTGTGCAGCAAACATCATCAGCAACAGAACTGTTCAGCTGCTGAACTGATATAGCAGCAGAAAACAACAGCATAGAACACTCCACAACCCCAGCAACATCAATACAGTAGCAGCAGGAGGAGATAACAGGTTGCTACTGTTGATTTCAGCAGCCAAAAGAGCAGCACAATACAATACGAAACAGCTGGAACATGAGCAGCACAACTGATATAGCACAAAAGTGACAGTCAGCAAACACGACAGACGAAAGCAAAATAGAGAGTGGTGGAAGCCCTAGGCTGATCAGCAACTAATCATATCACTACATTTAATTGGCAGCCAAAGGGATCCAAATTGAAGTAGAAATTAAGTAATTACAACGAAAGAACTATAGTACGTAACAGCGAAGCATTGGCACAGTGGACACATTTGATGCCCAATGAATCCGGGGTTAGTTACACTATCAGTGGAACTATAGAGGAAGTCAAGGACACCACAGTCAGGAATTAAGAGGTGCCAATCCGACGATGGATTGAAGATTACAAGGAATTTCTGGAATCAATTACAATGGGAAATGATAAAATCAAAGATACTTTATGCAGTCAAGGTATATAGATGCTGAAATTATAGATGCTGAAATTGGTTGCAGGATTACAGAGAGCATAATGATGACACCACTATCCATTTTGAAGCCCGTGCACCTATGTAGCACAGACACTTCGTCGGACCTCACGTACCGATGTCGGACACTTCTCAGACACCGACACTCTCCGGACACGTGTTTGACACTTCTCCCGGAGTGTCCTGATTTTTTTCCAATATTTGGGTCCCGACACTCTACGGACACTTTAGGGACACATCAGGGGTAAAAATGCAATTATAAGGACTTTTAAAATGGATCAAAGTTTACACTTTAGGGACACTCTCTATGTTTGAATGTGTTCTCTCTTTCTTTCTTATCTCTGATCAGATTTAGGGCTATCTGGTTATAGTATTATTGAACTTTTATCTTATTTGAATGTTTATATATAACGTGTCCCCCAACGTGTCGTGTCCCTCATTTTCAGAAAATTTGCGTGTGGGGGTGTGGGTGTCATGTTGTGTTCGTGTCCATGCTACATAGTCGTGCACTTAGCACAGGTCATCCCGTCTACACCAAACACCTCTGCTTGCTTGCACTTAACACAATGGCATCAGACATAATTTGAGCGTAGAAAGTAGATATTGCCTATTCCCTCCCAATAAATGAGCAAGCTCAATGATTTAGAAGTATGCAATATCACTTCCAATAAATGAGCACCAAGCTAAGTAACAACCAATATTTTACATGCACTCATGTGCGAGTGTTGGGTAAAAGTGAGTGTTCAAGCGCATTAAGATTCATCTTATTTTCATCTCAAGACTCAAAGACAAGGGAACACTACAAAGTACTCATATTTCTGAATATAATTCATCAATTCTCTTAGGATTTTGTGTATAGAAGGTATCACAGGCCATTTTCATGCACAATTATAAGAGTTTTATACATAGTTAAGCAGTAACCAAGAATAGTAAACATATTTTGAAGAAGCACCTTACTTCGCTCCATTTCCTCCCAAGTGGAGGGGAAGAAATGGGACAAATAAATGGTTACACTTTTTTTACCTCCTCACAACTCCTCCATACCCCTCCCTCCTTCCCCTCCGAAAAATCAACCCAAACATGCAACAACTATATTTTCACCTCTACCCCTTCACTACTCGTCCAAAGCCCGCATTCCAAACGGAGAGTAGAGTGTTCAAACCGCATACTTCATACATTCTGATGAGTCATGCAACATTGATAATGACTAACTAAAAAAGGTTGAACCCCTAAACAACATTCACAGTCCAATAATTTACAAGTTGTTTTGGTAAACTAATTGAAAGGGTCTCATATAGTCTCATACATAACCATCACATAAGCCAATTGAAGTACCTAAACAACAATCATTTTCCCAATTTAGCACATAAGGCAACCAAATGAGCACTAAAATTACAAGATCACGCAAATTTTGGTTTTGAATCAATCAATAAAACCTGTCTTTTCGGAAGCAAGGGGGTTTCGGAAGTTCAAACCTAGATAAACAAATGCAAAAAAATTCATATAAAGACAAAAAATAAGTTAGCTAACTTTTCAAATTAGGACCTAATAATTCCTCTGAAAAGGTATGCAGGCGGTAGCTGATTCCTCTGAGAAGCTGAAAACAAATTTGTTTTACTCTCACTCCAGTATTGATTGATCTATGTGCAAAATTTGTTACTCCAACAATGAATAATGGTTTATTCCTTCGGTCATTGGATGTTCTCGACCTATGCGCTATTCCCACCCCTACCCCCCACCCCCACAAGGAGTAATGGTTGATTCTTCTTTCTCTATAATCTGTTCCCCTTTCTTTTCCTCCCCCGTTTACCATGGATATTCTTTTCTTTTTATAGTCACTGTTAAGAGTCATACCACGGTTCCTTATAATTCATATTTCATATTTCATTTTACAATAACTGCTGAAATATTAATGTTAAAAGCGTGAAGAGTTCCTACTGTTTTGCCTAGCCTTCTTTGAAGAAACATGTTCACCTCTTGCACATATGGTCATTGAAACATTACTATTGGCCACCCTTCAACCCACCACAGCAAAGCTCTTTCACCCCTGCACCTCATATTAAATCAACGCATTCTTTTTCTACGTTACACAAACTATTCAGTTAATAACCCAATCATATAATTAGTCCCAGTGAAGGACCACTTCTCATAACTCAGTTTTGGGGTTTCTTTCTCTCGAAGCAAATCAAGTAAATCGAAAGCTAGAAAATCAGACATTATTCTAGCTATATGAGTGAAACATAATGAAAATAAAATAATCTCCATTCGCGAATGACCCATGATCACCAAATGTTGAACACAATTTATTTTTTCCTACCCCTAGTAAGAACATCATTCTAAACGGCATAAAATTATGACTTCCAATCCCAAAACACAATATAGAGATTACTCACCCTTTTCCCCTTACTGAGGCTACACATAGCTTCCAAACCGATGTATGTGACGATATGTAAACAAAAATTGAATAATAAAAACCATTTCTTTTTATCACAACTAAAGGTATAAGTCAATACTTCTCAATCCAATTCCTAAAGGCTACAGGTATTCCTTCCTACCTCTGTCACCACATAATGACAGTTTTTAACAAAATCCAACTACTAACTGAAACTATCATCTATGTCATTTATATAGAGAGACAGAGAGTAATCTGTTGCACAACCCATAAACAGGGATCATCTAATAGGGGAAACGTAATAGAGTGATTAAAGGGACCAATTAGATCGAAGCATGAGGGAAAGTTTCAACCTAAAAATGGTCCCAAATAATAGTAAGTACGTGAGATAAAATTGAAGTTGTGTAGGTCAAGAACTCTTTACCTTGGACGAGAATGGAATTCGAGGAAACGCTACCACAAACCCATTGAATAGCGCTGCCACAAACCCACTACCACAAAGCACTGCTCTATCGTCGTTAGTTGGAGGAATCAACGGAGCAACGAGATGGAGGGAGAGAGCAACACACACACACACACAGAGGGGTTTCTCTGGTCGTTGTAGAGGAGGAGAGAGGGAGCAATGCAGTGAGAGAGAGAGAGCAACGAACTGAGAGAGAAAAAGAGATGCTAGGGTTATAGAGGGATTTGGGTGGGAGCCTAGGAGGGTTTCACACGTTGGTGGGAGATAAAAGGGGAACGACGTCGTGTAATTATATACACTACAAGAAAAATCACAATAGCTGACGAAACAAAAAATATTCGTCAGCAAAAATTATTATAGGTGACGGAAACATGTTATAGGTGACAAAAAAGTGACTTTCAGAGACAACCTATAGGTGACAAAGACAACCTATAGGTGACAAAAACTTTTTGTCACCTATAGGTTGTCTCCGAAAGTCACTTTTTTGTGACGAAAATCTTATTTTTCGTCACCTATAGTAACTTTTGGTGACAAAAATCTTGTTGTTTCGTCACCTATAGTAAAAATTAAATTTCGTCACCATTTTTTTCGTCAGCTATTGTCATTTTTCTAGTAGTAAGGAGAAGGGGTATTTGTGTCCATGTCTGTTTTGGATTCCATGTATTGGGAAATAATTTTCTCCTTCCCATGCATTTTGAATTCCTAAAAACTACTCCATCACTTGGGCAATATTTGCCCCACTGTCCACTGATTTGCAATTTCCCCTTTTGTAAACATGGTTGTGCGAGTGGAAAAATAGTTCTTCAAAACTTGATCCTACCGAGAGTTGAACCACATCAATTCTAGACTTCGATAGTTGGACTACCACAAAGCCAACGCACACAATTCTACTTATAGCACCAATACAAATGTAATAAATGATCTAGAAAAAATACAGAAACACTAACATTCATTTTTTTTTATTCTGGTTATATTTTTCTGAAAAAAATATTATCTTTCTATTGGATTGTGAGTATTTTTATTAATTTATGCTCGAAAAATGACCCATATGGCTAAATTTTCAGGATCCGGCACTGCACTTCTCTGTGCATAATTCTCTGAAGTAATTCATGCATTCTTATGTTCAAAATGTGCATAAGAAAAGTTTGCATAGCAGGCTTGGGTTCACTCGAATCAAGGATTTATGGAGGGATTTACCAAGACAAAGGAAAATGATGAGCAAAACAAAGTAGGTCTTTACTTCATCTTTTCCTTTACAGCCACTATTCAAACTTTTCCTTACATTTGACCCAAAGGATTAGAAATGGATAAATTTATATTTAACCACAAATTGACTAAAGGCCAGTAGTAAAATTGAAACCCACGAAATAGACTTGTCCATCGTCTATCCACCACAGATGGCAAACCTTCTTCTATTGCCTTGTGGTTTAACAAGACCACAACCACAAAAAAAATGGAAAAAGAATAATAATAGTCAATAGAAATGTGCATACATCGATATTGTACATACAAAACAATTAAGGGTCCAGATCTCTCACCTTTTGTTCAAGCTCTCCACTTTTTCGTCAATCACCTATCCTCCGAACACCACCTTATTGATCCAATCTCACAGCTACCAGCCATTATCCCACACAAAACACTAAATATTCAACAAAAACTACAAATTCACAAGAGAGAGGGAGAGGAGAGGAACTAAATTTAGTAGCTTTGAGTAGAAACTGAATTTATTACAATCATAAACTGTTTGATCTTCTGAGTGTAAGATTTCAAAACCATGACAGGGTCGACTATAACTACGAATAGTATGTCAACGATTTAACCACTTCACCATGTAGGATGGACAAGTATAAGAGAACATTTAGAACAATATTAACATAAACTTGTCACAAATTGGGACACCATTAATTTTATCTTCCTAACCAAGGAGGAAAAGTAAGCACACAGAGTAACAAAGGTGATCTTAAAAAACTTCTACTCTACAGCAATTTCATTGCGAAATGTGCAATACTACATAGCCAGAACAATGGCTGCAAATGAGCAGAGCCAAGAATGAGCCGAGCCAAGCCGAGCTTTACCATACTCGAGCTCGGCTCGCCTTAATTCTCAAGCTCCAGCTGCTCAAATCAAGCTCAAACAAGTAGGCTCGAGCTCGGCTCGCAAAATTTTTTTAAACCTCCAACTCATCTCACATGGCTCGCCAAAGTTGGAGAGTAGCACTCGTGCATCACGTGCAAAGGAAATAAAGCTGAATACTTTGCTCCTACTAGTACCAATGGTTCTGAGTTATCATGACTTCCAATGCACGACTAATTTTTTTCCCCTCACATCATAAAACCCTTCCTCAAGACTTGTCCAACATCAGTAAAATATGCGCAAGGTGTGGCTGCCTGCGCTCTAAAACTACGCACTAGGTCTACTTACATGTGTAGCTGCCCAATGGCAAGATTGCCAAGACTAACATGTGGCAAGTCAAACTCAAAAGTTATACCTACAAAAATATGTATGGGTACGTATATACATACACACACACAACAGCCTTCACATGCATACTTCCTTAACTAGGAAAAATGGGGATGTCAAACGCTCAAGGTATGCTTGTGTTTTGAATTCAATGTCCACAGATTGTATATATGCGGACATCCGCAAAATGTCATTGATAAAACAATTTGCTTGGCCATTGTTTTCAACCCACATCGAGTTGAATTTCAAATTTCCATTGGAACATTGTATCGAACAGTTAGTAGGCAAATAACAACTCCGGTTAGAACTTTGCATGAGAGGTTTGTAGTTTTCAAGGATAAGCAGTAGGAAAATCAAAAAATTAAAGTAATGGTGACATTTTAAGAAAACCCACCGTTTACAAAACCAACCGTTCATCTCCGTATGAAATGTAGAATCTTCGAACAGACGAGCAGAGCTGTAGTGGAAGTGTGAGGCTTTCTCACCGCAGATGGAGTGCATTCGTACTGAGCAACTCTTCAGACGATGGAGACCACAGAGGAGATGAAGGGGGAGCAAACCCTAAGAAGGAGGAGATGGCGTCTTCCGTTCTTCTGGAGCACAGACGATTTCAAATGGTTCAATTTGGGAATGGGAAAGGGGAAAACAGGAACGAAGATGGAGACACAAAGAACGACGTCGTCTTCGGGAAGAGGGGTAATTTTGTCCGTAGATGTTTTGATTTCCATGTCTTTTGAATTAATTTTCTCCTTCTCATCACTTTGGAATTCCAAAAAAGTGCTTCATGACTTGGACAATATTTGCCCCTTGTTCCACTGTCCTGCTATTTCCCCTAAAAAAAATCGATCTGATTCAGACCCAATTGTTTTATTTAGTCTGGTTTTGCAGTTCTGCGGTTAAGTTATGGTTTCAAAAATAAATAAGAACCATTAATATTAGTTCGTTTACTAGTTTTCAATTAAATAACCATGGTTAGAACCGGACCGGACCATTTAGAACTAATATATATATATATATATATATATATATAATTATATAAAATTAAATAGTATATGTGTAGAGATTGGTCTACTTTTTGAGCATAGAAGAAGTTAGTACCGCTGATTTAAGAGATGTTTTGGGCATTGGAGCTGTTTTTCTTTACTTCAAGACGTGCTACTATATTATATAATTTATGATATAGGTTTAATTTTAGTCCTAAATATAATGTGTTATTAATATTTTTCTGTCGCTAAATTTAATTCTTCCATAAGTGGTTTTGAGTACTTTATTGTTGGTTTTCGTCAATATTTTTAGGTCAAGTGTCAAGTATTTCGTGAACCACATTGGGTTTTGATTCTTAATAAAGTGTCTTTATTATTTTATGTGTTATTTGATGCTTTAAGTTTTTAATTTTATGAGTTTATATTTTGTGAATAAGTGTTTGGATGCTAATTGGATAGAACCGAAACTAAACCAAAACTAGACCGATTTTGCGGTTTGGTTTTGGTTTGGTTCCACGTATATATTGGTTAGGTTCTGGATCCCAATTTTCTAGAACCGTTGAAAACGGTCCGGCTACTGGTTTTGTGGAGAACCAGACCAATTCGAACGGTGTACACCCCTAGTTATCGCAGTCCGACCTCAAAAAGTTTAAAAAAAAATGGTATGAAAAATGCTAAACCACGCCCATAAAGTGTAGGATAAATGTAAAAAGTATACCGCTATCAAAAAATATAGTGATATGAGTGAGATCTGTATTGATATTCGAACATATTTGTCATTATGTAATGGGAAAATTTAAATACACGCAAGATTATAATGAATAATTAAATAGAGACGACAGAAGTATTATGGGAAATTTAGTGATAGGTTCACTATAGATATTTTACAAGCTCACAAATTTACCGAATAGTTTTGTAAAATGACAAATCCACACTACCTAAATCCTAGGGTACCCTATAAAAGTGTTTAAATTTTATGAAAGTATCTAAACCACTAAAACTCTATAATAGGAAAGTGTACCTTAAAACCCTATAAAAGTGCCTAAACTCTAAAAAAACTCTAAAATGGACTTGAGACCTTACAAATTAATAAATGAATTTGTGAGTTTATGAAGTTCACATAAAAAACCTAAAAGTATAATTGAATTTGTGGGCTTATGAAGATAAAAGACCTAAAAATATAATTAAGTGAATTTGTGGACTTATAAAGTTCACATAAAAGACCGAAAAATATAATTGAATTTGTGGGCTTATAAAGTTCATACAAAATACTACTTAAAAGTATAATAGATCGGCAAGGGGAGGTTAGTTATTGCTGGGACTTGAACCTAGGCCCATGGGATGGGAACCGAGTATTTAACCAACCAGACCTCAACGGATCTGTATTCACTGTGACCGTAGATTAATTATTTTTACCGTTATTTTAATTAAGATTTCACTTACTTTTGCGTGTCTTTTTTGCCTTACCTGAAATTTACACGGTTGGGGAAAAAAACTCCAGCGGTGAATGAAGGAAAGAGAGAGCGGATTCATCGAAAAGTAAAAAGATGCTGAATAAATTTGAAAAATGTCCCCAAAAAGGATAATAAGGTCTAAATTTGAATTTCTTTTTTCTTTTTAATTTATTTTAAATTGGGTTGGGATTTTCCCTTTTTCCAATAACTTTAAACGAGCCGAATAGTAACTCTAAAATATGGACCTTAAGGTTTTAAAAGTTCAGCATAACAAAGATACGTAGTTGTGCCGGGAATTTTTGGTACAATTCAACCAATATTGCCAAGAAATACTCTTTTTATCCCAAATTGCCAACGCCTACTTGTAGTATGTCCGATTCTCTTATAAAAAATAATGTATTTTGTATGCAATTTTTGTTACCACTCGACCTAGCTAACCTGCTAACCATTCGCCTAATCACGCGGCTCAAATGGTTAACTTATATATTGCTTCAACTTCCACTAACCCACCGATGTGGGACTTTATTCCCAAGTGAGTTCTCACGAATTTTTCGAATTTCGTTACACCAAATTAAAGAATTATTCCCCTAAGTATTCTAGTTTGCGATCCAAAAATTGTTCTATACTCCGTAGGAGACCGCCAATTTGTGACACAGGGAGTAACAAAATAGCACTGTGCTGACAAAAGGAAACTGGCTTTTTTTGTGACAAATCTAAAGTCCAGTGGGTTAATCAATATTCAATAGATAGTTTGGAACAAGCCTTTCTAGTTCCAATCTCATTTCTTCACAAAGCTCATAGACGAGGTAGCTCAAATGACAAGCAAGATATATAAGCCATTGGATTAAGTGAAAAAATCAGAGACAATACCACAATCAAGGCAACGTTGGTAGTATATATGGTTACCAGGTCAAGAGCAATGATAGGAATACAATTTTAGAATACAACTCCGAACAAGCTGTGTTTAGAGTTGTGTTCTGAAATCGTATTCCTAAACTTTTTGGTAGTGTAACGCCGTTTGGTTAATGATGTGTTGCTCTAATTAACCAAGTTTATTTTTTGTCAAATACACTGTATCTAGTCTCCCACACTTGTGTTTTCAACAATCATTTTGCTTCAGGAATAAGCAATTAGGTGACTTTTGCCTGAAATACCCAACTGGTAGTTTATCCCTCACTTTACTCTAGGTGGTAACACTTGAGCCCCTGAAAATGGCATGAGTTGATTTTGCAATCTGAAAGGATACATGTATGGTTGTGTTTGGATTGTGAACATGGACATGAGGGTGTTTATCTATCTCAAAGGAAAGAAAATTGATATCCAAGTATCCAACTATGTGTAACGCCCTCAAAATCGGGTTCGTTAAGTAAACCTTTTATTGAATAAAAGGTGTAGACTCTGGCTCATTATTACATTGCAAACCCCCAGAGGGTACTTTTATTACACAAAAGGGAGGACATCTAAGGTTATCTACAGCTCCTTCTCTTCTTCCATCCTGGCAAGCTCCTCAGCTCCATATGCCTCTAGGTTGTACAGCTCTTCTTGCTCATCTATGAGGTCTGACACATTATATCAGCGTTGCCACCGATATAATATGTCAGGTCACCAAAGGTAACACCGTGAGCTTGAAAGCTCAATAGAGTAACCCAAAACCCACTAACCCTTAACTTACAAGTCAAAGATAATCACGATTTTCCAAACTTAACATGCTTCAACAAGAACATATAACAATTACACATGCGCATTCACTAACTATCGTTGGTGTCATGTTTTCCGGGTTTCTCCTACGCGACTCATCGTATAACGTGTCTCATTTTCATTTCCAAATCAACATTTTGAAAATCACGTTTTAACACACCCAACCTCGGTTCCGCCGCACCGGGTTCCCGAGTATCCTCATAATGGTTCTGCCGCGCCGCGTTCCCATTGGCACACATTTACATTGGCTCCTCTCCGCGGATAACCAAGCTACACACCCAACCTCGGTTCTGCCGCGCCGGGTTCCCATTAGCACACACACACACACACATAATGCACCCATAGATGGTCATTATGTAGTTTCAAAAATCCTTTTTATCCATATCAACCACACCCTAGGTGTCATGTTTCTACTTTCCAATTTCACGTGTCTTGTATCATGCATAGACTCCGCGGTAGGACTTTTTATATGAATACGCAAGATCATCCAACTCTATTCTAGCATGCTTGTTCATAACCACAAGTAAGGTAAGCAATATGCAATCAAGCTTACGATCTTTGAAAATGTCAAAATACGAATACTTCCTTTCAAACAACACTTTATCTTTAAAACAAAAACGTATATCCTTCTTTTTGGAAACAACATATGTTTATTGACGAAGAAATCAAGTTAGAAAGATTCTATAAGTCATGCAAACAATCATTCTCAAGATCATGCTTTTCAAGTATTCCTATGATCAACGTAAACTACGTAAAACAAGATCATATAGCGTTTTATACTTAGAGTAAGTAGGTTCGGAGAACTCTACATTCAATTCAAGCATGCATACAACTATACTTAGGGGTAGAGAGTAAGGACACTCTACCGTTCTTCTTGGCGGTAGGAAGGCTACGGAAAGTACGTTGGTGATTGGGCGAAGTGACTTCCTACGGTAAGCTTCCAGTAGCTTCGAAAGAGAAAGGTTTCTCTCGAAACTGAGTCTCGACCTAAAACTACTTGGCTTTAAGGATTGAAAAGTTGTTTAGGGATGAGTTTCTTGAAGAACAAAGGAAGAACTTCAAGAACAACTCAAGAACAAAGCAAGAACACTAGACTTTCTTAGAGAGAAATGGAAGAATGGAGGTGTGAGTTGAAATGGCAAGTGATGAAGGTATTTATAGGCAAACTCTTGGGCTCTCCCTCTCCCTCATGGCCGGCCCCCTCTCTCTCCTTTCTCCCTCATTAATTAGCTCCATGGTCTAGTCATTTCATGCTTTCCAAGCATGCCTTGACTTGTCTTTTCATGCTTTGAAAGCATGGCAAGTCTTCAATGACTTGTCTTGTCTAATCTTTTAGACTTAAGGCTAATGAAGTAGGCTATCATGAAGGCTTTACGGACTTGTCATTTCATGCTTTGAAAGTATGCCATGTTTAGTCATATCATGCCAAGTCTTCCATGACTTGTCTTGTCCTAATCTTTTTAGGCTTAAGGCTAATATACTAGGTTAATCATGAAGGGTTTCTAGTCAAGTCTTGTCCTAGGGTTGCTTTGCTTGCAAGAAAGCATGAAATCATTGGCTAGGTAGTCCTTTGGAAGGCTAGGCTTGGTTGTAAAGGAAGTATTAGGTTTAGGGCTATTAAATAGCTTGCACAACACTCCACCTCTCTCCTCACTCTCCCAACTGGCCCCTCCCTCTCCTCCTTGGCCGAATTTCTCTCTCTCTCTCTCTCTCTCCTTCTCCCATTGTTTTGTCACATCATGTCTAAAAGCATGCCAAGACTTGTCAAATCCAAGTTTAGGTTTATGGCTATTTAGTCTAGGGTGGCATGCATGCAAGGCTAAGGTTACTTCCTTTGGAAGCAAGAATGATTGAAAGAATCTAATGAGTTGTCTTGTCAACTCATTATACTCATTGGCCATGACTAATATCCATTATCCAATGGATAAAAATTCTCCTAGCATTTATTGACCAATGGTCAATGAAATAATGAAGGGAGGCATGGGCTTGAATGGTCAAATCAAGGGGTATAATGATTAAAGATCCTAATGACTTGTCTTGTCATCTTATTTGGCAAGTCTTATATCCATTAACCAATGGATAAGAATTACCCTAACATGTAATGACCAAAGGTTAAGGAATAAAGATGGCCTTATTATGTCACATCATGTGGTGTAATGATTGCTTTTGACTAGACTAGTCAAACTTAGGTATTCTTGGTTCTATTACCCAATGGTTAACAATTTCCCTAACAACTCTTATCCAATGGGTAAGGGTTTTCCTAACAATTATCATCGAATGGGTAAAATGATAAAGTACACTAGGAAGATGCAATGATGAGGAACAAAGTTTGATTTGACTAGTCAATAAAGTGAAATGATTACCTAGAAAGGGAATCTTGTCATAAAGGTAATGATTATCAAGCCAAAAGTAATTACTTTTGAAATCTCATGATTATTTTCTATCGTCCAATGGTCCTAGGATATTAGGAGGATGTAACTAAGTTAGTAAGACTTAGGTTAGGCCAACTAACTAGTTTCTAGTTAGAAACTAGTTCCACTCACCGATTAGGGTTTCTAGCCGGGAACTAAAACGTCAAGGTCTCGTATCGGATATTCTAGCGTTCTAATAAATACCTTAGTTCTTAGAGATCGTTTTAAGTCTATCGGTGATGGGGATTCAATTTATGAATATCGAATCTAATTAAGACGGATTATAGGAATTAAAATATGACTTTTGATTAAACAACAAGATTTTTATTAATGACGGATTTTTGGTTATCCAAGTAATTAAAATTCAAAATTTTTAACGGAATTTTTATTTGACCAAAAATCCGAGTCGTTACACTATGAGAATAAATTATATATACATCACAAGAATTACATGACAGTTTTATAGAGAGTTTTTTTTTCTTTTTATCCCCAAAACTATGAACCTTTTTTTTACTTAGTCCCTAAACTATTAATTTGACGATTTTATCATCTCAACTATCATACCGTTACCTATTAATCCAATAGATAACGGAAGTTAGGAATTTGAACAGAAAATGCCATGTAAGGCCTGTTTGGGACTCTATAGAGCAGATACTTGATTATGAGAGTCTTAGAGATAAAAATTAATTATGACCCTTTATGATAAAATAATTAGAAAAATAAGACCTTCGCATCAGTTTCAACAGATTGAAAATTGGAACACTTAAAACCATATTTTTTTAGTATATAATCCTTCTAAGAAAATTAAGTATTCGAATTTTCAATCCGTTCGGAATGGTGTGAAGATTTTATTTTTTTGATCATATTATTTTAAAGAGTCATGATTAATTTTTATCTCTTGGGCTATCATAATTAAATATATATTTTTTATTTGGGACCCTTTAGAGTAGATACTTCATTATAGAGCTCTAGAAAAAAAAATTAATTATAACATTTTACCATAAAATGATCAGAAGAATAAGATCTTCACACCGGTTCACACGGATTAAAAATTACAACGCTTAATTTTAACCATATTTTTAATATATAAACAGTCTAAATATTATATAAAGAACTCAGTCTTTTTAAAAAAATATATATTTATGTGATGGTCTCTATATAATGCCATGTAAGATTCTAATATATGAACATTGTAAAAACATTAAATGCTCCAATTTTCAATCTGTTTGAACCGATATAAAGGTCTTATTTTTCTGATCATTTTATCCTAAAGGGTAATAATTAATTTTTATCTCTAAAGCTCTCATAATCAAGTATCTGTTTTACAGGATCCTAAATAGGGCCTTACGTGACATTTTCCGTACAAATTTCTAATTTCCGTTATCTATTGGACTAAGTAGGTGACGGTATGATAGTTGAGGGGATGAAATCATCAAATTGATAGTTTATGGACTAAGTAGAGAAAATGTGCATAGTTTAGAGGATAAAAAGAAAAAACTCTTTTATAGACAGTTCAACTATGTATCCACATAAGTACGACTAAGGGTACCAATCAACATCAAATACACTAGGTAGAGTAACGCGGCCAAAGAAGAAAATTTACAGGAGAACTGATCAAACTCTTTAAACTTCGGTAGAGATTGATCCATGACCTTTCACTACTTAAGAGTGCATTGGTGATCAAATGAACTAGTCTAGTTGATTTTAAGGCACAACTAAAGCCATATTAGCTTGTTAATATACTTTAACCCAATGGGTACAACAGGTTGTAATTGACCACACCACTTAAGGAAGTAGACCTGGTAATTAAACGCCATAACCATAACTACGGCCGTAATGGGTCTTGATTTTGCCAGGTCTACGCGTGTGGTAAGGTGTACATAGACCTAGTAATTCCCTCGTTATTGCTTATCATAGAAGGAAAGGGTTGAACATACTTCACTCGAATACTTTGTGTGTCTGGAATCAATTATCGATCCCTGGGTCTAGTCATGCATATTTGTTAATTTAGTCATGTGTTTGAAGGGAATGTCTGGTAACCACAGCATGGCTTTGAACCCTTTTTCTTAACCAAGAATGCCCATGGAATTAGCAAGGATTTCTGGTAGCCCTTGTTAAGTGAGAAGTAACTCCCAGCAAATACATTAAAGAGGAAAGTCCACTTTCACCCCCTGTGGTTATCGCCATATGCGGATACACCCCCTGTGGTTTAAAAGTGTGCACATAACCCCCTGTGGTTTTCAAATTGTGCTGATAGACCCCCTGCCGCCGTATTTTTCATCCATTTTAACGGAAACAACATTAAAAGACCGTTATACCCCCATCACGTCCCTTGATTCTTCTTCTTGTTTAAATCTAATCACACCATCCCATATACCAAAAATTGAATCCAAACCGTTGATATTATAAATTTTGACGAGTACTGCGTCTATGCCAAAATTCAAGTCAATCAAAAAATGAAAAGCTTATGGTCAAATCGATTTTGTTATGAAATTAAAATTTCAAATTTGAATTTACTACAAGTTAGATCACTGGGTTATTGATGCCTGATCGAGATGATTTTTTACAGAGATACTCTATTCTTTATTTAATACATTATGAACGACTCAGATTACATTCTAGAGGTGTGTGAGATACACCTCCGTTACAATGGATGGAAAATATGACGGCAGGGGGTCTATCCGCACAATTTGAAAACCACAGGGGGTTATGTGCACACTTTTAAACCACAGGGGGTGTATCCGCACATGGCGATAACCACAGGGGGTGAAAGTGGACTTTCCTCTACATTAAAAGTATCTTCAAACATTCCCTCTCTTCCCCTGTTTGTCATATAAGTACACAAGCAAACACCCTTAAATTTGTAGAAACATGAATAATAGGTCAAACATGATTTTACTTTGTGGGGTATTAACACTAATGCCCCTGGTAATGCAGATTATACTCTTTTCATCATTCCTCACTCGTAAATTTCTACATATTTTGAAGGTATTTCGTGGCAATTTTTAAAACGTACAAATAGATTTTAGATGGCAGCTTTATATAACAAGTGCATGATGCTATCTCCATCCCATATAATTTATGCTTTGTTCTCTTTAATTTTCAAAAAGAATTTTTCTAAAAATTCCTTCTAAATTCAGGGGGTGTTTTCCGCATAACCCGAGTGGCGACTTTGAATTGTAGCATTTCGCCACGCTTTTCAAAGAAGGCGCACCTGGTTTTATTCATAAAATAGAATTTCAGGGGCGTGTGCCCACAGAGGCGACTCTGCTGGGGACTCATTGCATTGATTAATATTTGAACATTAATACATAAATGAACAATCTTTTCAAAAGTCTGTCAAAACAGTATGCTCCGCGCTGCTGAAGAACGGAATGGTAACGTAACAGGAGCTCATATCCGACCAATCAGAACTGGGGCTTTTACTATTGTTCACTCGTGTAGTTTTCTCCAAGTATTGATTAATAAAAGTGAGCCAAGCTTGAAAAAGGCATTTCTCAAAACATCGCGTTTTTTCTCTCATCTAATCATTTCTCAGCGTTTTTCATGCACATTGATGTTGGTCAGCCTTGTTGAGGTGTTTTGGGTAACCGACACAATTTTTATTGGAGCCCGAGGTCCTCGAATGCCTAACTATCTTGGACGATGATGAGTCGTACTACCGTTCGACCGTTGCCTTGCTCTACACGTTGCAGGAAGAGGTATATCGCAGCTCTAGTCAGAGGAACCCCCTTTAACCAAAACCGGCCTCTACATGCGTACAAAGCACTAGAACCTTTCAACCTAGGACAGGAACCTGCAAGGTAGGATTATTTGCATCTAACCCCCATAAATTGTCTACGTGTTACTGCTTTCCTTATCGCATGCCTGTACATACATCCATACCGTTTTGTGTAGGAGCATGCTAGGGCGACTTCTAGAGTGTTTTTCTTTCAAGCCTGTCTCGTGCATATTGGGACGCTGCTTGGCCCAATGAAGAATCGTGCACCTCAATGATGCACGTTATCAAAATTTTCAAAATTCCTTGAGTCAGCGAGACTTCGAGAAATCGAGACCTTCTAAGTCCTTGTCTAAACCAAATCAAAGTTTTAAACAGAAAAACCAGGAACAACGGAGAACATGCCATGATACTCACACCGCCCAGGTTAAAAGTGTTAAACACTTACACCACTCAAGGCTCCGACACGGTGCTACTTACGCCATCTTGGTTCCGGTATCATGTCATCTACACCAAGTTGTTCTACTCCTAAGTTGAAACTTCGAGAAAGGAATAGCCAAAGACTTAGGTTGTTTTCACATCTCTTACTTTTAGTCGATTCACACAAAGATACACCGTCGAAAAGAAATCCGAGGACTTTGGTAGCATTCGAATGTCACAAGACGGGCTTTTCTGCTAGTTGTAGAGTCTAGGAGGACACCGACGACATTGATAGGTGCATTTTCCATTCTTCCATTTCTTTAAAATAAATTACTGCAGGTAGTCACTGAGCTCTTGTACTTTACTGTCTAGCCGTCGGACTGTCAAAGCCAGGTTCCGAAAAGAAGGGCCAAACCTGCTTGGGCCCGACGCTCTCGAGCATCCAACTTCTCTCATTGTGGAAGCAAAGGGTAGTATTAATAACTACATTTTCACTCCACGGCTAACATGCATTGACGATATATCTAAATTTGACACAGAGTCTGTCGAGTCTAAGTCTAGCTCACAGTCAGAGTTTGTGCCTCTCGGCCCTCCACGTCATAGCTTTTATTTCGAGTTTGAGTCCACCGTACTTGGCAACCCCTGCAGGGTTTTATGAAATGCATGATCCTACTTTCGACTATTTTGCTGACTTTTATATAAACTGTGTCGACCCTGACGATGAAGGGATAGATTTCGATGGGAACATCCCTAAGGAAATGTGTTCCCTCGCTGAAAAGGAAAATGAAAGGCATGATCAGCCTCTAAAAGAAGAAGTAATTTTTGTAAATTGGAAAGACGAGGATGACCCCTGTGTGATGCAAATTGGTAATTTTTGTAAATTGGAAAGACGAGGATGACCTCTGTATGATGCAAATTGGTTCAACCTTGTCGCCTAAGGATCGCACTGCATTGATCGACGTGCTCAAGGACGAAGACTATTTTACTAAGTGGGTCGAGGCTGAATCTTACAAAACCCTGACAATGGTTCAGGTAGCTCAATTCATCTGGAAGAACATCATTTATCGATACGGTGTCCTTCAGGCATTCGTGTCAGATAATTGAAGTCATTTCAAAGGCAGGGTTTTGGAACTCTTTGAGGAATTTGGCATTGAGGTCCATCGTTCAACTACCTATCGCCCACAAACAAATGGAGCAGTCGAGGTTGCGAATAAGAATGTCGAGATGATCATCAAAAAGACTGCCGAGTCTGTAAGCGACTGACACGAGCAACTGCCTCTGGCACTCTGGGGGTACCAAACGTCGATCCACACTTAAACTGGTGCAACTCCATTTTCTTTAGTCTATAGAATGAAGGTAGTACTTCCCATCGAGTTTGAAGTGCCATCTTTGGGGGTCATGGCTGAAAGTGGTCTTGAGGAATCTAAATGGCTGAGTGGGAGGTTTGTTGAGCTGATGTTGTTTGATGAGAGAAGGCTCCGTGCTTTGTATCATGTTCAGGGGTATCAGCGTCGGATCGCTTGCGCATTTGACAAGAAGGTGAAGTCCAGGGGCTTGGTCGAGGGAGACATGGTTACGAAGGAAATCCGGGCCCCAATGTATGACGCTCATGGGAAGTTCCGACTAAAGCGATCCGGGCCTTACATTATCAAGACCATCCTATCCAGGGGTGCCGCAAAGCTCATCGATCTCGATGGTAACGAATTCAACACTCTGGTCAACCTAGATCAACTCAAACGTTTCTATCCCTGAAAGATGCTCGTTGGACCGAAAACCACAAGGGTGGGCGGTGCCAAGCAAAATTTAGAGCAAACCTGCTAGACTAAAAACCTCAGTGTAGACACCCCAATTTGGCCTAACGATTATTTCAAGTCCCACCTTAGGACCATCGCGATGATGAAATGGATTCGATGATTGCTAATTGCCTTCTTGTGAAACCCATGGACTTATGGTAAGAACTTTGAGCCACTTAGAGGACCCAATCCAAAGCCAAATAGCCTTTCAGACAGAAACACAGTGTTCTAGGAAAATCCATCGGTCGGCCGTAACATCGATCTCACGGCCTTAACAACCATTCTTCACCCGAGTAACCTGTTGCTAGAAAAATCTCCCTGACAGATCAAAACCTCAGCCGCAAGATCCATTTCTCGGCCGCTCAATCCGTTCCTCGGCCGCCAGTTCCTTTCTACGGCCGCCAGATCGACCTTTTTCTAGACTCTCGAATGTTCTGTCAGTTGTTTGATCCAACCACGATACCTTCCCGATGCGTTCGGGCCACGTTCAGAGATTGCAATGAAGAGTTCGAATTGCAATTGCAATCGGGCGATTTGATTGGACCGAGTGAGTCATCCAATTGCCTATATAAAGAGGCCTTTGGACTCCGAAATAAGAACGACGAAATCATCAGATCTACACCCTCTCAAGCCACGAAACTCTGCAGAAATACTCACAAAACCCTCTCTACAAAAGCCCTAACCTCCCGAAGGCAGCCTCAATCCGACGATCAAACCCTAAACCTAGGGTTTCATTCAAGAAGCAATTAATCAGTCAATCCCCATTGATCCGAAGCAATCAATCACCTGAGGGATCAAGGTGGTGAGGCCCAATGGTTTGGTCTATTTACTGTTTATTTTACTAATCGTAGCGTTTTAGTCATCTGTTAACCTTTCTGTTTGGTGTGAGGAAGAACACCAGCCGGGGCTTCGATGCCTCGGCCGGTATATTGAATCAGCATGATTACTCGGCCGTGACATCCATTCACCGGCCGAGTAATCGATCTGCTGGCACAGTCTTGTTTTGTTCTGCTTTTCTGAGGCATGTTCATTTATTGTCTCGGCTCACCTTATTTACTGTTTAAAGGCATGAAAACAAACTACTTGCTTAGAATTAAATAAAGCATCTATATGTCTTATGTTGAGCAATTAGCTTCACGGCTAGGCAGAGAGGGGTGCCTAACACCTTCCCCTCACTGTATCTTTGGCTTCCGTATCCAGAATCTCTATCTGTTTTCTTAGCTTTAACAAACTAGGTGGCGACTCTATTTTGATGATAACCGCTATCATGTGGCGATGTTCCTAGCCATGGGAATATCCATGATCTTGGTTTATGAAGCAAGAAACCAAACGAGCAAACAAACGATACCAAACTGTATGGCGATACCCCGTTCGGGAGGTGTCTACAGTTTTCTAGCGACTCTGCTGGGGAACTTGAGAGCCATAACCAGGAAGTTCGACATAGGACTAATACATGCTTTATTCAATTCATTTATCATATGCATCGAGCAGGCAACCTCGTTGAGTTCACCTAATACCCTGGCATGACACGGGTTATGTTAGGGGTTCCAGCAAACTCCACAGTCACTTGTACCTAGTGGTATATCAAAAGGGAAATCACCCAATCATCGCCTATGATGGGCTGGTGAAATGACTGGTGCCCTTTGACAACGGAGCACCCTTGAGACTACCCAAACCTTACATGTATTAGAGATCCATAGAACCTATTAGAATAAGACAGGATCCTACATGTTAGGAATCTACTTGCATCTTTTCTATAAGTTCTTCCTCACACCTTGTATATGTTTTTATAACATCGCTTTCTGTGCAGATGGGTTGGGGCTTGAACTAAGAGCCCTAACTCTAAGTCTTTATAGTCTAGCACTGAGGCATGGCATTGCCTGTAAGGTATGTTTATGGTAAGATGAAGGCATCATTGCTTACTTAACACTCCCGCTTTACTTAAAGCACCGCAAAGCATGGATTTCTAGAATGAAATCAAACACTGGCCGCTCCATCGGCAATTGAACTAGGGGTTGCTCTAGCAATCTTTGCCTTGCGAGGCTAAAGGAAAGAGGGAGTGTACGGTAGTAGAGCAGGTTATGGATGGTTGTATGCAAAGTAAAGGATATTATGGATAGAACTTGCAATAATTATTTCTCCATGGATAATTCAGCATGACAAATGAAGGACTTTGATTCCTATTTCAAATCGACCTAGCAACCCATCTTTCAAAAGTCAAAATTTTGAGCATGCTTACCGCAACAAGCCGGTATGATTGAGGAGTTTGTCAATGTGTTGGCAGGTAATCATGTGGATCCCACTTACCTCAATCAATGTTTTAAGAAAGAGAAAAGAAAGAAAAAAACTTGTTGAATAAGTTTTTGATAGATCAACTTCGATGTGCTTTCTGAGTAAAATAAGTTTTGATAAACACTTGCTGAAAGAATAACCTGAAGCTAGTAGAATCACGTTAGCATTGTCTGGAGTGAAAGAATCTTCCCTAACAAAGAATTGAAAGAGATAAAAACTTTTCGAAACTTTTCTTAAGTGAAAATGGCTAATGCTGATCAAATCCTCAAAAAACAAGTTTTTCTTAAAACCAAAAAGTGGAACATTCAAATAGCCGCTAGCATAGCGATGAACTCTGAGTCTACTCTCCGTTGTGGTCATCTGCTCAGCTTTTTCGGTCCTCCTCATAATGTGGATTGGCTTGGATGTAGGATCTTAAGTGACATGCAGTATTTGTAAACAACGAGTCTTAAGAATCATCCATATCAAAAATTGCTAGCTATCTATGGTATCCAATAAACTCATGCATAGAAACGAATTGCTATACATGACTCATCCATAATCTGTGAAAGTAGCTATGGTGCTTTGTATATCATTTTGTTTGCTTTTCTCTAACCATGCACGGGACTAAACCAAAAGAGGAGTCCATCACCCTTATTTCTTCTTATAGCACATTGCATGATCACTTGTCAACATCTATTATCATTTGGTTAAGTCCCCCCATCATGCTAGATTTGCATTGTAAAGGCAATAAATGTGTTTGATGTGTGCATTACATAGACACTTGATTTTGGACATTTCAACTTGAGCGTAGCTAAGTTCTTGCTTTCTCTAAATTTTGGGTTTGGTCTTAGACGTGAAAGCAATGGTTGATGAGAAGATTGAAGCTCTGGCTGCTAAAGTTAATGCATTGGCTGAATCAGTGGCTGCACTAGCCACCATTGTTCATAGTTTGCAAAGAAGTCTTCCACAAGCTCCACCTCCACCTCCCCCTACTAGATGGATGAAAAGGGCAGCTCCAAAAGAAACTTATCCCATTAAGGACAACCAAATTGAAATGGTGGTGGACGATGTGCAGCAGCAACATGAGAAGCAACTTTTTCTTGATATCGTCGATCTAAACCAGGAATCTCCCAAAGAGAAAGACAACTGTAAGATGAACATAAGCAATAGTAATGATAAACCGGTGGGATCTTATCTTGACCGTGGGCAAAAGAGAAACTTTGTTCCTCTTGGAGTGAACTTGGGAAAGGTGTTCTGTATCTTAGAAGCAAAAGGGGTATTGAAGCCGTTGTAGCCAAAATTTCCAAACTCTATACAAAAAGGCGAAGAGTATTGCAAGTACCACCAAGTAAATGGTCACTCTACCAGAGGATGAGGGGCTCTCAAGAATGCAATCCAAGACCTCATCGATCAAAAGATTGATCCAGCTGAGTTTGATCACTGGGCAGCAGCGGCATCCATGCCTGTCACGTCTTAGGGTAAGAGTCAATCTTTTAAGGAGTCTTATCTAGCTATTTTTGGCTACTATTTTGGTCCATATTTGTTTCCTTTTTAAAAGGTCTACGTCTTGAGTTTATTTTGGTCATAAGTCCGCTTGTTGCACCTAGCATGAAATGTGAATCTCTTCCAGAATGTGAATCTTCTTAGACTTGAACTACGAACGGCCTAATTCTCTGTTGGGATAAGTAGGCACCTTTTGGTCGGCCACAATTTTGAAAATGTTTTCTCCTGTGCTAGTTCGCTGCCATAGAATACTCATGATAACATCAAACATTGAAAACAATCCACAAGGGTTTCAAAGTAATCTTATGACATCTTTTGGAACACATCATAATCACTTGAATTGTCAAAAACGCAAAACGAGTTTTTCAAAGCTATGACCCGCGTCATTTCTGTTGAGCTAGGAAGGAGTTGACACATCTCTGCACCCTCACAAAGATCACTTGTAAGTGAAACAGGCTATTGAAGATGAAAAGAGAGGAAAAATGAAGAGAGAATAAAAAAATGATGAGCTATCTAGATTGAAAGTAAGGGCGGTCTAGGCAAAAGTTAGAGCACGAACAAAGTGAAGAAATCAGCCATGTCTCCAAACATCTACTATGTGTCTCGAAGGATTGTCTTCAATAATTCGCTTGGTTAAACATCAAAGCTCTTAATCTCTTGGCTAGGATTCCTGTCACTTTGTCGTATGTTTCAAGATGAAGAAAGGCATTCATTTCTCTATCCCAAACACTTATCCCTTGCGATAATTTCTTTGAAAAGCCTACTAGGCAGCCATCCCCTACACTAGGGCAAATACAAAAAAATACAAGGAGAGATGAAAGAAAAATCAATGGAAGAATGAGCACCCTGTCATACAAGGGGCATTTTGAAGGAAACATTTCTTCCAATGCATACAAAGGCCATTTTTGAAGAAATCAATTCTTTCACACAAATTAAGGCAAGAGACAGCAATAGTTGATAAAAATGTTGAAGATGGCTGCTAGCTTTTAAAACCCAAGCATGAGTAGACACTAGGGGGCATCACCAATGTGGAACTTAACACGAAGGGCAAGAATCCTGAAATTTGCATCATCTTGCAAATCAAACAACATGGAGAGTTGCGTGAGACAAGGGGTATGCCTATGTTTTCCTTTATACACCTCTCTCAAAAGTATCCAACCTCTTATGTGGGTGTCAGTAGGCACTTATCAATCCAACTCAAGTCAACCAAATCAAACTCAAAGCAACAAACTCACCTAATTGACTAGGGGCATGGGTTTGCAGAATAGTTCTATGTCCTTTGATGATTGAATGACGTGAGTGTGGAACATGGATGGAGTGATATGACTTTGAAATCCTCAAGGAAAAGTTTTCAATGTTAATTTTATCCTAAACATTCTTGACACAGCAATACAAGCACAATTGCTTTTATAAAAGATAAAATGAGTTTCTCATGTCATGAGGGGTGCAGCTAGATGGGGCCTGGGTCAAACAATATTTTTAGTAGTGTCGCTAGAATATTGTAGTCTGTCTTGTCATAGTCACTTAACTAGTTTAAAGTCATTCTTGGTCTCCCTAAACAAAGAGGAGCATTAGCTTAAATATGCAAAAGTTAAGATGTCCAGAATGCATTGCGGATTCACATGCATATCATTATCACCCTGTCTTTTGCATTAATCTCTTGATCCTAGTATTTCATGTGTATAGCTGCTTAATGGAAGTAGTTGTCTTGGTTGCACGAGCTAACCCCAAGTATAAGGTGTTCTTATGCTCAAGCAAAGGCAGGTTCATCAAGGTATCATGGCCACCATCTCTATACAAGGAATAAAGGGCAACAAAAGGGATGCACTGTAAAGTCTACCTCCCTGTCAACACACTTGAAGAAATCTCAGCCTAAGAAGCATCATATCCAGGGGAACACCTCAACTCTTTTGTGGAATGCTGTCACACAGCACTGTCAAGGGCACGCCAAGATCTCTGCCGAACAGAAACATTGCACTCACATTCATTGCTATTTACATTGCATGTTTCTATGCTAGGGGCAATTAGATCATTGTCACCATGCACAGTTGAGCTAGGGTCAAGCATTCATGGCCTAAACAGGGGGCTTGCGTTTCTTTTTAAATATTCAAATTAACATGCCTATGTGTTGCATTGCAAACCATGTCACCCAAAATCGTTCAAGCTCTTGAACTAGGGTTCTTCAAATGTGATGGTCCTGCCCCTAGCAGTTAGCATAAAAGGACTTTGGCCCGTGGTCGACTGCAAGCCTGTTGCATGTTATTTTTCTATCCACTGCTGTCTTCTAAACTGTTTAAACGTTAATTGTAGGGTTCTTTCGGATTTCAGATTTCAGGTCCTTGAAGTTATCAGAACAAACCACATCAAGCTTTGTGTCTATGACCGACTGAGCCAAGTCAAAGAAGCTGAAAGATAGCTTCGTAACTAGCAAACTCTACAATTGGCACCATGTCAGTAGCATTAAAGTGGCTTCACACTTTGCATCTCCGTAGCTCCTTGCTTCATGCTTTCATCTCCATAGCTCGGAAGCCTAACACTTGCTTTTCAGTACCACCACGCTTCAAGCTCCATATCCACTATCTCGACGGCTCCACGCCGACAAACTCATTGGCCATATGCCTATGTTCACCTTCTCAGTGGCTCCACGCCCATACTCAAGCCATCTCAATAGCTCTAAGTTCACTATTGCTGCCAGCAACTCTATGCTCATACTCAGCAACCCTGTGCCCAAGTCGTTCAAACAACAGGCCAACAAAACAATCCTGTGGCTTCCACTTAATACATTGAGTGAACAACCAATAAGAAAAAGCACATAAATAAAGCTTGCAATAACCTAGTGCACACTTCAGCCCTTCAGAAGGTATCTATGTGGCTAAAATCCTCCGAAAAGGGCATCGTATTGCTAAAGCCCTTCAGAAGGCGTTTATGTTGCTAGCTTCCAGAAAGCGTTTGTATGGCCAGCTTCCAGAAAGTGTTCAGCCTCTGGAAGGCATCCCGTTAATGGAGGCGATGGAAATCTCCCAAAACAAGTTGAATTTGCCAAATGAGGCGATGGAAATCTCCTAAAGCGTATGTGTGAATCATCCCATCAGTTGAGGCGACGGAAATCTCTGGAGACATTAATAGCCGAAGCATTTAACAAACCTTATGGCACTTTGGGTCACCAAGTCAACAGAGTCAAAATGGAATATGGCTAAGAACTAGCCCTGGAGACAATCCCGAGCATGTGGAATCTAGCCTTGGGGACAATCCCGAGCATACTCAAAACTAGCTTTGGGGGCAATCCCAAGCATACTCAGAACTAGCCTTGGGGACGATCCTAAGCATGTGGAAACCAGCCTTGGGAGCATCCCAAGCATGAGGAACAAATCAAATCCTGTGAAAGATGGAAGATGGAATACTCAACAGCCCAAATCACAGCAGCTCTACACTATCTCAACCGGCTCGATGCCGTAATATACAGCAAGATAACATCTGTTCTCAAGTTCTATACTTGACGTTTATATCAAACACACACGCACGGGCCTGTGCACATTAGCATCAATTGCATCACATCGAGTCTGCATTAGTTGCATTACCATATCTACTCACATCTAACCGCCATGTATTGCATATCTCTCTCATTCATGAAACAGGTCAACCTTGCAATCAACTGGCTTAACGCCTCGGTTTTATTGATCAGCCCGGTGCCTCGATCCTTTGGCTCTATGTCAAAACTTATGATGAGAAAGGTCCGTGCACAGACCATCGAATGCAATCGGCTCTATGCCTCGGTTCAATCAAGCTCCTCCAACCAGCTCCGTGCCTCGGTTCCAATGCTCCATGCTCAAGATACTGGCCATGTGCCCACTATATCTCAAGAAATGGCATCCAACTCGTCTCCGGAAGATGGCTTGGGTTCCACCCCATATCTAAAAACCGGTGTCCAATTCGTCCCCAACAGATGGCTTGGATTTCACCCCAATTACATCAATTCCTTCCAGCTCCTTCGCAAGGATAGGCTACTCTATCGAGTTTCCCTCAGTTAAAGTTAGGATGATCAAGAAAAGCAAACACACCTGCCGTGTATTGATCTACCCTAAAATGCTAAGGACGCTCTCCGTAAAAATATCCTGGGCAGCCCTGCGCTCCTTCAACTACTCTTCGCCAAAATCCTGGCTCAGCCTAGGTACGTTGCACTACGGCTTTTAAAGCCCGAAGGTACGTCTTCTGTCTCCAACCCTCCAAACTTTTTACTTCTTTTTATTGCCTCCGAACTACGATTGGTCTGAATTTTTCCTGTGGAATACGTAGGTAGCCTCCCGGCTCGACCATAACAAAACTTTTTTCAAAAACCCTTGGAATAGTGGTTGGACCAAATTGAGTTGCTTTTACAGCTTTGACTTTTACTCAAACATGTCTCGCGATCCGTCTGAGCTCAGTCAAAGAGGGCATCTGTAGACACTCCAATTTAGCCTAACGATTATTCCAAGTCCCACCTTGGGACCATCCTGATGATGAAATGGATTCGATGATTGCTGATTGCCTTCTTGTGAAACCCATGGACTTATGGTAAGAACTTTGAGCCACTTAGAGGACCCAATCTAGAGCCAAATAGCCTTTCAGACAGAAACACAGTATTCTAGGAAAATCCATTGGTCGGCCGTAACATCGATATCACGGCCTCAACAACCATTCTTCACCCGAGTAACCTGTTGTTAGAAAAATCTCCCTGAGAGATCAAAACCTCGGCCGCAAGATCCATTCTTCGGCCGCTCAATCCATTCCTCGGCCGCCAGTTCGTTTCTACGGCCGCCAGATCGACCTTTTTCCAAACTCTCGAATGTTCTGTCAGTTGTTTGATCCAACCACGATACCTTTTCGATGCGTTCGGGCCACATTCAGAGATTGCAATGAAGAGTTCGAATTGCATTGCAATTGCAATCGTGCGATTTGATTGGACCGAGTGAGTCATCCAATTGCCTATATAAAGAGGCCTTTGGACTCTGAAATAAGAACGATGAAATCATCAGATCTACACCCTCTCAAGCCATGAAACTCTGCAGAAATACTCACAAAACCCTCTCTACAAAAGCCCTAACCTCCCGAAGGCAGCCGTCAATCCGACGATCAAACCCCGGAGTTCAAACTCTAAACCTAGGGTTTCATTCAAGAAGCAATCAATCAGTCAATCCCCATCGGTCCGAAGCAATCAAGCACTTGAGGGATCAAGGTGGTGAGGCCCAACGGCCTCTGGTTTGGTCTATTTACTGTTTATTTTACTAATCGTAGCGTTTTAGTCATCTGTTAACCTTTCTGTTTGGTGTGAGGAAGAACACCAGCCGGGGCTTCGATGCCTCGGACGGTATATTGAATCAGCATGATTACTCGGCCGTGACATCCATTCACCAGCCGAGTAATCGATCTGCTGGCACAGTCTTGTTTTGTTCTGCTTTTCTAACGCATGTTCATTTATTGTCTCGGCTCACCTTATTTACTGTTTAAAGGCATGAAAACAAACTACTTGCTTAGAATTAAATAAAGCATCTATATGTCTTATGTTGAGCAATTATAGGCTAGCTTCACGGCTAGGCAGAGAGGGGTGCCTAACACCTTCCCCTCACTGTACCTTTGGCTTCCGTATCCAGAATCTCTATCTGTTTTCCTAGCTTTAACAAACTAGGTGGCGACACTGTTTTGATGATAATCGCTATCATGTGGTGATGTTCCTAGCCATGGGAATATCCATGATCTTGGTTTATGAAGCAAGAAACCAAACGAGCAAACAAATGATATTAAACTGTATGGCGATGCCCCGTTCGGGAGGTGTCTACACTCAGGAGGCGGTCTAGGCAAAAATAAATCAGCAAAAAGTCGAAAGCTCGCTAGACTGAAAACCTAAGAAGGCGGTTCTAGGCAAAAGTTAGAGCGTAAAAGGAGAGGTAAAACACACGAGTGAACCTAGGCCTGAACTACGTTTTGACCTGATTCCTTGAAAAGGGATACGTAGGCAGTCTCTCCTTGAGACCCGGTCATACTCCATCAACTTGATCCATGGTTCAGCATTCGTGGGTCCACTTCAAAGGTTGAAAAAGTTGGGAACAAGTCAAAACTTCATTGGAGAATCAGAAGGGGGAAACCCTTCGTCTTTCAACTTTATTGCCGAATTACTACTTCTAATACATAAGCTGAGCATAAAAGCCTTAAAAAAAACAATTGAAGCATGAAAAACAGAACAAAATGCTTGAGAAGCCTAATGGCTTATAGCTTATTCTAAGTACAACAAAGTGGTCCGGAGTCAGTCAATGTTCTCTCTTGCAAATACATCTGTTCTTAGCCACTGTCTATAGCGATTCTTCAGCCTCGGGGTGAAATCTGGCACTTCTGCCTAAAGAACCCTAGGGCCCTGTGGGCAGCATGCCCTGGAATTTCCGGATTCCAAAGCGCACGGGCCCGTAATCGAGGGAGAGCGAGCGGAGAAGCAGGCGCTCGCAAAAATACAGAGTCGCCACCTGGGTTTGAAGGTCCGACACCCAAGGAACCGTATTTCGAAGCACCTGCCGCGCTGTTTGCTTTGAAAATGTGAAGGAACCAGTCCGTCATAACCATATCTGGGTTCGGGAGCCAGGTTACGAGAGGGGAAGGGTTTTAAGGCACCCCTCTCGCCCAATCCGAAGATCGGTCTCTACTTAGGCATTTTGAAAACATTGTGATTCTTCTTCTTTTTAACCAATTTTAGCCGCTAGGGCGGGGAAAAATGGGGATTAAAGCTGTAACAAGTTTGCAAGATGTGATAGATAGCATGGATGAGTAGTTAGTATAGGATGAGAACAGACTGCTGTGGGTTTTACAGGCTGAGCCCACAACCCACAGCTCTTATTCTCAAACCTTCTGGGCTCTGGAAGGACCAGTGCACACCCAGGACAAACCAAGCAGTTTATAGCAGTTTAAATATACAGTTTAAAACAATTCTAAAAGGCTATAGAGCCACAAAATTACTAAAACACCCCTTAAACAGTGAGGGGACAAAACAGAAGCCTAAAACCTAGTTAACCATGCATGGCTAGCTACTGATCTGATCGGGGACAAATCGTCGCGCGATGGTTTCAAACTGTTGCGCGAGGGTTTAGAACTGTTGCGCGAGGGTTTAGAACCATCGCGCGAGGGTTCGGGTCAACCTTCCAGTGTTTGGTTTTGCTCATCCTGGGTTCTGGGACAGGTCCAGAATGATCCCAGGGATGTTCCAACAGAACAGAAATGCATTTTGACATTTTGAATTTGCAATTTAAGCTAAGAAAAAGCAGTAAATTGGTTTTTCAAAACAGTAAGAACTATTTATGAAACACAAAGAACGGGATACCCTTCCCCACGACCTTCATCTTCACACTGACTCTAAGTGTCGCTCGAGAGTTTGGAACCATCGCGCGAGGGTTCTTGCTCCACTGCTTCTTATAACTTTGCTGGTTTTAGGGCCAGGACTGGTATTGATTACCCTGCCAGCCCCCTCAGGGATCAGAACAGAGAGCTGAACAAAGATAAGCTATACCTTTGGTTCTTGGGGTTTGAAATGCGTTTGAGCTTTGAGTTGAATTGAGGTTGCTTGAGGTGTTTATGTTGCTTTGAGTAATGAAGGAGAAAGAACAAGCTATGTTCTTGGATTGACTTTGTATCTCTTTTATTAGCTTAAAAGAGTACAAAGTAATGCCCCTTTGAAAGTGGAATTCTTGTAACCCTTTAAAAGAGAGACAATGTGGGAGTATTTATAGGGAAAATGGTGAAAATGGTGTATGGAGGAGAAAGAACCAACCAATTTGGCTTGGTGGCCAAATTGCCACTTATGGAAAGCTTGCAAGGAGAAGCCTAGCCAGTCCACGAGGTCCTGGCTAAAGATTACTTGGTGATTAAGTTGCCTAGCTGAAAAGGACAGGAGAGAACCGTCGCGCGATGGTTTGGAATTGTTGCACGAGGGTTCTCCCTGGCACGCGATGGTCAACGGTCAACAATTTGACTGTTGACCACACCTGGCAGCTTGACCCTCGCGCGATGGTTCTAAACCCTCGCGCGACAATTGGTTTTTGGCTTTTTGATGTGGTTTTTGGCTAGGTTAGGTTCAAGGGTTCTTCAAACACTCAAAGCTCAAACACTCGACATTCCCGAAGTGTTCTTGATCCGTTTCATCATCGGGGAATCAAAAACCGTAAGTAAACGAATCTGAAAGTTCAGATCTGGGTGTCTACAGTAGCCCCTCTTTGACGGAACTTGGAGCACCATTGACTTGGTACAAGTAACGTCAAAGAATTCTAGACACCCCTCAAGGCAATCCGGAGCAGAACATAGTAAAGTAGACAAGCATACTTACAGAACCTGATCGATTGAATGGACGGGCAGATCGTCGCTAGGGATGGAAGTAGAAGTGGACGAGGGTATCGCCGCTGGTTGATCAAATTTGGACAGAACAGGCTGTCGCTGTAGATCTGGACGGGACAGGCCGTCGTTGTTGGGGATCAAGCTATCCTCGGCACAAAGTATTCCAACAAACACGGGTAGGTCGTGTCAGGCAGGTTGAATTCCATCTGTTGGGAATCAGAGCCAATCTCCTTATCAAAGACCATCCGAGACAGAGCAATAAGCCTGTTGGAAGATGCACTTGCGGCTAAACTGAGGGTGATTGTCGTTCGGGATAGGCCAAGACGGACTCTCCTGGGGAACAATCAGTTGCGAATAAACGAACCATTGGACGATATTCTGATCGTCGTCGTGGATTGAACGGAATAGGCACGATATGGTTGATCGTCGTGGATGGATGGAAATAGACGACATGGCTGATCGTCAGCGATGACATGGCTGATCATCGGCGATGACATGGCTGATCATCGTTGATTCTTTGAAAGAGACGACATGGCTGATCGTCGGCGATGACATGGCTGATCATCGTTGATTCTTTGAAAGAGACGACATGGCTGATCGTCGGCGATGACATGGCTGATCATTGTTGATTCTTTGAAAGAGACGACATGGCTGATCGTCGGCGATGACATGGTTGATCATCGTTGATTTTTTTAAAGAGACGACATGGCTGATCGTCGGCGATGACATGGCTGATCATCGTTGATTCTTTTAAAGAGACGACATGGCTGATCATCGTTGATTCTTTTAAAGAGACGACATGGCTGATCGTCGGCGATGACATGGCTGATCATCGTGGATTGAAGGAGCGGACGATATGGCTGATCGTCGTTGATGGATTTGACAGGACTGCCTGTTGTGAAGGCGGACGAAAAGATCAATGTGTTGAATGATCAAGTCGCTTAGGGATTTTTTGACAGGATCGGCTGTCGTTGAAATGGCTCCGCAGGATAGCATCCTTTGGTTTACGAACCGAGAATTGGACAGGAGAGATTTCCATCGCATTCGCTGACCAATGATAACAAAACCGCAGGAGATTGCATCGCATCCTTCGGCAAACAAATCGAGAGTTAGGGAGATTTCCATCGCATCCACTAACCAACGAGAACAAAACCGCAGGAGATTGCATCGCATCCTTCGGCAAACCAAATCGAGAGTTAGGGAGATTTCCTTCACATCTGCTAACCAACGATAACAAAACCGCAGGAGATTGCATCGCATCCTTCGGCAAACAAATCATATGACGGCAACGATGCTGGCCATCTTCCTGCTTTCAACATTTAATGTACACAATATGCAATGATGTATACGAAATTGAAAATGCAGATGCAAGCTAAGGGCGGCTCCTAGGAGAACAACGACGCCTAAGGACTACCACTGAGCCTCATTACTCTGTTACTTCTGAGATGCGCACCCAGATAGAGACATTGAACGGGCTGGCATGCCCCGGTTGACGAATTTGGGCTTGTGTGCCCTCTCTTCGATGCTTGGGCGGACGTGCCCGAGATGCTTTGCTTGGCCTTGGGTTGGACGAGCCCTTGGTGTTCATGAGATTCCATAGCTTGTGGATTACAGGAGCTAGGGGTAGCAATGTAAAAGTTGCATTTTCTAGCCGCTAATATCTAACTTGCATTGACAAGTGACCTGAAATGACACACAGACATGCGCTCATGTACAGACTCGCCTAGCTCAAACGAAAAGGGAGAAAGAGTCCCAGGGTACAATGCGAACCCTTAGACACACAGAACACAATGAAATTTTGGGCATTAAGCGGCCAAAACTCACAACATTCCTTAGACAGGTGAAACTGACACTTACGAAAGTGCAAAAGGTACAAAGACCTGTACAAACAAAATTGAGAAAAGCATCTCAACATGACAATTGATTGAAAAACTGGAAAAATATCGGAAAGATGGACATAAGACGCATATGATGACTCATATAGGCCCGGAATGAAACCGACACCCCCGTGCAGTCACATTAAGTCCATATGACTCGCATGGTATGACAAGACTTGGCAAAAGCCCCTGGAACGTCATTCGAGGGCAATAGCATGCTACTGCTGGAATTGAAAAAGCACGCACAGGACTGAACACGAATCACTTTGAACAAATGCGGCGTGACTATAAGCTATCCGCGAGGCTGCAGCTGCTCATACCGGACTCACTGAACTTAGAATAAACCGTGAGCCATTAGGCTTCTAGCATTTCGTTCGCTTTTTATGCTTCAAATATTTTAAGACTTATGCTCAGCTTGTAAAAGAAGAAGTAATTTCAATAAAATTGAAAGACAAAGGTTTTCCCCTTCGGTTCCTCCAATTCAGCTTGATCGACCTTTGATCCTCTTCGACCTTTGATGTGTACCAAAATGTCAACCATGGATCCACTTTGATAGAGTGTGACCGAGTCTCAATGAGAAACTGCCTACGTATCCCAAGCTAGGGAATAGTCGAAACGTAGTTCAGGCTAAGGTTCACTCGTGTGTTTACCTCTCCTTTTGCGCTCTAACTTTTGCCTAGTACCGCCCATTCGGGTCTTCGGTCTAGCGAGCTTTCAAATATTGCCTATTTACTTTTGCCTAGACCCCCTTCATAGGTTTTCGGGCTAGCAGGCTGCTCTAACTTTTGCTTGGAACTGCCCACCCTCGGGGTTTTCAGCCCAACGAGCTTCTCTCAGGGAAAAGTTGCGTTTGAATTGATCCAGGTTGACCATGGTATTGAATTGGTTGCCGTTGAGGTCATCGATCTTTGGCCGCAGCCCCAGATACAACGGCTTTGATGACGCAGGGTCAGGAGTGCTTTGGTTGGAAATGCCTTGCTCCGGGCCATTTTGTACACTATCTCATTGGTACTCGGCGGAACGGCACTGTTGTTGCTTTTGAACATGGTATGAGGCCTGGAGCCCTCTTGAGCTTCTGTTTGTTTTGGATTGGTACCCGGTAGCAGGGGGTTTGATGCTTCTTTATCTCAGGATCAACGCAAGGCATGACTTGATGAAACCATGCCAAGACGTCGATGAATTCTTCGAGCTTGTCTGACCGGGTGCAATGCTCCTTTGGGAATAGCTTTGAACCAATGGAACCATTGGGAGGTTATCCTTGTCTTTCAAGTTTATAAAAACTACTTTTTCTTTTAATAGGCTGAGCACGCCTTTTGTCTTCCCTTTCGGCGAGGGAACACATTTCCTTGGGATGATCCCATCGAAATCTATCCCTTCATCGTCAGGGTTGACACAGTTTATATAAAAGCCAGCGAAGTACTTAGAAGCAAGATAATGCATATCATAAAACCCACGGGGTTTGCCAAGTCTGAACAGACTCGAAATTTGAAACAAAAGCTACGACGTGGAGGGCGAAGAGGCACAACTCCGACTCAGAGCTAGACTTTAGACAAACGCAAAAGACTATGTGTCAGACTCGGACATATCGCCAATGCAAACTAGACGCGGTTTTGAAAAACGCAATGTTGAAAAAGCTACCCATAGCTTCCAAAAAAGAGGTAGGATTCGGCAAGTGTCGTGCCCAAACAGCACTTCGGCTTCTACAACTTCTTTGACCAAACCTACTCGATGCTCCTTCGATCAATGGACCTCGGCCAAAGCGGTCTTCTTACGTGTAAGCCCTCATTCTTTGTCAATCCAGATGTCAGCAGTGAAAACCTCGATTGCCCAACCTACAGCCATCATGTTAACCTCCGATTCAGACGGGATGGATACGATGGGTTTGGGTTGATTTGCTGAGACGATATAGTGGCTAGGATTGAATATGGTGGAGTTAGGATTGATTTGAGTGGAGGTGATAGATACCTGACCAACCAGAGGGTCAGACCCGTGTTGAGGCAAGGAGTTGGAAATGATATTGGGCTTTGGTGGAACTTGAACCGTGCTATCATTAATAAGATCTTGAATCTCATGTCGAAGACGATAGCACTTGTCAGTGTGATGGCCAGGCATTTGGTGGAAGGCACAGAAGAGGTTAGGATTATAACCAGCAGGTAAGACCTTGGGAGGGGAAGTAGGGGTCAAAGGTTTGAGATGCCCAGACTTGATGAGTTTCTCCATCACTGCGGACAGAGATGCCTCAAAGGCAGAGAAACTCCGAGGTTGGGTTCGGGCCCGGAAGCTTTGAGCGTTTTGAACCTGATTGATGTCGGCTGTAGGATTAGGGGAAGCAACAGCGTTGTCCCCACTTGTAGCCGTGCTAGCGTAATTGCTACTGCCAAACAGTGCACTACTATTTCCAGAGTAAGCCCTCGACTTTGATTTCTGGGGATTGGAAGAAGAGGTTCCCCTCTTGGCAGAATCCCACTTTGCAGCGCATCCTCGATGGCCAGGCCAGCGTCAAAGAAGGTTTCAAAGTTGGCGGACGCTTGAGCAAGCACCAGGTGCCTGGCATAGTCCAGCTGGAGATTGCGGGAAATGATCGAGTTGGTCTCTCATTTGCGCTCGATCATTAAGTGCTTTGGCTCTCCACCGCTTGACAAAGTCCACGAAGACTCCTTAGCTTCCATCTTCGTGGATTCTAACTCCCGAGTAGTCATCTTGAGTGAGAGTTGTAGTGGTATTGAGCGATGAAGGCAGCCCCAATGTCTTCCCAAGTTCTTCTTTTGGAGATGTCGAGCGACAGAAACCAATGGAAGGCAGGGCCTGAGAGAGTTTGAGGGAAAAGCTGAGACATGGCCTCACTTTCTACTTTGAGTAGCTTCATGGCGGCATGATAGCCGTAGAGATGAGTCTTGGGATCACCACTCCCGTCAAACTTGACCAAGTCTGGCATTTTGAATTTGTCTGGCAGTTTAGCATTAGGATACAGGCAGAGACGATCCAAGTCTATTCCGCATGTGCTGATCTTTTCAGATTTTGTGACGGATTCTTCTAGCTTTGCCATCTTGGCCGTAAGAGCAGCTATATCCGGATTGGCAGTGGGTACTCCGCCTGTCAGGTTTGGGTTTGCAACAGGTGCATGAACAATCCGGGGGTTGTGCTGTACAATGAGACGCCCCTCATGGTTTGGATCCGGGACCATGATAGGTTGTTCTTGGTTGTCCTCATCGTCCTCGCCTTCCTCTTCGAGTGGAGGTGGAAGGCGAGTGTTGATAAAGTCATTGAGACGGGTGATGTTAGCATCGATCTGGATGGCCTTTTGCTGCATCGCAATGATACTGTTCTGGAGGTTCGATGAAGCTACTTTCCAAAGTGGTTGAACCTCTGGTGTCAAATCTCCATTCGTAGCACATATTTACAAGACTAGTTTGCTTCTTTGTTTTTTTTTTTGGTAAATACGAAACCAGTTTATATGGTCGTAGGAAAGTCCCTGAGTTTTTTGACTGATTGGGATTGTAACCTGACCAACCTTTGACTCGGATTCTGAAGACGTTCCCAAGTAGGTTTGGCTCTTCCTTTCGGTACTCTCTTGCTCGGCGCAATGGCTATGAACTAGACAGTAAAATAAGTGAAAGCTCAGTGGTATTCCTACAGCAATTAGAATGCAATGCACACATCGCTATCGGTGTCAACCCTAGACTCTGCAACTAGAGACGAGTCTGTCTCACGATGTTCAGATGCTGCCAAAATACTCAGATTTCTTTTCGAGGGTGTATCCTTTGAATAGATCAAACTGATCCTAAGAGATGCCAAAACAGACTAAATCTTTGGTTAGTCCCTTTTGAAGATTCGACTTTGAACTTGGAACAACTCGGTATTGATGGCGTGACACCTTTACCGGAGTGGCTTCAGCGACAAAGCACGTTAGCCGGAGCGGTGTACGTGCTGCGCACGATAACCAAAATGACATCAATATCACGACATCAACACTTTGTGGTTCCTTATCTTTGGTTGAATCTTCAACCGGGCATGAGCCAAGGATTTAATAAGGTTTGATTTCCCAAAGTCTCGCTGATCTAGGGACTTGAAAAATTAACAACATGCACCATCGAGATGCACGACTCTTCATCGGGTCTAGCAGCGTCCAAATTAGCATAAGACAGACTCGAAAGCGAGAGACAACCTAGAAGCCGCCCTAAACATGCTCCTATGCAAAATGACATGTATGTATGTAGAGTTCCAGAGACAAGTTTGCCTCACAAGTTTCAGACGTTGCCGGAATCCTCAGAATTCTTTTCGGCGATATGTCCCCGTGTAGATCGACAGATCCTAAGAGATGTCAAAATAGACTAAATCTTCGTCTAGTCCCTTTTGAAGATTTAACTTTGAATTAGAAACAACTCGGCATTGATGACATGGCACCTTAACCTTGAACAACGTGGTGTATAGTGACAACGCACTTCAACCCGGGTGGCGCCAGTGACACAGCATCAATACTTTGTTATTCCTTATTGACTGTTGAATCCTCAATCAGGCATGAGCCGAGGATTTAGCAAATTTTGATTTCTCAAAGTCTCATTGAACTAAGGACTTTGCGATTGATAACGAACATTCAACAGAATGAACGACTCCTCATCGGGTCCAACAACGTCTCAGATAGCGTAAGACAAACTTGAAAGAAAGAACTGTCCTAAGCATGCTCCTATGCAAAATGACATGTATGTACAGTGCATGCGATAGGGAAAGCAATAACACGTAGACAGTATATGGGGTTAGATGCATTTAGATCCTACCCTGCAGGTTCCTGTCCTAGTTTGGAAAGTTCTAATGCTTTGTATATGCAAAGGCCGGTTTTGGTTCGTAACGGGTTCCTCGGACTAGGGCCACAGATATACCTCCCGTTGCCCGCGATTCGCAGAGCAACAGTCAAACGGTAGCATGACCCATCATCGTCGAAGGTTGTTGGTCATTCGGGGTCCCCGGGCTCCGGTAAACCGTGCCGGATTGCCAAAACGATCCAACGAGGCTTATCCCACATCGATGCAAATGAAATGCTAGAAATTGATCAAAAAGAAGAAGAATCACAATTTTGCAAAATGCCTTTTCAAATTTGGCTCACTTTATTTAGTCCATCTTTAAAGGAAACTACGCAAGTGAACAATCGAAAAAGTCCCAGATTAGATTGGCCGGACACGAGGTCCTGTTAAATCACCATTCCAACCTTCGGCAGCGCGAAACTCACCGTTTTGACAGACTTTTTAGGGATTGTTCACAAACGTATTAAACTCTAAGTATGGATTAATATTGGTTCGATTATCCCCAGCAGAGTCGCCACTGTGGGCAGCATGCCCTGGAATTTCCGGATTCCAAAGCGCACGGGCCCGTAATCGAGGGAGCGCGAGCGGAGAAGCAGGCGCTCGCAAAAATACAGAGTCGCCACCTGGGTTTGAAGGTCCGACACCCAAGGAACCGTATTTCGAAGCACCTGCCGCGCTGTTTGCTTTGAAAATGTGAAGGAACCAGTCCGTCATAACCATATCTGGGTTCGGGAGCCAGGTTACGAGAGGGGAAGGGTTTTAAGGCACCCCTCTCGCCCAATCCGAAGATCGGTCTCTACTTAGGCATTTTGAAAACATTGTGATTCTTCTTCTTTTTAACCAATTTTAGCCAGTTAGGGCGGGGGAACAGTTAATCGGGGATTAAAACTGTAACAAGTTTGCAAGATGTGATAGATAGCATGGATGAGCGGTTAGTATAGGATGAGAACAGACTGTGGTGGGAGCCCACAACCCACAGCTCTTATTCTCAAACCTTCTGGGCTCTGGAAGGACCAGTGCACACCCAGGACAAACCAAGCAGTTTATAGCAGTTTAAATATACAGTTTAAAACAATTCTAAAAGGCTATAGAGCCACAAAATTACTAAAACACCCCTTAAACAGTGAGGGGACAAAACAGAAGCCTAAAACCTAGTTAACCATGCATGGCTAGCTACTGATCTGATCGGGGACAAATCGTCGCGCGATGGTTTCAAACTATTGCGCGAGGGTTTAGAACTATTGCGCGCGGGTTTAAAACCGTTGCGCGCGGGTTTAGAACCATCGCGCGAGGGTTCGGGTCAACCTTCCAGTGTTTGGTTTTGCTCATCCTGGGTTCTGGGACAGGTCCAGAATGATCCCAGGGATGTTCCAACAGAACAGAAATGCATTTTGACATTTTGAATTTGCAATTTAAGCTAAGAAAAAGCAGTAAACAAGTTTTAACATGCATCAACAGTGATCTAAAACCTAAAACATGACATAAAAATCAGGATACCCTTCCCCACGAGGTTCATCATCACACTGACACAAAGTGTCGCGCGAGACTTTGGAACCGTCGCGCGAGGGTTCCTGCTCCATTGCTTCTTGTAACTTTGCTGGTTTTAGGGCCAGGACTGGTATTGATTACCAGCCTTGGCCCTGCCAGCCCCCTCAGGGATCAGAACAGAGAGCTGAACAAAGATAAGCTATACCTTTGGTTCTTGGGGTTTGAAATGCGTTTGAGCTTTGAGTTGAATTGAGGTTGCTTGAGGTGTTTATGTTGCTTTGAGTAATGAAGGAGAAAGAACAAGCTATGTTCTTGGATTGACTTTGTATCTCTTTTATTAGCTTAAAAGAGTACAAAGTAATGCCCCTTTGAAAGTGGAATTCTTGTAACCCTTTAAAAGAGAGACAATGTGGGAGTATTTATAGGGAAAATGGTGAAAATGGTGTATGGAGGAGAAAGAACCAACCAATTTGGCTTGGTGGCCAAATTGCCACTTATGGAAAGCTTGCAAGGAGAGAAGCCTAGCCAGTCCACGAGGTCTGGCTAAAGATTACTTGGTGATTAAGCTGCCCAGCTAAAAACGGTGAAAAGGACAGGAGAGAACCGTCGCGCGATGGTTTGGAATTGTTGCACGAGGGTTCTCCCTGGCACGCGATGGTCAACGGTCAACAATTTGACTGTTGACCACACCTGGCAGCTTGACCCTCGCGCGATGGTTCTAAACCCTCGCGCGACAATTGGTTTTTGGCTTTTTGATGTGGTTTTTGGCTAGGTTAGGTTCAAGGGTTCTTCAAACACTCAAAGCTCAAACACTCGACATTCCCGAAGTGTTCTTGATCCGTTTCATCATCGGGGAATCAAAAACCGTAAGTAAATGAATCTGAAAGTTCAGATCTGGGTGTCTACAGGCCCCTGTGCCTTTGATAGCCGTTGCGTGTTTAAGCATTGAAGTTGGGGACGCGGAAGTTTCCAGTGCTGATGCGGTTGTTCTTCTGAGGAATGCCCAGCTGACAAAGGATACGGTCACGAATGTAGAAAGTGAAACTTGTCAGCCCCGCAATCACCATCTTGTCAAAACCATCAGAGTTAATAGCCAAGTCAGGGAAATCCAGCCAGGTGCACCTCCAGATGATCTCCTTAGGCTGGATTTGCTGCATGAACTCGTACCAACCTTCCAAGTCCAGGTCGGGGTACCGCATCTCCCTTTGATGGATCCTTTTTGGAAAAAGGTTCCAGCCTTCCACCGGGTGCAACAAACCCAGCTTGTCTGACAGCCACAACTGCATGAGCGAAAAGACAAGTAAGAGACCAGATAATACCTGAGCGAAAAAACAAGTAAGGAGCTTGGAGCAGCCTAAGCCGAGTGTTGAGGTAAAATGAGAAAGTGCGAAAACCAAAAAAAGGTGAGCTGAGTGAGTTTACCTGAAGCAGAAGTGGACTTCCACTGAAAGTGTTCAATTGGCCAGTGTACACCAGGTCCAAGACTAGGAGTGTCTCCGTTAAGACTAGAGGGACCACATTCTTCCGTGCTCCCATTTGAGCAGCAACGCTCACTAGAAGGGGACTGACCCGCCCATTAGCTGGAATGAGCAGGTAAGCAATGAGCAGACAGATCACCAAAGCAAAGTAGCGCTGAGCCAGCACAACTTTGTCTTCCAAGGCGCCGTCTGGGCTGTACCTCTCAATAAGGCGCATAATGTTGACCTGGCCACCTTCGAGTATAGTGTTGGCCAAGCCCCTAGAAATGTTGAGTGAAGACGCCAGTAGTCCAGGCATGCTCGCTTGGTAGGGAAGAACAACGAGTGTTGAAGACGCAAAGGTTCGGAGATACGCTTGGAATTCCTCGATGGTCGGGCACATCTCATTGTCGCCAAAGCGGAAAACGTGGACATCAGGATCCTAGAACCGGAGAGCAGCTCTCAGGAGGGCAGGACGGAGCGGCACATGTCGAAGGTACCAGAATGAGGCAAGCCCGTGTGATTGGAAGTTCAACCAATTGATGGACAGAAATTGCACTAACCAAGGCCTGATCAAGGTCGGGAGTGGGTTTTCCATTTGGAAATAATAAAGGATGCTGAATATTGAAATGGGAATGGAGTGTGAGTGCAAGAAAGCATATGCCTACCATTTATAGGCCAAATAATCACCTCATTTCCCGGGTCGAATTCAAAGCTAGCCATAAGCATCCAATCAACCCTTATAAGTGAGGACTCTGCCCTTTGAAATCCCAGAAACCGTGTTCAAACCAGGTGAGGATGAGGACAAGAAGCTCCCAGGAAAAGGACAGTGGATCAGACAAGTGGCTCAGCATCATACTTCACAGGTGTACACCAGTCATCTACTGGCGTACGCACTTTCTAGCTCTACTGCGTACTCTGTCCGTGTACAGGCGCACGCTGGTAAGGCTCACCAGAAACCAGTTTGCAGTAGCTACTACCTCCGTCGTGCCCTTTTTGATTCTGGGGTCTGTTTTGCAAGTTTTATGGTTTACATAAGTCATGAATGGTATTTGGGGCTATACCGAAGCATCGGTTTCCAAACGTTGCGCTTAACGAAGATTCGGACCCCCGGCAGCCCGTTTCAAGTCCAAATCGAAAGGTCAAAATCCGTTCTGGGGACTTTTGCCAAGTTTTGTCATACGGTGCACGTTGTGTGAGTCTAATGTGACTGTACGGGGGTGTCGGGTTTTAGTCCAGGACCATATCGAGTCATCTTTGGCGTCTTATGTCCGTTTTTAGGCATTTTTAGCATTTTTTTGATCTATCTTTCTTATCTGGTTGTATTCCCCAGTTTCGTCGATTCGTACAAGTCATTGTACATCATATGGTGTCGGTTTCCCTTTTCTAGGAGAATTTCGAGTTTTGGCTCATTAATGCCCAAAATTTCATTATTCTTCATGTGTCTTAAGGATACGTGTTGTATCCTGGGACTCTTCTCCCTTTTTCTTCGAGCTAGAGCGGTTTTGTACATATACAAACGTTTTTTTGTCGATTCAGGTCATTCATCAATGCATGTTAGATATTAGCGGATGGTTTATTCCTTTCCTTTGTCAACTTTCATTAAAGGGAGATTAATAAGCAGAAAATGCAGCTTTTATGTACTATCAAAAGCAAATATCCATAAGGTCAAAAGATGGGAATGTATGTAGCTGCACAACGACCCAAGCAAAAAGGGAATGACATGTATTGGGCACATCCGCCCAAAAGTCAAAGGGCATGGAAGCCCTATCAAGTATCAGAGTACTATCAAAATCAAGTGTCGCAACAGGTATCAAAAGGGAGTAAAGTACTTGAGGCTCAGTGATAGCTCTTTGTCCTCAAAATCCTCAGCCTCATCGTCGTTATCGTCCTCGCTCTCGTCTAACTCTCTCAGATCAATCCGGAACCTGGATCGCTGGCAGAGTCAGAGCCGCTGCTGAAATATGACTGCTCCTCCTCCTCTTCCTCCTCTTCTTGCCTCCTCTTCTTCTGACTTGGCCCTTCAGCTGGCCTCTTCAACGCTGGCCTTTTCCTCAGCTCCCTGTGAAACTGTGGCACGTCGCTAGCCGAGATGATCTCTACTCCTCTGGCCGTTGGGTGTGTAGCCCTCGTTTGTCTCGGGGCCGCAGCCAGAGTAGTAGAGGTGCTTGTGGCCTTCTTCTTTTGAGAAATCGACCGCACACACTTGCGCCTAAGAGCCGCTCTAGCTTGTCCCTGCATGTCAATTCATTCAATCATTTTAGTATCTGCATTGTGCATATTGTATATATCAAATGTTGAAAACAGGTATCAAGAGTAGATTTTATCAGTCATACATTGTATCAGAAGCATGTCTATCTAAGTATCGAATACAAAATGGAACAAAGTTTTTCAGGGTTGTACCTGAGGCTGTATAGAAGGAGCCGGAGACGCCGGTGGGTTGTGCAGCTGTAGAGGGGTACCGCCCGCTATCTTGTGGAACTCTTTCTCCATGGCTAGCATCGAGCGAGTGGCCTCTCGTGCCCATTCAATTGTCACATGTGTGCGTTTTGGAATCAGTTCAGATATAGTTCAAATATAGCGCAAAGGAATAAACAGGATTGAAAGTACAACATACCGGCTCTGTGATCTGCTCAGGCTCTATCCTAGCTGGCTTAAACTGAACTGTGGCAACCTCTCCCTGTGCATCCCGCACTAGCAGTGTCCACGAAAGCCGAGGAAGTCTGGTTCCTGCAGCGTACTCACTCCTCTCTCTAGAACGGGTTGTCCTGCCTCTCTGTCCTCGCCTCTCCTCACCAGCTTCTAGAGCCTCGCTCTCCACCACCAAGTGTTCCATCACCCTAAGTGGTCCCACCAAGTGTTGCCTCCGATAGACGGCATAATAACGCTCGGGCCTCAGAAAAGCGACAAGCTCCTCTGGAACGGTGAAGCGCTGCAGCTCAGCGAGGATGTACCGTCCTATGTGCGAAGCACAAAGCGGAAGTGGCCAAGGGACTGCAAACTCCGATGAGCCCAACGACTGTTGTGTCACTCGATCACCCAAGTACCACTGCTACCCAAAAGTCGACTCCAGCAGTACACGGCTTGCTGTCACCACTCTACTCCTTGCCAAGTACTCAGGCCCAGGCACTGCAGTGCTCCATGGGTCCCACTCCACCTGCAGCACGTTCAAATAACCAAGGCAAAAGTCACCAACAACAAGATTAAAGCATTTCAGAATGCAAGGCCAAGGGATGGAATCGTTTCTTACCTGTGAACCCATCAGTTTGTTGAGGTACGCCCTAAAGGGGGAGGCTCCCCTTCGACTTCTTCTTGCCCCTATATAGCAGACCCCAGATCATAGCATGAAGGAGTGTCCACATATCCATGCACTTGTTCTCTGGAGGATACATCCTCAGTACCTCGTAAGCCCACAGCTGCAAGGTTTCCCAATCAATCAAAGCATCAAACTATAGCACATATGCAATTCAAAAAAAAAGTGCAAGTACTGAACGAAATCGAGCTAAAGGTATTGTTTCTTACCTCCCAGACTCTCCAGTAGCCGATAGTCACCTTCTTTCCTTGCGAGAACTCACCCATGAACCCATAGCACGCCCCTAGGGCAGCCCCTCCCCTGTCGTACTAAGACATTGTTCGTAAGTCGCGAAGAGGCTGCAAGTAAGACAAGTGAACGGTGGCTCGTTTGTTTGGGTAAAGCGTGGCCCTAAACAGGTACAGCAGGTAGGCTCTCGCCATTTGCTTCTCCTCATGCTCCATGGTTGGTACCCTCCCCTGCAAGTATTTCCTGAACTGGTCGTGATGGACCATCTCTGCACCGCCTTCGGGCATCTGCCCTAGAAACCACTCCAGCGCCGCCGTGTCCCTATGGATCCCCGAGTCAAATGAATGGAGTCGCCTCCGACCCTCAAGCCAGTAAGCGCCGCAAAGTCTGACGGGGTCATTGTCATCTCCCTGATCGAAAAGTGGAAGGCATTGGACGTATCCCACCACCTCTTAGCCAGTGCAGTCAATAAGGCATGGTCGCTCTTCACCGCCGTCAACGTGGGAATGAGCAGACCAAACCCCGCGGCATCTACCAAAGCCCTAACCCGCTCAAGCAAGGCCCTGTACAGCTCTAGCGAGCTCGCTAGACCGCTGTGTCCCTGCGTGCTAGCCGCTCCTCTCTGCACACCACAATAGCCATAACAGATAGAATTTTATTAGCACACGCAATGCAAGTCTAACAGGCAGTCGAATCAAGAATTTCGAAGCAATCCCATAATTGAATCACGTTGAAGGCATTCTAATCCGTTGAGTTCCAAGCTAGAGTACATTCAATCAGTCGAGTTCCAAACTACAGATATTCTGTCAGTCCATCTCAATCATTAAGGCATTCTGCTCATCGATCAAGTAGTCACAGGCATTCTACAAGTCGATCGCGCCACTAAGGGCAAGCTACCAGTCGATTCAAGCTATCTGGCACATTATTCAGACGATTATCGTATCGTGGCATTCTATTTAGTCGATTTCAAATTCTAGGATTACACCATTAGCCAAGGGCAATCTATGATCGATTCAAGCTCACTATTAGCAAGTTCTGTCGAGTTCTAGGCATTCGACGGTCAAATCAAGTTATACCGAACATTTCATCAGTCGAATCAAGTTGTCAGATGTTCTACAGTCAAGTTCAGTCACTAGCTATGATGTCAGTTGAAGCATGTTCTATAGTAGTTCGAATTCTATGGTTCAAGTGACATGCAAGCTATACAACACAATTTCAACCACATGAAAGTACAACAATGTAAAATGGAAACTGAAGCAAGTTCAAAGATATACCTGTGCCCAAGTCACAGATAGGTGCACCTCTGGATCTCTTAGCACAAGCTCTGCGTCATAGCTATCCAGCTATCCCGTCAAGGCACATAGCTCTTAACCCCAGGCGGTATGAACAAGTGTGGCTCTGGTGGGGTGTACATCTCCGCCACAAACTGAGCACAGGGAGCCGGCTGTATGGAATCAACCAGTGTCACTGCGGCCTTATGCACCCATGCCCCTTCCTCTTGGGCCCTCTCGGCCGCCTCAGCATCCCTTGCCCATGCCTCTTCCTCTCGCCTCAGCCTCTCCTCCTCGCCGGCCCAGGCTATCTGTTGCAACCTCTCCTCACGACCTGCCAAAATCGCCTCAACCACTGCAGGGTTCTCCCTCATGTGCCGAGCAAGCGCAGCCTCGCTTACAAACTCCGCCAAGTCACTACTCATAATGGGGACGTGGTTGGACAACCCCACGGGTGGCATGAACTCGACTCGCTCCACGTGTGCCTCTCTTGGTATGTCCTCTGTGATCATTAGATCTTTACCACTTGTCGGATCCCTCGGCGGCATCTTCAATCGATCACCGCCGCCACCACAGCTGCTACTCCCACTGGCCCCACCCAAGCCTCTGCCGGTCACCACTAAACCCTCTACTTCGCTCTGGAAGTCCAAATGATGTACCTGTGGGCCCCCTGATCCCACTATCACCGGCGTACGCCCTACTTCCACCGGCGTACGCCAATTGCCTTTGCCACCGCTCTCCTCCGCATGGCCGCTGTCTCTGCTTGAAGTTGCTGCACCCGTACTTGATATAGCCCCTACAGTCGATTGATCGTCGATTTGAGTACTCTCTATCTCGGCTTCGACAACCCTTGGTCGTTCACCACCATTGCCGTCCTTGCCATCGCTACTGCCACTGATTTTCGCCATGGGAATGTGGGTAAGTGGGTTTTGGGGAGAAAAGAAGGAGAATGGGAGTGAAATTGGGGGATTTGAGAGATTTCAAAAGTTTTAAAACTGAAGTATGGCAGTTCAAAAGTTTATAGGACAAGGGAAGGTGCTAGGTCGGGCCTGGGCCAGATCTGGGCTCGGACCCGTCAAGTATTCTGGCGTACGCTAGTATCGTGGTGTCGTACGCCAGTATTATTTGGGCCCAAGGCCCAAATCATCTTTCAGTGTCGAAGCCCATCCTCAATGGTGATTCATATTATGCCGACCCGTGTTGGTAACTATTCCCCAAGCAGATCTGTCCAATTTCAAATCAGCGATGATCTATCCGCCCAATTTCAAATCAGTGATGATATATCCGTCCAACAATGGCCGGCACTGTCCTTTCAAATCAATCAAGCAAGCGATGATGATTCGCCGACAACAGATTATCCCCCAGGAGAGTCCACCTTTCACGACAGCATGCTGTCCATCAATTCAATCAGCGGTGGTCTACCTGCCCATATTATCCCTAGCAGCAGCAGCCTGTTCTGTCCAATTGCAACAAGCGGGGCCTGTCTCATCCATTCGAATCAAAGCGGTGATCCATACGTCCATTCAACCAATCAAGTTCTTTAAGTATTCATGTTTGTATTGACTCATATGTTATGTTCTGGATAGCCTGGAAGGGTGTCTAGAAACCTTTGACATTACTTGCACCAAGTCAATGGTGTTCCAAGTGCTGTCAAAGGGGGGCTACAGTAGACACCCTATTCTAGACCATCCAGATTAGTTTACTTACAGTCTTTGATTTTCCAATGATGATTAAGGTCAAGAACATCCTGAGATTGTTGGTGTGTTTGAGCTTTGAGCGTCCCAAACCTCGTTCGAGCCCTTTCAAAAATCTCTTTCAAGCCCTTTAAGCCAGAACCAAATGGCCTCAAAAAAACGCAACCTGTATACGTTGGTATTCAACCGGGGTGCGCAGGTCCACTGCCACGTGTCAGTCATCGACCGTTGACCCAGTTGCCACTGGCGCAAGCCAGTCATCCATAGGCGTACGCCAGTGAAATCACCTTTATTCAACCACGTGCATGAGACTTTTACAGCCACCCAGTACCGTGAATAGTCTCCTGATGATTGCAAATGTGCAGGAGTGTCCCCCTCTCTCCTACAACTCATTTCAAGCCAAGTCCCATGCATTTAATGCATGGAGACTTCCTCTCCTAGCCCAACCAGCTTTAACTAGCCTACTTACTGCCCTCTCTCAGTCATTCCTTGGTTATAAATACCCCCCTTGCATTTATATGCAAGGGATTACACTCATTAAGAGCCCAAGCTCCATTTCTCCCTCTTGCTTAAGTTCTTTGCTTCCTTTTTCTTTCATCCATTGAAAGAACAAGCAAGGAACACTTTCTCACATACCGCAACACCCTTTTCCATTCATCATCCATCCCTCCTACCTCAAGTTCAAAGCTCATCCATTCCATCAACCTCAAACCAAAGGTATACCAACTTTTGTAATCTTTTGTTCTGACCTCTGAGGGGGGCTGGCAGGGTCAAGGCTAGTAATCAATACCAGTCCTGGCCCTAAAGTTGGCAAGTTTTCAAAGATCGTGCATGATGATAAGTGGCGCACACCAGTAGCATTAAGCCATACGCCAGTTCTGGTTGTACGTGCACCACTAGCGTGGGGATCATCGATCATCCTTTTTCTGTGTTCTTTCCATTTGTGACACGTTACTTCATGCAAATAACCAGTTTATAGCTTTCTGTATTTAGAACTGTGTAACTATTTGTCTGTTATTTCTGCTTTAGAAGGCCTCTGGGATCCTTTTGGTCATCTTCCAGAGCCTAGATGATGCAAAGCCAAAGCACTGGACAAGAGTTGTAACTCGCGTACAACCTCTTGTTACAAGCATACGGCAGTTAGATCAAGGTCCAGTGGCTTGGCCCTTGCAGTGTAGCTTAGTCTTAGCTTTTGTTTACGTCCCCACACTGTTTATGGGGTGTTTTGTCTATTCTTATGGCTCAAAGCCATCTCATTTGTCTATAACTGCATAATATCTGCCTTATAATCTGCATAGCTTGTCTTGGGTGTGCACTGGTCCTTTCTAGAGCCCAAAGGGTTGAGAGCGGAAGTTGTGGGTTTAGAACTACCGGTGCATGCCAGTAGTAGAATGGAGTACGCAGGTCATCTTTGTATGCAGTGGCGTGACCAGTGTATACAGGTTTGTTCTTGCATGCCTCATGTTACATCAGCGTGCTCCAGTTTGTTTAAACACTCACATGTGCTTATTCTCAATCTATTACATTTGTTTAGATCAAACATCCGTCTTATTTTGTCATTTAATACAACTTGTTACAGTCTTAACCCCCTTTAACTATCTCCCCGCCCTAATTGGCTAAAAAATGATCAATGAGAGAAAAATGCAAACGTTTTACAAAATGCCCGAGTAGAGACCGATCTCCGGATTGGGCGAGAGGGGTGCCATAAAATCCTTCCCCTCTCGTAAATTGGCTCCCGAATCTCAGATATCGAAGGTGACAATGGACCAGTCTACAAGCCTTTTTCAAATCAAAACGTAGCAAATGTCTCAAGTTCGGTTCCTTGGGTGTTTTCTGCAAAACCCGAGTGGCGACTCTGAATTGTAGCGTTTCACCGCGCTTTTCAAAGAGGGCGCACCCGATTTTATTCATAAAATAGAATTTTCATGGGCGTGTGCCCACATATATATGGGGCCAGTTCTAAAGACATAACAAATAACACAAGTTTTGACTTAACATCTTAGCCATCGAAATTAATGGTTGAGATTAGAAGTACTCCTTTTCTATCCTCTTTCCATCTCACCTGATCTCTCTCTTCCCCATTAATCTCACATTTTGCTCTCTCCCCTCCCATCCCCCACCTCACGTTCTGCTATCTCCCCTCCCCCATCTCACGTGTTCTCTCTCTCTTTTGTACATCACCATCTTAGATGAGCTTCCCCACTCTGGCGAGCCCATCTTCAGTTCTAATTTCTTAATCTGTTTTTATTGAAAATCATCTCTTCCTATTCTGATTAGGTTATTCTTGTATTTGAGAAACATCTTGGCAATTTCTCGGCCATTTTTAGACGTGTAATTGGGCTGGTAAGGTAACAAGAAGAAGAGGGATTTGAGTCATAAATGATTGCAACCTTCAATTAAGGAGTAAGCAGAGAACTTGTGAAAGAGAAAACATCTGGACTTATGTGGGCTCCCGTGCCCTCGTTTGAAAGAGTCGCCACCCGGATTTTTGAGATGGATCATCCGAGAAATTGAGGAGTCGTCTGCAAAAGGCTTTTTGGCCTAGTACGTATGTTGAGATTTTGGGTTCGGGAGCCACGTTACGAATGGGGAAGGTTTTTCTTTAAAAAGCACCCCACTCGCCCGGTAGAACCGGTCTCTACTTAATATCTTCAAAAGGGGGAATTTTTAGTATCATTTGGAATATCAAGCTTTTTAACAAAAGCACATAACGGGGAAGGGACATGGGGAATATATCACATTGACGTGCATGTGGTGCTATCTGTACAGTAGTGGTAAGATGACATGAATAGAGGAAACAAACAACACTGAGCAGACTGTCTGGACCTCGACAAACTGTTCACGGCACACTGAGATACCGCGCGCGGCACCTCAACACGCCGTGCGTGGTACCTGCTCTGCTGTCAGACTGTCGCACACTTTCAAAACATTCTCTAGCTCACTGCTTTCTCTGTATACCTTTTGGAAAACTTACCAGAAGCCTCGCGGCAGTCAGATCATCCCGAAAATGTCATTGTCTTTTTTTTAAACATGGTTTTAAAGTGGTTTTTAACACGTTTGATCATTTGGGATGATCTTGAAAAGCTTTTAAAAGATCCTGAACATGACTTGTAGATATGGTCTTACTTTAAAAGCAACAAGAACAGTAAACAGCAGGCACAGATAACCACAGCAGAGGAGAACTCAGATCCAGACAACCTGTCTAAGATAATACCAACATGTTAGGTGCCGTGCGATGGGGTCAAGATGTCGCGCGCCTAATGGACAGGGCGCGCGGTTCCCCAACCTCAGCACAGTACTGTTTTGTTTTGTGAAAACTAGATTTTAAGTCAGGATCTAACCAAAAAGGGGTTAGACCTGCTGACAGAGGAGCCCCCTCAGGACCAGAACAGAGTCTAGTCCGAGGAAACTAGTTTATACCTCTAGTTTCGAGCTTGATCAAGGACTGTGGACGTGAGGACGTGGATGGATCGTCATGGATGTAGATGAAGGAGGTTGAATGAGACAAAAGGAGTATGGGTGTGAGTGAAGGTTAGGTATTTTGGGGTGATGAAACTTTGAAGTTAATGAAAGATCAACTTCAATGATGAGAGGGGAGTGAGTGAAAGCCCTTAAAGGAAGTCTTTTGGGAATGACATTCTTTAAGGCTTGGAAATGGAAGTGGAAGTAAGAAAGTGGGTGTGAGAACTTAGAGAGAGAAAGTAAAGAGAGCCAAAGGAAAAGCAAGAGAGGGACTCAAAAGAAGGGCCCTTTCTCCTTGAGTGGAGGGGTCAATTTATAGGCAAATGGCCAAGGATTTTGAATTCAAATGGTGGAGGTATTTTCTGGGCGGGCCAGAAGTGCATTTTCGGCTGAGCCAGTCATCAGCTGTGGCTCACACTGGCGTGGCCGACAGCTTTCTGAGCCAGTCAGCTTTTAGCTCAAGGTGCCGTGCGGGGTAGTTTTGGCTGCGCACGGTCCCTTGAATTCTCAAGGTGCCGTGCGCTCCGGTCACGCTCCGCACGGTGCCTTCTTCTGTGGTTCAGGTTTTCCTTGGGCTTTGTTTGAGCTTTGTCTGGGCATTTCAGGTTTTTTGGTTTTTTGGGTTTTCTTTGGGCTTAGGGAGATCCTTTTTCAAGCTCGCAAAGGTATCATTTCCTCTATTTCATCATCGGGGCGGACAAAGACTCTCCGAGGTCCGGATTGGGGTGTCTACAGTAGTCCCTCTTTAACGTAACTCGGATACCATTGGTTGGTATGAGTGACGCTTAAAGAATAGGCATCCCAATCCGTTGCTCTTGTGCCTTTGGCCAAAGACAAAATGAAAAATGCAAGTAAATACGATGGTGGTCGCGCTCGGGGAGCTGCCTACGTACCCCGTTGTAGGGATCAGACCAGCGTAGTTCGATTGGGACAATGCAATGCGAGAAAACAAGTCCCGGAGGACAAGATCGTGCTGAGGTAACAATGAAGTGCTTGTGGTGTCGTGTGTCGTGCAAAACATCTTTGAAAAACTTGAGACGAGCCCTCGGAAGGCGAAAATCGAGACGAGCCCTCGGGAGGCGAAAATTGAGGCGAGAAGAGACGTTAGGTTCGTTAGACCGTGGCTCGAGAGACGAAGAGGCGTTAGGTCCGTTAGACCGTGGCTCGAGAGACGAAAAAGCGAGACGAGCCCTCGGAAGGCGGAAATCGAATTTTGAACTCTTGAGACGAGCCCTCGGGAGGCAACAATCGAATTTTGAATTTTTGAGGCGAGCACTCGGGAGGCGAAAATCGAATTTTGAATTTTTGAGACGAGCCCTCGGGAGGCGAAAATCGAATTTTGAATTTTTGAGACGAGCCCTCGGGAGACGAAAATTGAATTTTGAATTTTCGAATTTTTGACCTGTTAGGGAAAATATGTCGAATTCGTGAACCAGTCACGGCGAGTCCCGGAGGACGAATACCGAGGAAAAGGTGAATACGGCGAATTCCCGGGGGATCAAATGGTGCCATGACCAATGCACAACTTTCTAAGGGATCTTTACTGCAAAACGGCTGAGAATTGAGTTTCCAAGAGGATTTTGGTGGCTGATCGGATCAATTTTCGAGAAAAAACATTTAAGATTCTGAAGCAAAGGTGCCGTGCGGGCCGTGTCGAAGGCGCGCGGCACCTCGTTCTTCCAGGCACCCCTTCGATTTCCGAGAATAGTTGACAAGTTTTAATGGCGCCATTTACTTCAGGCGTGCCCTTTCGTCGGCCGGGGTCTCTTTAAAAAGGGGAGAAAGTGCCTCAACCCATGCACTACCAACAAAACTTCTCAAGCCTCTTCAAATTCTTCCTATACACTTCAAGCAAACCGCTCTTGACATAGCAGGCAGCGACTTGACTGAACGGGTGGCATCTCTCGAGGCCGAAATGGCCTTTTACCGCGGAGAGATTGAATAATTGAATGAGCAGATCGCGAGGCTAATTTCCACCATTCGGACTCTTCGTTGTGCGGTATCGAACTTGCAGGATTTTGCATTTAACCAACTGGATGACAAGGACGACCCGGAGTCCGCTCCGGGGCGTGAGTCAGATGAGACAGCGGAAGACTCCGAGGGTAATCCGAATGGTTCGGATGACCGCTCGAACGGGGTGAGCGACTGAGACGGAGGGCTGGAGGAAAGAAGGAAGAAGGAGAAGAAGGAAGAGGAAAAAGGAAAAAAACGGCAGTAGGCCCTGTAGTTGTTTTTGTTGTTTTTCTCTTTTTTTTTTTGACATGTAATGACAAATCCCGGGGGTTACCCCGGGTGTTATCAATGAAAAGTCCTTTTTCTTCTTCCTTTTTCTCGCATCTATCTCCCTAACTCTGAATCGAATCGAACGTGAAAATGCCAAACTGCTTTCAGGAAGCAGACTGTCGAAACAGATCAACGCGCCGTGCGCAGGTAATTTAGGGACGCACGGTAACATAAATTAAATGTACTGCATGTTCGTCCAGGGTGCCGTGCGACCCATCCAAGGTGCCGTGCGGCTTGGCTGGCTGTGAACCCGGTCCAACGCTGGTTTCCGAGTGGTCCGGTTCAGGGAATATATATATATACGGGGTGTACACAGTACACCCCACTCGTTCGAATTTCCCTCTCTCTATCTCTCTCTCGATCACTCTCTCTCTCACGGCTATCTCTCGCTTTCTCGCTCTCTGAACTGCTCTCTCTCTCTCTCTCGCTGCTCTCTCTCTCCTGACTGCTCTCTCTCTCCCTCTCTCATATATTGCGATCATGGAGTCCAGGGACACACCTGGTGACAGTCATTCATCACGGGTTGATATTACTTCGCCTCCGATCGTCCCGGAGGTTGTGGCTATGGCCGAGGGTGTTCCGGAGGCCATGGGAGTCTCGGACCAGGCGACATTGGCCGAGGAGGCCACGGCCCCGGCCGCTGCAGTGGTTGGTAGTGGCGGTGATGATAGTGGCGATGCGGTAATGGCCGGGTACGGCCAGGAGGCCGAGACTTCAGGTGCAGTGGGGTCGAGGGATGGCACCGAGGTTTCGGGCCGATCGGGGGCAGCGACGGGTGTGGAGGAGAGGACCACAGAGGGTCCCGGCAGTGATAGTTTGGGCCGGGTGGCAGAGGAGACACAGGCCTCTCCTGTGAGGGAGCCTCGGACTGACTTGGGGAAGGCCCCCGTCGTCGAGGGTGAGCCGGAGGTGGAGCCGGTAGTGGAGGACACACCGCCTATGTTTGTGGTCAGCGATGCAGGTGCAGGGTCGTCACGCCATATAGGCGTGGGCGACTACTTAGCGACGGCGTCCATGGAGGACGTGCTGGAGTTAGTGCGGGGGTATCCCGGGTTGGCGGACGCTTTACTGGCGTCACGCGAGGCAGAGTTGGAGGCTGAGCTTAGGACCGGGGGTGTTAGGGAGTCAGAGGCTGAGGAGAGGCGGGCTGACGAGGAGGCCGGAGGGGTGGTGGTTCCTCGTACTATTGTGGTGGCTGAGGCGACACTAGTGTTGTAGGGGCCAGGGGCCTACGACGAGGCGACCTACGTGCCCTTTTAGCACGTGGTGGTGCCCTCGCTTTTTGACCCTCACACGCCGAGGAGGCCGACGTACGACGAGGCTCTTGTTCTGAGAGACCCTTAGCAGCACCTCTCCTTGCGACGAGATGAGGTATACTCTAGATACTTGTATTTCAAATTCCAATGCACTGTATTTTCATTCCATTATATCCAAGTATACGATTGTATTGCATACTACGCCTGTTTATTAAATATTGCTGATCTGTTGCAACAGGCGATCTCACTCTCGTGTTACGGAGGCTCGGCGGCTGTGCCGACATTCTGGGAGAGGTTGCGGTCAGTGCAGAGATAGTGAGGCGAGCGGGCTTTGGCGAGTTTGTTGGGGTACTGGCGAGGTGTGCAACGACCGCCCGATGGTGAGGGCTTTGGCGAGAGGTGATGGGACACGGCGAATCCTCCACTTCTCTTTTGGTGAGCCGACCGTGACGCCGTTGGACTTCGCGGCGATCACGGTCTCATGGTCGGAGGTGACCCTATCCTTTTACGCCACGGGAGGCAAAGCGGCGGCGTTCAATGAGCCATCTTGGTACGAGCCGAGGCGGAGGGAGACGATGCCAAGTATGCCCAGCTTCTGAGGTTTTGGATGAGGCTCCCGGCAAGCGAGGGTGGAGGAGGAGCGGATGGCGAGGTGCTTCTTGTTGTACTTACTTGGTGCGTCCCTGTTTCCTAACAGGCGCAACCGAGTACACCTTTTGCTTCTTCCGGCTTTGAGGGACGTCGGGGAGATCGCCCGTTTTGACTGGGGAGGTGCAGCACTGGGGACGTGCTATGCCTTCATCGGCTCTCTTTCTCGCGGGGCAGGAGTGAGCCTCGGAGGCTACTGGAGGGTCTGGGAGGTATATTTCATTTCCTTTCTTATGAATAGTTAGCTTTCCATTCATATCTATTCGATGTATATCATATGCTAACTTTCAATGTCTTGAATTGCAGCTTTGGATGTACGAGGTTATAGGGATGTACCCTCCCGAGACCACGTGTCCTGAACGACACGATACTCCCTCGAGCCCTGCGCTGGTCGACAGAGTACAAGGGCGTGAAGAGGGGAAGAGGCAAGTTGGATGCCTTCCGTCTATTCTTGGACGAGCTGCGTCCTAATCAGGTATTGGGGCATTTCCATATCTATTTCATGGCTTTCCTGCTTACTTCCATTCAAACAGCATCTTGATATTGTTCATTCTTGATGACAGGTCCACTGGCGGGTGTGGGACCGCTTCGAGATCCCATACGTTGCTCAGAGTATGGAGGTTTCCAGGGGACGGGTGCTTCTTGAGTCCCCTTACGGCTGGCAGTGGTACTTGGGTGACCGAGTGTCACGTCAGTCGCTGAGGTTGGACGCCTTCCGAGTCCCTGGGCCACTTCCTACTCTGGTGCAGAGGACGAGCTAGTACACGCGGAGGAGATTGAGCAGTTCACACGGCCAGACCTCGAGTTGAAGCCGTTCTTCATGGCAGGTGCTGGTCTCGCTGCCGACTACGCGGAGTATTGTGCTCAGTACTTGATGGCGAGTCTAGGGATACGCGCCGCGACAGAGGCGGCTCGAGGCGGTGCCAGAGGAAGAAGGGAGCGGAGACGAGGTAGAGATGACAGTGGCAGTGGCAGCGGCAGCGGAGGCCGTGGGGGCGGAGGTCGCAGTGAGGGTGCGGGCCCGAGTGGGACTAGCCTCCTTGCCCTCTCTTGGACAGTGGACGTGACGACCGCTCAGGGAGTCCCGGGCTTGGTCGTGGTGCCACGCCCTGTAGCTGAGGCTCTGGAGTTCCTTGCTCAGGTATAACATGCTTTCGTTCCTTCGTACATTCGCTCTTTCGCATGTTCTAATCAACTCTTCCATTGCAGGCTCCTCCAGGGTACGTGAAGGAGATGGCGGAGGCCATGATGGGCCTGGAGCAGCTGGTGCGGTAGTACGCCATGGGCTGCTCTCCCGAGGTGCTACCTCGCGTTGGCGGGACGATGGTAAACTCTCGAACCTTAGCTATTTACTTTTACCTCCATCGCTTTATACCATGATCATGATGCAAATGTTATATGGATATCATTGCAGGCTAGAGGAGGAGCTTCGCGGGGGTTTCGGCGGAAGTCTGTCCGCTTCCCAGTGCCACAGGTCTCTTCTGCCGGCTCTCGGGAAGAGTCGCCGTCGAAGAGGGCACGACACTCAGCGGGGACCGAGGATGAGCTCATTGACGTTTCTGAGGACGAGACTCCCGAGCCTACGGATGTCGACCTAGAGGTCACCTTAGGGGGCACCGTGCCTAGAGCGACTGGCACTCAGGAGGCGAGCAGCTCCCCAGCGGACGAGGAGGTCTCCGAGGAGGAGGACGAGGAGGAGGGCGAGGACGAGGACGACGAGAGTTGAGCTTCCTCTTTTGTTTTGTTCTTTTGATAGAGCCTGCGTGCTCCTTTTTGGTAGGGTGCCTGTTTGCCTTTGATAGACAGGGTTTTGATCATTGAGTCATTATACTTCTTTTGTACTTCGACTCATAGATGCTTTTGGATTTATATACAGAGATCTTGTCCTTTCATTGTTTACGCCATTCAATCTTCTTTTGTTTGTTTAAAGAAAACTGAATAACTAAAACATTAACCAAAATGTACAACTAGCCGCTGATTCGAGAGATTGAGCTGAATGTGAGGTTTGTGATGAGGGTCGTATTGACAATGGAATAGAAATCAAAGAAAGCAACTGGGCAAACTATTGTAAAATTGACTCCGCATACAAGACTTCATAAAAACATCTTCGTAACTGACTCCGGACACGAGTATGAGACAATAACGACCTTTAGATCTTGGTACGCGACTCGGAAATTCTACTTTGCTTTTGGAATATACTCAAAAAGTAGGAAAATGTTGACTTTAATATGTGACATTCTCGAGTTCTGACTCTGAACACGAACTGGAACTTGGACTAAGTCACTTTTGACCATTATGACCTGTAGGACTTGAAAGAATGACTTGGATTGACTTGAAACGGATTTTGACTCCTTGACATGGCTTACGAAACGGATTTTATCGAGTTTTGTGCCACGACGACGAATCCCGGGAGTTGTCTTGGAACGAAACATCCCTGAAGTCCCAAATACCCGTTAGAGTGTGTTTAGGTGGTGGTTGGTGCTTCGTAGGGCCTTGATTCCATCTTGATGTATTGCTGCCAAAAACTGCAGAAATGCAGAGTCAAGATGCCGTGCGGATACACTAGGTTGCCGCGCGGGTTGGGATCTGTCACACGGTACCTTAATCAGTGTGCCACGGGGTTTCTCTGGGTTCAACGTGCCGTGCGACCCTTCAAGGTGCCGTGCGAGGCATATTTCCTAACAGATTTCAGTTTTGCTGTTTTCCAAGGCAGATTGCTCGGGGTTGAGGTTTGACCCATGCAATGGCATTTCTGAACCAGTGCATGTCTGTTTTGAACCTTTTGGGACTTGACCACACTTTTCTCCATGTAGGACTTATGGAAAACATGCATTTTTGAAACCCAAGGCTCTTTGAAAGTTGAAGTTGTCCTCTCCACCCTTCCTATAAATTCAAGCTCTCTCATTCCATAATCTCCACACTTCATTCAACTCTTACCTTCTTTCTTTGCTCCTCGAAATGGCTCTTTCTCTCACCGGCTCGCTCCGCCCATGGTTGGCTTCCATGGAAGGTGTCGATTGGCTCAACTTTCGAGCTCACGGTCTCTACTCTATGAGGTATCTCCGCAACATTCGCCTTCGTCCCGAGCTCTTGAGGGCAGCCGTGAGTTTTTGGGATCCGGAGGTTCATGTATTCCGTTTCGGTGAGCAGGAGCTTTGCCCTACTGTTGAGGAGTTCCGTGCGTACCTTGGGGGTTTTGGTTCGGGGGAGGTTATCGTTCCCCCTGTGCGCGAGAGTGCTTACAGAGTCTTGGTCGTGGCCCTTGGATTAGGTGATGGCGCCGCTCGTTACTTGGTCAGGAATGGCCATCTCAATGTCATGCGCCTTATCGAGCTGTTTTCTTCTCCTGGCGACCTTGGAGACATGACTTATCAGACTCGACACATGACCGCCCTCTGCATGTGCTTGCTCGCGGCCTACCTCTTGGTCCCTTCTGTTGGTCCTGCTAGCTCGGCGTTGGTTAACATTGCCGCTCAAGTTGAGGCTCGAAAAGAAGTGATTCCGATGGTTTTGGCTGAGACACTGATTGGTTTGGATAAGGTTCGTTTTGGAGGGGCCGAGACTTTCGGGGGCAGCCCTCTCCTCCTACAGGTTGGCTTCTCACTCAGCTCTCCTTTTTCTGGTTTCTCCCACGTTCTCATTTTACCTCAACACTCAGCTAGGCTTTCTATGGTTTCTTACTTGTTTTTTTTCCTCTCTCCTTCGTAGATTTGGCTTTGCGACAAAGTGAATGTGCTGACCATCCCTCCGGGTAACTGGGCATACGAGGCGAGGTTACTCTCTCAGCGGGGCTTTGAGTTTGAGGATAGGAGCAGGGCTGAGTGGGTTGACTTTTTCAGGCGCCGGCGAGCTGAGACCATTTCTTGGAGATGCCACTGGCTGGATCTCCCGCCCATGACAGTGCACTACATGGGCCCTCAGTGGGTCGTTCTTGCTGGTTTGGGAGCCTTCACCTTCTACATCCCTTACCGTATCCAACGTCAGCTCGGTTTGAGGCAGGAGGCCCCTGCAGAAGTTCTTGTGGACGTAGTGATGCCTCTTTTCAACCATTCGGTTCTCTGTCATTACCAACGCTTTTGGAGGACACGCGAGGTGATCGATGCCCATCCCTACCCTTCTGTGGTGATGCGTGGGAGTTATCGTAAGTGGCTCAGGAGTGACATTGCTGCAAGGGCCGGAGCTCAAGGAAACTGACTCGATCTTACCACCCCGATCGTTGAATAAACTGAGGACCCTTTTATTATCATGTCGTGCTTCTTTTGTTTTCGAAAGCTCTGCTCAACCTTATGTAATAGAAGTAATTGTGTTAATAAAACGAGTTTTGGAAGGTTTCCCCCTCCTTGACTTTGTTCTTTGAGCCTTCTCAACCTGGATTTTTATTTTGATAGATTGTGACCGGGTCTCGGTGTGAGACTGCCTACGTATCTTTTGGTGAAGGAATCAGGTCATGACGTAGTTCAGGGGTAGGGTTCGCTCTGGTTTTAACACTCTCCTTTTGTGCTCTAACTTTTGCCTAGAACCGCCCTTTCGGGTTTTTGGTCTAGCGAGCTCATTTATTGTATGCCTTAACTTTTGCCTAGGATGCCCTGACGGGTTTTCATCCTAGCAGGCTTTTGCTCTAATTTTTACCTGGAATTGCCTACCCTTGCGGTTTTCAGCCCAGCGAGCTTCTCTCAGGGGTAGTAGCGCTTGAGTTAATCCAAGTTAACCAAGGTTGAGAATTCATTTCCGTCCAGGTCAATGAGTTGCGTGGCCCCTCCAGATAGAATAGTTTTGATGATGTATGGTCCAGACCACTTTGGCCGAAACTTTTCTCGTGGGTCGTACACTGGAGCCCGAATTTCCTTCAAAACCATGTCACCTTCTGCCAAGTCCCTGGGTTTTACTTTCTTGTTGAATGCCCGTGCGATCCTCCGCTGATACCTTTGAATGTGGTAAAGAGCCTTAGCCGGCGTTCATCAAACAGCATAAGTTCTTCGAATCGATTGCTCAACCATTCCGCCTCTTGGACTTCACATTCAATCATAGTTCGAAGAGATGGGACTTCCAATTCGATGGGAAGCACTGCTTCCATCCCGTAAACCAGGGAGTAGGGAGTTGCTCCCGTTGGTGTTCGCACAGATGTGCGATATCCCCACAAAGCTAGGGGTAGTTGTTCATGCCAATCCCTTGCAGATTGAATAGTCTTTTCCAGGATGGCTTTGATTGTTTTGTTAGCTGCTTCCACAGCGCCGTTAGTCTGCGGTCGGTAAGTTGTTGACTTGTGCACTTGGATTTGGAACTCGTCCAATACTTCTCGAGCTCGCCCTTTGAAATGAACCCCATTATCAGACACGAAGGCTTGGGGGACCCCGTACCGATAAACGACATTTTGCTTGATGAAGTGTGCAACTTGGACTGCGGTCAAAGTGGCATAGGAAGCAGCTTCCACCCATCTCGTGAAATAATCGACAGCTACCAAAATGAACTTGTGACCATTGGATGCTGCCGGCACTATCCTTCCGATGACGTCAATTCCCCATGTTGAGAAGGGCCATGGTGAGGTCATTTGTTGTAGCTCGTGTGGGGGAACATGCGTGAGATTGGCGTGAATCTGACATTTTCGGCATCTTCGCACATACTCTACACATTCTGTTTCCATAGTGGTCCAGAAATACCCCTGCCTGAGGATTTTCTTGGCGAGCATTATGCCGTTCATGTGGGGACCACATACACCTTCGTGAACTTCTTCCATCACCCTTTTTGCATTTTCTCCGTGGATGCAGAGCTTGTGTGTGCCACAATGCGATCTTCGGTATAGGTTTCCTCCGCAGATGATGTATTGAGCAGCCATCCTTTGGAGAGCGATCCTGTCCTTTTTGCTTGCTCCCGCGGGTTATTCTCCTCTTTCCACATATCTCCAGATGTCATAATACCACGGATGGCCATCATCGGGCTCGTCAATTGTCATGACGTGCTGGTGTGCTGGTGTATCCCTTTGTTCAATCACAATTGGCCTTAGCTTTACGCCAACAGGGATCTCAACCATTGATGCCAACGTTGCTAAAGCATCTGCAAATTGATTTTTGAGCCTCGGTACATGAGTGAATGTCACCTTGCTAAAGTGGGGGATAAGATCTTCAAGGTCCTGATGATACGGTTTCAGCTTTCCTTCCTTAACCTTCCAGTTGCCATTCGCCTGGGACACGACTAAATTTGAATCTCCCACAACTTCCAGCTTTTCTACGCCGATCTCGATGGCTGCTTCCATGCCTACGATGCAAGCCTCGTATTCCGCCTGGTTATTGGTGACTTCAAAGTTAAGCTTGAATGCCGGTGGCATGTGCGATCCATCGGGTGATATTAGCAACACACCGATTCCGAACCCTTTTCTGGTTGGCTGCTCCATCAAAATACAACTGCCAAACATCCTCAGTCATCGTCATTAGGTCTTCCTCGGGGAAATTGAATTCGGCATCCTCCCCTCCCTCGACTGGGCAATCAGCAAGGAATTCTGCGACGGCTCTTCCTTTTATCGACTTTCGGGTGACATATCTCAACTCAAATTCAGCCAGCATTAGTAACCATCGTGCCATCCTACCTGTGAGAGCCAGTTTCTCGAATAAATATTTTAGGGGATCCATTCGAGATATCAGCTTTATCGGGTAGGCCAGCATTAGTGCCTCAACTTCTTGGAGGCCCATACAAGTGCCCAACATGTCTTTTCTAAGGGGGTATAACGCTCTTCGGGTCCAACCATCTTTTTGCTGAGGTAGTAAACAGCCCTTTCAACCCCATCATCTCCTTCCTGTGCTAATATGCACCCCATTGAAGACGGGGTGACCGACAGGTATAGGATCAAAGGTTTTCCTGTTACGGGCGGCGTTAGTACTGGCGGCCTGTGCAGGTAAGTCTTGATGGCTTCGAAAGCTTTCTGACATCTATCATACCAAGTGAATGGTACTCGTTTCTTGAGTAAGCGGAATAAGGGTTTGCAAGTCGAAGTCAACTTTGCAATGAACCTGCTAATGAACTGTACTTTTCCAAGGAAACTCCTTACATCCTTCTCAGATCGCGGCGGCTCCATTTCTAGGATGGCTTTAATCTTTGATGGATCGACTTCGATGCCTCGGGTAGTAATCGTGAACCCAAGCATCTTCCCTGCAGTGACTCCAAATGTGCATTTGGCCGGATTAAGGCGCATCTTGTCCTTCCTGATCCTTTCGAAGAACTTTCTGAGTGCGGGGAGATGTCCTTCTCGCTCTTTGGCCTTGACGATCATGTCATCAACGTAGACTTTTACCTCTTTGTGAATCATGTCGTGTAACAGTGCCATGGCGGCTCTCTGGTAAGTAGACCCTGCGTTCTTTAGTCCAAAAGGCATAACTCGGTAACAATACGTCCCCTATTCAGTGACAAACGTGGTCTTTTCCCGATCTTCTGGGGCCATGAGGATTTGGTTATACCCCGAAAATCCATCCATGAAAGAGAGTAGAGCATGCCCGGCAGTGTTGTCAACGAGCACATCGATGTGTGGTAACGGGAAGTCGTCTTTAGGGCTGGCTTTGTTAAGATCCCGAAAATCAACACAGACTCTTATCTTACCATCCTTCTTCGGCACAGGGACAATGTTTGCGACCCATTGCGGATATTCGATAACCATCAAGAATCCGGCGTTGATCTGTATAGTGACTTCTTCCTTTATCTTAAGTACCCAGTCCGGCCTCATGCGTCTTAGTTTATGTTTTACTGGTTTTGTATTGGGATAAAGGGGAATCCGATGTTCCACGATTTCAGGATCAATCCCAGGCATATCCGTGTGTGACCAGGCAAACACGTCTTCGAACTCTCTGAGTAAGTTTACGAGGGCTTCGCGTTCTTTGGCAGATAGCGTAGAACCAATTTGGGTCATTCGGGGATTCTCTCCATCTCTCAGATTTATTAAAACAATTTCTTCTTTTACAGGTTGAGCATGTCTTTCATCTTCCCTTTCGATTAGGGATCTAATTTCTTTGGGGATGCCCCCATCGAAATCCGTCTCTTCATCATCAGGGTCGACGCAGTTTATTTCAAAGTCGGGGAAGTAAGCGAAATCAGATTCATTCATTTCATTGTTAATGGAGGCCTCGGGGGCACCATACACACGGGTAGACTCGAATTCGAAATACAGACTCTGAGAGTTTGGGCCGAGAGGCACCAACCCAGATTTGACAGATTCGGAAGACTCAGAAGACACAACGGACTCGGACTCAGACTCAGACTCAGACTCAGACTCGGGGTGAGTTGCACTTGGCATGAAGGTCCAGTTCTTGTACTCCCCAGCAGCATCCATGATGAGTGAAGTTGGATCTTCAAGAATATCTTGTTCCATCATCAGCACTTGCGCTTCCACAGCTGTACCCATTGGTTCGTCCTCCTTGAACAGAGTTGCGAGACTACCCATGGCAAAAGCCTCAATCCTGTCGGCTGGTTCTTCCCGTCTCTTCGCAATCTCAGCCTCTTCGTCACTATCCGGCTAGACATCGTTGGCGAATATCTCAAATCCCGGTAAGAAGGCATTGTTTTCCGCATCCCAAAAAGGTTCCGGCTGCCCTTGATAGATTTGCTTTGCCTTCTCTTTGACAAAGTAATCTTCTAGCCTGTTCCCCCTTTTCAACTTGCTGTTACTCGAAGGTGAGTAACCAAGACCGGTCGTACGCATCAGAGTGCCCTGAGCTTCAAACTTTGCAGGGCCCTAGAGATTCTTTCCCAACCCCAATCCCGGCATGTAAGACATCTTCTTCATTATCTTGATAGCGACATTGCTGACAACAAAGTCGTCGTCAATTCTGACCGAATAGACAGATTTGGAGGTATCCAGAGAGAATCCTCCCAAGGCGATATCTTCTTCTCCGTGTTGAATTTCTAAGAGCGGGGCGTTGTCTTCCAGAGGGGCATGGATCCCAGAGTCTCCATGAATAGTGAGCATTCCCGTTTCCAGTCCCAACTGAATTTTCTGATGAAGCGTAGAGGGTACAGCCATGATATCCGGTCGATGCAGCCAAGATCTTCCCAGTAGCAGGTTAAAAGAGGCGAGGATATTCACCACATGGAACTCTACTTCTGTCTGATATGGTCCGAAGGTCATAGGGAGCATGAGGGTCCCTACCTCGTCTCTCCGAGCGTTGTCGTATGCTCGGACTTTGACTTCTGATGGAGAGAAGTCCTTATTTTTGTACCCCAAGCAGTAAGCAACACGGAGTGGACAAACATTAATTGCCGAACCATTGTCAACCAGGATTACCGGGACCGATTTACCATGGCATTTCAGAGTGATGTGTAATGGCCGATTGTGGTCAGTTCCTTCGGCAGGTAAGTCTCGATCAGTAAAGGTGATGGCATGCTTGATAGGTATGGTTTTGCTCAGGGCGACAAGCTCATCGGGAGTTATGGCAGAGGGAACCTTCAGTTGAGAGAGCGCTTGAATGAGCCCTTCACGATGGCGTGTGGAATGGACCAGTACATCCCAAACAGACATCTTGGCATGAGTTTGCTTGAGTTGGCACTTGATCATTCCTTCGGGGTTCTTTTCTGGTCGGGAAGGCTCCTTGGCCGGTGGGTCAAAGGGTCGGAAGGTGCTCTTGATCGGGGTGGTAAAGGGATCAGTGGGCTCTACGGCTGCAGGATTGGAAGATTCTCCGACTTGAAGGTTTGGAGGTTGGTACACACGGCCACTTTTGGTTAGGCGATCAATCTGACGGTACTTCGACTCTTCACTCCATAAATCGGCCAAGGCTTTATGCTTGTTTCCAATAGTTGTATCCTGCAGATTGGCAGCCAAATCAGCAATGACCAAGTCATCCCACAGATCTTTGGGCTTCCATCTTTCGGCCTCCATTACGGTCTTGTTAACAGTCCATTCCTCGTTTCCTACTTTTATGTTAACCACCTCTGTGTTAGCCCACAAGTTTGTCCCAGACGTTGGTTCATCTTCCCATAAGTTCATCATAGCAACCTGAGCATCTTTCGGAAAAGTAACCGATGATTCGGATCCAGTCCCATCGACAAGGTAGTCCATCGGGTCAAACCCATTACTAGCGACTTCTTCTTCAAATCCAGGGAGGTTTGGGTACGGGGTGAGGTTCACATTGCCATACAGGTTGTTGATGACAAAATCATTAAAATGAGCGAAATCTGAACGGAGTGGGGCGAGCTCTGGCAAGTTGTATGTCATCATCTCAGGTGGATGTCCAGACTGGTATTCTTCACCGAACAGTGCTGGCAGGGTGAAGGTATCCAAAGGGTCATTCCAGGCCAAAAGCTGGTACTCGTCTGGGGTCGGGCCCCATTCCCATTCAGGTGCATCTTGAAAGACTTGGTATTCTTCCCCTTGATTTTCGAACAGTGTATACAAAGAGAATCCATCAAGACGATCCGCCTGGGTGTTTTGCCAGTCAACCTCCCATCCGGCCTCAAATAAAGGTTCATCATTTCTTTGGAAATTGGCAGCTTCAAATTCCTCCCAGTCAGCAATCAGTTCTCCCCATGTATCTTCCCATTCCCATGTGGAACGAAAGGCAGTTTCTCCGGGAATTTCACCAACAGGTATTGGTTCGATATTAGGGATGATGAACAGGGGAGGGTCGACTTCTGGGATGTTTTGATCTTCGGCTAGGGTGATTTGGTTAATATGGAAGGGAGCATTGTGCTGAGGTAGAGGGTTGGAAACGGTATTTGGTTTATCGGCGGACGGAGCGTCGACAATTTTGTTATCGATGAGGTTTTGAATTTCATGGCGGAGGCGGATGCAGTTATCGGCAGTATGGCCAGGCATTTGGTGAAAGTCGCAGTAGACATTTTGGTTGAGGTTTGGTGGAATGGTTTGTGGTGGCGGAAGAGGTTTCAACACTCCGATTTCTGTGAGTTTCTTAAGAATAGTGGATCTGGGAGTGCTGAATTGGGTGAAAGTTCGGTTCTGGGGTTTTGGTTTTTCAGAAATTTGGTTAACTTCTACAGGCTTAGTGGATGAAGTTCCTGCTTGGTTGGTATTCCCGAAGAGAACGTTGCTGTTTCCCGAATATGCCCTTTTGGATTTCGACCTGGATCCTGACTCCTTCTTTTCTAGAGTTCTATCTCGCAAAGCCTCCTCTACAGCCAATCCCGAATCATAAAAGGTTTCAAAATTTGGAGCAGCCTGAGAAAGAACCATGTACGGAGCAAAGGAGTTTGGCAAGTTCTTGGTTATTATCCGTATTTGTTCTTTCAGGTCAGGCTTATTCTGCATCTGGGCAGCCTTAGCCCTCCAACGCTTCACAAAGTCGGCAAAGCTCTCCTTCTCATTCATCTTAGTGCTTTCCAATTCCCTCGTGGTCATTTTCAGGTCGACATTGAAGTCATACTGAGCCACGAAAGCTGTCCCGATGTCTTCCCAAGTCCTTTTCTTGGATGGTTCGAGAGAGAGGAACCATTGCAAGGCTGAACCAGACAAGGACTCGTGGAAAAGTTGGGCCATAGCTTCTTTTTTGATGCCACGCATTGTGAGGGACCCGACATATACTTGAAGATAGGCCCTTAGATCGCCGGTTCCATCGAACTTTGCAAAATCCACTCCTTTGAATTTTTCCGGCAGCTTGGCATTCGGAAAGAGACATAGCTTGCTCATGTCGATTTCTCCTTTTCCCAGTCGTTTAGTTTCTTGGATGGATTCCTCTAATTTGCCAATCTTATCCATAAGAGCGGCCAAGTTGGGGTCAACTGCTGGTATCTCAACTTTAGGTGGTTGCTCGGATTGTAGGGAAGTCTTGATCAGGAGCTTGTCGGTGATTTCCTGCATGCTTTCTATTATCATATTCATGTCATTTTTCATAGAGACTACGGCGGCTTTGAGTTGCGCGTCAACATCGGCGAGGGACTGTTTAAAATGAGCATCCATATTGGCCATGTTCTGCCTAAGTTCTTCCATTCCGTCTTCCTGGTCAGACATGGATGAAAGATTTTCGGGCGGGATTGAGACTAGGGGTTCTTCTACCACAGGCTCTTCTTCCTTTTCAACCTGGACTTCAAACAGCGGGGGTCCTTCTAGGGTGTCTACGCGAACTAGTCTTTGGGACAGACGAAACCAATTGGGCAAAGCTTCTTTCCTTCGCAGGCGATCAATGTTGGCAGTACTGGCAACAAGTCAAAAGGGAGCAACTCATAACTGATCCGAATACTCGCCCTACCTCTACCCATCTCCTAGAAACAAGGCCTAGGACCTACCATGGCTTGAATCTCACTTAAAACGTTTGTACAGAAGATTTCCGATAGTCGGGTAGGTGCCGTCAGGCAGGTTAAATTCCGAACGGGCTCGGAACCAGAGCCAATCTCTTTATCGTGACCATCCGAGACAGAGCAATGTAACTACCAGAATCCAGATACACACGCGCTCAAGGCTAGATTCAAACCAAGGGAGCCGTTCGGGCACGGCAAACACCGGAGGTATCACAAACTCCATGGATTTAAGGTCTCCTAGACTGACTGGAGGGCCCTAAAGGATCCTAAGGGAGCCTAATCCTCTAGCCCGCAAAATGCAATGATGCATGAATGATGGGTGTACAGAAATAAAATGCACATAAACAGGATATAACACATAAGTCCTAACCATGGGTTCCTGTCTTAGTTGGGATGGTTCTATGGCTATGTACAAGTACAAAGGCTGGTTTTGGTCTCAGAAGGGTTCCCCGGACTAGAGCCAAGATATACTACCCCATGTCAAGTGTATTGCAAGACAATGGTCGAACAACACGATGGCTCATCATAGTCGAGGGTTGCTAGGCATTTCGGGAGAGCTTGTCACCGGTAAACCGGGCAAGGTAGCCAAAATACGCTAGCGAGGTTTGTGCAGTGCAAAGTGTACAGGATAAAAAAGCTTAATCTTCCAAAAGATATTTGAAAAATCCCCCTTTTGAAAACACCTTTCAAGCTTGGTCCTCTTGATCATCCAATACTTTTGTGCACTTCTCTCTTTTTTTTTTTAAAAAAAAGTATTGAATAAAATTTTCCCCAGCAGAGTCGCCACTGTGGGCTCCCGTGCCCTCGTTTGAAAGAGTCGCCACCCGGATTTTTAAGATGGATCATCCGAGAAACCGAGGAGTCGTTGAAAAAAAAAAGGCTTTTGGTCTAGCGAAAACGTTGAGATTTTGGGTTCGGGAGCCACGTTACGAATGGAGAAGGTTTTTTCTTTAAAAAGCACCCCACTCGCCCGGTAGAACCGGTTTCTACTTAATATCTTCAAAAGGGGGAATTTTTAGTATCATTTGGAATATCAAGATTTTTAACAAAAGCACATAACGGGGAAGGGACATGGGGAATATATCACATTGACGTGCATGTGGTGCTATCTGTACAGTAGTGATAAAATGATGTGAATAGAGGAAACAAACAACACTGAGCAGACTGTCCGGACCTCGACAAACTGTTCACGGCACACTGAGATACCTCGCGCGGCACCTCAACACGCCGTGCGTGGTACCTGCTTTGCTGTCAGACTGTTGCACACTTTCAAAACATTCTCTAGCTCACTGCTTTCTCTGTATACCTTTTGGAAAACTTACCAGAAGCCTCACGGCAGTCAGATCATCCCGAAAATGTCATTGTCTTTTTTTTAAACATGGTTTTAAAGTGGTTTTAACACGTTTGATCATTTGGGATGATCTTGAAAAGCTTTTAAAATAGCCGGAACATGGCTTGTAGATATGGTCTTACTTTAAAAGAAACAAGAACAGTAAACAGCAGGCACAGATAACCACAGCAGAGGAGAACTCAGATCCAGACAACCTGTCTAAGATAATACCAACATGTTAGGTGCCGTGCGATGGGGTCAAGATGCCGCGCGCCTAATGAACAGGCCGCGCGGTTCCCCAACCTCAGCACAGTACTGTTTTGTTTTGTGAAAACTAGATTTTAAGTCAGGATCTAACCAAAAAGGGGTTAGACCTGCTGACAGAGGAGCCCCCTCAGGACCAGAACAGAGTCTAGTCCGAGGAAACTAGTTTATACCTCTAGTTTCGAGCTTGATCAAGGACTGTGGACTTGAGGAAGTGGATGGATCGTCATGGATGTAGATGAAGGATGTTGAATGAGACAAAAGGAGTATGGGTGTGAGTGAAGGTTAGGTATTTTGGGGTGATGAAACTTTGAAGTTAATGAAAGATCAACTTCAATGATGAGAGGGGAGTGAGTGAAAGCCCTTAAAGGAAGTCTTTTGGGAATGACATTCTTTAAGGCTTGGAAATGGAAGTGGAAGTAAGAAAGTGGGTGTGAGAACTTTGAGAGAGAAAGTAAAGAGAGCCAAAGGAAAAGCAAGAGAGGGACTCAAAAGAAGGGCCCTTTCTCCTTGAGTGGAAGGGTCAATTTATAGGCAAATGGCCAAGGATTTTGAATTCAAATGGTGGAGGTATTTTAGGCGGGCAAGTGCATTTTTGAGCCATCATCACTGTGGCTCACATGGCGTGGCGGCGACTACGAGCGATCGACTTTTTGCTCAAGGTGCCGTGCGGGATAGTTTTGGCTGCGCACGGTCCCTTGAATTCTCAAGGTGCCGTGCGCTTCGGTCACGCTCCGCACGGTGCCTTCTTCTGTGGTCCAGGTTTTCCTTGGGCTTTGTTTGGACTTTGTCTGGGCTTTTCAGGTTTTTTGGTTTTTTGGGTTTTCTTTGGGCTTAGGGAGATCCTTTTTCAAGCTCGCAAAGGTATCGTTTCCTCTATTTCATCATCGGGGCGGACAAAGACTCTCCGAGGTCCGGATTGGAGTGTCTACAACTTAGGGATGGCAATCATACCCGCCCCGCTCCGAACCCGCCTTACACCTCTTTTTCGGGTATCGGGTCGGGGTAAGAAATCTAAAACCCGACCGGGTTCAGGGTGACAGTGCGTCGCCCCGAACCCGCCCTGATATTACCCGCCCCACCCCGAATCCCCTATACATATATACATACATTAGTTAGGGTTTCCTTCATTGTTTCTTAATTTTAGACCCTTACAGTCGCACCCTCTCCTCTCTTCTGAGGACCGATCTCGCTTTTTCTCTCTCTCGGCTGCCGCTGATCAGGAGTATTAAATATATACGAACATATCCAGCTGATCCATTCAAAATGGCAGTGCACTGGATGCCATAGTTGTAAAAAGTACTCTCCTAAACCATATGGTGGAAGCCATGATCTTCCATTTGTGTCAATGTTCCAACAGCAGCTAGTCCTTCGCGGCGGCGGCGAGCCCTACGCTGTCGGATCTCAAGCGGAAGCATTCAAGCCGCTGCACAGAGAGATGAGGGGGTCGAGGAGGTGAACGGAGATGCTGCTGATTCAGACCAGTCCGAAACTAAACGGCCTATTTAGACGAGGATCCCGATGGCTTAATTCCTCTCATTTCTCTTTGGTGGTTTAATTTTGTTTTCCGAGAGAACATTTTTTTTACACTTTGAGGATAGATTTTAAATTTTTTAGCATAAATTTTGAGTTGAGATGTGAAATCCGTGGAGCTTGCCTAAGATTTTTTTCAGCATTTTTGCATTCTGATTGAGAATTGAGGAAAAAGGAAGGGACGGGGCTGGTAAACCAGTTACCCGATAGGGGCAGGAACGGGGGAAATTTTTATTACCCGATCGGGTTTCGGCCCGGGGTTGAGGGAGGTCGGAAATTTTAGCGTCGGGGTCGAGGTACGTTAAAACCGTCCCGCCCCGCTGCCATTCCTATTTGGACTAACATGTAAACATGAATTTCTATCTTGACATCACAAGTAGAGAAAAATAAATATTAAGGACTAGGGGAGGGAAGAGAAAGAAGAGAGGCTCTTCGACATGGGTTCGTCGAAGAAAGTGATGTACGGGGGAGAGAGGGAGAGAGAGAACACGTGAGATGGGGAGGGGAGAGAGAGAGCAGAAGCCAGAACATGAGATTGAGGGGATGAGGAAGAAATCAGGTGAGATGGAGAGAGGATACAGAGGGAGTACTTTTAATCTCAACCATTCGTTTCGATGATTGAGATGTTATGTCAAAACTTGTGTTATTTGTTGTGTCTTTAGAACCAGCCCATATATATGTATGTATATACATATATATGTATGTATATACATATATGTATGTATATCAGTAAGTTTCAGGTAAGGGCGCCTTTATTTTAAATAAAATGCAGACGTCCCCTTTTTCGATCAAATTTTGATGATCCGAGCCATTCAATGCGTTCAGAACGTGATTTTAAAGGAACTTGCAAGAAATCAGCAAAAAAAAACTGACCAGGAAGGGCTTAATTTGAGCAGTTTTTATTTGAACCGTTCGATAAAAAACAAACAAAAATTGCTCGAATTAAGCCCTTTCTGATTTTTTTTTGGCTAATTTTTAGCGAATACCTTTAAAATCACGTTCTGAACATATTGAGCGACTCGGATCATCACAAATTGGTCGAAAAAGTGACGTCTTAACTTCATAAGTTAAAGGCGCCCTTATGTATGCTGATATATATATAATATCGGGGCGATTCCATGGACAATCAATTAAAAACCCAAAAAAACACCCCAAATCTCAATATCATAGTTTCCGATCAAATTTTTATGATCCGAACCGTTTAATGTGTGCAGAATGTGATTTTAAGGGTACTCGCGTGAAATTAGCAAAAAATATGATCGGGAAGTGCTTATTTTGAGCAGTTTTTAATTGAACCGTTCATAAATCTAAGCTAAAAACTGCTCAAATCAAGCCCTTTCCGGTTTTTTTTTTTGTTGATTCCTCACGGGTACCCTTAAAATCACATTCTGATCACATTGAGCGGCTCTGATAATTAAAATTTGATCGAAAACTATGAGGTATTTTTTTAAGTATCTAATTAGTTGTCCTCGAAATCGCTCCATATGTGTGTGTATACACACACATACTTTACAATCTCTTTTCAACTACACCCATTCCATTTTTTGTTTATTTTAGCTTCAACTGGCCCAACAAAATTATATGCATGTTTAATGAAGTTGCACCATGTCTTTACTTTTGTTTTTCTGATGCTACCCATACAGGCATTTTGCACACATATCGAGCACAAATCACTGTGTAGGACCCACTACATGTCTTACACAAATGATTCAAATCGTTCATTAAGTGAAAAATATTTTTTTGAGGGTTCCCTCAAAAAATCAGTTCAATCCGATATCTACAGATACTCGATCCAATCATCAAATTTTTCATTCAGATTTTAGGATAATGAAAAATTAAATGATTGGATCAAGCGTTTAAAGGTATTGGATTGAGCTGATTTTTCTCAAGGACCCCTGAAAAAATATTTTACATTTAATGAACGGCTTGGATCATTTATATGAAACCCATTATAAGCTCCACATAGTGATCTGTGCATGAAATGTGTGCAAAATGTATGTGTCAAACACACCTACGGGTTGTCCCAGTGGTAAGGACGAATGACTGACTTTGGAAGTATTCCCCTTTGTTAGGGGTTCGATTCCCCACCAGGTGAGTACCCTGATAGTAAGTGGGGGGCTGTAAAGACCCGTAATTTCTTAAATTTTATTTAAATGTTTTATAGGAATAAAACAAAGAAATTGATTTGGATTATTGAGAATTGGGGTTAAAGTGGTAAAGTGTGGCATTTGAGGGGTGAGTGTGTGATATGTGTGTATGTGATATATGTGTGTGTGTAGGGAATAAAATTCCCATATCCCACTCTTACTCCCTCTCTCCCGTTCTCTGCTCTCACTCTCTCCATCTCACTCCCACTCAAATTTCACCCAAAACACCTCAAAACCCACGAAACCCAACCCCAAATTCTTCTTTCCTTCCCGTATTTCAGTCCACATTGCTTCGGTAGAAGCATTTCCTGTTCGATTGCAAGATTGGAGCTAGGGCTTGTGGAATCATTTGATTTCGTTCTTGAATCTTGAGGTAGGAGGTTCTAACTTTCAATATGTGTTTATGACTTGATTCTTGTAGCTTGATTCATGCTATTGATCGTGGTTGTCGTTGTTGATGTTGTTGTAGTTGAAAAACCCATGTCTGACTGTCAAAAATCTACTCGAAAGCCTTTGTTATCGATAACGTTTTTCACTGTTATCGATAACACTTTGCCCAAAACCCAAAAATTCCCATGTTATCCATAACACCAACATTCGTTATCGATAACGAATCCAGAAAACCACCGTTATCGATAACCACAACCATTGTTATCCATACTCCCGCGTCTGGAATCACCTTAACCCCATTGTTATCGATAACACTTTCATCGTTATCCATAACACCTTGATCCAGAGTCCAGAAATCTCAATGTTATCGATAACACTAGCATTGTTACGGATAACGAACCCCAGAAAACCATTGTTATCTATACCTTTCTTCCATGTTATCGATAACATATAGCCCATGGACAGTTTCACTGATCTTGATTCCTACTTCACTAATTTGGGTTCCGATCACTTCTAATCTACTCTAAACAAGTCCCAAGTGATTCCTAACTTGATTAATCGTATCCCATGAATCCCTTGAGCATACCTATGATTTTAATAGCATACCTATGATTTTAATGTTCATCTGAACTTGAGTTTACGAAAGATTGTTTTGTAAATTAAAGTTGGATTTAAATGGCCCAAACGTGATGGTAAATGGATTTTGGAACTTTACAGACACAACGCGAACATTCAAGACTCATCGACGGGTGAGTGCCTGGCAGAGGACATCGGGGTCCTTTAATTGGCCCGACAGGAGCTATATGCTCGTATTTGATATTTCAGGGCCTCCCTATGGGTAAGGTGCCTGGCAGAGGACATCGGGGTCCTTTAACTGGCCCGGCAGGAGCTTCGGCTCATGACACTTGAACGAGACACGTTTTGGCATTTGGTGATTTTCAGAAATTGTTTAGTAAAGCATGTGACCGGTTTTAAAAGAGAAGTATAAACTTGGATTGCTCTTGTCGATCTCTCATTGATTCTTGATATAGTTGTTCATCTAATCCCCATTCCTGGCCTACATTTCATATGCATACATTGCTAGATTAGAACTTTCTACTGGGCTAGTGTAGCTCAGACCTTCTATCATTTCAGGTACTAACCCGGGGCAATAGCAGCATATTTGTGTGCTTGGATGTGGACACTATTTTTTGAAGGCTAACATAGAGGAGTTACCGAGTCATCTTCGTATTTTATTTTGGAAGATGTATTTGTAACTCTATTAGTAAATCTTTTGATTTTAGGGTATTGTAAGACTGCAACTCTTGTTTGTTATTCGATACTTATGTTAATTTGGGCCTCGGAGCCAAAGTTGTAATATTTTAGGAACCCTGGGATGTTTGGAATGAGATGATGGAATGGAAAATGCTATATTATTTTGGGAATCGTACGGAATATTGCGAGGTTTTATTTATGAAAATCCTTTATAATTATGTTGAAATTCGAGGGTGTGACAGGGGCCGTGTGTCACGCCCTCGATTTTCAACATAAATAAATAATTTTTTTAATAAAAGATCCTCCCATAACATAGATATTACCCCAAAAGAGTTCCCAACTATTTAATCTTACAAACCAAGTCCCCAAGTCAAAAGATATACAACTTTGGCACTCCGGTCCCAAATAAACTTGAGTACAAATACAAACAAGTTGTTAAGTTACAACGGTTTAGTAAAAAATAATCTAGAATGAATGGTTACAAACTCATCTTGATCAAAATAAAGTTATTACAAAGATGATTGAGAAACTAAATGATATTAGCTTTCAAAAGTCTTCACATCCAAGCATATGATGCATGAAAGCTATTATCCAGCGTTTGAACCTGAAAAAAAAAGATAGGTTGAGCTACACTAGCCCAATAAGAAAATCTTTTACCAATTTTATGTGTAAATATGATGATAAGTGTAACGACAAGAATACAAGCGAATATAATTCAATCGATGGATAGCAACCAACTCATAGGTATGCCAACTTTCACTACAATCATTCTAAGACAAGCCGTTATCACAATTAACCACATAGTTTACATGATTCAAGCAACTCTAATGAATTCGACATGACTCGCCATCACTAATCTCCACTATCTGTATTTTCACCCCTTGCATTACAGTATAACACCACGAGGGTTACCATGAGTTGAGTTTTGTTCACCATCCACTTAAGAGGGTGAACATTACCATCTTTCCTATTGGTTGAAATGATGTGGACCCAACCACAAGTGATGTCATGCTTACCAAAAAGTGTATTGCATAGTAAGCATGACATCACTTTGCGGCGGGGTCCACACCATTTCAACCAAGGAGAGAGAAGGTAATGTTCACCCTCTTTTAAGGAGGGTGAACAAAATGCACTCGGTTACCATATTACCACCCCTTGCGTTACAAAGAACCCTAATAACTTGGATCACTGTATTGCCATTGTAACGCCCCGGAATTTTGGGTACGTTAAATAACATTTTATTGAACATTAAAAGAGAATCTAGCTCTTTATTACATCATAACTCCCATTGGGGTCCAATATTTATACAAGGAGGGATCTAGGGTTCCTAACTACAGCTCCGCATGCTCCTTCATCCTAGCCAGCTCCTCGGCTCCAAAAGCCTCCAAGGTGTACTGTCCATCTTGATCATCTACAAAGTCTGACACATTATACCAGCGTCGCCACCGATATAATATGTCAGGGTCACCAAAGGTAACACCATGAGCTACGAAAGCTCAGCAGAACAATCCTATACCCGCTAACCCATAACTTACACGTAGCAGGTCATAGATACATGATAATAACCAAACTAACACATGTGCATTCAATAACTTCACATTTAGAGATGTACAATAACACATGCACATTCATTACTCAATCGGCGTAAGTGTCCGTGTCATCAGAGTTTCTCCTACGCAGCATTTCGTAGACCGTGTCACCATTTCACTTTTCATTTCCAAATCAACATTTCGAAAAGCTTTCCATAACTCGCTACCAATGAGGCTACCATGTCCGGCTCCATTGGCAACGCTCACAATGGGCTACCAAGTCCGGCCACATTGTGGTTTTCAAATCCATACACACAACGAGCTACTACGTCCGGCTACGTTGTGGTTCCAAAACACACTCACAATGAGCTACCACGTCCGGCTACATTGTGGTTTCAACCAAAACTTGTATTGGCTTCTCTCCGGGGATAACCAAGCCATACTACCAATGAAGCTACCACGTCTGGCTCCACTAGCAATCTTCACAATGGGCTACCAAGTCCAGCCACATTGCGGTTTTCACAAGTCCACACGAAGGGCTACCAAGTCCAGCCACTTTGCGGGTTTTCACGCACGCAACTCACATAAGGCTACCAAGTCCGGCCATTATGTAGTTTCAAAAATCCTTTTTATCCATATCAACCACACCCTAGGTGTCATGTCTCTACTTTCCAATTTCATGTGTCTCGTATCATGCATCGACTCCGCGGCGGGACTTCGTAAACAAATACAACACTTCCATAGTAATCTTGAAACTAAACTAGCAAGATCATCCAACTCTATTTAATCATGCTTGTTCATAACCACAAGTAAGGTAAGCAAATATACATCCATGCTCATAATCATCCTCAAGACAATAATATATTACCCAAAATCCGTTCTTTCTTCCTTTGTGGGAAATTCAAAACAACATATGTTCATTGACGTAGAAATTGTTTGTTCAACATGTTCATACTTCCTTCGAAGTTTTAGTAAAACAAGTTTGCTAACAAATCCTTAGTATCTTCACTTAACATGCATTTAAACATAATATACAAACTTCTAGTTATACTTAGGATTAACAAATAAAGGAGAATCTACTTCATGCATCTCAAGCAATACTATCATCATACAATATATCTCGGAGTTAACGGTTAAGGTTAATCTACATACATTTCAATCATGCACATAACATACGATATACTTAGGGAGAGTAGATAGGGAAAATCTACGTAGAGTTAGAGGTATAAGAAGATTCTACCTTGATCCGAAACTAGTTGGGGCCGAATAAGCTAGTTGGAAAGTGCTACGGGCGTCGAATGCTCACAATCTGGACCAAACTTTGGATGGCAGTAACTTGGTCAATATTTGGCCAAATAGGATCGTTTTTGAGTCTAAATCGAAGATCTCGAAGTTTTCTACAACTTTCGTGGAGGTCGTTGTTCCTAGAAACGACTTTTGCTCGGAGAAAAATGGTGATAAAGGAGGTGACAGTAAGCTGTCTGGACTGGAAATCCGAGAATTTCACTGAACTTCGGAGGTCGATATCTTGGTCGTTTCTTAATGGGTTAGGGTGGTTCTTGGGTCTAAGTTGAAGATCTCGAAGTGCTCTACAAGTTTCTGGAAGGAAGTTTATCCTAGAAACAAGTTTAAGCAGGAGAAAACTGAGGATTGGTGGATGGACAGTAGGCTGTCCAGAAACTGGTTTCTTAGAGTTTTTAGAGAGAAGTGAGAGCTATGCTTGGAGGTGTGAGTTGAATGAAAATATGGGGTGCTATTTATAGCCAAACTTTGGTCTATTATCCAATAGACAATCTTTCCCCTAACATTTGTTGTCCAATGGTTAAAAGATTGACTAGATTTGGTGGTACTTTGATGAGGTAAGAAATTGGTCAAAGATCTTGGACTAGGATGGTGAGTACACATGCACACATCACTCTCTCTCTCCCTCCTATGGCCGGCCATCTCTCTCTCTCTCTCTCTCTCATTGATTTGCTCCAAGGACTTGTCAAATCAAGCCTTGGTGGCATGCCAAGTAATGTCACTTTCACTCTTTAGGCTTAAGGCTATTGAATTAGGTCATGATGGAGGGTCATGGACTTGTCTTGTCCTAGAATGGGTTGGCTTGGAAGAGTAATGACTAGGATTGTACTTAGGTAGTCTAGGATGAAGTCAAAAGGCTTAGGCATTAGGTGGCTTGAATAGTGTCCAAGTACACATGCACACACCTCCCTCATTCTTCATCCATCCGGCCCCCCTCCCTCTCCCTAGGCCGACTTCCCCTCTCTCTCTCCTTCTCCCATTGTTTGCCTCATTGAATGGTCATGTCAAGCATGTCATGCTTTGTCATCAAATAGTCTCATCAACCAAGTTGCAACTAGGTCAAATAGTGTCAAAGTACAACACACACACACCTCACTCTCCTTCCCCTTCATTCGCCCCCCCCCCCTCTCTCTCCCTATTCGGCTCTCTCTCTCTGGGTCAAAGTACTTTCATATGTATATATATATATATATATATATATGTGTGTGTGTGTGTGTGTGTGTGTGTGTGTACATTTATGGAAAGAACAAGGAGGATAAGGACAAGGCTACTTAAATGCACACATGGCTAAGTTTATTCTCTTTGTAGGAGAATATGGATGAAAGGACGCATGACTTGTCTTGTCATCCTATTTGGCAAGTCTTATATCCATTAACCAATGGATAACAATTACCCTAACATGTAATAACCAATGGTCCAAAGAAGTAATGATGAAGAAACACATGACTTGTCTTGTCATCCTACTTGGCAAGTCTTATATCCATTAACCAATGGATAACAATTACCCTAGCATGTAATAACCAATGGTCCAAAGAAGTAATGATGAAGAAACACATGACTTGTCTTGTCATCCTATTTGGCAAGTCTTATATCCATTAACCAATGGATAACAATTACCCTAGCATGTAATAACCAATGGTCCAAAGAAGTAATGATGAAGAAACACATGACTTGTCTTGTCATCCTATTTGGCAAGTCTAACATCTATTGTCCAAGGGGTAAAGCTTCCCCTAGCATGTAATAACCAGTGGTCCAAGGTAAACCATCATGAAGTACAATGTTTGCTTTTGACTAGACTATTCCAACTACTAGTCCAATTACTAGTCAAACTTGGGTCTTCTTCCCTTCCATTGCCCAGCGGTCAACCAATTACCTAACAATCTTTTGTCCAATGGGCAAAGATTTCCCTAGCATGTAATAACCAATGGATAAATGTTTCTCTAGAACTTATCGTCCAATGGATAAAGACAAGAAGGTTCAATAGGGGTTCACAAGGTTCAAAAGTTTCTTAATGACTTGTCTTAGTCAAATCTAAGCTTTCATTGCTCGAGTAGTAATTGGGTTTTATTTAGTAGGAAATCGCCTAATAACGGAATATTAAAGCTCGACGGTGCCAAACGCCAAGGCAAGGCGTGAGCGTGGCCAAGGCAGCCGGCTAGCAAAGCGGTGGCCAAGGCAGCCCGCTAGCAAAGCGGTGGCCAATGCGTAGCCAAGGCAAGGCCAGAGCAAAGCAGCCCAGCAACGCCAAGGCAAAAGCAAGGCGCGACCTGATGCCAAGGCAGAACCCGATGGCAGCCAACGCAGAGCAAGGCAGCCCAGCAACGCCAAGGCAAAAGCAAGGCGCGACCCGACGCCAAGGCAGAACCCGATGGCAGCCAAGGCAGAGGAAAGCAGCCCAGCAACGCCAAGGCAGAAGCGATGCGCGACCCGATGCCAAGGCAGAACCCGATGGCAGCCAAGGCAGAGCAAGGCAGCCCAGCAACGCCAAGGCAGAAGCGATGCGCGACCCGATGCCAAGGCAGAACCCGACAGTGAGCCGACGCCAAGGCAAGGCAGGCCCGACAGTGAGCCGACGCCAAGGCAAGGCAGGCCCGACAGCGACCCGATGCTTAGGCGAGGCAGGCCTTACAGCGACCCGATGCCAAGGCGGCCTAGCCACGCCAAAGCAAGGCAGTCAAGTCAACGGTCAAGGCAAAGACCAAAAATTTTCTACTAACCACTTCGGCATCGATGCATCACTCCAGGTTAGGGAAATGTAACTAAACGGTAGTTAGGGTTTGCTAACTAATCGGTTAAAAGCTAAATATGCTTGATAAGTAGGATTTCCAGCTAAGAAATATAATTTTAAAGACTTTACTACATTTACTAAGTAAATATATAACTGTTTATACAGGTACACTTGTCTTTAGAAAATGACCTTTACGCTCAGGCGATGAATTCCAATCTCCTAAGTCATAAACCTAATTATGACGGATTATTAATCGCTAAAAGGGATTTATAAAACAAATAAAGAATTTTCAAATATAACAACAAAATTTTTATAAGTCAATAACGACCGATTTTTGGATGTTAAAAATGAAATCCAAGTATTAAAATAAAATTCAAATTTTTAGCGAAATTTTTATTGACCAAAAATCAAGGTCGTTACAGCCATCCCTTGCATTACGAGACCCCTTTGAGTCTCCGTATTACCACCTCTTGCATTATAAGACTCCCCATCCCAACATCCGACTCACACACCTACTTTCTTGCTCAATATGCAAACTAAGACTTTCTCATGATCACATTCTCACATGAGACATCATACGATATGCCAACAATGCTACAAGTATGCCACAATCTTTCAATAATAACCTGAATGCATAGACAAAGGAGCATGTATCGTATTCATTTAGTTTTACACCTAACTTAATATCAGCGAGAGTCAAAGGGTGGGGAAAGATCAACAAGTCCTTCGGATGCAGGCAATCAAATTTAGAAGTGGTTTGAGACTTCTAAGAGGTGTTAGAAGTGATCGGGAATTAAAATAGTCGAAGCATAAGCAAAGTGGGCAAAACTGCCCCAGAAGCCAAGGAGTATCGATACAAACTTTTGTATCGATACAGGAACGTTTGGAGTAATTACTGTATCGATACAGCAGATTTTGAAGCTACTAGAATGCAGATTTCTATAGCGTATCGATACGCAAGTACTTGTATCGATACGAGGACATTATGAACATCGATTTTGTGCAGAAAACTCAAAGGCAAACACAACACAATAACCAATGATTTAAGGCATGATTTCTACACCTAATCAACATATGAACACATAAAAGTGGCAAAAGAGTCCCTACCTCGCGCGATAACCAATATCCAAGTGATTCGAACGAGCCCTAGCCTCCACGAACTTCAAAGCTTCGCTCTAAGCTTTACCCGGCGAAACCCAAGCTCAAGAGCACAAATGGAGGTTGATTATTGAGTTAATTAAGAGATGGAGTGGAGTTTTGAGTGAAAGGAGAGAGAGAGAGAGAGAGAGAGAGAGAGAGAGAGAGAGAGAGAATTCGAATGAGAGAGAGAGGATGACGGTAGAGAGAGAGGGAGACTAGGAGATATATACACTTTGTTTGGTTGAGCTTTTAGAAAGTTATTTTTGAGAGTTGAGTGGTAATAAGTGGAAAGAGATAGAGAGAAAGATTTATTGAAAACTGTGCCGAGAGTTAAGAGTAACTCTCAAAAAGGGCAACCAAACACAGTGATAATCTCCTACACACACACCCACTCTATATATACTAACATAATTGTAAATTGCACATTCACCCCTTCTAATTTCCATTCCTTCATTTCAATCCTCAATCTAATTAACCATTAAATAAACCATACTTTCTCAATTAGACATTTAATAGACATTTCAAGAATTAAAAGTATACGGGTCTCTACATCGTGACTGGTGTGGCTGCACGTTCCCCTGAGGTTTGGGTTGCGCAGTCGGGTCCAAATGTGGCTCGACTGTAAGACTATTCCTCGGTTATAAAAAAAATTGTATGTGTCAACAGACTTTCTTATTCAAAAAGCAAAACAGTATCGATCGATCGAGGAGAGAGAGATCAAACGAAAACTAAAGGGGAATTTAGAGGCTGGCCCTGTTTTCTCGGTTTTGATTTCAAATAGTCCTGGCAAAAATATTTCTTCTTTATTTCAGTCCTTTCTTTTGACTTTTCATGCATTTTTACTATTTTGCCCCTTCTTAACTTTTTGTGTACATGTCCATTTTTAATAAAATTTATATTTTTAGAATCAATTCCCGACCCATATTAATTCGAACAAAAATACCATCGGCCCTATGAGAACTGCCAATTCTCATAGTTAGTTCTATGAAAACTGGTTAGTTGCAATGATAACTAGCAATGTGAACTAGCAATTCTCATAGTCAGTTCTATGAGAACTGCCAGTTTCTATGCTATGTGAACAGGCTATGAAAACTGGGCTATGTGAATTGGTTATGTATACTGAAAATACACAGTTCACATAGCCTCACCATACACTAAAATACACAGTCTCATAAAAAAGTACATAATTCTCATAAAAAATACACAGTTCTCATAAATACTTCTCATGGATAATACACAGTTCTCATAGAAAATATACAGCTCTCATAGAGAAAATACACAATTCTTATAAAAAAATATACAATTTTTATAGACAATTCTAATGAACAATACACAGTTCTCATAGAAATACACAGAAACAAAAATTGAAAAAAAAAAAAGGAATCAAAGGTTCAAACCTTGTGGGAACATAATCAAAGGTTCAAACCTTTTATTACTCCTCAAGCTGTTGAATTCTAGATTCTCAGTACAAAAATAAATCGATGATCTAAACAATTCTCATCTAGTAAAATCTTTATACCCTGCATGTAAGCCACGTACCTAGTAGCATGCCAGCACCCTAACGCCTTGTTTGGATGGGGGATTAGACCCCGGAGATATCATGCGGCTGGATTGGTAATCCCTCTCCTCATCTTCTCTGGTCTTTGGCTGGCAAAAAGGGAAGGTGGATTAGAGGGCTCTTCGGATTACATATCCACCTGTGGGTGGTTGCGGGTGGATTAGCTAACGATAGGGGTACTCCCTGTCGTTCGTTATGCGGGGCTGTGGAAGACAATGTTGCCCTTGCTTATCCTCTTCATCACGTGCTTTGCTCCATTTTTCTGTCATCCCAAAACCAAGAAGAAGAGAGAAAAGAGAGGAGGAGGTCGCCGAATAATTTCTTGTGACTCCACTGCGGCGATGGAGGAAGGAGGCTGGAGGCTGTGCTAGAGTTTAGAGGCGGTGGCAGAAAACCACAATCTCTTTCTCTTTGTCTGAGAATGGGTTCATCAGTGGTGGGATTTGTGTGGGAAAAAAAAATGGGTTTTTGCAAATGGTGGGTTTGTGCAGATGGTGGGTGGGAGAGAAAGAATGGATTTGGCTTAAAATTGGGGGCAATTATCTTCCTCTTAGAATGGGTTTCGTTAGTGGTGAGTGAGAGAGAATTTTTTATTGGCTTAAAATTAGTGGTAATTAAGTCATTTAACAATTTCTCTTCATATCCACCTTTCATATTTCCTTCTCAAAAAATCATCCAAACACTGAATTACAAATCCACCCTTCTTATGAGGTGGACCCACCCTTCTTACATATCACCCCTTCCATATCCACTCTCTTTCTATATAAACCCAAAACCAAATCCTCCATCCAAACAGGCCGTAATTGTGGTATGCCAACTATCCTTGTCTTTGAATACTATAGCACTGCCAAAACAAAAAAATGTTTCCGATTGTGGAGAGAGGACTCGAAGTTGGAGTGAAAGACGTCGTCAACATCATCATCGTTGGCGATCAGCGACCGCTGATCTTCTAGCGGCTTCTATTTTCGGTAACTCCAACAGCCAAGGAGAAAGCAATGTCGCCACTCCAATGACAGAAATTAGCAGAGAATGCAGATCAGGGAACGAGGACATCATCAGTGTTGGAGTCGCCAGCGGTGGCGGTGAAGTGGTGTTGGCGGATTGTGGTGAAGTGGAGGTGTGAAGAGGTGGTGGTAACCCACCCACCCCCCACAAGATTATTAGAATGAAAAAGGGGAGATCTTGAGATTATCTCTGTTTGGTTGAGCTCGGGGCAAAAAAGTCATGACATAACATATCCGAACCTACACAGGTTCGGAGATAATATTCAGGGTGAGGATCAAACCAAATCTAAAGAGGAGGGCCAGCCTCTAATTTTCTAAAGGGAGATTTAGAGGCAGGTCCCGAAAATTAGGCTCGGACTGAAATCAACCCTGCACAATTATTTCCGTGTTCGAAATAGTCCTGAAATGATCATTATTCCAAATATACCCCAATGAACTTCCTCACGCGCATGCGCACGGCGCATCTAAATATTAGAAAGTTATCCAATGCTCATGGAGCATTCTCATATGGTGCACCATTAATGTAGGATTGGTTAATGTTAGAAACCTTTTATTTTTATTTATTTATTTGAGCAACAAGTTAATATGTGGCATGTGATGAATGGTTGGAACAATACTTCAAGATATCTCAAGACCATTGTATAATTTCTTGTATTCATTAGGAGTACTTTTTTTTTCCCCCTGACTTTGACGTCTTACAAATAAAGAGACACGTGTATACATACATATACGTGTATACATATCCATGTAAGTAAAAACATTTTTCAAATTTCAAATTATAATATCTTTTATTGTAGATATTCAATTTTTAAAAAAATTACATTTTTAGAATCTACTCGGCGAGATCCACCTAACAAGATGCATATTGAATATGAAATTATGTAAAGATAAAAAAAAGTTATTTGAAGTAGATTATATCATTTAACTATGAGAACTGTTTATTATGAGAAGTGAGAACAGTATCTATGAGAATTATTTATGAGAACTGTATTGTCTATGAGAACTACTATAAGAAATACACAATTCTCATTGAAAAATGTACAGTTCTCATACAAAAATACTTAGTTCTCATATAAAATTGGCTATGTGAATTGAGTTATGAGAACTGGCTATGTGAACTACCAATTCTCATAATTTGTTCTATGAGAATTGCCAGTTTTCATAGTCAGTTCTATGAGAATTGGCTATGAGAAGTGACTGTTCGCATAATCAGTTTTATGAGAACTGCCAGTTTTCATAGTCAGTTTTATGAGAATTGGTTATGAGAAGTGACTGTTCTCATAGAGAATTAGCTTTGTGAATTGGAGTATGTGAACTGGCTATGTAAATTGAAAATACATAGTTCACATAGTCTTACCACACACTAAAATACACAGTTCTCATAAAAAATATATAGTTCTCATAGAAAATATACAGTTCTAATAAACAGTTCGCATAGATAATACACAATTCTCATAGAAAAATATGCAATTATCATAGAAAAACACACAGTTCTTATAGATAGTTCTTATGAACAACGCATAGTTCTCATAGAAAATACACACACGAACAAAAATTGAACAAAAACAAAAAGGTAATCAAAATCAAATATAATTATAAAAGTTCTCACCGCCATGTCTTAAAAAAGTAATCAAAGTAAAAAAGTAATAGTTCATATAGGAAATAAATTGATTTAGAATTGAATTTTTAACTGTCAAGTCTCATAATCAGTTCTATGAGAACTGCTCAATTCTCATAGAGAACTGGATATGTGAACGAAGCTATGAGAACTGACTATGTGAACTGTCAATTCTCATAATCAGTACTATGAGAACTGATTATTCTTATAGAGAACTTGTTTTGTGAACTGGTTATGAGAATTGGACTATGTGAATTGAAAAATACATAGTTCACATAGTCTTGCCACACACTAAAATACACAATTCTCATAAAAAATACACGGTTCTAATAGACAGTTCTCATAGAAAAATACGCAGTTCTCACAGAAAAAAAAATACACAGCTCTCATGAACAACACACAGTTCTCATAGAAAAATACACACACGAACAAAAATTGAACAAAAACAAAAAAAAAAGTAATCAAAATCAAATATAAGAGGTTGAAATACAGATATCTGACATTTAACAAAAAAAATCTACAAAAAAATTGGATGGTCCGGCATTCAACAAAAGAGTTGACTGACATTCAACAAAAAATCTAATCAACTAAGATTTCTAATCGACTACCACTAGAACAAACCTTGGTAGGAGTATTATAAGCCACCGACAGCTTTGGTGTTACTTGGTAAGATTATTATAATCGTCTTCAAGAAACACGGTGGCGGCAACCGTACATAGTTCAGCGCAGTCCACATGTGGTTGTCGAGTCCCAGTCGGAACACCAAGAAATTGCACGGAGATTTTTCCAAAAATCTTCCAACAATTTACATATATGCACACAATTACTTCTTTCTAGATTCCACCATTAAACTACAAAAAGAAAAGGAACCTACAAGCATGCATAACTACACCATTTTTCCCACCGCCGAACAGATCTGAAAACTTTAGGAGTTTTACTTGACGGAATTTCTGGAAACAGATTTTGGAATGGTGAAAATAGATCTTGGAATTTCTGTTTGGTTTGATCAAGAAGAGGAGTTTAACTTCACGGTGTCCCCTTGTCCGGTTTGTGATCATGATCTCACCGAGAGCAGCGAAGGTAAAATAGTCAGCGTCGGAGAGAGCGGTGGTGGTGGCGCAACGGCGGCGGTGGAAGTCTTCTTCGTCACTAACCACTGGTCCTCCTCCTTCATCAAAGTCTTCTTCGTCATCCTCGTCTAACTCGTCGTCATCGACCTCACCAATGGAGGATTCGTTGAGAACTGGTGAGCCAGTGCTTTTCGATTGCCTACGGCGGTAGAGATTGATGATGGATGAACAACAGAGAGAGAGGAGAGAGAGAGAGAGGGAGGGGTTATCGTCTTTATGAATCGTGCAGGAGCTGTTTTATTTTGTTTGTTGGGATTTGGGGCAAAAACGTCCACATGCAACATAACCGAGCCACTCAGCTTCGGGAAAATATTTCAGGGTTGGGATCAAACCAAACCTAAAAAAAAGGGACTGGCCTCTAATTTTCTATTTTCTAAAAACTAAACGTAGCGAAGATAGTTAAGTGTGTATTGTGGGTTAAAATTGGGTAGGAGTAATATTTTAGGCCCATTGTAGGTTTCCTTAAGTTAATGGGCATACAAATAGAGAGAAACAAATTTTTAGTTCTGCACTAGCCGAATAGGGTTGCTTTAGTTTACCCGAATGAATTGATCCACATCATTTGTCCATCACTTTTTCCCTATGAGAAAACAAAAAATAAAGAGAAATGTCATTCTCTTCATCCAAAATTTTGAAGAACAACTCTTCTACCACCACACACATTCACACACAAATCCTCTAATAAGAATGTGTGTGTGTCTCACCCCTCTTGTGGGAGGAGTGTGTATTTTGTGGGTGAATGTGTGTGGTTATAAATTAGGGAAAATTTCAAAAAAACACCTGACCTTTCGACCGTTTATCACATAAACACCTGGACTTCAAGAAATATCAATACCACACCTGACATTTGGTCTCCGTCATCAAATAACCCCCTCCGTCCATTTTCCGTCCAATACTTAACGGAACGTCCATTTTCCGTCCAATACTTAACGGAGAAGTAGCAAAACGGCGCCGTTTGGGTTAAAAAAAATTCTTACCACCAATTTGCAATCCTATGGAGCAGAAACGTGATTATGGGAGCCTTAGAGACAAAATTTAACTATGTCACTTTAGAATAATATGATCAGAATAAAAAGATCTTCACACCCGTTCAAACGGATTAAAAATTGGAGCACTTAATTTTTTAACCATATTTTTTAATATATAAACGGTCTAAAAAACTTAAGTGCTCCAATTTTTAATCCGTTTGAACGGGTGTGAAGATTTTTTTATTCTGATCATATTATTCTAAAGTGACATAATTAAATTTTGTCTCTAGGTCTCCCATAATCACGTTTCTGCTCCATAAGATTGCAAATTGGTGGTAAGAATTTTTTTTAACCGATAAAAAGATCTTTGCACCGATTCAAACGGATTATAAATTGAAGCACTTAATTTTTTAACCATATTTTTTAATATATAAACGGTCTAAAAAAACTTAAGTGCTCAAATTTTCACTCCGTTTGAATCGGTGTAAAGATCTTGTTATTCTTATCATATTATTCTAAAGGGTCGTAATTCATTTTTATCTCTAAGCCTCTCGTATGAAGTATATGTTCTTTATTTAGGACCATATGGAGCAGAAACGTGATTATGGGAGTCCTAGAGACAAAATTTAATTATGTCGCTTTAGAATAATATGATCAGAATAAAAAAAATCTTCACACCCGTTCAAACGGATTAAAAATTGGAGCACTTAAGTTTTTTAGACCGTTTATATATTAAAAAATATGGTTAAAAAATTAAGTGCTCCAATTTTTAATCCGTTTGAACGGGTGTGAAGATCTTTTATTCGATCATATTATTCTAAAGTGACATAATTAAATTTTGTCTCTGTGTTTCTCATAATCACGTTTCTGCTCCATAGGATTGCAAATTGGTGGTAAGAATTTTTTTTTTAACCGAAACGTTGCCGTTTGCTACTTCTCCGTTAAGTATTGGACGGAAAATGGACGTTCCGTTAAGTATTGGACGGAAAATGGACGGAGGGGGTTATTTGATGACGGAGACCAAAGGTCAGGTGTGGAATTGATATTTCTTGAAGTCCAGGTGTTTATGTGATAAACGGTCGAAAGGTCAGGTGTTTTTTTGAAATTTTCCCTATAAATTAATTGCTTCAAGAATAGTAGTTATAGTAGTTATTAAAAGTTATAATGCCAACCCCAGTATTTTAACAGAAAGTATAATGGTATAGATTTTATATCTGTACTAGCGCATACAAACCCTTTTTGGGTGTTAAAAAAATGATCGGAGCCGCTTATTTTGTTTAAAATACTTTGCCTATGGCCCTTGCAAAAAAGCTTAATCTGTTATAGGTAAGGGCGTTTACGAAACATCTAACTTAGCTTTTAGAATTCAAGCCTGAATTATGGAACAAAGTTGTTCGTTTCACAGACGTTCTAACCGATACCGAATTGAGCTTATTTTTTGCAAGGACCATAAGATAAGAGTTTTAAACAAAATGAGCATTTTCGATCATTTTTTTGGAACTTGAAATTGGCCTAAAAGGGATTTGTACGCGCTGGTACAGATTTTAGAACTGTACCAGTAGCAACTCCGGTATTTTAGTTGTTTAGAAATTTTTGGGCTTGTGTGTGGGCCCCACTCCTCTTGTGAGAGAAGTTTGCGTATTTATGTGTGGTTATAAATTAATTGCTTGAAGAATAGTAGTTATAGTAGTTATTAAAAGTTATAATGCCTACCCCAATATTTTAATTATTTAGAAATTTATGGGTTGGGAGATTCTCCATTCTTCCTAACTTTTTTGTCGTGTATTTTTTTTTCCGTATTTTTATTATTATTTTTTAACTTTTGTTTAGCGTTTTGACATAATTTCTATGATTAATTATTCATATAGAAGAGATGAATCAGAAAAGTATAAAAATGTGAATCGATTTTAGAAAAAGTTCATATAAGACGATACTTTAGACAAAAAGACTGTTGTTTGGTATTTTTTTCGTCTTTGATGAACTTTTTAAACTTTTGATCATGAATTGTTATTTGTTAGACTCCTCTCATCGAAAGATTTGTGATAAGTGATCTTCCCAACTATCCCGAAAGTCCATCACGCAAGTCCAAAACATGTCCTCCAATATATGAATCGTTCTCTCGGATTGTTTATCCATTTGAGGATGATACATTGTGCTACACAAAAAATTTGTGCCGAGGGCAGCCTACAAACTCCGCAAAAAAACGAGCGGTAAACCGCAGATCTCGATTAGACACAATAGACACCAAAATACCATGTAAGCGAATGATCTCCCAAATATACAAACAACTAAGCACGTCAACCGAATCGGTAACCTGAATAGGTAAGAAATGTGCTACCTTAGTTAGGTGATCAACTATCACCCAAATGGCTTCATATCCCCTCGACGATCTCAGTAAACCCGTAACAAAGTCCATTCCCACGTTCTCTCATTTCCATTCGGCGACAGGCAAAGGTTGTAATTCTCCCGTGAGTCGTTGATATTCCGCTTTCACTTATTAACATGTGAGACACTTCGATACAAATGTCGCAACATCCCTCTTCATTCTCGGCCACCAAAATTGTTGATGCAAGTTAGGATACATTTCCGCCCCTCCCGTATGAACAACTAATATTCAATGGTGGAACTCTTGCAATATCTCTTCCCGACACAAAATAGGTACGAAAAACTTTCATTGGAAACATAAGTTCCAATCGGCATGAATCATCCACCCTTTTTGAGCATTTCCACTAAGGAATTTGGTACGTAATTCTTTTGCTTCCTCATCACTTTGTTGGGCCTAGATGACTCGGCTCGATAAAGTAGATTGTATGGTTAGATTGCATAAGGTAGGGCTGTCCACATGTCGAATTTGGTTGGGTTAGGGTCGGGTTGGACCCGACCCAACTTTTGTTGGATTATTGGAAAGTCCACCCGAGACCGACCAAACCACTGGTCGGGCTCTGACCAAAATGTGGTCGGGTTGGATTTATCGGGTTCGGTTAGGTCATTGGATAAAAAAAAAAGAACGATATACAGAAATCAGAAATGTAGGAGAGAAAGAGATCGACAACCCATAATCCATATCCAAGAACACATCACTTTTTCTCTTTCACTTTAAAAAGAGAAATACATACTGAGCACATCAAACTTCAAAACATAAACAGTAAATACATACATAGCACATCAAACTTCAAAAATGACTGGTTCAACAAGTCGATGCATGACTCCGAGAATGGTGTCGTCGTCGACAAAGCGTCGTCATTGTCGATCAAGGAAGAAGAAGACCAGAATGGCTACGAATCCACACGTAGATCAAGTGATTTTTGAAGCAGATAGAGAAATCTTGGTGTGAAAATTTGGAAACCCTAGATTTCAGTTAAGGTGGAGATCAAGAGTGAGGGGATCGATTGGATTGGAAGAGAGAAGGGGGTGGCGGTTTAGGGGTGAGGGTGGGTGTTGGACGACTGAGATGTATAGATGTGTGTGTGTGTGAGAGAGAGAGAGATATGAGAGATGACGGAACGAGGGAGTGACGGAACAAACAGAACTGAGAACGGGGTGAGATTTAGTGTTTTTTTTTGCCCTTTTATACTTCTGTTGTCGATCGGGTCGGTCATCCGAAAAATTATACGGTACATTCGACACCCGACCAACCATTTGCGAAATCCGACAAATTAGACCCAAACCTGACTGGACATGGAAATTAGAACCGTCCATTGGGTCAATTTTTGGGTCGGGTGGTCAGGTCACGTGTGGATCGGGTTCTTGGACAGTCCTTGCATAAGGGAACACCCACTCGAACCTCCTCAAAATGCATGGCAGAAAACCCCAAATCTTGTATCATCTTCCACTTGTGAAACACTAGACTCGCAAGTCGTGCCGGTTTCCTACTCAATGCATCTGCTACCACATTAATTATCTTTTCCTAGATGAAATTGTACTTCAAAGTCGTAATCCTCTACATGCTCCATCCAACGACGTTACCATAAGTTAAGCTCATTTTGAGAAAACAAGTATTTTAAACTCTTTTGATCGAAAAAGACTTAAAATTTCTCACCGTACAAGTAATTACGCCAACTCTTCACCAACTCTTCAAAGCAAAGACTACAGCCGCAAGTTCTAAATCGTGTGTCGGGTAATTTCGCTCATGTGTTTTCAATTGCCGCGAACCCAATGACACCACTTGTTCCGCTTACATCAACACGCACCCAAGTTCCTCCCTCGAGTTATCGCAATACACGAAATAGCCAATTCCACGTTTGGGCACTATCAAGACAGGCGTTGTAGTCAATCACTTCTTCAATTCCTCAAAAGTCGCCTCCAAAACTTATCATCGATCTTCCTGATCGTGCCGCCTGCACCAGATTCGTCGTCGGGCATGGTCAACAGTTGTTCTGCTGTTGTCAAGAATCTTTTGAAGTGCCACACAGTGGAGTAATTTTTTTAAAGTGCCGCGTGGTATTTTCGAAGTGCCACGCGGTACAGTGTGACAACACAACACACCGAACTTTACAAGGGTGCTCCAGGCACTCCCAAACTCGGATTTAAGCGTGATTTGAAGCGTTGAAAAACTAGTTGAGTCCTCTTTCTAACCCAACTGGTTTCACTCAAAAATGTTTTCTACATTAAAATGTGTGTCTGTTTTACCCTCAATGTGTCATGAAAAAAGTCATTTTCGACAAAGCGATCGCATCTTTCTTCTTTAAAATTGAACCAGGAGCCACCCTAGATGTTTGAAAGGGGGTTTTCTTGTGGTTATTGAAGGAGTACTGATCCAAGCATTAAAGGTATATTTTTTCTTATTTCATCATCAGGGAACCAACCGAACCAAACTTATAGACATGAGGTGATTTGATGGATGTGTGGAAGAGGATAAAGGTAGGCATGCTAGATTTGGTATGATTGTGCACATGCAAGTTTTTTTTTTTTTTTTAAAACAAACAAAAAACTTGCATGCACACAATCATAAACTTGCATGCAAGTTTACGTAGCTATATACTGTATAATTATGTATATATGTATCCAGGTTTGTATATAGATAGATATATATAAGTAACATCATTAGGGTTTTTGCATGTGTGGATTTACATATTTAATAATACTAGAGTTATTAATACTAGAGTTATCCATGTACGTATATACTCAGTTTCTAGGGTTTAGGTTTCTTTAGATTAGGTTAATTAAGTTTAGCTATCGTATAATTTTAACAAAAAGAAAATTAAGTAAAAAGAAATGATAATTGAACATTTAATTAATTTTATTGCCAAAAGTTAGGATCGTTACAGACTTGATTTAGTTTGTATCCTCATTGCCTTGTTTTCTTCATTTATAGTAGGGAAAATTTCACGTAGACACCTGACCTTTCACACAAATCACACATAAACACCTGACCTTTCTTAAATTTCATATAAACACCTGACCTTTCTTAAATTTCTTATAAACACCTGAGCTTTCTAAAAACTCATCAATTCAACACCTGACCTTTCTTAAATTTCATATAAACACCTGACCTTTCTAAAAACTCATCAATTCAACACCTGCCGTCACCCCTCCGTCTAAAATCAAATGGAATGGCTGAGATGCTCCAAGAAAAAAACAGTTGAGTGCTCCAATTTTTAATTTGTTTGAACCGGTGTGAAGATCTTATTTTTCTGATCATTTTATCCTAAAGAACCATAATTAATTTTTTACTCTAAAGTTCTCATTAGTCAGCCCTAAAAAAGTTGTAAAATCAAATATCTCTTAGGGCTAACTAACGATAGCTTTAGAGTCAAAAATTAATTATGACTCTTTTGAATAAAATGATCAAAAAAATAAGATTTTCGCATCGGTTTAAAAGGATTGAAAATTGGAGCACTTATTTTTTTAACCATACTTTTTAATATATAAACGGTCATGGTTGAAAAATTAATTGCTCCAATTTTTAAGGGAAAATTTCAAAATACCCCAACCTTTACACCGAAATTCAATTAGGCTCCCAACCTTTTAAAAACTTCAATTTTACTCCCAACGTTATCTTCCGTTAATCAAAATGCCCCCTTCCGTCCGAATGACTAACGGATTCCGTTAAAGGCTCCGTTAAATATCATCCCAATCGAATTTTGATGATCCGAGCCGCTCAATGTGTTCAAAACGTGATTTTAAGAGTACTTATTAGAAATTAGCAAAAAAAATGATCGGGAAAAGTTTCATCTGAACAGTTTTTTATTGATTAATTCAATTAAGAAACTGTTCAGATGAAGCCCTTCCCGATCATTTTTTTTGCTAATTTCATGAGGGTACCTTTAAAATCACGTTTTGAACACATTGAGCGGCTTGGATCATTGAAATTCAATCAGAAAAAGGGATGTGCAAATCGAAGCAAAATCCTGACGTTCGGACTTAACAAAATCCGGATCAATCCGCACCTCCTCTTTCCCAATCAAATTTTAATGATCCGAGCCGTTCAATGTGTTCAAAACATAATTTTAAGGGTACCCGTGAGAAATCGGCAAAAAAAATGACCCGGAAGGGCTTCATCTGAACAGTTTTTTATTGAATTCAATAAAAAACTGTTCAGATGAAACCCTTCCGGGTCATTTTTTTTGTCGATTTCTGTTAGGTACTCTTAAAATCACGTTTTGAACACATTGAGCGGCTCGGATCATTAAAATTCGATTGGGACGCTATTTAACGGAGCGTTTAACGAAATCCGTTAGTCATTCTGACGGAAGGGAGCGTTTTGATTAACGGAAGATAACGTTGGGAGTAAAATTAAAGTTTTTAAAAAGCTGGGAGTCTAATTGAATTTTGGTCTAAAAGTTGGGGGGTATTTTGAATTTTTCTTAATTTTTAATTCATTTGAACCGATGTGAAGATCTTATTTCTCTGATCATTATATTTTAAAGGGTCATAATTAATTTTTGACTCTAAGGCTATGGTTAGTTAGTCCTAAGAGATATTTAATTTTACAACTTTGGTTTAAACGGATTGAAAATTGGAGCACTTAATTTTTTAACCATATTTTTTAATATACAAACAGTCTATACATGGTTGAAAACATTAATTGGTCTAATTTTCAATTCGTTTGAACCGATGTGAAGATCTTATTTGTCTGATCATTTTATTCTAAAGTGTCATAATTAATTTTTGACTCTAAGGATATCATTAGTTAGCCCTAAGAGATATTTGATTTTACGACTTTCTTAGGGCTGACTAACGAGAGCTTTAGAGTAAAAAATTAATTATGCTTCTTTAGGATAAAATGATTAGAAAAAATAAGATTTTCACACCGGTTCAAACAAATTAAAAATTGGAGTACTTAACTTTTTTTGCTTGGAACACCTCAGCCATTCCGTTTGATTTTAGACAGAGGGATGACGGCAGGAGTTGAATTGATGAATTTTTAGAAAGCTCGGGTGTTTATATGAAATTTAAGAATGGTCAGGTGTTGAATTGATAAGTTTTTAGAAAGGTCAGATGTTTATATGAAATTTAAGAAAGATTAAGTGTTTATGTGAGATTTGTGTGAAAAGTCAGGTACTTAGATGAAATTTTCCCTTTAAAGTATTATATACAAAAGTATCAATAATGTTTCTTACTTTGACAAGAAAAATCTAAACAGCTATGAAATTGGGTGGTGCTATTCGCAGCTACGTATTTACTCCATAGCCCACTAAAAATTTTCAACTATACTCGACAGTTAGTTACCGAAATTGAGATACATTTTCAGTACCCAATTACAGAAATATAATCTTTTTTTCAACAGCTATTTACCGAAATGTATGTATTAGAAGTTGCATACCGAAAGTTGAACATATTCTCGACATGCAGTTGCCGAAATATAATTTGTTTTTCAACAGCTATTTACCGAAATGTTATTTATGATTTTCAACAAGCACCTACCGAAATATAACGGGCTATGGGAGTAAATACGTAGCTGCGAATAGCGCCACCCATGAAATTTTCCCTGCCAGTATCTCCTTTGAATTGGTCTCCATTATATATATATTCGAATTTCCAAAAAGACCTCTTCCACTAAAATGCCGTTTAAGAAAGCTATTCAATTTGTTTACGCCTCTGTTAGTTATAAATAAATAAAAACACGTGGTGGGGTCTAAAAGGACTAGAAAGTGACTTGATCCAAGCTACAAATGCTTGTCTCGATAATACTAGAATTTCATTTTTACTTCTATATAATCTCATATTTCTAGCTCAATGGACGTCACTGATCTGATCAATCCTTCCATCCACTTACGGGACAATGCTCCATTATGACTTTACCAGCACATCAACTCATGGTAAAAAGTAGGGTTGCCCGCGGATCGGTTTGATGCGAATCGATTCAATTTCCAATTTGATTCATTCGCATCGGATTATCGTTTTCTCCATCTGTTAACCATCTATAGTGTTGTTTGGCTGGTTCGGTTTAGATGCACGCAGTTTGGGCAGATCGATTTGGGTGGTTTCAGCGAATTTGAGCATGCAATTTATTTTTTTATATACACTAAAAAATTAAAAAATAAAGCCTCAAAATTTCAAGTTCACCACAAATTCAAACAAGCTAGTCTAAACCAACATTACTTAGAAATAAGTTACATTCATCGACCTTAAACTCTAACGATAAACTATTACACATCAATAACATTCAAACTTGGAGTTGAACTAGAACATGAACTTGATTCAGATTCTAATGTACCAAAAAAAAAAACCCGAAGGCTATTAACATTTTCAACACAAGACATAAAAACATCATAGAATACATGTTTAATATTACTTTATCACCTATGAAATTTTGTTCAAATTACTCAACATCATCCATAACCTTCAAAAGAGAAATATGCGGATTAAGGGGAACCGAACCGGATTTGTCAGAATTAGTACTTTTAGATCTGTACGATTTGGTACAGATTAGGCGATTCGGTTCATCCGCTGGACAGTCCTAGTAAAAAACGAGTGGTTGCTAGAGCACTACGACTGTGCCAATCCCAGAACAGATATGCACGAACACAAATATACACATGCATCCACAAATATACGACATGAACCCTGGTGGGAAACCACCTAAAAAAGATGGTAAAAACTAAAAAATAAAAATTGAACGCTGCATGAGGTTAACTTTATGGAGTACTAGCTAATATTTATTTACATGTTCAATTTCTGAATACAAATAATCAAGAAGGCGGTTCTCACATATTTCCCCTCGCTCTAACCATTGCCACGTTCCAAACATGTCCTTAATTAGTTCAAACAAGGGTACATGCGTACTTAATTTTGTTCAAGTTTAGACAGTGTTTGAATCAATAATTTGTAGAAATTCTTGGATAGAAAGGAAAAAAAAAAGTATTGAGAAAAATAATGAAACAGATTCAAAACTTGGTCATCTCCTTTTGCCCACACCTTCATTTTGTTGTGGCAAGGCATGCTTCAAAATTATTTCTCAAGTGAATGGTGATGATCACCATGACCTGAACTCAAAACTTTTCCAGCACTACTTGAAGCTGAATCTTGTGTTGGCCTAAACTCTGATTCTGATTGAGGCATTTCATTTGAAGAAGTTTCATTACCGTTTCTACTGGAACTTGAACCATGCTTATTATCTAATCTCCTTGAACTCAAATTGCGATTAAACCATCTGCTAGGAAATTCTGCCCCTACTTCAGCCGGGAAATTGAGTAGAGCCTTAGCGCCACGCATCCTGAAAGCGGCTCTGTCATATGCCAAGGCAGCCTCTTCTGCAGTCTCAAACGTGCCGAGCCAAATCCGTGCGCCGTGTCGCGTAGAGTCGCGGATTTCTGCCGCGAATTTTCCCCATGGACGACGCCTAACACCCCTATAGTGCTTCTTCCCATTGGTACCAGTGGGTTCGAGGACATTTTGGGTAGTAGTATTAGTTTGGTTTCTTGAGGGGTAAAATTGGGTGTTAAGGGCATTGGCCTCATCTAGGAGTTGATAGAGGACCATGTCTTGTGAGTCATTCTCATTGAGAGGTAACTCACCTTGAGTGGACGGAACCGTGTCCATTTTTGCTTGCTTGCTTCTATCTTAACTAGCTAGGCTTTCTAGGTGCGGGCAATGAAGTTTTGAAGTCTTTGTTATTTGGTATAGTATCTATTTAAACTTTCGGACGGAGTATTCTTTTCCATATATTATTGGAAAAGGAAGGTGAGAGGAACCAGAGAAGTGGTCTTCTTGTAATGATGAGTTTCAAAGTCCAACTTCTTTTTAGGCTGCACCACATGAATAATTTGCTACTTCAACTCTAAATTTTGCCTAGTTCTCTATATGGTCAATTGGCCCACGTGAAGAGCACACAAATTGAAACCAAAACGTAGAGTTCACAAAAATATAGTATTATGAAAGGGGAAAAAAAAAGAAAAAGAATTTATATAAATTCAACTTGCGCGCACCTCGATTCCAAAGATAATGGGTGTTTGGGACTTTCCCATTATCAATTTCTCGGCTACATGCAGTATCTTGTACCACATATATCAAAATTACCTCAAGGCTAATTTGCGAGGTGAGGAAAGATAATTTTGAACTTTTCATCTATTCCTCAAGGTTTGAACCATGACTACTTCGAAATATGATGTTTCACAATTGATACCAACCCAGTGGATTTATGCCAACATCTCTAAGAGCATCCACAGTGGAATAATCAAAAGTGCATAATCAAAAGTTGCCACATCATCGTTTGGTTATCCATTTAGGGGGTTGCTAAAGTTAGCAATGTAGAAGTCTACAATGGTACAATCAAAATTGAATAACCTAAACTTGCCACATCACCTTTTTAACTTATAAAAATCTAGAAATTGTGACATAGAAAACAATTTTTTCAAAATAGTTTTCAAACTAATAAAAATAGGTTATTAGAAAAAGAGAAAATAGTTTTTTGAAAATTTTGTTTAAAAAAAAACAATTTTCGGAAAAAAGTTTAAAAAACAATTAAATAGAAAAAGTTTTTTTTTTTCAAAAGAACTGTTTTTGAAAAAAAAAACTGTTTTGAAATAAAACTTTTTAAAACAAATTTGGAAAAAACAGTTTTAATAAAAAAAATGTGTAAAAAAACTGTTTTTTGCAATAAAATAAAAACTGTTTTTAAAAGTATTTTTGTTGTAAACATGTTGAAATTGGAAGAAAGAAGGTTTTTGTGTAATGATGGTGTAATAAAAACTGTTTTTAAAAGTATTTTTGTTATAAACATGTTGAAATTGGAAGAAAGAAGGTTTTTGTGTAATGACGGTGTACTTGATTGAGAAAATGTGAAGACAATTAAATTTGGTTATTGGTAAAAGGTTGGTAGTTTTAATTATCAAAGGGCCAAAATTTGATAAGTTGCTAAGATGTTTCTAAGTTTGGTTATTCCAATGTGAGCTCTTTTTGAGCAAATGTTGTTAACTTTATAAATATTTTTGTTTTGATTATACCACTGTGGATGCTCTAACGAGAAGCGGAAAAGAAGATGAGAACATCATAAATTGAATATAATCATTAGACGACCGATTATCTCCAAATTTAAACACTTGACTAGCCCAATGACTTGGGGTATTCTTTTGGAGAGATACAAGGTTCGAATATCAAAAAAAGAACCTTTTAGTTTGCGGATCTAAAAAAAAAAGAACCTTTTAGTTTATTTCATTTGGCACTCCCCTTACGCTTGCTATCTTGAGGCCATAAGCCTAGCCAAGTACGTGTATATGTGGGTCTACGGATGAATTAGTTGAAGTAAATCTTAGCCCCGTTTGATAATAGTGATAGATGTGTGAGATTCGTAAGCAGATAGGATTAGGATTAGTAATGAGAAGAGATTAGTAATGAGATGGAATGCAATTTGTCATTTGTATGTTTGTCTTACATGGTATAAAAAGATAGGATTGTATTATTGTCATGTTTGTTTTGCATGGGATATGATTAGATTGAAAGTACAATTTTCCAATTTTACCCTTTAGCAAAACTGAAGCATAACAACCATATCCTCCTGTTTCAAATGCATCGTTTGGTACAAAACTAATACATAGTATAATTACTATCTTTCTTGTCTTATTCTTTTTGAGAAAATGGAAACGTAAAATTTGTCACACCAAAATCAATTTATTATTGATACAATGAGGATGTACACTTTAATCCATTTGTTTGTTGAGCATCAAACTTTTACAGGTCAATAAATTTGACTATATGTGAAAACAAAACCCAACATTGTTTAGGACCCAACATACATTTGAAAATTGCTTGTTTGCTCCTGAATGATTTTGTAAGGCCACCACATTTATTATAACCCATTTTCTTATTGAAAATAGGAGTACTCCTAACAACCCAATTCCGCTAAACTTCTTACTATTTTTTAAGTACGCATTTCCCTCTTCACGACACAAGTCATTCTCTCACAATTTATCACCTTTATTTAAAAAAATAAGTCCTTATTTTTACTTAGTGGAACGGAGCCTGAGTCAAAAACAAATAGCCAAATAACGAAGGGTAATTGGGCTAGTGTAATTTAGTCCCTTGGGTTAGGACTGTTGGGAAACGATTCCCAAAATCCAGTAATGACGCGTACAGATTAAACAACAACAAAATCTCAAAACCCTACAAGGCGGAATTAGGGTTTTACCTCAACTCCCTGCGAACACGAACGTTGGTTGAACTTGTTATAGCACGTCTTGCTATAAGCCACGTATACTGCTCGACTGCACCTTACGATCTTCTATCGTATTCCCTACACGTCTGAAACACGAACCGAGTGTGAACTCTTTCGTGATCTGTTTGCTCTCTCTAAATCTGCCTCTATTCTTGTGAATAATAGAAACGTATCGGCTGACCTAGAGAGCATAACGTGTATTTATAGGGCTACGATAGGGACCTAAGGAGTAATAAGTCAGGGCTCCTAGTGTAAATAAGAAACCTTAATCCCAACAGGATTCTATTTCTTATTTCACTAATTATAATTCACCCCACTACAGAATTATAATTGCACTCCCGTCTTTATCTCAATTATATTACAAGCTCCAAGATATTAAATACTTATTAATCTCCTCACGTTAAGATTACAGATGCCCGTTGATTATAATAAAATTACTAACAATCTCCCACTTAATCAACATCTTAACTTGAGACTATCCGCTTAACTTATTCGATATGTCGGATACAAATATCCACCTGCAAGGTTTGACATAATCGAAACTTGTAAGCTTTACTCAAGGGGTATCATCAATCCTTATTGGGACGTGGATTCCATTAATAATTAATAGTTGTCATATATATAATGTTGCGACCCAACTTACCGAGACTATTGACCGTATAAAGATCTCACTCTTTAATGAATCAAAGTTAACAACATTAAATATATACCTCTAATAATTATATTTAGATTAAGAGCATAAGTATTCTCAATAACCATGAAGTTCCAATTGTCTTATAAAGTTAGTACAAAGACAAATACCTCAAAGCGGTCCCGTTCAATACACACAAGTGTACTAGCACAATGAGTTAGAACTAGACCGTTCCCTGTAGTCAAGACAGACCTACTAAACATTGTACTACAGTCCTACCGATGGCGTGTCCAGCTCCATCTATGACTGTGAAGCATATCTTATATTTTACAAGAACCGATGATCCAATCTTCGGTGTGTAAGCAGTGCTCTACACACTGGATTATCTACTATGTAGAACAAAAGACACACATGCACAACTTACAAAAATATCATGCAAACTTTGCCCATAAAAGATTCTCATCAAAAAGGGGTAAAATTGATTAATACATAACAATATTAATCCATCATATAAAATCATAACTTTTACATAACATCCTAACAAACTCCCACTAAGAAAATCAAACTCATACTGCCATGCATCTCACTCCCATTCCCTCTACATGACTGTCAAAAGTCTTAGCCGGTAAGCTCTTTGTAAAAGGATCTGCTAGGTTGTTCGCCGATGCAATCTTGGTCACAGCAACATCTCCTCTCCGTACGATCTCTCGAATCAGATGATACTTACGCTCGATGTGTTTACCCTTCTTGTGAGTCCTTGGCTCCTTCGAATTAGCAACTGCACCGCTATTGTCACAATAGAGTTTAATGGCTGATTGCACTGAAGGAACCAATTCCATATCCAACAAGAAGTTTCTGAGCCAAACAGCCTCCTTGGCTGCTTCAGAAGCTGCCACATACTCAGCCTCCATGGTGGAATCAGCAATACAAGATTGCTTGATGCTCCTCCAACTTATGGTTCCACCTCCCAAAGTAAACACATATCCCGAGGTAGATTTTCTGGAATCCCTATCTGTCATAAAGTCTGAGTCTGTGTACCCATGAGGTACTAGACTATCTGACTGAAACACCAACATATGATCTCTAGTTCTTTTCAGATACTTGAGTATATGTTTTACTGCCGTCCAATGTTCTTGCCCTGGATTAGACTGAAATCTGCTAACCATGCCAACAGCAAAGCAAATATCAGGTCTAGTACATAACATAGCATACATAAGGCTTCCTACTGCTGAGGCATAAGGAACTGCCTTCATTTTGTCCATCTCTTCAGGTGTTTTAGGATACTGATCTTTGGATAGGTTTATTCCATGTCTAAAAGGGAGGAACCCTTTCTTGGAATCTTGCATGCTAAAACGGGCAAGAATGGCATCGATATAAGTAGCTTGTGATAAGCCCAACATCCTATTCTTGCGATCTCGCATAATCTTAATCCCTAGGATGTGATCGGCTTCTCCCAAGTCCTTCATTTCAAATTGGCCGAATAACCACACTTTCACTGAAGACAACACTCCCACATCGTTTTCGATAAGCAGGATATCATCGACATATAGTACTAGAAACACCACAATTTTTCCGTTGCGCTTCTTGTATACACATGACTCATCTGGACATTGATCAAAACCAAAAGACTTGATTGCTTGATCAAAATGGATGTTCCAAGATCTAGATGCCTGCTTAAGCCCATAAATAGACTTCTTGAGCTTGCACAACATGTGCTCTTGACCTTTTGCTATGAATCCATTTGGTTGCACCATATAGATACACTCATCCAAATTTCCATTAAGGAACGCGGTCTTGACATCCATTTGTCAAATCTCGTAATCGAGATAAGCCGCAATGGATAAGAGAATTCGGATGGACTTAAGCATGGCTACTGGCGAAAAAGTTTCCTCATAGTCGATCCCTTCTTTCTGAGTATACCCTTTCGCAACAAGCCTAGCTTTGAAGGTATGCACCTTCCCGTCCGCCCCTCTCTTCTTCTTGTAGGTCCACTTGCATCCAATGGGTTTAATCCCTTCAGGTGGTTCTACAAGATCCCAGACCTTATTAGAGTACATAGACTCCATCTCTGATTTCATAGCCTTTTGCCAAAGTTCCACATCTTTATCTTGAAGTGTCTCATTGTAGTTACAAGGTTCGGCATGTTGATCATCAGGGATCATTTCAAAAAACTCTCCCAACAACGTATACCGATTGGGTGGAACAATAACCCTCCCACTACGACGAGATACCGGTGTGTCAATAGGTGCCTCTACAGATGTCTCTTGTGGCGTTCCTCATGCACTACTGGTGGTAAAGAAGTTTGTGCCAGTTTGTCTCCTCTCAATTCCTCTAGAACAATTTTACTTCTGGGCTTATGGTCTATCACAAAGTCTTCTTCTAAGAACCGGGCATTAGTGCTAACAATGACCTTCTTATCCGTACGACTATAAAATAGTTCACCTTTCGTTCCTCTAGGGTATCCCACAAACAAGCAAACTTCTATCCTCCATGCCAATTTATCTGCGTTCCCATTCAGCACGTGTGCTGAACTACCCCAAACCCGAACATGCTGTAGACTAGGTTTGCGCCCAGTCCATAGTTCTGTGGGTGTAGATGGTACTGACTTAGATGGTACAAAGTTAAGAATGTACGCTGTTGTTTCTAGTGCATGTCCCCAAAACGAAATCGGTAAATCAGAATAACTCATCATTGATCTTACCATATCCATAAGAGTTCTATTCCTTCTCTCTGCTACACCATTTTGTTGTGGCATACTTGGAGCTGACAACTAGGATGTAATCCCTTCGGCTGACAAGTAGTCCCTAAACTCTCCCAAGAGGTATTCGCCACCATGATCAGATCGCAGTGTCTTGAGACATTTACCTAGACGCTTTTCCGTTTCTGCCCTATACTCCCTGAATTTCTCAAAGCATTCGGACTTACGGCGCATCAAATAAATGTATCCATACCTTGAGTAATCGTCAATAAAAGTGACAAAGTACTCAAAACCACCTCTAGCTTGGACATTCATAGGCCCACACAAATCAGAGTGAACTAATTCCAACGGCTCTTTGGCTCTATGTCCTTTTGCTGAAAAAGGTCTTTTGGTCATCTTACCTTCCAAACAAGATTCGCAGACTGGAAGTTCCTTAACTTCTAATGAACCTAAAAGTCCATCTCTAACCAGTCTAGAAATCTTATTTAGATTAATATGACCAAGGCGTAAGTGCCAAAGATACGTTTGGTTCAATTTAGAAGGCTCTTTTCTCTTACAAGGTAAATTATTAGTGTTATTCAATTCATACAGTTGCACTGTAGGAAACATAGGATTAATAATGTAGAGATCATCCACCAATGAACCAGGACAGATAAAACGTTTATTTAACTTAATAACCACAGAGTTACTAAAATAAACCAAATATCCATCCTTCATTAATTTAGAAACTGAAACCAAGTTTCTTCTAATTGCAGGAACATAGAGACAATCTCTCAAAATTAAACTCCTATTACTACTAAAATTTAAAAAAACATTTCCTACTGCAATTGCTGCCACTCTCGTGGCATTTCCCATATGTAGATAAATCTCCCCATCACTGAGTCTTCTGGTTTCCTGTAACCCCTGCAATGAATTGCAAACATGATTAGTGGCTCCTGTATCTACACACCAGGTACTTGTAGATAACACTGCTAGACATGATTCAACAACTAGTGAAAAAGATTTACCTTATTTGTTCACTTTATTGAGAAAAACAGGACATTCCTTCTTCCAGTGTCCTTTCTGCTTGCAGTGAAAACACTTGCCCTTAGGCTTTTTCACTCCACCTTGAGGCGAATGAACTGCCTCCACAACCTTTTTCTGAGATTTGTTCTGCTTCTTCTTACCTTTCGACTTAGAAGTAGAAGCCTTCTCAGCCACTAACACTGAAGGTGATTTCTTTACAACCACAAGACCCTCAGCTGCTTGGAGTTCCTTAAGAAGTTCTGCCAAAGATAAATGCATTCTATTCATAGTATAGTTTAGGCGAAAATTCTTAAAATTCTCAGACTGCAGTGAGTTAAGGACGAAATCAATCTGGGTTTCTGTATCGATTTCAGCCCCAAGGATCTTTAGTTCATTCAGAAGAGCCATCATCTTCAGAACATGATCCCTAATTGGGGTCCCTTCAATATGGGTTATGCTCACCAATTCTTTCATAGCAACTAGCCTTGCTGCACGATTTTGATCCCCAAACATGTCCTTGCGGTTCAACATCATATCGTAAGCAGTTTCCATAGCATGATGCTGATGTTGCAATATATTCGACATAGAAGCCAGAATATAACACCACGCCATCTCATCTACCTTAACCCAATCCTTATAAGGCTTTGCTTCCTGTTCTGTGGCATTCTCATCAGGTTTTAGAGGGCAATCCTCAGACAGCACATATTTGTGCCCTTCAGCAGTTAACACAATATCCAAGTTTCTTTTCCAGTCAACATAGTTTGGTCCAGTAAGTTTATTTTCTTTGAGAATAACAGCAAGTGGATTGAAAGAGCCCATTTTTGAATTTGAGAATCAAATAACATAACAATCAATTACGAAAGGCAATAAAAACTTTGAATTTCATTTTAATATTGGTACCCTCTACCACATGTGAAAAGAAAAACACTGGCAACCCTACACACCGTGAAGAGCATGCCTCGATGGGAAGGTCGTCAACTCTTCATCATTCGCGTAGATAGGCACAACCTTTTAATTTTACTATCTAGACACTATACCATGCCAAGCAAAATTAAATAGCCAATATAGCTTCGGTCCTATAAATAATAATAGTGACTCAGATGGTGAGAATACTATTATTTACAGCTAAGTGTATACCATTACCTAGCTCCATGACCCATTGTTCCATTATGAATTACCTCAGATGGAGAAGTAATTCACACAACAATTATCATAGACCTATCCATTTAAGGACGTTTGTACCGATGACACCATAACTAATTTTGCCCGATGGGGGGGAAGGTTCTAAAACCATCACACATAATTAATTACATCATCGACATACTAGTAATGGAGACCGTGGGATTTATAAAAATAAACTCCCTCTCCCACTTTAGTTATTTTAAAAAAAAAATTTGTAAGGGTTATCAAAATTTTCAAGTTTGCAAAAAAAACCATGATCTAGGTCAAAGCCAAATATCACCATGTTGTCCCAATATGGTAAAACTATCACATATGCAAAGAATATGGAAACACAAATAATAAGGAAATACAAGATAAAGAATCCAGCTATTATGGTCAAAGATGCAATCCTTGAGTAACAAGGAATCCTTCCAAACTTGAAATCCTTAAGCAATAAGAAGTCCTTCCAAAATTTGAAATCCTTGAGCAGTCCTTCTAAACTTGAAATCCTTTAGCAATACTTGTGTGGAAGACTTAGATAGTTTGAATCAATCAAGGAAACCAATATCCAACCGTGCTTAGGCAAGAAAATTCGGATTTGATAATTCCCGCGTAAACTGCACAGCCTTCAGTATTTTGGCTATATCTTCCTCATCCGACCTCCGATTGAAGTGATTCAAATTGGGTTGGATTCAAAATTCAATTATCTACAACTTCCGTGAAGAGCAGATTTTCTAATTCCAACGTTTACTGGGTCGAAACAGCCCTGCAATCAGACCCTATGAATCTGGAAAAAAAACTGTTGCGAGCCAAACTACTTGTATCTTCTATATCTCCCATCTTCGATCTCCAAATAACCACCAAATGCTTATTACAATCGAAAAAACATACATACATCGATCTTATGCCTCCATTGGAGTTCACATGCTATGTTAAATATTACAACCACAACAAAATGTGGCAACCAATAAATAACACATGCTACGTTAATTATTACAACCACGAAAAATAATCGTGGTACCCAATAAATAACAATAACCACGAAAAAACATCATCGTGGGATCCAATCACACAAAATCAACCAAAAATCATGTGACCATAATAGCTGGGTAAGAATGCTGCAAAACAAGGGTTAGCACAGTTCTACGTTCTACCCTCTATAACCTACGGACAACATGGCCTGTTTAATCCATCCGCGTGATTACAACCTGCTCTAATACCACTGTTGGGAAACGATTCCCAAAATCCAGTAATGACGCGTACAGATTAAACAACAAGAAAATCTCAAAACCCTATAAGGCGGAATTAGGGTTTTACCTCAACTCCCTGCGAACATGAACGCTGGTTGAACTTGTTATAACACGTCTTGCTATAAGCCACGTATACTGCTCGACTGCACCTTACGATCTTCTATCGTATTCCCTGCACGTCTGAAACACGAACCGAGTGTGAACTCTTTCGTGATCTGTTTGCTCTCTCTAAATCTACCTCTATTCTTGTGAATAATAGAAACATATCGTCTGACCTAGAGAGCATAACGTGTATTTATAGGGCTACGATAGGGACCTAAGGAGTAATAAGTCAGGGCTCCTAGTGTAAATAAGAAACCTTAATCCCAACAGGATTCTATTTCTTATTTCACTAATTATAATTCACCCCACTACAGAATTATAATTGCACTCCCGTCTTTATCTCAATTATATTACGAGCTCCAAGATATTAAATATTTATTAATCTCCCCACGTTAAGATTACAGATTCCCGTTGATTATAATAAAATTACTAACAAGGACTACAAATACCAAGTCCCCCAAGGTATCGTTAACTCCCCTAATGAGACGATTCACATGCTCATAGGACTAATAGTCCACCCCTTTATTGCAAAAACAAACAAAGGATTAGAGGTCCCTTGAAATTGTTAGTCCAATCCCTTGGCCGAAAGAGATTAACAAACGGGGCAGAAAACTTGTTTTGTGTATGACGAGATAGATCCAACAATGTCAAACTTGGCTTTGGTAGTCACTTTCCTGCTGGGCTCATGTGAACTGTTTCTTGAGGTCATCAGCTAGAAAAGGACTGGCAATATTGAATTGAAACTTTTCTTTAGGTGGGATGTCACAGATGCAGTGACCTAATCACACCTGTGTACACTTCCTGGGTAAGTAAGTGGGTCCAACAATCAACATAACGTTGAATTCAAATCTTGCCTGTTAAGACTTTTCAACTTTGTTTTGTACTACAAGATTCAAGATTGTATGGTTCATGAATGAAAATGAAAAGAAAATTGATAAAGAAGAGGGAGCGAGATTATGGGCCCAAATTAAAGATCTATATTTTCGAGAAGAAGAAAAGATATAATTCACGTGGTTTAGACCCAAGAAAAAAAAAATGACCAGATTAATCAACAAATTAGGAACGAGGCTACAGTACTGTTGTCGCGATTGGCTGGCCTCCTCTGGAGGGGTCTCCATGACCAACCATTTATGCTATTAAATTAGTAATACAGATTTTCATATTGCTCGAATATTGTTTGGACCGGCAAAACGGATATGTCATATGAATAAAGAGCCGGTATATTAACCAGGGGTAGAGCTAGTATGGGGGGCGTGGTACGTGCCACCCTCATTCTGGAGAAAAAAAATTACACAATAAGTTTAAATACAAATAGTTGAAGATTTCTCCACAAAAGCTGGCTTGGTAAGTGGCAAAGCACAATTTGTAAGTTGCATACCCTCAAGAATTGGGGTTCGAGTCCCTTTGTTCTCCGTACCCTGTTTTTTTCCCCCTTTTTTCATTCTCTCTCTATTGTTGCACAAGTTCTTACAAGATTTGTACTTTTCTCCCACTACTCGAAAAAGAAGACCCATTTGGAAATTAATTTTTTCCATGACCAATTCGAACGCATAATTTATTTTTTTAAAGACTTACTAGTCTGGTTCGACTAGGTATTTACGAGTATAGTACTTTTTAGAAACTGTAAAAAAATGGAATTTAGATAGTGGTAGGTTCAGATTAAGAAAATTAATATCGTAATGTCTTGCATTTGCATACCACAAGAGGCAAGCAATTATTTCTTTTTCAAAGCATAAAACCCACGGCAAAACCTAAATATACAACTTCATACTTACATTTTTTTTTTTCATTTTTTTTCACACAACATGAAATTAGATTTCCATTGGACGGTGCCACCCCCATGCCCAAATCCTGACTCCGCCCCTGATATTAACTGTCAATATCTTTGGGCAGGTTGATAACACGAATGCAATTTTAGTCGCTAGGTAACAACAGATCTTGACACCTCAGAAGGGGCAAATTTAAAATAAAATAAAATCAGGCTTGGACTAGGTCATTCCAGTTAACATGCACACTGAAAACCACATTATTTTGAAGTGATGAGAAATCCTGAAACCTTCAATAGATTCTCTCGTGATTGGACCTCAGATGAGGAAGATTCTAAAAGAATGGATATACAAGCTTCCAGTCAATTTGGGCTATAAATGTCAGATCAAAATTGCAGCTGGACCAAGTCGCAAGCCCATATACATTATACGAATATTTTAAGGCTTGAATCTAGACTGGAATCCCGGCAGCTAGCTATGAAAGTATCTGCATCACCTAAACATTAGCACGATAGACTGAGACCATGCCAGAATAAGCAAGAATGTGTGTGTTTGTATGTGTGTGTAAAAAGAGAGAGAGCAGGCCAGCTGGCCCTGAGGCAATTGCTTTGGTCCCAAAATTTTCTTAATATTGGTGGCCCAATTTCTGTATGATCAAATTGCTACTCAAGTTCTATAATTAGCAAGCGGATTATAACAAGTACTTTTGCTTATAGAAATGCAACAAGAGTATGCATAAGTGATACTTCTACCAATATAAAAAAAAGTGATACTTTTAAATTATGGACATGATCAGTCATTTTGGGGACTTGTTATTTGGTTTTTAACATATATTTCTCTTTTCATATTATGTCCAGAAAAAATGCATAAAGGGCCAAAAAGGTCGAGTCTGGGCAGAGAGAGAGAGAGAGAGAGAGAGAGAGAGAGCATACAATCTGAGTTTTATCCTTCCTGTAATCTATGGCATTTCGATAGATGTTTAGTGACCTCAATCCAAGCTGCAAACAGGAGTCATCTCGATTATTAGGACCATATTTCCATTTACTAAGAAGCAAGATAATTTTCTTACCTGGAAACTTCTGGAAATCAGGCTCTATGCCGTTGCCATTTATGTCCATGTGATTTGGTGTGACATACTTCCCAATAGTGACAACCACGCCCGATCCATCATGGAGTTCAAAAACAGCTTGAATCAGACCCTATCAAAGGCATTCAACAGTCAGCAGGACTTGATAATTAATTGAAGTTTTCAAGCACTCCAATGTTCCCATTCCACATGGGGAACCAAAGCATCACTAATTTTTTTAGGGTCGTCTAATCATTAATAAAATTCATATTATAAAAAGCATAGGGACATAGAGTGATAAAAATTACCCAGTGAAATTCAGGGCCACTAAAGTTTAAGAGGGTAGGAAAACGTACTAGGAAAGAAAACTGTTAGAATATTGTTAGGCTTATGTTAGTCCCACATTGGCTAATTGAGTCATTGTAATGAGTATCTCATAATATAAATAAAGTCTGTGTGTTAGGGTTAATTCAACACCCTAAACACTTTTCTCTTTCTCAATCAACATGGTATCAGAGCATAATCACCATAGAGCCTAACCCTAACACATCACTCACCCCTCTAGCAGTCGTGAACAGTGTTTTCTGCAAACCCTAGCCCCAAATCCCTCATCTTTACACCTTAGAACCCAAAACCCAGCCACCAGCGAACCTCGCCGGCCATCGCCCAGTCAATGGCGATGCTCGCCGGCCATCGCCAGTCACCAACGACCCTCCGGCGACCCTCGCCCGACTTCGGCGACCCTCGTCTGTACCAGATCTGCAGTCCTATGACCCCGAAAACCCTGGAAATCCCTCAAAATTACTGACCCAGTCTCTGTTAGTGCTCGAAAATCATTACAAGTCGTTACCCAACGGAGATCAGTCTCTGTTGGTGCTCGAAATCAGTCTCTGTACGTAAGTTGATCCGTTCGTTGTTGCTTGTCGCTAGTACTACAATTGATCAGAGGAGTTTAGTTGTTTATCGTGATCTGATGTTGTGTGTCCTTTGCTTCTCTCAATCTGACGTTTTTCTGGTCTGAACTTTTGTGTTGTTGGTGACTATTGATGTTGCTCTTAGCAATAGTTGCTCGTGGCCGGTTTTATGTTGCTTCAAGTATTGGGTTTAATTGCACTTTCAGTCCCCGCAGTTTAGGATCATTGCAGTTTTGACTGTCGATTGGCTTATGAATATTGGTTTAGTTGGTTCTATTCTGTAGGATTTTTGTTGGTTGTGTGCTGGTCATTTACTAGTTATTGGTTGTTGCTACTACATTGTTCGGTAACATGTCTGAGGAGAAAACAGGTTCAGGCCCTCTTTCTACAGTCGTTGGAACTATTTCTAGTTCTAATTCTACTGGTATTGGTAGTCTTTTTAGTGGCTCTCGATCTCGTGAGCGGCACTCTATTACCTCTACACCATTAAATGGAGGCAATTATGTTCTTTGGGCTAAAGCTGTTGAGGTGTATTATATGGGTCAGTCGGAGGACTCTTATTTGACTAGTGAGTCCCCTGCTGCAGATGCACCCACATATGGGGCCTGGAAACCTGTTGATGCCCGTATTCGTTCAGAGTTATGGAATAGTATGACGGAACAAGTTGCTAGTACGCTAATGTTTTGTGATACAACTAGTGAGGTGTGGACACAAGCCAAAAAGTTGTATTCAGGTGTCGACAATCTCCGTCGTACGTATGACCTTCATCAGTCTTTCTTTAATATATCTCAGGGTGATGATTCTTTTGAGGAGTATTATGCTAAGTTCTGGCGTATTTGTAATGAGTTGGATATCTGTGAGCCACTTTCTGCTGATATTCAAGTTATACGACGCCAGCGTGAGCGCATGAGGGTTACTCGTTTCTTATCTGGTCCATCATCCACTTTCAAACCTGTGGGTAATCAGATTTTGGGGGAACGTGACTTACCTCCTCTCAGCGAGGTATTCAGTCGTCTCCGGCAGTCATCGTCCATTTCTGGCACACCGGCTCCTGACCATTCTGCTGTTTCTGATAGCTTTGTGTTCTCCGTCAGCCGTGGCTGTGGCCGTGATTCTGGGTTTCGAGATCGTGGGCTCGATTTTGGGCTGAATGGCCGTGGTTTTGGTGGCCGTACGAACTCTATTATTTGTGGTCGAGGTGATCGTACATTTAGTCGTGGTGGCCGCATGACAGTGGGGAGGCCGCGGTCGTGGCCGTGGTGCTCGATTGTGTACTTACTGTGGGGGAACCAATCATTGGGTGGACAAGTGTTATGAGTTGTATGGCTTCCCTCAGGCTCATCAGGCCACTGTCTCTGAGGATACTGGACAGTTCGCTCAATCTTCTGCTGATAGTGTGGTTGTTTCAGCTGATGAGTACCAGCGCTTATTGTCATTTCACACTGCAGCAGGATCTTCCACTGCTACGCTTGCTCAGACCGGTCCATCTATTGTTGCCTCCTCTTCTTCCTCTCCTTGAGTTATTGACTCATGAGCTACAGATCATATGACTGGTACACCTGCTTTCCTTTGTGATCGACAATCAATTGGTAGATCATCTTGTGTTACCTTAGCTGATGGATCTATCACTGTTGTTACTGGTCTGGGTTCCGTTCCTGTCTTTTCCTCTCTTACATTGACATCTGTATTACATGTTCCTCGTTTCCCGTTTAATCTCATGTCTGTGAGCCGTCTTACAAAATCTTTAAATTTTTCAATCACATTTCTTCCTCATGGCTGTATTTTTCAGGATCTCACGACGGGGAGGAAGATTGGTGGGGGCATTGACCGAGGTGGCCTATATTACTTGACAGTGCCTCAACCCGTTGCCCTTCAGACATCAGCATCTCCATATCAACAGCACTGTCATCTTGGTCATCCCTCTCTTTCGAGTTTGAAGCGTCTTTTGCCCTCATGTCGTTTCATTAATAAGTTGGTTTGTGAAGTCTGTGAGCTTAGTAAACATCGTCGAGTTAGTTTTTATCCTAGGGTTGAGCGCCGTACGTCGCGTCCTTTTCAGTTAGTTCATTCAGATATTTGGGGACCTATTCATGTGCCCAGCATCTCTGGTTTTCAGTATTATGTTATCTTCGTAGATAATTTTTCTCGTATTACATATCTTTATTTAATGAAAGAGCGATTTGAATTGAAATCTATTTTTAAATCCTTTTACATGGAGATTAAGAATCAGTTTGGTACTTGCATTAAGATATTTCATTCAGAAAATGCCCATGAATATTTTCATAGTACACTGTCTCAATTTTTTGCTGATCATGGCATTATTCACCAATCATCATGTTCTCGGACTCCACAACAAAATGGGGTTGCTGAGCGCAAGATTCGGCACTTGTCTGAGGTTATGCGTGCCTTACTATTTCAAACGCAGGTTCCTAAGTCATATTGGAGTGATGCCGTCCTCACTGCCTGTTACTTGGTCAATCGCATGCCCTCTACGGTTCTAGGTGGTCAGGTTCCCCATACGGTCTTATTTCCCGATCGGTCTCTCCATTCCTTACCCCCTCGAGTTTTTGGGTGCACTTGTTATGTCCATGCTCTTGACCCTGATAGGAGTAAACTTGACCCTCAGTCTTTTCGGTGTATTTTTCTGGGATACTCACACACCCAGAAAGGGTATCGATGTTACTCTCCTACTTTACATAATCACTTTGTCTGTGCTGATGTCACGTTCAATGAGTCATTGCCATATTACTCGGATCTTGTTACTACCAACGATCTCCATACCCTAGAGTCTGTGTTACCTATGGCTATTCCAACTGGCACTGGTCTACCAACCCCTTTGCAGGTTTATGTTCGGCATTCCCACGCACCGATACCACCCCAACCTCCACCCACAGAACCCTCCCAGCCTACCAAACCATCTTCGCCAGCACCTCCGTCTTCCCCCTCGTTGTCAGATCTGCCTATTCCTCGCTATCCGACTTGTGAGAATCACCACCCACCGGTAAAATATGATTTTTCTAATTGTTCTCGCACTTCTCATCCTCTTTCTCGGGTTATCTCATATGATCATCTCTCTTCATCTCTCTGTGCTTTCACTACTACTGTCTCCTCTGTTTTTGTTCTTAATACTGTTCAAGAGGCCTTATCACGGTCTGAGTGGCGGAAAGCTATGGAGGATGAAATGTCTGCTCTTCATAATAATGGCACATGGGAGTTGGTTACTTTTCCTGCTGGTCAAGTACCTTCCTGATGGCACTATTGAGCGTCACAAAGCTCGTCTGGTTGCGAAAGGGTACACCCAGACTTATGGTATTGATTATTCAGAAATGTTCTCTCCCGTTGCCAAGCTTGGTTCTGTGCGAATTCTTATTTCTCTTGCTACCAATCTTGGTTGGCTGTTGTTCCAGCTCGACGTCAAAAAATGTCTTTCTCCATGGCGATCTCCAGGAGGAAGTCCACATGGAGCAACCACCTGGGTTCGTTGCTCAGGGGGAGCTTAATAAGGTATGTCGTCTTCACAAAGCACTCTATGGACTTAAGCAATCTCTTAGAGCAAGGTTTAGCAAGTTTAGTGATGCAGTTATGAGATTTGGCATGTGTCGAAGTCAGTCAAACCACTCTGTATTCTCCCTTATGTCGGCTTGAGGGAAAGTATTGCTCATTGTCTATGTAGATGACATTATTATTACTGGAGATGATCAAAAAGGAATTGATGAGTTGAAACAGTTCTTACATAGTCAGTTCCACACTAAAGACTTGGGTAAGCTGTGATATTTCTTGGGCATTGAGGTAGCAAGGCCCAAGGATGGGATTAGCCTATCCCAGAGGAAATATGTGTTGGATATTCTAGAAGAGACAGGTCTATTGGGAGCTAGACCTGTGGAGACTCCAATGGATCCTAATGTGAAACTTTGCATTGATCAAGGGGAGGTATTTTCTCATCCAGACCGGTATCGTCGATTGGTTGATAAGTTGAATTATCTTACCAATACGCGTCCTGATATCTCATTTGTTGTTAGTATGGTGAGTCAATTTATGTCTGCTCCTCGTCTTCCACATTGGGAAGCTTGTATTTGCATTGTTAAGTACATTAAGGCTCATCCTGGATGTGGTTTGTTTTACCATTCCAATGGTCATTGCCGTGTTGAGGCATTTACGGATGCAGATTGGGCAGGGTCACCTTCTGATTCACGTTCAACAACTGGTTACCGTACGTTTGTTGGTGGCAACCTAGTTACTTGGAAGAGTTCCAATAAGAAGCAAACTGTTGTTGCAAGGCCTAGTGCAGAGGCAGAGTACCGTGCTATGGCTCATACCACATGTGAGATTGTTTGGCTGAGATCCTTTCTTGAGGAGCTGGGATTTCAGGTGCAGTTACCCGGTCCTATGTATTGTGACAATCAGGCAGCAATACATATTTCCTCGAATCCGGTGTTTCACGAGAGAACAAAACATATTGAGGTAGATTGTCACATTGTTTGAGAGAAGGTTGACAATGGTGTGTTGGTTACGCCCTTTGTATCCATAGGAGCTCAGATTGCAAATATTTTTACCAAATCACTATTTAAACCTCGTTTAGAATTCTTATGTAACAAGCTGGGACTTTGTGATATTTACTCTCCAGCTTGAGGGGGAGTGTTAGAATATTGTTAGGCTTATGTTAGTTTCACATTGGCTAATTGAGTCATTGTAATGAGTATCTCATAATATAAATAAAGTCTGTGTGTGTTAGGGTTAATTCAACACCCTAAACACTTTTCTCTTTCTCAATCAACAAAAACTATGATTCAAAGCTATCCCCAACATGCAAATGCCCTCTTGGTATTACCCATCTTCGACCTAATGTCGTGATTGAAGAATTCCCTCAAAATGATTATAGCATGGATTTTAGGATGATTTCAGGTAAATAACAATGACATGCTAAACTTAGTGAAGAGATCTGACCAGAAAATTTTATTTAAATCGAATAAGGCATAAAAGCATATACTAAAGAGTCTCGAGTCTGCTTCGGCAGTAGGTGCCTTTGAGTCAGTCTGCGTTAGGTGCAAGTGCTCGTCTAAGTATGTAGTAAGGGTATTTATGTCTTTTGTATTGAGTCTATATATAGGTGTTGGAGTCCTTTATTTTGGGTAGCTTTTATCATTTTGAACAATATTATCAAGAGCTAGTCTCTTTTGTATCCCATTTGGGAGTTTCTCTCTCTAAGTTAATCTATGGGTACCTTTGGTTGCATCATTTGGTATCAGAGCTTCTAGGCTCGATCCCCACCGTTGATCTCGACGGAATTCTCACCGGAAATCTGACCCTCGCCGGAAAATCTCGCCGGAAACCCAAACGGCGCCGGAAATCTCGCCGGAGCCCCCAAATCACTCCAAATCCTCAGATCTATCCAACCCAACACCTTATACTTTGATTTCGACCCTATTCAGCCCTGAATCGAACCAAAAACCTTCAGATCTGCCTGTTTCAGACCATTTCGGAGCTGCTACAGTGATTTCGGAGGCTGCTACAGTGATTTCGAGCATGCTACAGTGATTTCGGAGTCTGCTACAGTGATTTCGAGTACAGACCATTTTGGAGCTGCTACAGTGATTTTGGAGGCTGCTACAGTGATTTCGAGCATGCTACAGTGATTTTGGACTGATTTCAGCTTGTTTCTGCTGATTTCGGACCAGATCTGAGGTGGGTAAGTGTCGAATCTTCACTTCTTTGCTGGGTTGTTGCTAGATTGCTCCGTGGTTGTCGATTTGAGTGTAATTACTGTTGATTAAGTCTTTTGGGGGTTGTTTCTATTGAAATTGGTGGTTGAATTGACTGGGTTTTCATTATTTGGGGTTGATTTACTTGTTTGGAGTTGAATTTGAGTATTGTAATGGCTTATCGGGCTAGAGGTCGAAGAGGAGGTAGAGGTAGAGGCTTCGTAGTGAACAATGGTGAAGAGAATGAGTTTGGCAACCAAAACCATGAGATTCAGGAGTTGAGACAACAAGTTGCTACCCTAACGGCGATGGTGCAAGGCTTGCAAGTGTCGCGTGCGGGTAGTGGAGGGTCCGAGGACTCTCAAAGTCATTTTGACAATCCTTTTGGTGATCCGAATTGGCGTAGGCCACCTTCCACTCATTCTCCTTATAGCTGGGAGCGGAACATCAAGATTGAACTTCCCGAGTTCAATGGAAGTCTTAACCCGGATGAGTTTGTCGATTGGATAAATACCGTTGAAAGAGTGTTTGATTATGGAGATGTCTCCGAGGAGAAGAAAGTGAAGTTAGTGGCTATCCGTCTCAAAGGAAGAGCTTCCGCTTGGTGGGAGCAATTACAAGGAACTAGGCTACGGAGAGGAAAAGGAAAGATTAGAGAATGGGAGAAGATGAAGAAGAAACTCAATGAGCAATTCTTGCCTTTCAACTATATGCAAACCCTCTACAAGAATTTGCATAATCTCAAACAAGTTGGAAGTGTAGATGAGTACACAGAGGCTTTCCATCAACTTGTTGCTAGAGTTGATTTGAATGAAAGTGAAGATCAAATGGTTGCAAGGTACATAAGTGGGTTGACACTCACAATCCAAGATGCCCTTACTATGCAAACTTTGTGGACGGTTTTGGAAGCTTACAATCGGGCCTTGGTGGTTGAAAAGCAAGAAAAGAGGAAGTTTTCGAGATCCGGGCAACAATATCAAGGCGGTTCCAAGTCCGGGCAGCCCTTCTACTCTTATGCTAGGGGTGGTTCTTCCTCTAGTGGTGGCCAAGGTGCTTCTTCCGGTGTTGGTACTCAAAACCGAGCGGATAAGACTTCAACACCCGCTCAAAATCAGCCTCAATCCGGTGCTTCGGGGGCTCGAAATCAATTCCAAAGTGGAGGCTTTAAGTGCTTCAAGTGTGGGGAACCGGGTCACAAGTCTTCGGATTGTCGTAAGGCTTCCGGAGGTCGTAACAAGGCACTTTTCATTGAGGAGGTTACGGAACAAGGTTGTGAGGATGATGTTCCCGTTTATGATGAAGAAATATGTGAAGAAATTGGGGGTGATGATGAGGAGGAAGAAGGCTATGCGTTGATGATCAAGAAGACTCTCCTTACTCCTAAGGAGGCTAGTAATGAAGATTGGTTGCGTACCAATATCTTTTACACCACTTGCAATGTTGGCGGTAGAGTTTGCAACATGATTATTGATAGCGGAAGTTGTGAGAATGTAGTCTCTCAAGAGGTGGTGGACAAATTACAACTTAAAGTGGAGGAGCATCCCCATCCTTATACCCTTTCTTGGTTCAAGAAGGGTAATGAAATCAAGGTGACTAAAAGGTGCTTGGTATCTTTCTCCATTCGGCAAAAATACTTTGATGAAGCTTGGTGCGATGTGGTTCCTATGGATGCTTGTCATATACTACTCGGTCGCCCGTGGCAATATGATAGGCATTCCATCCATGATGGAAAGAAGAATACCTACACCGTCCTTAAGGAGAAGCGACAATTCACTTTGTTACCTATGAAGGAGAAGGTGACTACCAAGCCTCCTCCCACTACGTTGCTTGCTTCTAAAGGTTTTCTCAAGGAAAGTCATGAAACCGAGTATGTTCTAGTGTTGGTTCCTATGGCGGATATGGGTGTGTCGGATGTTCCCAATGCGATTTCTAAACTTTTGAAGGAGTATGTTGATGTGTTTCCTCAAGAGTTGCCTCCCGAATTGCCTCTTTTGCGAGATATTCAACATTGTATCGACTTGGTACCCGGGGCGCCCCTTCCGAACAAGCCCGCATATAGAATGTCTCCAAGGGAGAGGGAAGAGATTCAAAGACAAGTTACAGATCTTCTAGAGAAAGACTACATAAGGGCAAGCCTTAGCCCTTGTGCGGTGCCGGCTCTTTTGACTCCGAAGAAGGATGGTTCGTGGAGTTTGTGTGTGGATAGTAGAGCTATCAACAAGATCACTATCAAGTACCGCTTTCCCATTCCGAGGCTAGATGATATGTTGGATTGCCTTGCCGGTTCAAGGGTCTTCTCAAAAATTGATCTAAGAAGTGGTTATCATCAAATTCGAGTTCGCCCGGGAGATGAATGGAAAACGGCTTTCAAGACCCCTCATGGCCTTTTTGAATGGCTTGTGATGCCTTTCGGGCTTACCAATGCTCCAAGCACTTTTATGCGGGTAATGACTCAAATGCTTCAACCTCTCTTGGGTATATGTGTAGTTGTGTACTTTGATGATATCTTGGTGTATAGTCGGTGTTTTGAAGATCATTTATCCCACCTCCAACAAGTCTTTGAAATTTTGAGAAGAGAGAAATTTTATGGGAACTTAAAGAAATGTAGTTTTGCCGTTGATAAGGTGGTATTTTTGGGGTATGTGGTGTCTTCAAAAGGGGTTCACATGGATGAAGACAAGATTAAAGCCATTGTGGAGTGGCCAACGCCTACAAGTGTTCATGAAGTGAGGAGTTTTCATGGGTTAGCTACCTTCTACCGGAGGTTCATTGCCAACTTTAGTAGTATCGGGCCCCTCTTACCGATTACCTCAAGCAAGGGTGTTCATATGGTCCCAAGAAGCCGCTGAGAGTTTCAAATTGTTGAAGTCCAAGCTTACGGAAGCTCCTATCTTGACCTTACCCGACTTTGACAAAACTTTTGAACTTGATTGTGATGCTTCGGGAGTTGGAATTGGTGGAGTCCTAAGCCAAGGTGGTCAACCTATTGCTTTCTTTAGCGAGAAGTTGAACGGTGCTAAACTCAAGTACTCTACTTATGACTTGGAATTCTATGCCATTGTCCAAGCCATCAAGCATTGGAGTTACTACCTTGCCTACAAGGAATTTGTCCTCAACACCGATCATGAAGCTCTTAAGTACATCAATAGCCAACAACACCTCAATAAACGGCATGCCAAGTGGGTGGCTTATCTACAACAATTCACGTTCTCTTTGAAACACAAATCGGGGATTCTCAACAAAGTGGCCGATGGTTTGAGTAGAAGAGTGGCTCTCTTGATGGAAATGAAGAACAAGGTTGTTGGGTTTGAAGAATTTCGCACTTTCTATGCCGAAGATCCTTACTTTAGTAAGATAATCGATGCTTTGCAAAGGGATAATAAGGTTACCGATCCATGTTTCATGTTGAAGGATGGATTTCTTTTCAAAGAATTAAAGTTGTGTGTCCCTACATGCTCTTTAAGGGAGCAATTGTTGGCCGAAAGTCACAAGGTGGGTCATTTTGGCAAGGATAAGACTCTAGCGTTGCTTCAAGATGCATACTATTGGCCGGGAATGAGTAAAGATGTGGGGGGCTATGTGCAAAGGTGCCAAACTTGCCAACGAAGTAAGGGAACAGCCACTAATGCGGGATTGTATTTGCCTTTACCGGTGCCGGAAGGTCCTTGGAAATGTGTGAGTATGGATTTTGTCTTGGGGCTTCCTCCTACACAAAGGCGGAGTGATTCTATCATGGTGGTAGTGGATCGGTTTTCAAAAATGGCTCATTTCATACCTTGTAAGAAGACTATGGATGCGACTAACATTGCCAATCTCTATTTCAAGGAGATCTACAAGTTGCATGGCGTTCCTACTTCTATTGTCTCCGATAGAGATGCTAAGTTCCTAGCCCACTTTTGGAGGACCTTGTGGAGGAAGATTGGCACCAACTTATGCTTTAGTACTTCTTTTCACCCTCAAACCGATGGTCAAACGGAAGTGGTAAACCGGAGTCTTGGGAATTTGTTGCGATGCTTAGTTGGTGAACATCCAAAAAGTTGGGATGGAATTCTTCCCTTAGCGGAGTTTGCTTACAATTCTTCTCTAAACCGCACCATCCACACGTCCCCATTTGAAGCGGTTTACGGGTTGAAACCTTCTAGTGTGGTTGACCTCGTTCCTTTGCCAACCCCTAAGAAGGGACACTCCAAGGCGGAAGATATGGCTACGTTTATGAAGAATATCCACTCTCAAGTTAAGCTTAACATTGAGAAGTCTAATGCAAAGTATAAGGCGGCCGTTGATGCACACAAACGGGAGGTTTTGTTCAAAGAAGGGGATCTTGTTTGGGTTATCTTGAGCAAGGATAGGCATCCTCACGGTGCTTACATGAAGTTGAATGATCGGAAAGTGGGTCCTTGTGAATTCTTGCGCAAGATCAATGACAATGCTTATCAAGTCCGCTTACCCTCTCACTTGAGCATCTCCAACACATTCAATGTGCAACACTTGGTGCCCTATTTGCCGGAGGACACTACCATAACTTGAGGACAAGTTTCTTTTTAGTAGGGGAGTATGATGTAGTATGTAGTAAGGGTATTTATGTCTTTTGTATTGAGTCTATATATAGGTGTTGGAGTCCTTTATTTTGGGTAGCTTTTATCATTTTGAACAATATTATCAAGAGCTAGTCTCTTTTGTATCCCATTTGGGAGTTTCTCTCTCTAAGTTAATCTATGGGTACCTTTGGTTGCATCAGTTTAGGTAGTTGTGGTTCACTCCTCTATTTCATGAGGAAATCTGTAATCACCTTCGGGCTTTCCATGATTAATGGATTGACATTTCAAAAAAAAAAAGGCTCGAGTCTCAGACCTTAACAAGAGGTGAAGAGACCTGACCAGTTTTTCATCTAAATCGAAGAAGGCATAAAAGCATATACTCAAGAGTCTTAGTCTCAGACCTTGCCAAAAGTCCTTTCCCCCACAAGAACAGCTCTACAGTTGTCATGGAGTGCGCTAGCAACCTGAAATAAAATCGACTGCTTACAACACCGCAACTACAAATTTGCTAGTGAATGCAACAAAATTTAGAATTTCCAGCTGCTCACAATTTCACTAGCACTAGCAGTATTTTTGTTCACCAAAACCTGCATTGGAAATTACAAGCCATTGATTATCCATGTTCCATAGTAAGAATAGGAAGTTTGAGAAATAAACAATCACAAATTCATTTTCTTGGCAATCAAAAACAAGTTTATAAGGTAGGTTGAAAAGATCTATGCACTCAGGAGTGGTCAAAGAGATTGGGCATCAGTCTTACCCAAGTCCAGGATCAGCCCATATCCGCTACACATTACTATGAGGACATTTCATAAGTTGTAGGGTTTCGTTTCCACCTTCATTCATGAAATACGGGAACCAGCTCAAGTTTGAGGATGGTAAGCCAATTGGCAAACCAACCAGAGACAATCCAAGTTTGATGAACCAGGAATGGACCACCCAATAATTCAGCAAAGGCCACTTGAGCCTCAGCCATATCAATCAGGTGACACCAACTTCTAATTACCAGATCATAAGCAGTTTAGGTTTTCACCACGAAAAATGAACTAAACAAAAAGTGCCCCTTAGTTTGACGTGCCCCTTAGTTTGACTGCACTAAACAGTGAAAGAATATATAATCTCAAGGGAAATGTAATTCTCTTAGACTAATCATGAAGGGTTAATATACATCTCTCAAGTTATTAACCCCATGTTTTGAGGATTCATACCAACAGATATTTAATCTTAACTGCAAAAGTTTCACCCAAACCCAGGATCTGTGGTCCTCTTGGATTTATAGTCCAATCTGATGCTGAAATCCAGGCAAACAAACAGGCCATATGTGTTACAAAATACAAACACACGTTGCTCAAGTATGATCCCTCACCAGGGACCGCTCCAGTCTCCCATAATAGCTTAAGATTTTTGGGTTGGATCCAAAGATCCTACAATAAGCAATAGAACAGGTCAATCCTATTTCTTCTTTCTACAATGATTGATGAAGACATGCTGGTACTGTATTCCTCTTTCCATTTTCGGAAAGGTCAGAAATGCAGAAAGTTCATGGGCTATGTCAGCATTTGTGTCCAAATCCTTGTTTATAGAGTCAAAAGTTCCACAAATTTCTACATCCCTAATCCTTGAATTAATTCACTTACAAAAATCTATACGAACCACTGGAAGTAATTAGAACTACTGGATACATACAATAACAGGAGCTGTAACTAAAGGTGCAGTTTCAGCAATAATGTTTGTCTGGTACTGGGCATCCCGTCCAACAGTTTGAATGACCTAGCCAAAAGACCACCATAACAAAGGACCTCAATTTAGATGGTTAAGTATTTCAGAACTTAGAACACATAGAACACTAAACAATGTAGATGAAAGTTCTTCAATTAACTGTTGTTGAGACAAAAAGTGGAAAAGAAATAGTAGTCGTTGAAATGCAGACCAAAAATTCAGTTAAGAAATCAGACATCATGCATACCTTGTTGGAAAGTATCACAAGGTAATAAAGAGAAAACAACAGAGCCAAAGCAAGAAATGGGGAAGGTAATAAGCATGCACTCATGATGGCTAACAGGGCCAGGCTCAAGCTAAGAGAAACATTGAAATACAAGTAAAAATAAAAGAGGAAAAATATTCCTTCACTGCCTTGTGCTATTGTTCTTCTTATGGGAAAAGTATGAAATGGCATAAAAGGAGGATAGGCCTAAAAGAAGACAACCACCAAGTAGGCATTTCATAAGACAGACTCTGGAAGTTTTTATTTTTATTTTTGGATCCTGACTCTGGAAGTTTGATACAAGGATTCTCAGTCAACCAGAAGGTTCTTTATGTTCTCAAAACTTTAAATTTGCTAAAGAAATCCAAAGAAAATTCCAGTTTTCATTTGCTTGCAAATGCTGCACAAAGGGACAGGTAAAACATCATCTGCAAGGCAGACAGCCTCAATCCACCAGACATAATTTGAAGTTGGTTATGAAGCTGAAAATATTATGATCAGAGGTACTGGCTCTTCTATAATTGCTGCAAAGGTGAAACTAGGGAAATTAAAATAATAGGCTAATAGCAATATCTTGCTGCTAAGAAACTTCCAAGGATAATCTCCAGTTCAGAATAGTGACCCACAATAAGAACCTACTATGACCATCGAGACAATGGTGTCTGCAGGACTACTAGAAATGATTTCATATTTTCCTTTCCCCCTAGCTCTGAAGTAAATGCAGCATTTAGATACATGTTCACTATTTCACCCTCTCCAACCCATTTATTCACTATTTCACCCTCTCCAACCCATTTATTCGGCCAATCAAGGGTCCACCACAATGTGAAGAATGTGCATGTGCTCATACTGATCTTCATCTCCATTAACACTTTAAAAAAAGTTTTCAACATAGCACAAACACTTAGCTTGGTGTTGTGGTCAACAAGCTGCCAAAGATTCTAGGCGCCTAAGTTCAAATCCCCTCCCATCCATTCATCTTTTCTTTAATTTTTCATTTTTGTTCTACTTCCTTCCTTTAATTCTCACATTTTTGTTCTACCTCTTTCCTTTATTTCTCCATTTTGTTTTACCTCTAATTTCTCCATTTTTGTTCTACCTTTTTTTGTTTTCCTCCCAATCCACAATATTACGAAAATCAAATTACTATATCCTTTAGTTTACTTGCTGTTGACTTTGGCAATAATCTTACCGGTTGCCACCGCGACAGTTGAAAAGGTATTTTCAGTCATGAAGATTGTGAAAAATCGGTTGTGGAATAGAATGAGTGATCAATATTCGATGGTTGAATGATAGTTTAGTGGTATATAGAGAGATTTTTTAGATTGTGAATAATTGGTGACCCCAGTATATGAAATTCTTGGGTCCGCCACTGACTACAAGTATTTCCTGAGTATCTCAATTGTGTTTACCCATCCTATCCCTGGATAATCAATCTATATAGAATTTCAAAAGCTGAAGGAAAAAGGAAGTAATTTCAAAAAATTTGGTGTTCAAAAACAACTACATCTATGTTTCTGCTAACAAGTATGCATGTGAGTTCACCAAAATATGGAATCATCTAGAGCCAAAAAAAAAAGGTTCATTAACTAACTCAATGGCCATGATATTCAGTTAATCAATGACAAAATAACCAATGGGTTCAAAGTTGATGACATCATAAATCTATCTATATATATTATAAAACAAAGCGGTTTCTTTAAAATGTCTAGGCATACAAACAAAGTAACATCTATAACCGTTAGATTACTTCCTATTAACTTTGTAGCCATCGGATCATTTCTTTTTTAAAAGATATAGAAAATATTCTTTTAATAAATCCATACCTCTCTACCCTCACTTTTTAGGCAATGTATCTCTATGTAAATATTGCCTTTTATGCAGGGATATATATAGGGAGGTTCGCATTTTAGTTAAAATAAGGTGGTCCTTAGGAGAGAAGGACTATATATATGATCCGAACCGTTCAATGTGTGCAGAATGATTTTAAAGGTGCCCGCGAGAATTTACCAAAAATTATGACCGGAAAGTGCTCGTTTTGAGCAGTTTTTAATTGAACCGTTCATTAAATCTAAGATAAAAACTGCTCAGATCAAGCCTTTTCCGGTCTTTTTTTTGCTGATTTCTCATGGGTACCTTCAAAATCACGTTTTGATCACATTGAGCGACTCGGATTATCAAAATTTGATCGGAAACTATGAGGTATTTTTTAAGTGTTTTTTTGGGTGTCCCTTGAACCGCCCCGATATATATATATATTATATATATATATATATAACAGGGCCGGTTCTAGAGACAATAAATTTGACAATACTTTTGACAATATATTTTTTGGAGCCCCACAAATAATCGGAGCCGTTCAATTTGTTTAAAACATGTTTTTAAGGGTTCCCGTAAAAAATCAACTCATTTGGACATCGGCAAGGGCTTGATCGGCTCATTCAATTTTATTCTGTCAAATTTGACAGGAATCAACTAAATGAGCCAATCAAGCCTTTACCGATATCCAAATGCGTTAATTTTTTACGGGACCCCTTAAAAACATGTTTTAAATACATTGAGCGGCTCCGATCATTTGTTTGAAGGTCCCATGCGGGGTTTCAAAAAATCTATTGTCAAAAGTATTGTCAAATGTATTGTCTCTAGAACCGGCCCCATATATAACACCTCAAATCTCAATCTCATAGTTCCCAATCAAATTTTGATCTGAGCCGCTCAATGTGTTCAAAACGTGATTTTAAAGGGACTCGCGAGAAATCGGCAAAAAAAAAAAAAAAATACCCGGAAGGACTTGATTTGAGCAGTTTTTTATTGAACCGTTCAATAAAAAACTGTTCTGATAAAGCCCTTCCCGGTCATTTTGTTTTCTGATTTCTCACGGATACCCTTAAAATCACGTTCTGATTACATTGAACGGCTCGGATCATCAAAATTGGATCGGGAACTTTGGGGTGTTTTTTTAGGTGTCCCCGGAACCGTCCCGTGTGTGTGTATATACACCACACACACACACACTCTCTCTCCGGTTCCCCCAAGGGATCCCGAAAAATCTGCTCCATGCGGGACTTCACTCCCAGCCCTTGGATCTAATCCAAGGGCTAACGTTTTAAAGTGGAACACGCGGGTTAAAAAAGGGGACGGGTCCGGGTAATTATGTTTTGGGTCAAAACCCTATCCGAGTTTCCTTCCTTTCTGTTCTAAGTCACGAGAAACCAGAAGCACAGAAGAGCAACGATGGAGAAACGACCAAGAAGAAGAACAGCTCGTGATCTCGGAGTGTATATATATATATATATATATATATATATATATATATATATATATATATATATATATATATATATATATATATATATATATATATATATATATATATATATATATATATATATATATATATATATATATGAGCTGCTCAAAGTGATTAGAACGTGATTTTAAGGGTACCCGCAAGAAATCGGGCAAAAAAAAAACCAGAAAGGGCTTGATCGGAGCAGTTTTCATTTAACGGTTCAATAAAAAACTGCTAAAATCAAGCCCTTTCCGGTCATTTTTTTTGCTAATTTCTCGCGGGCACCCTTAAAATCACATTCTGCACACTTTGAACGGCTCGGATCATCGAAATTTGCTCGGGAAAGGGGAGTCCCGCACCGTAGACTGGTAAAGGATCCCTCACTGGATCCGTGGTGTGTGTGTGTGTGTGTATCAAAGTGGTAAGTTGGTAACTAACGATTTGTGGTGATTACAACTACCGCGTAGAGCAGTTGGGTAGAACGGATAATTTATTTAAGCTGAGAAACGTGCCTTTAGGCACGGGCATCCGCTTGGGGACAATATGCTGGAACACAAAAGATATCTCATGAAGAGAGAGAGAGAGAGAGAAGAAGAAGAAGAATTTTTTATTGCAAATTTCAATGATATCCATTGATAGGATTCACATACCGTCTCCCCCTCGTTTAGAAAGAGCTTAGCAATTTCAATTCCAGCCTGAAATATGCAGAAAAATCATAAATTTTAAAGACCTATTTACTAGAAAGAAACAACGGCTAAGTAGTGAAGCAAACAAATATTCATTCAGACTCTCCAGTTCCTACAACACATAAAAACATATTCTTGTTTTTGCTGAATTTCAAACACATACATAGTGGGGGATCCTAACCATAATAGATGATAGTGGTATGAGAAAGGTAAAAAGTGCTTAAGATCGCATGTTCGAATCCCACAGGCCATCCAAACCTGTGTTACAAGAAAACGCCAACACCCTGGCGAATTACATGTTGGAACGAGCGTTTCGAAATGTGGTGCACCAACATTCCAATACGATGAATATAGCGATCCAAATCAATCAAGACAAAAAAATGAGAAAAGTTGGTCATTATACTTCTAGAAATGTGTTTTACATGAACAACTATACAAACAATACTTCAATTTCATTGGATTTTTCATGTTGAAATGACGCAGCGGAATTAACAAGAAATTAGTTAGCGTACTAATCCAAACGAGATTTACACTTGAATCCACGAGCAACCTTGCGCACAAGAAAGATAAGAAAGAAACTCCTAGTATTATTGATGAAAAGTTAAGTACGAAATTAGGTTCAACCCCTTTTATTAGGCCTAACCCTAGAAACCCTAGAAAACATGCTGAAAAATAAAGATTCCCCGGAAATTGGGGAAACTACCAAAATTGAAAACGGAAAATAAAAATAAGACTTTCCCAACCGAAACCAACTTCTATGGAATTATATGCTAAGAGTTATTAACGTTCTAAAACTTTCCTAAAACAGCAAAAATATTAAATTGAAGGCCTAAACGAAAGAATTAGGCCGAAATCCACCATCAATCACGAGTTAGGGTGGTGAGTCTTGACCACAACGCGGTTTTAAGCCCCACCAAGTTTGGGCCGGATCTGAGCTTGTCCAAATTTTGCCAAATTGGGTAATCCGCAATTAAAGCTCGTTTGGGCTTCCGACGCTTCGACCGGTCCAAGTGATCCATGAATTCAGCCGCGACTTGTTCGACATCATGAAATGAGAACATTCTTTGATTGTAAGCTATATAGAAGCCTACTCTTGTCGTTCTGGAACTTAGGACACGTATGTACCATGTTCCCGTTCTCGTTCCTCAGACCAGAACGATCCGTGTTCCAGATAGCATAGATCCAAATATTGGGCCACTAGAGGATTTGCCCGGTTTTTAACTTCAAGACCCCGGAATTAATCGAGATGTGCGTAAACTGGCACAGACATCGGAAAAAAAAAAAAAACACCTTTAATAGATGATAATGGCCAAATGGGTATAACTCCCAATTCCGAAAGGAGAGCACGTAAAAATCATGTCCAAGAAAAACATGAAATAAAACCTAATAATGACTCAGTGTATGAAGTGGAAAGTAATGAAACCAGCAGGTCTCTCTCTCCCACTCCCAAAACGAGAGCAAGTAAAAATCATGTCCAAGAAAAACATGAAATCATCGTGACTCAGTGTACAAAATGGCTCTCTCTCTCCCTCCCTCCCTCCCTCTCTCTCAAAGGGACAAAACATTTGCCACAAAACTAATCGGAGCCCAACACGAATAATCGGAGCCATTCAATTTGTTTAAAACATGTATTTAAGGGGTCCCGTGAAAAATCAACTCATTCGGACTAACATATATATAAACATATGTATTTTTGAGTGTGTATGTGTGTGTGTCATACATGGACTCTTCCCAATAAATCAAGTACCTGTGAATGTGATACTCTTCTATAGTTCTATTTATACTTCTGATCCAAGACTTGTTATCCTACTGTATTTGTCAGTGTCCTTACATATCATTTTGTTGTTGCAATGTTTCAGTTTTGACACTCCACAACATAGTTTATCATGAGTGGTCCTGTACTTTGTAAAACGCCATTTTATCCCATGAAATACATTAAAATTTAAATATGAATATACAATCCCTTTTTTTCAAAGATCACATACCTTCCATTAGAGGTTTGACAGATCCGACTGTCGATACATAGGACAGATCTGATCCCAATAATACGTACTCATACCCAATGAAGCACCAACACTCGTAGAGATTGCCGATCGAGACTGCAGCGACACGTGACATGCCAGGAACAGGCGGGGACATGTAGGGGATATGCCATGTGGTATGTCCCTTACATTTTTTAATGTTTTTTTTTTTTTTTGTGGCGTGACACACATAGGGACACGGTAGTGTGTTATGTAAATTTAACAAGCTTTTCCAAGTTAAAATATTTATCAATTCAAAAGTAGTGGGCCAAAACTGTAAAATAAAACTTGGGAGAATGTGTACAGGTATACACTAATGGTGTTGATAGTACATTCGATAGAGTCCTAATCTAAACAGTTAGGTGTTACAGTATAGGTTTGCATAACTAAACAAATTGTTAAAAAAAATGGTGTGTCCCCTACCATGTCTGTCCCCCTATCATTTTAATCTCTCTCACTATCCACAAGATGGCATAAGAATATAATAGATGCTCAGAGAAGAAAAAAGAAAAAAAAAACACCCCTTCCTGTAGAGAGGAGCAGTGAACCTCACTCATGCTGCTAATTTTATTCCCCTCCATGTGATGAAGTCTATCAAAACTTCAAGTGGCAATAACAAAGCATTCCACTCAATCTCTCTAAAACTATCAAAAAATGGGGCAAATCCAAGATACGCAGTCATCCATTGCATTAAGTAAAGGAATCAACAGCAGAACCATTTTGATAAGAAAACAGAACGAAACAAGGGACGCCATATAGGCATATGCGATAGAGCCTCTTCCAAAGGATGGGATCAATGGCTCGTGCCACCTTGTTATAAAGGATGGGATCAATGGCCTCTGAATTTGATCAAAGCTACTGCAAAAGAACTTATGAAAATATGACTGCATTCTTTAGAAAAGTAAAACATCATCTTGTCACTAAACTCCACAACCGAGAATCTAATCCAAACAAATGGAAACCTTTGATAACAAAACCAGTCAAGACCTCTCAAAAACATTATCTCACTCCTCCTCCTACTTTACAACTAGGAACAGAGCTAGGATCTCATTTAAGGGACTGCCGATACTTAAGAAACAAAATACCCAGTATCCAGTCCGGTGAACCGATACTGATCCTCAAGCATATATCTAACTACATACATATATATCCCCACACAGCAAGTAAAATATTATATTAAACTAATTTTAAGACCGTTTATTTAGTGGGTACAGTCCATTTCTTAGATGAGGCCGAACTAGAATCCCAGTTACTTAATTCTTCCATTGATCAAGACCACATCATAAAAGAAAATATTTTGGACTATCTCCAGCATCTTTTTCATCACTCCCACATTTTTATTTGCTTAAGTATTTCCCATTTAGGATGAAATATACGAAGATTGACCTGCCACTTGTTATTCTGGACAAAACAAGCTTGTCTAATTCATGGGCCTTGATTTGAGCATTGTGCAAGTGCTTAAGGCTCCTTCGGCCATGGCCACAATTCTCATATAAGTCAAGGATTGGAAGAAAGCTACCATTGGCGAGAACTGGGCTTGGCTTGGTTGGTAGTCAATACGAAACATAAATGCTATCCATAGGGTGTCTGTAGCAAAGTTGGGGGTGGCAATGGCAAACGAGGGTTATGCTCTGCCTCAGTCCCCCTTTACAATCCAACGCTTTCAAAAATGTGACAGTGAAAAAGACACCCAATTACGGCAGTTTTTAGAGATTTGCACCATAGAATTTCCAAAACTTTGGTACTCCAACACTGTCCCACAGAAATAACATACTCCTACACTCATAATACATTGACCAAACATTCCCTCCCCTTGTCAAATCTCCATATTTGATTTCCCAAATGAAATCGACTTGTAAGTACACAGTTTATTACCCATATGTCCAATTGCATTAGATGTGCAATTGATATCGCAACAAAAATGATGTATACTAAACTCGACTTCAAAAACTGCCTTAAAAATATCTTTAAGAACTTGCCTAATTCTCTAATAGCCAAGAACAGAATTTTCAAAAGCACTTTGCACTTTGCTAATATGGAGTCAAATAAATAAAACCAAAGAGCATAAATGCTACTAAAAGGGATATGTGCTGTAATGTGATAACTTTTCTACGTGTGAGGGAGATGAGTACTGCCTTCTTGCTACTCAGTTGCTAATTTTGTTACTTTTGGATCATTAATGTGTAAGACAGTTGATCTCATCTCTCTACTGCGCTAGAGAAATCCTATCCTAAGGGGGATGTCCTTCGGAATTTATGTGTTTACCTGGGTTTGTTCATTCGAGCTGGCTGGATTGTTTGTGTGTGCCTCAGTTGGCTCTAAGTCTGCCTACCCATAGAGAATATCCATTGGAGTTTAATTTCTTCTTTTGTGCTGTTTATCTCCTAGTCGGGTTTCATGTCCAGCAACCTAGGCTTTTGTCTACTGGTATAGTTGCCTCGGTTATGGATACCGCTCTACAGTTTTCTAAGGCTTCAAGTACCATGATTTTTGGGTTCATGCTCTATGGTTTTTGCATCTGTAAATGAGGCTATTGTGTTGCCTCTCATCCCATGTACTCCTTTGACTGATTGTTCACTTTGTTATCCTTGGTGCAATTTTCCATTCCACCACTTAGGACTGCATCATTCAGGAAGTAAGTGGATTGGCTAAGTTACTCGAAGTTGTGGCAGGTCCTTTATCTGGTCTGGGCAGGACTCAATATCGCCATTGCGCTTGGGCCGTTTCTTAAACTCAAGCAGGTGTTTAAGTCTCAATCAGGCTCAAAGACTAATTCTTCCATCCATTTGTTTTCTTTCCCTCTTTCTAGATAGATAGGAAAGTCATATTTCTCTCTAGTTCTATGTAGCTGCTTGGTGTAGGCATTTTCAATTTTCTTTTCTTTCCTCCTGGGGTATGCGGTATCCCCTTGTAAGCTGTCTATTCGGTTAGCCTCTTTTTATTTCAAGCTGATTTACACACACAAAAAATTACCCCAAAATAAATAAATAAATAAAAATAAAATAAAATAAGAAGAAGAAGAAGAAGGGATATGTGCCTGGATTGTCTCCATATAGATGCCAATACTCCTCAAATACTTGTCATCCATAGGTATTTGACAATTCCCAAAACATTCCTATTTTGGAAATCATTTTTTGTTGAGAATCGATACTTTTGATTCCGTTTCCTAACACACTCAAAACTAGTTATGTGGCACTTAAATAAATCAAGGTGAAAATTGTCTGCTTAAAAACAAGACCACTTTTACTATTTCACATAAGAGATCAACTTTTGGTCAAGCTCAAGTAAACATAATACAACGTTAATCACTTTGATGTGAATTTGTTTAAAGTTTGAAACTGAAAAAATTCCACAAGCCAAATGACACGTAGTTTGCTACAAATAGCTTACGATATCGTTAATTTTTCTTACCTATATTCTATACATATTGATACAACAATTATGCTGATACGTTAAACATAACAGATTTTCCAACTATTCTTCGAAATCCCTTCTCTTTGACCTAGTCAAGCAGCAAGTATTCCTTCCATACACACTATATCCAATCCTCCAAGTCCTAAATGCAACTGAAATCCTATTCACCGATATCTGTCCCCATTCTTTTGATCGGCAACCACTGCTATCTGTTCATACACAGCCCCTAACTCTCCATTTTATGTATTGTCCCACACCAGAACCAATAATTGAGTTTCAACAAATAATCCATTATTTGCAGGCTGGCTCACTTGAGACAGTTATTTTGTTCAGTTTCCTTGTTCTCAGAAGAAAAAACTCAGTATTTTAAGAAACAAAGAAAATAAAAGGCTCCGAGATTAACGGAATCCCTCACAGACCAAAATGAATAAAACAAACAACTTCATTTTGAAAATCACAGAAGGACAAAAAAACAGAGCAAAAGAGAAACAAAGAAAGAAAACTGCTGCAATCTAAGAGATACTCCGTATACTGAAACTATCTCTTATCCACTAATTATTGCCTCTGATGGTTTCCAATAAATTAAGATCCACATTCTAACTCTAACAAGAAAAATGAATTCAACCCTCTGTAATAGATGAAACTATACAATTATCCAACTAATACATGTGCATAAATGTAGACTGTAAGTTATCAAACAAACCTGAACTAGTCCACCACGGTTATCTCTGAGATCAAGAATAAAAGAAGAGGCACCCAAGTCCTGGAGTCGCTTCATTGCTGCGAACTAATTTGTTAATTGAACTCCATCACAAAAGCAACTCAGATCACATTAACTAGTATTAGAGAGGAGGGTGGGGGTGGGGGTGTCAAGTTCTACAACGTTAGAGGGGCATGCTAAGGCACTAAATTATCTGGTTGAAGTTGCCAAGACTAAATGAGACTAACACATCTACCAGTGTCAAAAGTTGGCCCAGTCTATTCACTTATAAATATCCATCAAGTTTCCTGTTCAAATATGAGTTCCAATTCCGATACAAATACAAGTTCCTTTTTTGCTGACAAAAAAAAAAAGGTTCACACTCAAAGTCTCCTTCTATTGACTCGTGTTATGTCTCCTTCTATTGACTCCTGTAATGTTGAAGGTCTAAGGATAAGAAGGCTTTTTATCTGCCTTTCCAACTGAAGAGGCCTTTGGGCAAGGAGGGTTTTGATTTTTCTCTTAGCCTTTTGGGCAAGAAGTTCTACACTTCTATTCTAAATATTTGTGGATTTGAAAAAGAGGGTATTCATTGGCTGGGCAACAGTTGAGTGGCTAAGAATTCGAGGCCTTTCCCAAAAGCAACAGTCTCAATGGCGTATTAACATTGAAAACTGTTTTAGTGTTCTTTTTTTTTCATTTTAGTAAGGGATACATGTTTAAGTCGAAGTCACATGGTATGAGCATTTGTTTCTTGACACGTAGCTTACAAAAATAGATTAAGTAACAGAACCAGAAAAAAATCTTAATGTTTCACCATTTTTATTATTAGTTCTAGGCCTCTAGGATCATCTAATTACTATAGGATCAATAAGCAAGAGCTCATCAAACAGAAGTCAAATGGCAGAGACACTGCCAAGAAGCAGGTAGGGCAAAAGAGTCCTTAAATTATATCAAATCGCAGCAAAGAAGTGATTTTGCATTGAACTCATTTATTAGCATAGGGAAACAGCATCTCCTTTCAACAAAGAAAGGAAAAGCTGAATACAAAAATGCAATTCTGATGCAAAACAGTGGTCATGCTGTACAGAAAAATAAGCACATACCCGTAAGCAAATCTTTTCTCGCTAATGCATTGAACTCCTTTAGGCGCACATAACCAACAAAAGTTGCACCATTCTCTATTTGTTCTAATCGATAGAGAACCGGGGTGCGAGCAACAAGTTGTCTCTGAACTTCAATAGATTGCACAGGTCCACAGTTTCCGTGCTTGACCTAAAAACATCAATGCCACCAATACTTCAAGAATGTCCCATAAAAATCAATGGAAATATCAACACTCCAACATGTAAATGCTGCTCAACCACAACCTGAACAGTCACAAAAGTTTCATTAGGGCCTTGTAACAGAGACGATACTTCAAACGCAGACTTTCCCTTCACATCCACCCCATTAACTGCTAAGACTTCATCTCCCTGCCAAAAGAAGACACAATGTATAAAAAAAACTCGGTTATTCACTCAAACACTTTAATGGAAAAAAACACGCAGAATGTTGATTTTGAATAAACAAGCCAAAAAAAATCACCGATCAACACAGACAAAATCTGAGGAAACACATTTGAGAATAACAGTCTTACAAACACAGGTTTAGCAGCCTATGAAGTTCAACACTGTGGAAGAAAAGCAGGCATACGGAACATCTGTGGGTTGTTTTGTGTGCAATATACCACAGCACAATACTGTAGATGTACAAGTAACTGTTTTTAGCTTCCATTTTGGTTCTCTCCCCGTGGATTTGTAGGTGTTTTTGGCTGTCGTTGGACATGGCCTAGCCAGACTAGGTCAGGCTTTTGAGCTTGAAGTCTATAACTCGAATCAAGTGGCCGGATCAGAAGAACGAGGGTACTCATTTTTCCTTCCATGAAATCAATAAATGAGGGGATGTACATAAACACATCATCGTCCTGTACTTAAAACTACAAGGATTAGATTTAAGTGTTTCTAGTAATCGTCCTGTCATTGGTTGTCCACACTCCACAAAACAACTGAACACAAGGGCCTAAGAAGATGGCCAAATCAAGAGAGCTGTTAATTGTAAACATGATTAGTGTGAATGTTGAAGTCATAAGGTCATTAAAGTACGGTTTGCTGGGAGTCATAAAGTAAAAAGTTGTTTTCTCCTGCATTTAGAGAGATGATCCTTCCAAAGGAGAAGCCTTATCATCCAGGGTCAAGTAAAATAGATCTACATGAACACGTGTATACATACGCGCGTATATGTATACACGTACTTTTATATATATTGAGCTTTAGCTGTTCATGGCTACCACTGACAATTACACATACTTTTATATATACTGAGCTTTAGCTGTGCATGGCTACCACTGACAATCAGATCAACCAAAGCTGGATACCAAGAAGCAAAAATGCCGACACAAGTTCATTATACAACAGATGATACCATGAATTTCTTCATGTCCTTGCCTTCCTTTTTCATTACCATACATATGCCCAACCTGAAATCTAGTGGATAAGCACTGTGTATTATATTGTAGTTGGCCTCAGAAATCTGGCTTAAGTATCATTTCTGGATGATCCATTAAATTCGCCACAGTTGTCAAATCTTTGGAAGGCCGAGTGAAAAATTCAGCGAGCCACAAGGGGATTTAGTCACACATATAAGTCACTGCATTGCACCTTAGTAGTGTTGGAAAGCTCGTTATACACTGTTGGGCCATTTCCTAATAGTTTAAGCTTTCGGTGATGCCAAGGATGTAGAGGGTGCATGTTCCTGGTTGAATCCAACAAATGCTGCCAGTGAGCACACTGTCCATGAGGGAGGGTGTGTAGCAAAGTCCCATATACACTGTCCAGTGTATGTGTCAGAGGGCACCCGCACCTGAATAGCTAGCTTTTGGTGTTGAGTACTATCCAATACAGAGTTAAGTGCTACAAGAACTTTAGTTTTTTGGTTCAAATCTCTGTCTTTGCATGTTATATCCGTCTGCATTATGTTTTTTAGCTTCAAATATTGTTTCGCTCTTTGCATGGATGTTTGGGACACGTGCAAGACAGAGTTGCATCTGACTAAGGTTGTTGGATGCTTGAGATACCCCCTTTGACTTTTTCCTAACAGCTTAAGTTTTTGAAACAATTGTTTGGCCCTTTCCAAACAGCTTCTTTTGGAACAATTGTTTGGCCATTACCTAACAGCTCAAGCTTTTGGAACCATTGGTGATGTTATATGGTGCCAGAGCTAGAGTACGATAGGTGGGCAGTGTGTGCGTCCTTGCATGCAGTAGGTGCTGCTGATAATGCACAATGCCAGTGAGGAAATGTGCGAAGCAAAGTTTCATGCTGCTGGTGTGGAAGGAAGCTTCACTGGAGAACTGTATAAGTGTGATGCCACTCTACCCTAAATAGTTTTGCTTTGGGGGTTCATACCCAATTTTATGTAACAAGCAGTTCAGTTCTATATGTACTAAAGTATCCGCAATAGAGCGGCCCAACTTCCAACCGTTGCCACAACAATTAATTTTGGGGGATTACTAGCATTGTTGCCAAAATCAACTTCAAGGTAACCACAAGTCGCTAGAGGATATACTCGGTGCTACAATGTAAGCTCTATAGGAGAAAGATTACAGAGAACCCAAAATGTAAAAAGAACTGCAAAAGATTACAGAGAAGCAAAAATGTGAGAAACAACTGCAATCACATCAGTGCTATCTGCTGTAGAAGTACTAGATTAGGTAAAAGAAAACTTACTTAGTAACAATACAGATATTACCCATTTCACGAGAGTCATACAAATAAAAAAGTGACGTTGAATTAGAACAATTGTGCAGTTCATCTTTTTGTCGAAAGACAGAGATACACCAAAGGTATATTAGCATTTGCACCTACAAGTCAGGCTTCAAACCTGTCTCACGCCAGCAGTATGGGCAGGGCCATCCAAAATGAGTCCTAATACCTTCAGTTTCACAGCTCCATTCTCATCGGGAACTTCCCTAAGGTTTATTCCAATCCCAGTCATGTCATACCTTCCCATCTTGGAGAACTTTCATAATGATGAAAGTAACATATGCCATGGAATTAGAACACTGAAAACCTCGAAAGTGAAAAACACATGTTTATATGAGAGGTCAACCTCACGTGCACAAGAAAAAGTCTAGAAAGATTAAAAGACCAACTCAATAAACTTGTTCATGTAAAAAAAAAGATGGAGAAATATTAGCAAAAATAATCTGAATTAGGTCATTCGAACAAAGAATAACGATGACATAATGAAGCAATGACTAGAAATTGGTGAAAGAAGCAACCTGACCAGCAGACAAGTCATTCGAACAAACAAATGAAAGGAATAAGGATAATGCAGAAATTAGGAAAATTCGCCACTATGAACATAATGTGTAACTCGTCAAATATCAGATTTCCCTTTCCAAAAAGATTTTAGTAACAAGTTATGGTGCCAAGCATACTTCAGTAGTTATTTTCAGGTCACTGAGATCTTCTTCGACCCAAATCCTCATGATAGTACAAGTGTACACCTGTTTCCGCATAGGACTTCAATTGGAAAGTAATTTCCTTTGTTTCCTTGATCAGAATGATAATGGTTCCGCATAACGACTCCATTACTGTCATTCACTTTTGCTCCGTTATGAAGGAAAAACTGAATTTAGGTGATGTTTGATATAAGCACTTGTATGAGCAAAAACGAAAGACATGCGACTTTCGATTTTTAAATTTTTCCTTCTTTATTTTAGGTGCAATTTTCCTCGAGCAAACAAATGCTGGTCTTTTTCTTTTTTTTTACTGGTGCTTCTCTACACCAAATAAACATTAGGGAAAAAAAAGCTCACCCCGGCAAAATATATATATATGTGTAAAAAACGAAGACACCCAAGCAACTTAAGTCGCATTCCCCCAATAAAGGAACTCAAATTCAAGTCTGCATAAGGACCATAACTTACAGTACTTACCCACCAAAGAAACAGGGAAGTACTAATGAAAGAAAATGGTACTTATCATTTTTCAATTCCAAAATCACAATGAAAGTACTCTTACACACAAAAAAAAATCAGAGGCATAGCACTCGATTATATACCAGTTACCTCTTACAGCATCAGGAGTGACAATATAGTATTGCCACGAGGGCAATGCTATTCTCTCACTGTCACAAAATCTTAATTTCTTGAAAACTTTTCAATATTTGTTTATATTTTCAAAATGTGCGGAAATGACAGCAGGAGAAGCATTGATAAGCAAGGCACCTAGACTAAAGCAAGAAAACTGAAAAGCTATCCAAATGTAAATAATCAGAAAACAGAAGATGGAGGATCGATCACCTCAGCGGGAGAAAGAAATCTTGTATAGGGGTCACCCAAGCTAGCCAACATCCGTCGGATCATGTCATGAGCTTTAGATCTCGTCTGAATGGAAGTGGCTAAGATATCTTCTTTCTTTCGCTGGAACCAAAAAGGGCCAAGTTCGTCACATATAGTCCAATAATGGGTAACCAAAGTGTTCCGTAGGAAAATGCTATTTGTTTGGTAACCACTAGATTCTAGATATGACGATAATATCTTATTAGACAATTTCAGTTTCTTATTTTAAGATTGTCCTATTATCTAATGTGCACGCTGGCAATAAAAGATAAGTACATATACAGTCATCCACAAATAGAAGCTGTTAAAGCATCCAACTCAAAACTATTTGGCAATGAGTGGAGAGGCCGCCTAGGCTCATATACTAGTTTTGGAGAAGATAATTCACCAATGTGGGACAAATTCCAACACTCATAGCTTTAGGGTAACTCCCCCTAGAAGTAGGAAGCCCCTGCACATGCGACCCCTGACTCGAACGTGGAGAGGTCAACAAACGATCCATAACATAAGGATCACAACAAACAACATTGCACTTATGGCACAAATAAGGGGGAACAAAGTCTCCGAAACCCTAGCTCTGATACCATGTTAAAGCATCCAATTCAAAACCAATTGGCAATGAGCTGAAAGGCTGCCCAGGCTCATATACTCGGTTTGAGGAGATAATTAACCGACGTGATCATGTGGGACAAACTCCAACAGAAGCTATACCCATCTAGATAAACAAGATCGACAAAAACTAACAAGCCCAAGTGAATGGACCACCAACTGTCACTACCCAATTGAGAAGCAAAAAAGCTGTGGGCAATTCTCCCGAAAGCAATCATGCTTCACTGCCCTCCTGACTTCACGCCTAGCATCCAAATTAAACACCCCCATCCAACATTCTGGGAATCATCCCTATAGACAAACATCTATAGCGCAACACAACTGTTAGATGAAGTCCATCCAAACGTAGGTAGAAACACATGTTACACGGCTCTCATGAGACCAATATGACAGAGATGGGAAAAACTAGGGAGAAAACCTATTATCATGTAGTTTATGGTAATTGTTGTACATCACTGAAGGACTGCAAGGGCAAAGAGGTGAAGGGAGAGACAGAGGGCGTGAGGTCAGTTGTGGTTGAAGACACTCAGAATAGAAAGATAGAGAGGCCAAAAACAAGAAATGTTGACGGTACCATGATGATGTTGGAAACCTGGAAACCAAATCCCAAGACCCGGTGATAGGGCAGATGGTTTCCAACCAAATCCCAAGACCCGGTGATAGGGAAGATAGATTAGACATCAAAAAATTTCCCAATGCTATAATAATCCTTCATGGAAGAAACTAGGGTCTCGTGCCGATCAGAAAAAACTAAGCCCAATGGATCACGAAACTTGCAAAAATAATGCCAGGTCACGAACAGATACCACCTGATTACACCTAATGATCTTCTACACTATTACGCATCTTGTGTTTTTGTGGCATAAGTTGGCAACGAATATGTATTTCCTCCACAATGTAATTCATCTGGTTACAAAAATTGGAACATAAAAAACATGCCTAAGTGAATAGGCACGAGCTGTCATCCTATACAAAAAGAGTGCTGACATATGTCTTCTCCCCCTTGAGAAGCAGAAAAAAGCTTTGGGCTCTTCTGACGACAGCTATCACATTCATTGCCCCTCCTCTCAACCTTGACACTGCATGAGGACCTCATCTGTTCTTTCTCCCTCATGCTCTAGTTACTTCTTATTTTAGTAGGAGTGTTTCTGCCATAATATATACTAAATACCATGCTTTCATATCATGGAACTAAGCATTTAATTTGATTAATTGTCAACAGAACCATTTTTTCCACTTCAAAGAGTGGGCAATGTTCACAATTGAAACTATAAGGAAAAAGAACTGACAAGGGGGGCAGCCTCTTATTATCACGAGTCTAGCATTCGTCATACATTCCCAGAGGACTGCAAGGGCAGAGAAGTGCAGGGAGAGGGAGAGGGAGAGGGAGAGGGAGAGGGAAGTCAACCATTTGTTAGAAACAAACATTTTGAAGACACTCAGAAAAGATACATAGATAGCCAAAAACAAGAAACATTTACTGTACCATTGGAATTGTTAGAAACTGAGTCCTAAGACCCAGTGATAGTGTGTATAGATTAGACATCAGAAATTTTCTCACTGTTGTAAGAACCCTACGCAATGAAAACTAGGCTTTTACCTCATCTCTCTAATTTCATCTCACGCAGCACGACCAGAAAATAAATTGAACCCGTTGGAACACAAATACCGCAAAGTGCGAAGAGAATGTCTGGCCGATTAAACAGACAGTCACAAACAGATTCACCAGCAACAAGCAGATCAAACTCAATTGCACCTAACGATCTCATATCCTATTCCCGTGTACTCCTGATCAAAAACAGAGAGTGGGCTCTAAAACATGGGTTTTGCTCGATTAGTCTTTCTACCATAATTTTTAAACTTTCTTTTCAAAAAGCTTTTAAATAGTTTTTAAAAAATTGCTCATCTCACGTTTCGAATGCAAATTCCACTTAGTTCAACTTTTGTGCAGAAAAGATCACTAGAAAAAGTATTTTCAGTATTTAACTGTAAACCACCTAAACAAGCACAAAGCTTGATTTTATTTTTCTGAAAAATCAATTCAGGATTTGAACCGAATGGAGCCATGATCTTCTGCGCTTTCTCTCACAAATCACTCTTAGTATCTGGAATATTAAGTCCTTGTAAAAATGTAAATAACTAGAGAACTGTACAAGCATGTGTAAATGCTACAGGAGGCAAACAAAATCCAACAGGGACTAGGTTTCCTACCTATGAAGCACAGATAATTCAAGATGGTAGTCTCATTCGTATCATATTTTCATTGATACTCCTCAATTACTCATGAATACATATACAAAATCTTCACAATTTTTTTTTTTTTTTTTTGAGGTATCAAATACTCTTCATCATGTATAACTTCTGTAAAAAAGAGATTGTGGCACTTCTAGCATAGTTTTGGAGTAAAATAGTTAGCAATAAATAAAAGTATTGGTTTCTAATAGTTTACTTCTTTTTATAGTTTTCGGGATTGACATCGTCAGCGTTTCATACATGTATTCTGCAAAACTGAACTTCAACAACTAAATAAGCAAACAAGCATTCACCGGGAAAAAAAAATAAGCAAAGAAGTTACTTTGTATACAAAATTGTGCATCTAAGACTTGAAGAGCAAAATTTAAAGGCACAAGGAAGAATGTAAAAATATTTTATTGTGCTAATTAATGTGAACAGATTATACTTGACAGAGAAAATATTCTTAGGAGCTCTTAAAAATTAAAAGTAAGGTTCCAAAATTGATGCCTATTTTCCAAAGATGCATGCTAAGAAAAACACAATGGTTTCTCACCATTCTTGTAATTATCTAGAATATAACGATAAAGATTTACAAAATCATGTTTTTATCTAGTGTATCATAACCGTATCCATATCCGACATATTTGAATTTCCTCATATCACTGAATCCGTATCCTTATCCTGTAATCGATGCTTTGTAGCTTCTTATGCAAGCAGAAATTTGTAATCCAACCTCAATGGTACTTCTATTTCATAAATCATAATTCATACCACCACAACATTATCATTGCACTCCCAGCCTTATCTTAAAATCACATTTCGAGTTTCATGTTAGGGGAGTGATTTTCACACTCCCCTTTTTGATATCCACACTCCCTTTTTAGTTTTTTGTTTTTTAGTGTTGGAAGTGTATGTAGTTTTTTTGCTAAAAGACAAAAAAGGGAGTGTGTGGATATAAGAAAGGTGAGTGTGAAAATTATTTCCCTTCATGGTTTTTTTTGGTAACTTAATTTTCATTGAGAAAACCAGGCAAACATACAATCTAGAGGGGCATTCCCCTTCAAACCAAAAAAATAGGTACTGCTACATCCCGTAATCAAACCTCAAAACAACAAAACAAAGTATGCAAAAACACAACAGGAGGAATGCTCCAAGCCAAGCAGATCAAGCCATTTTCATCAGTTTTCTTCACCTTCCTCCAAGAAATAAAACTTGCCCTGAGGTCAGAAGTTACCTTGGCAATCCAAAGAACTAAGGGATTGCCTCTGAAAGACCCTCCTGTTTCTCTCACACCAAATGCCATACAAAACTGCTGCCAAAGACAGTTTAAAAATGGAGTGTTTGAACGAAGAGCTGCTTCTATGATTAGTAGCCCATATCAACTAAAATTGAAGGTCCATAGCAGATGTTGTGACTTCATTTACGTGCAAAAAATGGGACCAGATACTGGCAGAGGAAGAACAGAGGAAGCATATGTGGGTATGGGTTCCTAAAGCCATTCCACAGAGTACACAAACCCCATCAAGAACACTACCCCAGTTCAACAATCTATCTTTGGTAGAAAGTCTTCCCAAAATAGCCATCCATTCAATGATGGCCCACCTGGGTACGTGGTGAGGGAACCATACAATCTTGCACCAAGGCACAACAGGATTTCCCTTCATGCTATTATATAATTTCTTTTATCTCCCCATGCTAGAATTACTGATATCCATCAATTAAATTAATTACCCACAATTATAGTACTCCAACATTTCATATGTCATTAAGATAGTCCCCCTAACTCATATGTCAGATATAAATGTCCACATGCGGGATTAGATATAACCAAAACTTATAAGTTTCCTTCAGGGAGTATCATCTTTCCCTAAACAGGGAGGTGGCCCTCTATATTAATATCCACCATACACCTTATCTTATTAGTTATTACCTAATTCGTCAAGCTTATTGACACAAATTAAAGAACTCACTCTTCGATGAATTCAAAGTGAGAAACAAGAAATATACACGTCTAGGTATTACGGGTTTACAAGCATAGGGAAGATGTCAATTTTCTTGTATAGTCCATATACATATAATTACCTCTATGTGGCCCCATGTGTAGTAGCACAGTGAGTTGAAAAAATTATGGCATTTCCCGTAGTCAAGACAAAGACAAACTTACTATAATATTTTGCTAACAGTCTTACTAAAATATTGTGCTAACAGTCATATATCCAATTCTGTCTAAACTATTAAATAAATCCCACATACTATAAGAACCGACAACGACGATCTACTATTTCATGTGTAAGCCTAACTTTAAACTAGATTATCTATTGTGTAGCACAAAAGACACACTAAGTAATCCAATCACACATTGCCACAAAGGTGCATATTAAAATGGAATAAGTGATTTTACTAACAACAAACCAAATCAAATACTTAGTTTTACTACATAAAAGGATGGCTTTTACAATATATCAATAATATAAACACTCCTTCCAACTATTTCCTTTATACAAGATAATAAGAGGCTTTCTCCCTTTGCCAGCTATTATCCTATCCTCTTTCATATCGGTCTCTATGCACCGGGTAGGACAATTACTATACTGTTTGCAACTGGATGGATTTTGTCATACATTTTCAGTGCACTATTACAGTTCGTGTATCATTGACCACGGAAATCATTGCATGAGGGTGTTTTAATTGATATGACAGACGTAAAGACAAGCAGGGCAATGAATGCGATAGATGTCCACAGGAGTGACCAAAGATTTTTTGCTTCTGGTGGCGACCGTGGCATGCAACTGGTCCCCCACTCACTTAGGCTTTATAGTTTAGTATGGGTAGTATAACCAAATGGCTCTACGTTCATCCCCAACATTGCCCCAAAAACCCTAGATATGCAATGCCTTGCAACTGGAAATTCCAAACTCTGGTCCAGTGGAATTACTCATCCTAGAGATTATATATCCCTCATTATTAGGCCTGGCCGACCAATTAAACAGGCCGTAGGATTTAGTTTCGTTTTCCACACAAAGTAAATAAATGGATGAAGTATATCCAAGCTGTGGAACCCGAAAACTCAAAAAAATCCATTATGGATAAAGCATAAGATAATGGTAATCGGTCAAATGGATCAACAACATTGCATATAAGCAGGATTATGATAACACGTAAACTTTTTTGCTTTCATAATCAGAAAACGTTAACATGTTTATTGACCGAGTTAGAAATGAATTGGATTTACTGCCCGCGGGAGGTCATTTCTGGAATCCACGGTTTGAATGAAGTAATTAATTGCAAAATCAGTTCTACAGAATACGGATATGCAATGGTTTGACATAATCCCCTTCGGTGGGGTAATCCATGATATGTGATTATACATAGCTTCAGTTTTAGTGCAGCCAATAAAATATGACCATTTTCCGTTCAAAAAAAATAAAATAAAGATGACCATACGTCTCTATTTATACATACACGCATGCATAGATACTATGTTCATGTAATGGAGTGAGAATTACAAGCCAAGTGTCGGGGGACCACCGGTGGCGAGCAGTGTCGAGAAAGCTATCATTGACGATCTCCCAAGCTTCCTCCACAATTCCTTCGTTCGTAAGGGATTCGGGAGCCGCGTCGAAGCTGTCTTCCCTCTCCTCTTGTCGACAGTATTCTGTTGAGTGATTTTGGGGTTGGTTGAGGGGTGAAGGGAGTGCGAGAGAAGAAAGGGGAGATACGGCTAGGCCCAAGGAGAGAGCGCCAGTTAGGGCACTGAATAGGGTTTTCTGTGGCCAATTGAGAGTCGTGGAAGTGGTAGTGGTGAAGAGAGTTTGGGGTTTGTTGGGAGTAACCGGTGGGAGTGGTAGTGAAGCAGCGCAGTTGCAGAGGAGGACCCTCATCATCTCCTCGGGACCTCTGCCTTGCTTCTCGGTCCTGAACTTCCGATCTCAGCGGTTGTATTTGGATGTATGGGGTATCTATCATCTACTCCGCATCTATCTACTAGAGTTTATTTTTTCGTTTTTATCTAGAGTTTATTTTTTCGTTTTTATTAGGGGTGTACACGGTCCGGATTGGTTCGATTCGCCAGAAAACTAATACTAACCGGATCATTTCTAACGTTCTAGAAATTGAGAACCAAAACCTAACCAATATATGTGTGGAACCTAACCAAAATCAAACCACAAAACCTGTCCAATTTTAGTTCGGTTCCAATTCTATCCAATTACCATACAAACACTTATTCACAAAATATAAACTCATAAAATTTAAAATTTAAAGCATCAAATAACTCATAAAATAATAATAGACATTTTTATTAAGAATCAAAAACCCAATATGGTTCATGAAATAAAAAACTCATCAATAAAGTAGCCAAAACCACTTATGGAATAATTAATTTTGGCTACTGAAAAACATTAATGACCCACTATATTTAGGACTAAAATTAAACCTATATCATATCATAAACTATAAAAATGACTAAAATTAAACATATATCAAACTATAAAATATAGCCACGTCTACAGAACAGCAGCTCCGATGCCCAAAATATCACTTAAATCAGCAGCACTAACTTCTTTCATGTTCGAAAAGTAGATCAATCTCTACACATATATTTATTTTTATATAATTATATATATTAGTTCTAAACAGTCTGATCCAGTTCTAACTATGGTTCTTAATTGAAAACTAGTAACCGAACCAAAATTAATGATTCTTATTTTTTTGGAACCATAACCTGACCGTAGAACTGCAGAACCGGACCAAATAGGATGGTTCAATCCAGATCAGACCGGTTTTACAGTTCGGGCAATTTTCTTGAACAACCCTAATTTTTATCCCCTAAATTATAAGAGCGCGGCTATTCGCAGTTACATATTTTCTCCTATAGTCTGTTAAAAATTTTCAACTATACTCAACAGTTAGTTACCGAAATTGAGATACATTTTCAGCACCCAATTACCGAAATATAATCTTTTTTCCAACAGCTATTTATCGAAAATGTAAGTATTAGCAGTTGTATACCGAAGGTTGAACATATTTTCGACATGCAGTTACCGAAATATAATTTTGTTTTCAGCAGCTATTTACCGAAATGTTATTTATGATTTTCAACAACTACTTACCGAAATATAGTGGGCTAAGGGAGAAAATACGTGGCTGCAAATAGCCGCGCCCAATTATAAACATTTTTTTACTTACTCCCTAAACTATTAATTTAACGATTTCATCCCCCAACTATCATACTATTACCTACTTAGTCCAATAGATAACGAAAATTAAGAATTTGGACAGAAAATGCCATGGCTCTCTTTGGGACCCCGTAAACTAGATACTTGATAGGCCCGTTCCGCTTTTGTTGCTTAAAAAATAAATACTGATATGCAATTTTCAAGCTTAAAAATAATAGACTTACTAAAATCAAAAAATATGCAACATGAATCTTATTGGATTCAAACCCTGCAAAAAAAATAAAAAATTATTTTTGTAAGTACATTATTTTTAAACTTGAAAATAGATCCTTATTTTTAAAGTACTTATTTGAGAGGGCAAAGTGGGGCCTTAACTCTTCCAGGAAGGGTTATTTCTTTCCTAGAAGAGTCTATTTTTAAATCTGAATCGTTGAAAATACTTAAAGGTAGCTTGAATGTGCCCTGCAGCCTTGTAGTGCACCCCTGCTGTTTAAGGCTGAATTAGCTCAATCAAATGACAAATGATTATGTGCGGGCATGCCAGAAAAGAACTAACTTCACAAAAGAAATTATTCCTTTTAATTTGATTTGAAACAACTAATTTATATCAGGCAACTGTGTTATCCGTTCAATTACCTCAACTAAGAGGATTTTTCCTTAAAGTGTCAACCAAAACAAAGAATTGACCCTCCTCAAATCAAAAAAGATGATTGAATACAAACGAACCTGAATCTAATCAAAGGTAAGTCTATATACAAACACTCTTGAGATTTTACTAAGACCAACGCAGGAGTATAAACACACTGAATTTAATCAAAAAGGCGCTTATAAACGATTAAGATGTTTGAACACAAACGAGCCTGAATCTAATCGAAGGCAAATTTGTGCATAAACGCTCTTGAGACTTTTTAAGACTAATGCAGGAATATAAGCGCACTGAATTTAATCAAAGAGAGCCTATAAACGATTAATCTTTGATAAGAAGAAGACTGAAAGAAACAAAAAACTTAAATTTAATCAAAAGCAGTCTTACATGCAAACTAGCCTTCGATAAACTAAGTCCTAAACTACGATAAATCTCTGAGCAATCATATTGAGCATGAGTTGTCAGATGATAAGATTTTTGTCGGGGGGTTCTTTCTTCAACTTCTTCTTCTATATATAGACGCCGAGCCTGCCTTCGAACTCCACGTTTCCAATTGATTCCCTGCATGCACTCCTAATTGCCTCATAAAACGAGGGATTAATCATCGTCCGATAGTTTTAATGAGTAATCAACGGCTAAACCTAGTTACCGTCTTAATTACCCTTAATTGATGCTCAAACGCTGCTGTTTCCCATCAAAACGATACCGTTTAGTGCTAAAATAATATCGCCATTAACCCTATGATCCCTTGTATCTCGGGTCCAAATGGGATATGTTCTGATAGGCCAAAACACTGTTTGATGCCACGTGTAATTTTCTCATTGGGTAGCGTATTTTAAGATGTAAACACACCCCACGCATTAACATCTTATTTAAGATAATTAAATAAGTGTTAATGGTGTACATATCTGCCCACGTCCCCTAAAATTACGGATGCATTGGGTCATGGGAGGAGTCTGTTTTCATGCACGTCATTTAAACTTCTCAAAGAAAGCTGCATTAATTCTTTTATAAATAGCGATTAAAGTTAGGGTTTAAAGAATCACTGCTCCCTTAAACCTCTTCGAAGTAGAATCCTCTCTGTTAAGAAACCTTACAGCCATGGACTCTCTCCCAGAAATTAACCTTGTTCTCGACAATCTCGATCACCAATCTCACTCATCACACACATCTCCTCTAAACTCTCCTCGATTGTTAGCAGGAAAGATTCTTTCTGACCGAACCATTTGCCCACGGGTTGGGACTCTTCTCTAACCCGTTCGAATTCGGTTAATGGGACCGAATGGGGCGCATGGGAGGAAAAACCTGCCCGCACCAACACTGACACTATCCTGGTCAAGTTTGACCAACCCGACCTGACTCCTAACAGGTTTCATCACTTTCGAACCCTGTTCGCGAGTCAATTCTTGCCTCTGACCAGCAATGACACCATTCATATGGGTATGCTAGAATCAATTTACTCCTCCCTCAAGTTTGCTCCCTATCTGAAACAAGAGGAGAACTACCTTGGGCCGGTCCCCTACTGCGACTTCAAACGCATGGCCCAATCTCAGAGAGCCCTCTGGCTTACTGAGGTGAAAACTCCTCGCTACCCTGCTGGCTTCGAAGAGTCAAACGAACTGACTCCTCTCCCAGAGGAACCTGACTAGTTTGGGGAGGTGACCAATCTTGCTGTCAACCCTCCCCATTTTCAGTGGCATTGTGGGCTACCATAGCCCCGGGTGGATATCGGGGCTGCCCGTAAAAGAAGCGCCTCGCCTTTTTGAAAATTGATTCGAAAAATTTTGAAGAGTCGCCACCCGGATTTGTGGTTCGCCACCTGAGAAACCGTTTTGATTTGAAAATGATTGATTGAATTGAAAACCAGAGACTTGTTAAGGGTTCGGAAGCCACGTTACGAGGGGGAAAGGTTTTACGGCACCCCCCTCGCCCGATTCGAAATCGGTCTCTACTAAACATTTGTGGGATTTTTCGAAAGGTTTTGTTCCAATGGTCAATTAGCAAGTATTTACAGAGATAACAGGTAAAGGAGTGCATGCATGTGTAACTGTACAGTGAGTGATGACAAATGACCATGCAAGATATACAAATTAAAAGCAAGATAAAGCCTTGTCACTGAAATCACTCTCGAGCGCTCGGGAGTGGTCCCGAGCGCTTGGGAGTGCTTGAATCCCAACCCTGCAAACTTTGTTAGTGCAACAGAGTATATAAAAAAAACAGGTGCAATACTGTAAATATGAACCTAAGTAATAGGAAACATCACACAGGCTCAACAGAAGGCTTGAAAAAAACCGGGATCAGGCCCCATTCTTCCAAACTATGTATCCTCGCCATTCTAAGGAATTTCTTTTACAATCTAAAAGGCTGAGGGGTCACATGCAAGGCATGCAAAAGCAACATAAAGACTAGCATGGAGGGAGATTTAGAAATGATAACATGCAGATAACTCCCGAGCGCTTTGGAGAAGACTCGAGCGCTCGGGAGTAATCCACACTCCCGGGATGGTTTCAAACAACTAAAGCCCTTGTTTCAGCATCTTTATATAGCAGATCATCCTATTTATCTTGCATGCAAAGTACTTCTCACTTTGATCTGCAGAAGGACATTCTTTTACCTTTCTTTTACATGAAAACAGTCCTTATTCTTTTTTTTGAAAATCAGGTCAGGTACATCAAAAGAATTTTAGTAGTACTCTCTTTGCTTGAAACTTGTCCCCATACTCCCTGCATGTTAGTTTGAATGCTGGAAAACAAGAAAGATAAAATTGGCATCACTCTCGAGCGCTCCAGAATAGTCCCGAGCGCTCGCGAGTACTTCCGATGCTGCATGCATGGAAAACATTCATGGCCCTTTTGCTCTTGTTTTAAAACTAAGGCTATCCCATCACACTCTCAGTATTGAGGACTGGAGTGAGCTGGGAAGCCTCCCTCAGAAGGGAAAACAGCCCTGCTTTTGTTTGAAATCAAGGCATGAGACTTATACCTTTTGTTTGGAACTTTGATCCTTGAGGAAAAGCTTGGAAGGATGGAAGAGGAGTGAGGATCAGAGGTTTGTCATGGACTGAACTCCTTTCCTCTTCTTGAAATTTCTTGGTTATTTTGCCTTTGAAAAGGGGGTTTTTTGCATGAGAGAGAATGGAACTTGTTTTCTGCTTTGAAAAACCAGAGAGAGGGGTTCTAGAGAGAGAGTTCGTGCCCTCAAATGAAGACCAAGCCTCCTTTTATAGCCAAAACATAACCTATGGTTTAAAATGGGAAAAATGAAATTGGGAATCCAGCTGAGATCTTCTGCCCTGACTCACCTCTGACTGAGGTTGAGTGAGGTCTAAGGCAAAGACCAGCCTGAAACGGTTGAAATGATGGCTGCATGGATAGTGGGGGGAGCTCCCACATCCATAGGGCAGTACAAAAGTCTCGAGCGCTTGGGAGTGGTCTCGAGCGCTTGGGACTTCACTCTCGAGCGCTCGAGAGTTGACTGGTCAATGGTTTTGGAAAAGGTCTGGAGCGCTTGGGATTGATCCAGAGCGCTTGAAAATGATTTTTGACATTTTTATTTCCCTTTCAAAGTTTCTTCCAGAAGCATCGTTCCATTGGTACAAGGCTTGTTCGATCCCATATTCATCATTGGGGAGCCTCCGGGCCACGAATCAAGGAAATTCGAATCGTCCAAATTGGGGTGTCTACAGGCATTATGACTATTCCATCCTTTCATCTGACAAGGGTAAAGCTTTGCAACTTCTTGCTGCTTTCTCCTTCCTGGATGTCTCTATCCTGGAAGAACAAGTCACATTAACCAACTTTAAATAGGCTTGTGAAACGCTGGTCTTATGCACCATTCCTTCCACGGTTTCCTATCAAATTCATTGCTTCTTGGACTTCCTGCCAATGATCAGGACATGGCTCGAAGCTAATGCCGCCGCCTACTGCTTTGACCAAGATCTCCAAGACTACGCTCTGGTCAAAGACATGATTGAGAAGCTAAACAACCAGATTCAAAGCTTCCAATCCGAGTCATTCGAAGTGGTGCCTGCCCATGCTGACAAGAAGCTTCAAAGGTGCTTCAAGAGGAAACAGATGAAGCGCCCCTCAAAGGAAGCTCGACTCCGAAGGAAGGCTAAGGCCTTGGTGCTCAGCTTCAGGCCTCTTTTGGAGAAAAAGCTGGAGTCAGATGCGAAGGAGGACATGAGGATAATGGAGCTGAAATTCCTCCAATTTGCTTGGAACAAGTTCCACAGCCTTGTCACTTGGTCCTTCCCTCACTACTTTGAGAACAAGAAGGCTGCTGCTCAGCACCCAGGCCCTTCGAAGGCCTAATCTGCTCTAGTAGCTTACTACCAGTAGGAATTAGCATTTTCCTTTTGTTGTTTTTTTTTTGTAAATATGCAAATTTCCCTTATGTAATCTTGGCAGTTGCAATGAAATTTTCCCTTTCATAACAATGTTCACTTGGTTTCAAGTTACCTCCGATTATGGGTCATATTAACAATTAACGCAAAAACAGGCCACTTCCTGACGTGGGCTCAATAAAGGCCTAGCCCAACTATAGGGGTATAAAAGCAAAAATGATTCAAAATCACCCACTACGCCTAGCACACTCGAACTTCTCTAAAACTGAATCCCTTTTCCTCACTTCCTCGCGAAACCGTTGAACCAGACTGAATCGATGGCTTCATCTAGCCAACCCACCGTGGAACATCCAACTCCTTCGCTTGCTCTGAGATGATTCGTCGAAAAGAAAGTTCAGGGATCAACTGAAGATTCCTGTTTCGATGATCGGGTTTTCATCCCAAACCCAAAAGAAAAAGGTACATTTATTTTGGGCCCTTAATTCGTAGGGGAAATTCCTGCTGCCCTATCTCTCTATTACCCTCGATTAAGGGATGCTGACATTCGAGCCTGTTCAGCCATAAACTGGCAAAATTTTGCAAAGAAATCATTCCCTTGCTGGCCAACCCTAGATAGAGATTGGAAAATTTGGACTACTCGAATGCTGGCCGAAAAGTCAGACGATCTCGAGAAAGTGGGTTTGAAGAACATTATCACTCTTCTTCGAAGAGGAATTCCTCAAAATCCACCCCTAATCCAGGCTGCCCTAGCCTTTTGGGACCCTTCTTTTAACTTCTTTAGATTCAATTGCGGCATGATGGCACCTACCATCTTGGATGTTACCCAAATGTTGGGCCTTATCCCTTATGGCTCCCAATTCAACCCCACCAAAGAATACACTCCCCCCGTGGGGTTCACTCGTGTAACCGCTGCCAATGGGGCCTGTAGAGACCCGTATTTTTCGTAAATTGTTTAAAGATTTATAGTTGAAAAGAAATGAGGAAAATGTGTCTTTTTTCTTAATTTATTTGATTTGGGGGTTTATTGTAAGAGATTGTTAGTTAGAGGAGTGGATATGTAATTTGGTGGGTGTGTGAGTATATATAGAGGGGTGTGTGTGTAGGGCATTAAAAACCCCAAAAATATCTCTCTCTCCTCACGTCTCCCTCTCGGCTCCCTCTCTCTCTCTATGGAGTTCTCTCTCTCTCTTGCTCTCTCTCAAAACTCCACTCCATCTTCCAAAACCCACAAGGACCCATCTCTATTTCATCTCTAGAACGCAACCTTGGGCTCGTATTGCGTTGGGTGAGGCTCGGGGGGAAGATCTTGGAGGATTTTGAGCTTTGAAAGCTAGGGCTCGTTCGTGGATCTCGGGTGTGAAACTTCTAACCTTGAGGTAGGGATTTCTTACCTCTCTTATATGTTTATGTGTTGATTTGGTGTCCAAAACTTGCTTGGGATCGTTGTTTGATAGCCTTGTGTTTGCCCTTGAAATCTTTGTATCGCGCTGAAATTACTAGGCGCTACCCGTAGTCCGTTTTTGGTTCTACCCGTAGCCGTTGATCAGTAGCTGAACATTTGTTCCGCTACCCGTAGTCCATTTTTGGCCCTACCTGTAGCCACTGCAGAATTTGCTGTTTGTTCCAAACTTCATTGTTTTGAACCCCGATCGTTTCTGAACTCTCTTGGACACCTCCAAACCTATTTCAAGCATGCTTAATTGGATTCCTTTGGTCTACTTACGTTATCCTCGTCTCGTTGGCTTTTTGTCGTTAGGGAACGAGTAGCGTCTCATTATATAAAACTTAATTTGAAATGTATTTACGGGATTGAGGGCACTTGAGAGTCATTGTGGTATGAGGTGATGTACATACTAGGTATGTTAAGTGCTATGACAAGACGTGATGATTGGTATGATTAAAAAGCGTGTTGTAGTGGGATTATAGTGAATCTTAGGACATAAGGTATGACGTGGGGCGTTTTGTTGATCGACAGAGGTGTGCCTAGTGATCCGGAAGGGAATAGGGTAACTCGTATCTTCGTGCTTCGTCTCGACTAGTCATCCTAGGTTTCTTTGGCACTCACTCTATGGATTCTTGTTTAGAACCTAGCCGGTGGTGCGTCATAGAGTTATTAAGGGTTTGGTACGAGACATAGGGCGTCGTAATAGACTTAGAGGAACGATGTGAACCTAAGGTATTTAATAATGTACAAGAGGACATGTTTGTAAGTGTTTAATACTTCGAATGATGATGAATGAAAAACTGTGACCTTGGGAAGTACTGTCTTCTTGTATTCGGATTGTTAAAGCATATGTGTTTGCGTGAGTTATGAATTTGGATTGAGGGTCCCGCAACGCAAGGTGTGGTAATGCGAGGACTCTAGAGGGCCCGCAACGCAAGGTGTGGTAATGCGGAAACCCAGGTGGAGAGAATTCATTGTAACGCAAGGGGTGGTAATACAGTTGAATGTCTCGCTTGATGAAGGAAATTGTGATTGATTATAGAAGTTCATGTTATTGTTTGGGCTGTTTGTTGCTTGAGTTCTTGACCGTTAAAGAAAGAGGCAAACGATTGATTCCATTGAAGTTTTTTTGAAAAGAAATGACTTGATTTTGGGAAAAGGAATTTTATGAAAAATCCTCCGGTATTCCTGAGCGAATCAACGGTTTCCGATATTTGGGCACAAATCAACGGACTCCGGCTATTTAAGCTCGAATCAACGGAGCTTGACCTGTGATGGTCATGAGTTTTCTCTAAACTATTTTGGTAATAAAAAAGAAAGGCTTTATGAAATGAGGCTCGATGGCAAATGGTATTGAATAATGAAGTTGTTTGTGGCATCCGTTTGAGTAGTTATAAAATGGTTGAGAAGTCGTCGTGATTATCTAGATTGATACGAGTTTAATGTTGTTTCGGGATGATGTACGAATGGTTAGGGACGTCTTTAAGATGTTTAGGATCCCATAGTCATAGCTTGTCGATTCATTGTGGCACCCCGTTGTTTCTCTTGTTCGTCTATTGGAGCTCATTCATTTTCGTTGCACAACTTATCATGTTTACATATAAGATTGGTAAAGATTTCTCTACTGGGCTAGTGTAGCTCAACAAAATCCTTCTTTTCAGGTTTAAATGCTGGTCAATAGACGGTGTGCATCTGTGTGCTTGGATATGAAGACTTTTGGAAGCTAACTACATCTAGTCACTTACTTATCTTGTAATAGTATGTCTTTTGATCTAGATGGATTTGTAACTAACTATTCTTAAACTCCTTTTGACTAAAAAGTTTGTATTATTCAAATCAGGTTTGTACTGGTAATTATCTAAACTTGGGGAACTGGATTTGTAAATTATCTTTCAGGAACTCTCCTTTGGGTATTATCTGTATTAGGTGAGAATCGTGTTTTGAAATAGTTTATTTATTTATGTTAAAAAAAAAAATCGAGGGCGTGACAGGGCCTTTTCCAACTTCTATTCCAGGGAAAGGAATTTGACAGGAGAGGTATCCGAGACGGAGTATTTTGCTTATATACTCTACACCCTATGCAAACACATCCTTTGCCATTCAGGAAAGACAGTAATGAATGAATTCATACCGCTGGCCCTAGCACTGTCTATGGGTGAAGAATTCGATTTTGCATCTTACTTTTTGGGCCATGTGTGCAAGGTTGGCTCCGATTTCCACCAGAAAGGCCCTAACTACTCTCAAGGAGGCCCCCAATGGTTTGTACAGCTATGGCTTCACGCCTATTTTCCCGAATTAGGCCCCTTTAAGGCACCTATGTCACCTGGTGATATCCCTGAAGTACCCAACGTTTATGGTGACAATTACATTCAACCAGTAGTTAGTGACACTCATACTTTGGTGCACTATCTCTGTTTCTTTTCTGGACTAGCCTCTGACAAAGAATTGCTCAGTCCCTTTACAGCTCCAATTGGACCATCATGGGTCTTCGACATTTTGACTGACAAACAAGGCAGATCTTCTCGAGCCCTTCAGGCATGGAGCAACATCCTCACAGGTAGAGAGATCTTTATATCCTCGTCGAACCCTTCTAAGTCTGTGGCGCATGCAGAGGTATACTGCCCTGCTCAATTTGCTAGGCAGCTTGGTTTGGTTCAAGGCATACCCATCCCCTATTGTGGTTCTGCTAACATCTTCATGTCTGAACGCTCATGCATCTCCATTGAGCACTTCAGAACATGGTTCACCCAGTCTAGGGATCTGCTAAGACAAACCATTGCTCAAGAATTCCGAGAACCAACGGTGCCTACTACTCCAGAATTTGATTATTGGTGGCACACCAACTGCTCCTTTCTACTGGGATGCCCTCCCTTCAAGAGATTTCTTGAGCACATCGAGTTTGAGAAGTCTGAATTTGGACACAAAACCCATGATGACTTGTCTTCTTTCTCCTTGGACGATGGGTTCGGAGTGGCTGGAGGCATCGAAGAAACCCCTGAAGGTGAAGCAGACCAACAGGCAGTTCCCATCGAAGCCTCTCCTATATCAATAGTTATTCCTTCCCTTCCTCCAAGACAGTCCTCAAGAGTACCCCAGAAAAGAGATATCCCTTTCAACTTTCTTTATTCCTGTTTTCAAGAAACATTTCTAATGGTAAACAACATCTGCAGGTATTGCTTCCTCCCGTCAACTGGCTTCGAAGAGGAGCAAAATGATTTCTCAGCCTGAGAAAATCATCCCTACCAAGCATTACCTTGAGTCTTCGAGTCAACCACCAGGTCTGTTTCTTTTAAACAACTGTTTTTCATTTTTGTGTCTCCTTATTCCACAGGAACCATGTGTTGTATCCTCCTTGTTTTGTAGCCCCGAAAAGAGCTAAAACCATTAGAAAGCTCAAACTCACACCTTCCTCTAGTGATGAGGAAACTGAAGCTGATACAGAGGCTTTGGCCTTCGGAGGTAAATCCCCTTCTTTCAATGTGAGAAGAAAAACCCCCCAAGAAGGCTTTTACTGATC